>CM060256.1:16781566-17981566 GCA_030684275.1 Acipenser oxyrinchus oxyrinchus | reverse complement strand
GGCAGTGCGTGGTCTCTTGCGAAGCAAAGAGATCTACCTGGGCTGTGCCGAACCATTCCCAGATGCGCTCTACCACTTGAGGGTGGAGACGCCATTCGCGGGCAAGAGGGCCTCCTCTGGATAGGAGATCTGCTGTGTAATTGACTCTGCCCAGTAGGTGAACTGCACGCAGAGAGGTTAAACGCGGTTGTGCCCATAGCAACATCTGTGCTACCATCCGGTGAAGACCGGGGGACCGCAAGCCGCCCTGGTGGTTGATGTACGCCACAAATGTGGTGTTGTCTGACCGCACTAACACATGCTTGCCTAGAAGCACTGGCAAGAAGTGCCGGAGGGCAAGGTCCACTGCTCTGAGCTCCAGAGCATTGATGTGGGCTGACCTCCAGGGTCCTGACCACACTCCACGGGTCCCTGTCCCGTTCCAGACTGCTCCGCAACCCTGGTTGGAAGCGTCGGTCGTGATGACCTGCCTTCTGAAAATGGGACCCAAGCGTACGCCTTGGCGGAGGTTTGACGGAACTTTCCACCAGCGTGGCGTTTCCAGCAGGCTCGGGATACCCTTAGCCTCGGTGTTTGTCTCTCAGCGGATGCAGCGAAGGCATTGAACCAGGCCTGCAGAGGTCTCTGGTGTAGTAAGCCCAAAGGAAGGGCTTGCGAGGCGGCAGCCATCAACCCCAGCATGCGCTGACACAGCTCCATGCTGACTGTTTCTCTCAACGTGAATAGGGAGAGACACCGCTCTATTGAGGCAACTCTTTGTGTCGACAGGGTCGCTTCCATGGACACTGAGTCCAGATGTAGACCCAAGAATGTAAATATATATATATAAATGTAAACAAATTACATAATCCTTAAACAATAATAATAATAACTCCGAAGAGTATAACTGAAATAAACTCAGAGAAGGGGAAAATAACCAGCTTCTCAAGCCTAAGCTTAGCGAGTACAAACAGTTACAAGCTCTATTACCTACCGCTACCAATGCTGAAGACAAAAGAGGAAGTGAGTCTCTGCGCGCTGCGTATAGTAAGCTCCCAAGGGGGTGGGCTTACGTGGCAGCTCGCGCAGAGGCCTATCGGCAGCTTTGCTATAAAAGCTCAGCCAATCCCTACTGCCTGACGGCAATATCCCATACTTGATGGTTATTTTCGACTTGAAAGGGAACCAGATTGCTCAGGTCTGTCAGGTCTGTTCATTTATCCAGATTGCTCAGGTCTGTCAGGTCTGTTCATTTATGCTTTCAGGAATTCATTCATTGTTAAAATAATGCCATTAAAATACTGTTGGTATTTCCACTGCTAATTGCAATCTTGTACTGACATTTTATAACTAGGCCACTTAAGCACATCAGTTGAACTGGTTGGACAGCTGGATAAAAAGATGGTAATGCTGTTTCATGACAATACATAAAATAAATAGTCAATTCATGGTCAAAATGTACTGTTAACTTTTGAAACAACTAGCAAAAAAAAAAAAACAACTAACCAAACAAACAAACAAACAAACAAAAAAAAAACAGTCACTGTTATTTTAAATAGGGTTTAAAAATACTTAAAAATACTGAAACTTCAAAGTTGTGTTGCAACATATGTTTACAGATGACGGCACACATGTGTCTGTCTTCATCTCTCCCGAGTCAGCGCGGGGGTGGCAGCGGTGAGCCGGGTTGAAACAAAATAATTGGGCTTTCCAAATTGGGGAGAAAATGAGAAAAAAATTATTGCCGATTCCAAATTTAAAAAAAAAAAAAGAGATCTATCAGTACAGTAATCTCTGCATATAGGAACACCTCATAATAGAACACTTCTCCTAAGAGAACACCCTTGTGGTGAAACAAATTTTTCCTTTTGTAAATGCTCCACCTAACGGAACAGGAACTCTGCTTAAAAGAAGACCTTTTTGGCACTGCTAGCGATTCGTTCACAACTGATACAGTACTGTTTTGTAACTTCATAACTCATCATCATCAAACTTAAATTCAAATTGTTGAAGCACACTGGTTGGTTTATTAAATCTTTTCAGAACCGCCGTCATATCATTGCCTCGTTTTGTATTCTGATTTCCATCTCATCGCTTCAAAATGCCATGTAAACAAACGGTGAAATACACAGTGCAAAAACTTGCAATACATGGAGGGAATGTTGACCAATAGATATATATTTTTTAAAATAACACATTGCTGAATACAAACAATAGTACAATAGGAAAGCTGCTATCTACAGCCAAAAATAAAACATGCACACATTGCTCTTACTGGGCCATTAATAGATCATTCACACTTTATCAATTGGGATGGAGTCCAATTGATAAAGTCCTTTAATTAATTACATTTCAGTTAGTGTTTCTGTCTTTCATTTTGCCTGAATGAGTTGTTTAAAATACATAGACTGCTGTATAGTCACTGCTGTATGAGACCTTTTTTGTTTTAGTAATAAGGATAATTACTCTTTGACTTATCTTACATCAATAATGTTGTTTCCATTAGAAAAAATAATACCTTTCAATCAAACAAGTATCCAGGTGCCATGTCATGTTGTTTAACCTACTTTAATTCTCCCACAGGAGTTAGCTCCTGCTTTTTTCTATGTCTGGTTATAAAGAGATGGCCTATAGATCCGTGGAACAGAACCTTGCTCCCATTGTGTATCTGTGGAACATTGGCTATTCTCCAAGCTGCAGAGAAAGTACTGTACCTTTGATGAATGAAAGATAAATAGGTCAGCTGCCAGTGATGAAATCACCTTGCTTATTGTTTTGATGAGACCAAAATTTACACCATCTGCTTGCTAAGTTAAGACTTACTGGGACTTACTACTTCAAAATGGATAGAGGAAGAGAAGATTTTAGATTAAATTAGGTACTGGGCTGGAATCAGCTTTCCTAATTAGCTTACCATAGTGACAAAGTAAACGTCATATGACATGACAATTACATTTACATGAGAGGGGTCTCAAAATAGCAGGGACCAATATTAAAAATGTAGGAGGCTGTGTGGTCTAGTGGTTAAAGAAAAGGGCTTGTAACCTGGAGGTTCCCGGTTCAAATCTCAGCTCACTCACTGACTCACTGTGTGACCCTGAGCAAGTCACTTAACCTCCTTGTGCTCCATCTTTTGGGTGAGGCGTTGTTGTAAGTGACTGCAGCTGATGTATAGTTCACACACCCTAGTCTCTGTAAGTCGCCTTGGATAAAGGCGTCTGCTAAATAATAATAATAATGGCATACATTTCATACCCTACACACGTGGCATCTAAAGTCCATATCAGTTTTATATTACATTCATTCATATAAAAAACAACTCTTTAATCAGTTTACACAGGACAACTAGTGGAACAAACATATCACTACTTATTCTGATAAGTGTCATTTCTCTGCCGCTCACTTTCATTAGAATTCCAAATCCTGTTATCTTAACAGGACACTGTACAGTTTCAATAAACAAATGGCACAGTCTACTGTTCGCAGCACAGCAAAACCTACCATTGATGAATGATCCTGATTTTTTTTCATTTACAACCTTAAAAGTAGAAAATAAATTAATTAATAGAGGACGCATCAAGCAGGAAACAACCGTCTTGAATTGTATCCATTTGGAAAATGAGCCCTTTAGTTATTGCTTAAATACTCAATCAGGGTTTTTTTTGTTTGTATTGTATGTTCAATTAAAAAAATAAAATTAAATTCTGCTGTGAACCCGAGATTCAAGCCAGAACCCTCCAAGGCAGCAAAAGCAAACGTGTCAGTGTATATTAATTTGCTTACCATATGGTATTACCAAAGGAGTTGGCTTGCTGAGATGCACTGAGTATTCAATACCCCAGCTGTAATCTACATTTAATACATGTCATGACACCTGCCTTAACTTGTCAACTAGTCAGACCCGTGCTGAGAGGTTAGCTAGGTCCTGTCTTGATACATTCTACTATGACCTGTATTTCATTTGCTGTTTTTTCTCTTTTAGTTATGGCAACAAAATCTATGGATACAAAAATAACAAAATGCATTAATAAAAGTTTTGACATTTAACCCATCCTAATTATTAGGGGGACTGAATGTTTACTTCCCCAGGTTAATAAATAATATCATAGCAGTAAACATTTAATGTTATTCAAAATTATTATATAATGTTATCCACTTTATTAAATACATTTTTCAAGACATGAAGGGCAGGCTTTTCTAAAACCAGTGTTATTGTATCAAACTCGTGGTACAGTAACGAAAGCTTTAGTAGCAAGTGATTTTCAAACAAAATGTGTTAATTAAATCAATCAATTAATGCTTTGAAATTGAGTCGATGAGATCGTTAATAAATGCATTTCTCGTTAAAAAGCTTAATTGTCGCAGGTCACGTACATCACTTCCTGTCTCAATGACTAAATAAGGGGAACTTGTTAATTAAAATGCATGTCAACGAGATCAAGAAAAATTTATGGAAGCATAATTCGCTGTTATGGAAACTACTAGCGTACAGCGAGTCGGCTCTCTCATCTGTGAGCAGCAGCCAAATGGAAATGAAATAAAAAATAATGGGAATATCTATTTTGTGTATAATTTGTAAACTTAATTTAAAAGTGTGCATTGTGTCATGCAGAATGTACATTCATTTAGATAACTTAACATATAGAATGCTGATTTACGATTATCTGGCTTGTGGGTAAAAATTGGACAGCACAGATTTAATAAAAATTACATTTTTAAACCTATACAATCTTTCAATGAACGTATTACACCAAAAAATCATTATATTGTCTTTGGTTCTCTCAGCACTAACTTGAAATATTAAAAACACCATAGGTAAACTGCTTGTGTTTGTGATTTTTGCCGGTCCCTTGTGATGGTTGCATGGCCTGACACATTGATTCTCTAAGGGCTGGTGTTTGTGTCATGTTGATCTTATCACTCATTGTTAAGATAATTTTTTTTCCAGTTGACAGGCAAGCTGCCACCAGAGCTCTGATAAACTGTCAGGAGAAGGGAGACAAAAGTACCAAGTAACAATTTTCAGAATCAGAGTTTATTATGCTTAATTCAGATAATTAAAGCTTGCTGCCTCATATTGCTAATTAGAAACACACTTAAGACAGACGCTATATTTCTTTAGAGAGTACACCATAATGACTATATACATATACGTACTGAAAAAAACCTATCAAATTAGTGAATATAATTCTGTAGTGCTGTAGGCAGGGTAACCCTGCAGTCACAAGAGTAGAATATGTACCAGGATATCTCTATGGACCCAAACATTTGTTGCTGTAAGAGAAAAGGAACGTACTGAATTTATGGAAAGCTATTGACTTTTTTAAAAGACAGAAATGCATTTCACCAATAACAAAATACAATAAATCAGGGAGGAAAACCCTGATGACCTGAAAACCTAAAATGATGTAATGCATGTTATGAATTTAAGGTTAGTTTATTGGACTTAGTGAATTTTGGCGACTTAAATTCTATGAATGGCATGACATGTCTATTTTCATATTTCACACCATTACATTCAAATGAAAAAGAACATGCGAGAGACATTTGTTTGCTTGTTTGGCAGGCCTCTTTCAGAAGAGAAGAGTGCCTTACTTCCTTATACTTAAAAAAAGAAAAACAGTTTTGGGGTAAATTTACCTTAATTAAGTTTTTTTCAGATTTTTTTAATTATGGTTAAAGTTGTTCAATATTAGTGTAAAATACTTTTAAAAAGATGATGTACCTTTAATAATATGGAAATATTTATTTTTAGTTTTATTATGTCAAAATTAAGGTAAATTTACAGTAACAATATTGTATTTTTTTACAGTGTATGTCACCCGGCTTCTTGACATACAAAAAATCCAGTATGGCAACTGGAGTAAAGATGCTGCTAAAATTGGAAGCAAGTTTCTTTACAAAATGTCTGTGTCCCGGATGAGAGGAAAATAAAATTAAAACACTCAGGTCCAGATTTATAAAAGAATTGCGCATGTTTTCTACGACCGTAAAACGGGCGCTGAGGGTTCTGAATTCTAGGATGGGATTTATAAAACACACGCAATTAAGACGTGATTTGCGGAGTGCAATGTTTCTGTGCGCTTTAGCCCTTGATGCATATGTAATTCTGTAGATGCATATGTAATTCTGAAGCGTTTCTGAACAAAACCGCTAAAATTGGGAGGGGATTTTGCAAATGAGGTCTGTTAAATATTCCGTCTAATTTATTAAAGCTGCTGGTAATTGCGGGCCGTGTATTTGCTGGATTATTTTAAGAACTCTGAAAAGCAGGCGTTAATTTGCCGCAGTCAGACGGTAGGCTATATAAAAGGCAAGGTGATGTGGGAGACTTGTCTGCAGCAGAAGGAGACATCGTTTTCAAGGACAAAGAAACATTTAATAACATTTTGCAAAGAGCAAATTTTTTAACCCTTCTGATCAAGTCAGTCTGTAAATTGCGGTTTATAATACTGTATTGTTTTGCAAACTCCAATTTTCAATACATGTTTCATAGCTTACATGAGAATATAGAATCCATGTAAAAAAAGGTTCTCAGAAGCACCTAAAAAGGTCTCCCCACAGTGGCAAAGCAAGGTTCTAACGAGAGCCTTTACTTCTATTTATGAGAACGGTGGAGGAGATTAAGAAAAGATGGAACGATATTCCGAGGCACACTAAAGAAAAAGTCTCACGTACATGTAATACAATGAGGGCTCATTCTCCACCATTATTTTAGTAACACCTACAGAATTTATCTTTTGTGATATGGCATTCTAGTATTTAACAATACTGGTTTAGGCAGTAGTGTTATTATTATTAATTTCTTAGCAGATGCCCTTCTCCAGGGCGACTTACAATTGTTACAAGATATCACATTATTTTTACATGCAATTACCCATTTATACAGTTGGGATTTTACTGGAGTAATCTAGGTAAAGTACCTTGCTCAAGGGTACAGCAGCAGCGTTCCCCCACCTGGGACTGAACCCACGACCCGCCGGTCAAGAGTCCGGAGCCCTAACCACTACTCCACAGTGCTGCCCACACTGCTGTTAAATTCGAGTTTGAAAGAAAAGGGTAAAAAAAAAAAAAGGACAGAGGGACAGATGACGCAGTTAGTTTGTAGCTAGAGCAAATACAGTACAGGTGGTTGTAGGCACATGTGAATAATGTAGCTATATTATAGACCTTACAGATATGCTTTAAAATCATACATAGAGTAAGAAATACAGACAAACATAAGAAATAGGAGAGTTGTAACTGCATAAGACTTTAAGAAGATATAAGTTGTAGTTAAACTGAAGACTGTTCGTATGAAGCTGTATGGAGTTACTGTTGTTGAACATATTACTGTACAATGGAAGGATTATCCACCCGTTTGATTGCCATGGATGTAAGTAAATAAAACGTATTGTTTCTGAAGTTTGAAAAGTCTATATGCCTGGAATTATTCTATACGAAATAAGAAGCTGAACTAATATGCGAAGCACAGTAACTGGGTGATGCGTCGTAATGTATAAGTAACCTAGACTACAAACTCTGAAGTGGTTTATTTGTTTATTAAGAAGCCACCACACATTCCATATTTTATTCCTTTGTCCTGGTGATGTATTTGGAGCTTGTAACACATCTTCATGTGTTACAAGTACTGCTTGTACCAAAATCTCCAATTCCATATTGGTAAATTTCAGTTTTCTCTTCCGAGCATCCTCATCACCATGGCTAGTACCAGGCTGAGGTCTTTGTGTGCCATTCATTTTCTTTTGAAATGTGTAGCCTACACATGCAGGGTTGACCCAAACCCGCTATTTATTGTGAGAGGTGTGTAATTCTCCACCGCTAATTGCAGTGAGGGGTATTTAAATTGTTTGATTGCGGAATCGCCTGCTTCACCTAATCAGTCTGTTATAAATAGTGAACACGCACAATACATGGCTTTTTACGCTTGGTTTTTCCCCTTTATAAATTTGGGCCTCAGTGCAGAAGTTAATTGCCTTTGATTAGTACTTTGAGGGAAGGACAGCTCTTTTTGATTTTAAATCAACACGTTAATTAATCTCTTTATTGAATAACTCCTGAAAAAGCCATTCAGAGTATGAGGAACGAGTTACAGCACAACCCTAATTACAAGTATATGTGAATTTTGGGGGGGGGCGCTGGGTCTTTATCGACTCTATTTGAATAACAATGTTTTTTTTTTTTCCCCAGGACAATACCTGCTGCCATAGTGCTGGTGATGTCAACAAAATAACTTCTAAATACTCAGAATGCTTTAGGCTATTACATCATGAACTCGCAATGCAATCAAAGTTGTGTAAATATGAAAATTAGACGCACTGCTACGTTCCGAATGTTAAGCTTAACAGCATAATTTGTGGCAAGCATTGCTATTTTAAATTACTGCCTACTTAATGTTATAATTGAAGTAAATGGTTAACTGCTCAGACAATAAGATATCAGTTTAAATACAGTCTTATAACAATGTTTCTCACTAAAAACATGTACAGGGAGAAATTCCATTAGGGTTCAAAATTGCTAATCCTTTATGGAAGTTACAGTTGGCACCTTTGGTGTGTCAGATCTTTTATTTTCATTTTATTCCTCCCCCGATGTTGTATTGCCAATATGTTTAATAAAATATAGTTTTTGAAATGAGCTTTTTATATGCACAGCTCCTGGGTATTGAAAGTAGATCTGGGCATTTAGCAGATATTACCATGGTAACAGTTGATCTTCTTCATGATCTACAGTGGTGTAAATTTTCCCGGAGGCTCCTACTCTTAAAATGATTCTACACACTTGCCATGCTATTGCTATGAGTTTAGTTTTTTTTAACAGAAACACTAAATAATGACCCCTGGGTCTCGCCACTCCAGCATTCATAATATTTTCCCGAACACCATTCATGTGTAACAATCCGATTCTAAATTTACTATCCATGGGTCGCTAATCTGATAACCGATAAATAAATGATTAAAAAAATAATAATAATCAAAGTTAAAGCCTGCAACAGTTCATCTCAGCAAGATACATTTGGGAAATAAAAAGTAATTATGTTTAAAAATGTATTTTTTTCCCAGCTTGTAATTTACATTTCAAACACTGCAAGTTTGTAATCTGCTGTTAAAAAGGAAATTGCCACAATTATCAATTATTTACGGTTAGGTTTAATACAAGGGGGCAAAAATCCACTGGAAACTAACACATAGTACTGGTGAGATGATATGTATTGTTGAGGTTTTGGTTTTATGATACACTTAAACAGACTATGCTTCCCTTGTGTGTAGTTACTGTTCACTGGCACTTTATTTGACATATCAGTAGCAGTAGATTGATAATCTGCTCGGGTAAAGTGTATTTCTTTGCTTCCGTATAGAGATTATTGGCTGTTCTGTCCATTGAGATAACAACTACATTACAACCAGTGATTCAGTACAAGACCACAGAGGTTCCCATTTTCATTTACTAAGAAAAGCTGATGATACATTGCATGCTTGGAAGACTGCACTTTCCCATTTGGAGATACATATACTTTAATTTCCTTTGAGAACAATGTCCATTATTTCCTTAATTAGATATACAACCTTACTTTACTTAACAGCATTTCTAGATTTCAGATAGAATGTAAATTGGATTCCTCATTTTTATGAAACCATTAATATACAATCTTGCAACACATTGTGTATGTGTGTGCGCAGCCGAGTGGAAAAGGAATGAGCTCAAAGCCCATCTTTGAATGGCATTCCATTTACTTAATGCAGTTTTGAATATGTACTTTGTGTCTATCTTAGGCAGTTGAGTATGTCACAGTTGCTCTCTTGTGAATTCTGAGAAGCACCTCTAACACCTCTAACCCAGATATTTGTTCCATGTTTAAACCATGTGAAGCACTGTGTTATACTTTTTTTTTTTTTAAACCATGATCTACTAACAAGGCCATACCTGATTGACCATTATTAGCCAATGTCAGATTATGCTTGGTATATGACACTACAACAAAATCATGTTCAACTCTTACACATTTTCATTGTCAAGCATTGCTATACTGTGAGCAATCATGAAACAATCAGGGTCAGCAATGGCACTGTACTGTGATTTACTGAATGCCTTGGAATGACTCCACTGACAAACTTTGTTGAAAATAGAATTTTCAAGACCTGGTTCTAGGGTTCAAATCCAAGTCAGAGTCTGATGATCAAACTACAGAACGTGGCTTTCTGGCACTAGCTGGAAATCAATCAATCAATCAATCAATCAATATTTATTTTATATAGAGGCTATCACAGTGGACCACCGTCACAAAGTACTTTACAAGATAGTGAGGAACAATGCATAATACATTAAATACAGTGAAATACAGGGCATAGTACATTAAATACAACAGTATAAAAACAATGCAAATACATTAAATATAGGCATAATACATTAAATAAAAGGCTAGGTTTTGAATTCAAAACATTGTGGATGCGTGGGTCAAGCAGAATTATACAAATAAGATGAAGTGAAAAACCTGAAATAGCAATTTAGCCACGGCCAATAACAGATATCTGGCTTAGAGAGCATTAAAAGCAAGAGAGAACAAGTGGGTCTTCAGAGTTGATTTGAAGTGAGCGATTGTGGGAGCTGTAAGCTGGGAAAGAGTTCCAGAGAGTCGGGACCATGAAGCTAAACAAGATGTTCTCCGAGTGTGGTGTACTTTTGCTTGGGTATAACAAGCAGGCCTGAGTCAGAGGACCTTAGCTTGCATGCAGGGACATAGCGGGTCAGCAGGTTGGAGAGATTCTCTGGACCTGTGTGATGAAAGGCCTTGTAGGCAAGCAGGAGAATTTTGAAAGTAATCCTGAACTTTACAGGTAGCCAGTGCAGCTGGGCAAGACAGGGTAATGTGATCATGTGTTTTACATCTGGTAAGGATCCTAGCAGCGGAATTTTGAACCAGCTGCAGTCTGTTTATGGCGCGTGACGGAAGACCACCATAGAGAGAATTGCGGTAGTCGATTCGAGAGGAGATGAATGCATGACAGAGTATCTCTGCATCTGGGAGGGAAAGGTAGAGACGGACCTTTGAGATGTTTTGGATGTGGTAGAAGGAGGATTTGACTATAGAGGGGATTTGGGCATCGAAGGAGAGGTTACTATCCAGAAGTACACCAAGGCTTTGTACAGTGGGGGAAGGCTGCCGCAGTATTGAGATTCTTGAGTTGAGTTTTCGATCCTACTAGAAGAAGTTCAGATTTGTTGGTCAAGAACAATTCTATGATCTATGATATCAAAAGCAGCAGTTAGGTCAAGGAGGACAAGGACAGAGGGAGCAGCAGCATCAGCAGAGCAGTTTCAGTACTGTGATGCGGCCGGAAGCCAGACGGCAGAGATTCAAGCAGATTGTTACCTGTGAGATGTTTCGTCAGCTGGCTGGCTACAGCCCTTTTAGGAGTTTTGGAGAGAAAAGGAAGATTGGATATGGGACGGAAGTTGGATAAGACAGCCGGGTCAAGGGAGGGTTTTTTGGTGTTACTCGGGCAGTCTTGAGGGCAGCAGGAACCAGACCTGAGACCAGGGACAGGTTGACAGTGTGCATAATGGAAGGAGCAAGGTCAGAAGCACAGAGACGGACGAGATTTGTTGGCCAGGGGTCCAGGGGGCACGTGGCAGTAGTTGATTTCAACTACTGGAGACATTAGTAATGGAGATAGGAGAGAAGGAAGAGTGAGGAGAGGAGTCAAGGTGGTCAACTGCTATACTGGGTTTGTGGCAGGAAAGTGTAGAATAAATGGTGTCGATTTTGTTCCGAAAGAAAGAGGAGAAATCATGGCAGGTAAGAGAAAAGGATAAATGGGAGGTGGATTTATCGATGGCTGGATGCAGGATTTGATCAATGTTTTTGAAAAGAATATTTGGTTTACCGTGTCCCAGAGATATGATATAGTGCTCCAGTAGAAAGATGACCAGAAGCAATACACCTAGGTTTGAAAAGCAAGCTTGCAGTAGCCAGTATCAGCCTCAAATGCACACGTGTTTGTGCTTTTAAACAAGTGTATTCGAATTACACATTGCCCCCCAAGACCCAGGACTGTAAGCAAAATACATTAACATATCACATAAGAGCCAGAAAGAGGCTTTTTGTCTACTCTGGTGAATAAGAGTGTATCATAACAATGATTGCTAAAAATAAAGTGACCGATGTTTCAGAGTGTAATCTGAATGGAGTGGGTTCATTGTTGATCTATGAGAAGGGCTTTGTTATGGTGGCATTAACATTAGATTACTTTTAACAATAGAACAAAAAAAAGATAACAAACCTTCATGAATACCATATTGTATTTCAATAACAGGTTCATAAGTAAACTGTACCTTTACAATGTACAGTAAAATGGCATTGCTAACTGAAGGGGAAACCTAATTAAAACATCGAGACTGTAATATAGCTAAAGACACTGTGTTTAATTAACTTAAAACTAATTCCCATGTGGATAAATGAAATATATTTTCAACATATGACTTACTGTTAAATACCATTACTGTGGCTTAAAACATAGAATTTTGATTTATGTCTTGGAAACCACTCCATAGTGATGATGTCTTTAGTGGACCTATGGCCAGTGATATCAGCCCTTGGTAATAAACTAATTTACACAAAGGTATATATCAAAACTTATGTTAAATGTACAATGTAGACTATAACAGTTGCCCTGTTTTTATAAATAAATTAGATTTGCTTTCTTTCAGTTTGTGAAATGTATATATCCCCTGGGTTCAGTTATCTTCCAAGAAAGACAATATTGCATATCTGACATCTGTGCCTTGTCAAAAAGGTACAAGCTAGTTTTGATGTGTGAAATATGTTAAACAGTTTTCTTTTTCAAAGAGACAATAACATTTGCAATTTTTCATCAGCCTCTGAGGATATTATTTTTTTCTTTGTTTCATACTGTAGGTTTGAGTGTTTCTTGGGAGCAGAAATAAAATTGGTCATTCAGCACGGAGAATCCGCAATGAATGAATGGCAATGAATGAATGGCAATGAATGAATGGCAATGAATGAATGATGATGATTGCAATTGCAGATGATTTATGTGAAGGGCGCTCAGGGCCCGAGTGAAAGATAAATTTGGCCAGAGGCCTCGTCCGTGGGTGCCCGACGGCTACCTGCGTGAGGCCGGCTGTAAAAACATAAACAGTTATATGCATCCCAGTGCCAGAGTTAGGAAGTGGTTATGGGCCCCAAAGACGAGGCCGCCAAACCATGAATGAATAACAATACATAATTAACGCGCTTCACAGTGGCGCCCTGCCACCTATCCCCCAAATATTTAATTTAATGAAAATCAGCAGCTGAGACACGGCCCGTCCCCCAGAGCATGACAGCACTGGGTGAGAGAGCCCAGCCTGTCCAACCCGACCACTCACCCCGCAGAACTAAATATGAACCACTCAGCACTCAGGTAAGGAAAAACCCTCTACTCACATATTTTTTTTATTTTTTAGGGGGAATCCGTGGCTGAGAGCAGCCCTTCCTCCAGGCTGTAAGCGGTCAACTCCCATTTCGGCTTCCCAGCGCTTGACTGAACAGCCGAAACAAAAAGAAGCCACATGAAAGAATAACACACGGAGCATTTATGTGCTTGCTGATGACGTGTTGGTTAGGAGCAGATTCTCCTTTGCAGAAAAGCAACCAAGTTTACAATGTAAATCCAAATGCTGTTATCTTGCAGAAACAATATCTTTATTAGTGACTAGTAAAATATTCAATGATTCCTTTCTTGGCAGTCACCAGTGCAGAAGAACAAATAATCAATTTCTGAATTGGTAGTAAATGGATAACATATGGAATGCCCTAACACTTGTGGCAAGTCTGGCTTATCAGAGTGAGTTAAAACAGGCAACAAATGCCCCAAACCCAAGGGCAAAACATGAAGATTGCTATATATTTGTTATGCATTATCTCATGCAAAATGTAGGTGAAAACCCCCAGAACCCAAATCCTACTCTCTCTTATGTTGCTGCCCCCCTTGCATTTGGAATTAACAACACTCAACCACCACCATCCCACCCCCCAAAAGAGACAATGTATTAGTGTGTTTTATATATACAGTACCAGTCAAAAGTTTGAGTACACTTACTGGAAACTAGGTTTTTTTCATAATTGACAATGTTTTACGTCTATACGTTTCTGTAAATACTTGAAAATGAAAACATGTTACAATATACAAAACAAAACATAAGGAGTATCAAAGCAATGTTCAAGAAAATTGAAAATTGTCTCTAAATCTTGGATTCCTCAAAATAGCCACCCTTTGCCTTAATAACAGCATCACAAACACGAGGCATTCGGTTAACAAGTTTCAGCAGGAAATCACCCGACATGTCTTCCCAGCTCTTCTGCAGCAATTCCCAGAGATGTAGGGCACTTGTGGGTAGCTTTGCTTTGACTCTTCTGTCCAGTTTGTCCCATACAAGTTCTATGGGATTGAGGTCTGGAGACTGGGCAGGCCAGGTCATTAGATTGAGTTGTTCTTCACTTTCCTTCTTCGCCAGATAGTTCTTGCACAACTTTGAGGTGTGTTCGGGTCATTATCTTGCTGAAGAATGAAGGACTGCCCAACTAGCCATAATCCTGATGGAATGGCATGCCTCTGAAGTATGCTATGATAGCCATGCTGGTTGAGCTTGCCATGGACTTGGTAAAGATCACCAACTCTGTCACCAGCAAAGCAACCCCAGACCACGACACTGCCTCCTCCATGCTTCACAGTGGGAACCACACATGCAGAACTCATGCGCTCACCTGCTCTGCATCTTACAAATACTCAGCGGTTGGACCCAAATATTTCAAATTTTGACTTATCGGTCCATAAGACCGACTTCCACTCCTCAAACGTCCAGTTTCTGTGTTTTTTGGCCCAGACAAGTCTTTTCCTCTTATTCTGCACTCTTAACAATGGTTTCTTTGCAGTAATTCTTCCAGTTAGACCAGCTTCACGCAATCTCCTCTGAACAGTTGATGCTGAAACATCTGTACTTCTAGTAGCATTTAGCTGAGCTTGTATTTCAGGGGCAGTTAATCGCCGGTTTCGCAGACTTGTGACTCGAATTAACTTGTTCTCTGATTCTGAGGTCACCCTTGGCCTGCCTGACCTTGTTCGGTCCTCATGAGTGCCAGTTTCTTCAAATTGTTTGATGGTCTTGGCAACAGCAGTTACAGACACTTGCAAACTTCTTGCGATTTGTCTTAAAGATTGACCTTCATTTCTTAAAGTAATTACAGTCTTTTTTCTTTGCTTAACTGAGCGTATTTTGCCATTTTCTGCTCCCTTACATTCAGGAATGACAAACTTGTGCCTATGCTACCTATATTTATAGTAATCATGGACCCTCACCTGTTAACAATAATTGGTGACAAAAGGTTAATTAGGTAACATGCTAGTTAACTCAGAGAACATCTAACAAAGACACTTTTATACTTAGGCCAGTGTTCTAACACCATGTTATACAAATTTCAGACTTTTAACTGACTTGGGCTTCAGACTGAAATCCCCTTGCTTTGGGTGACCATTTCATTGAAATTGACAAGATTTACATTTTCATTTAAAAATAAAATTTTTGAATGCAATTCACTTATGATTATCAGCTTATATAAACATACGTATCATATAATGAAATATTAAGTGTTTATAGACAAGTTTATACAGTTAAAAGCATAGATAATCATGAAAAACCTGGTTTCAAGCAGGTGTACTCAAACTTTTGACTGGTACTGTATGTATATCAGCATGAGATATCCTTGCCCTTTCCCCCCCCTAAACCCCTGAATCAATAATCCTTGCTTTGATGTGGTTATGCCCCCAGATTTGGTAAAAGGTAAGAACCCTGCAAAGGTATATGACATTTAAACATACAACAGGAAATAGACGATTAATCAAATAGTATATTAATTAACAAGCTTTGCAGTATGTGTTACTGGAACACACTTATAGTAGCAGGTCTATTTACAGGTTTACCAAGAATGTATTACTGCAGTGCAGCAATCATTCATTGCAATTGTTCTATCAAAACAACAGAATACGTCCTATCAATCTCTTAAAATGTAATTGTAGTGTTCACAGTTTTTTTGTGTGTTGTGTTTTCTAGTGCACTGGTCAAGAGGTTTTTCAAGAATACATTATGTCCTCTCAGGAAAAAAAGACCCTTTACAATGTTTTTAATTGCAACCATTAAATGTCAAACAAGGTCGCCTTTGTGTCCATTAACGTGAATCTGAATGCAGATTCAGCTGCCCACTTGAAACTCTCTCACGTAACGCCAAGCACATAAAAACTGCGATTTCAACAAAGGATGATGCTTATCCCATTCCAAATAAGCTATAAGTTTAATCTTGGTCTACTGGCTCCCATTAATCTTTCAGTCTTAAAGTCATGGTATTAAACTACTGAATAGAAGGAAATAAAAATGCCACATTCTGCAGCATTATACTACATGAGTGTACCCAGATACAGTCTGATTTCATTTTCACTTGAGTGTCTTCTACATGCATAATAAGGACATCTGTTCCAAACTTCCTTACCTAGGATAAGTGGGATCAAAATGTTCACACCAGGGGAAAACAAATAAGTTGTATGTTTTGAAGATGATAATCAACAGACGTTTTTTGCACCATATGTTATACTGGTGCAAGCAATTATTAATGGAGAGGAGCAGAATTAAATAAAGTATCACATTAGTTTATTATTAAAGACCTGCCAGATACCATACTCACATGCACCACCCCATCTAAATGGCATCCATGAATTACTGCCATGTCCTAATTCCTTGTATAAAAAATCCTAGGCACTTTGTTATAATGCACTTTGTTTTTATAAATGCACTTTGTTATGTATAAACAAGTCGATAAGACGCAATTCTTTGCGTAATTGAGTAACCCATCCAAAATTTTAAAAAGTAGTACGGCTTGAGAGAATTGTGTAAAACAAAAAGCAAAAAACCTAAGTGACTGTGCTTCTTCTCTTTTCAGTTCAAGTTTCAACCAAAAGCTTACTTTGGTTTCCATTTTCATGTTTACGACATCTGAAATGTGCCTGTCTGGTAATGTACTAATTATTAAAATGTATTCTAGTTATCAGACAATACAAGCTGAAGATTGAGCATCTCAATTAAATTTTAGCTTTCCACTCTTTGCCTTGGTTAGACACTCAGAACAAGTAGATCCCATCTTGTTAGCCTATTTCTGCATAACAATAACATTTTGTATGAATTGTAAATAGCTTACTCTCTGATGATTGGTGACAACTAAGGGGGCTAGATTCAATTGCACCTCAGGTAATATGTTTCTTTACCAGAAGAATAATCTTGGTATGGTGCCAAGCAATATACTTTTTCTATCACAATCTAAAATGTGATACATGATGCCAAAAATACTTATTTATACTCCTGCAGGTGCTCTGACCCAGACACTGTGGTTGATATAATCCCACATTTCTAAATTGAGTTCTCAAGAAAGTTCTGTGACATTCAGTGCCATTGAATTGTGCACTGACACAGAGTGATGAGAAAGAGGACACAAGCAGCGTCAGAAAGTGAACCAGCTATGCAGGAATGAGGGAAAGATGATTTGAGCAAGCTAGTGTAGTGAATATAATTGCCACATGTAGGGAACCAAAATAAAAATGCTTATGAATTACGCATCACTGAACTGTATCTGGTCACTTTACCATGGAAGAACAGGTTAATTGCGCTTTTACTTTTGCGACAGAATTACTTTTTTGTACATTCAAATGACTATTTCCTTCATGGGTTTTAAGGCTGCAGGCTCCTCATGAAATATCTTTCAACAACAAAAAAAACAAATTATAGAATCTAATACATTGTACTCTAAAGATAAGACCCTTGGAATATCCTGTTTTGATTTTCTTTTATATTTTAATGTATTGTAGGAGGCTGTGTGGTCCAGTGGTTAAAGAAAAAGGCTTATAACCAGGAGGTCCCCGGTTCAAATCCCCCTCAGCCACTGACTCTTTTTGTGACCCTGAGCAAGTCACTTAACCTCCTTGTGCTCCGTCTTTTGGGTGAGACGTAATTGTAAGTGACTCTGCAGCTGATGCATAGTTCACACACCCTAGTCTCTGTAGGTCGCCTTGGATAAAGGTGTCTGCTAAATAAACAAATAATAATATTAGATGTTATTTGATTTTAAATATGTAACACGAGCGAACAAAAAGACTGTGCCACGTAATTGCTTGGTATGAAAGCAAAAATGAATCCTCTAATGCTGCGCCTGGTATGGGATATCACAACTAAATGTGTTACATTTGACTGCTTATTAAATATGTTTTTCATGAACTTATTTTTTTTAATGGCATTTCTTTTTTTCTTTCTTTATTTGGGTACATTAATGAAAGTGTTTATTAATGAATATGTCTTTCTTATTATTAACGTACGTCACTAAGAAATTCAACCTCTTTGTTTGTATGTGTGCCATGGTATTCATCAAAAGATAATAATAGGCCATCAAGAACAAAGAAAAAATACCGAAACAGAAGCATCAACTAACTTCATTAAAACTAGGGGCTTATTAATTAATCCAACAAGTAAAGCTGTCTGTTAAAGAACAATGCTTTTGACAGGCATTTGATAAACTGCAATGGGAGACTAATTAACCCAATACTACCTGAGGAGTAGACATCAAAGTCAATAAACAGAAACTTCCTCTGTGTAATTCTAAACAACACTGATCGCATGAAAGCTGAAACCCTGTTCAACACCACTGATTCTTCGTTTTCAAAAACACCCCCTTTGAAAATACAAATACTTGTATAAAAGAGGATAGTCTGACTGTCTAGCTATGGTTCTTATACTACGACATAATATAATCATAATTAAATAATGGCACAACAGATGTTGAACTATGTAAAAGTGCTAAATAAGTGCTAAGTACACTGCTTTTTAAATGACTCTTCTTGTAACCTTCGTCCTTTAACACAAAGACATCCAATAAGACATTTTCTGAGTATGTCTCAGATATCAATCAGATAGAAATGACTATATGTAGATACCTGAAGTTGAGAAAGTATATACATGGTGGATCATCTAATGTAATCCATCAACAGTCCAAAGCACCTTTGACCATTGTTCCATTGTCCAATTTCTGTGTTCTTGTGCATATTTTAGCCTTTTAGTCTTGTTCTCCTTTCTTAACAGAGGTATTCTTACTGCAACACATCCTTTAAGTCCTGATTTCAAAAGTGACCTCTGTACTGTTGATTTGACGGACAACGACACCTATGCCTTCTGTCAGTTCTGTTGTCAATTCAACGCTTGTCTTCTTTCTATTCCTTAAGGATATTATCTTCAAGTATTGCTCATTCTTGTTAGACAGCTTTTGGGGTTTTCCAGTCCTGGGTTTGTCAATTACAGATGATGTTTCTCTGTACTTGTTGATTATGCTTTGGATACCACACCTTGAAAATCAAGTGATGCGAGCTATTTCACACTCAATGTCTTTTTATTATTATTATTATTATTTATTTCTTAGCAGACGCCCTTATCCAGGGCGACTTACAATTGTAAGCAAATACATTTCAATTTTTCCATCTTTATGCAAGTTAAGGTTGTTATAATAGTAGACAACACTAGTGGAGGCTTGGAGTAAATTGTTGATGCTCATAATGCATCAGAGTAGAAAAATGCAACATGTCTAAGACTTTTGCACAGCAGTGTATAAAATGGTACCGTGTACTTATGGTACTTGTATTTTTGAGTGTATACTTTTTGAAAAACAAACCACTTACATATTTGTATTCATCTTTCTATAAATGATGAGCTTCAACCCCACTTTGGTGTTTGGAATAGATTGATGTTCCCTTAAGCACCAGCGTGCAGATTGAATGGCCCTGTATTGAGGTCATCACTGTTGACAACACCATGTTGTTTGTTGACTGTGTTTGTAGTTTTGTAATGTTATAGATAGCATTAATGAAAGGCATTTTTCTTTTTAAATGAATAAGTTGGAAATGGTTATATTGAACATCGCTTTGCTAAATCTTGGTATTAATTAGGAAATGGCAGCAAGTGTTTTTTTTGGGGGGGGGGGATTAAGGGATTATTTGGCTATAGCTGATTTCATATCTGTGCTTTGTTGTATAGTTTTATTGTACATGGATAACATCCACGGTGCCTGAATTTTTCTTCAAAGGTATTTATTATGTTTTACAAAGCTGCTTTGTGCAACCACCTATCAAAATAACACAGATGGGAATTGCTTAATGTGAGCCACTGAGCAAGGATCCTTTCTATACCCCTAATACATTAAACATGAAATGCACATGCTTTTGTTATTGTTAAGCACTGCGGCACGTTGTTTCAATTGCATTAATTTTAATCAGAAAAAACATTCTTTATTCCATTTTGCTCATATTTAAGTGATCAATCTATTGACTATATGAAAGGGCAAGTTATACTCAAAAAACTATTACCATTTAAATGTCTACCAACATCCATTAGCTTATGAGTTGAAACACAAATGTAGTCATGAATCAACAACAATAAGATTGTATACCTGAAAAGGGCTTCATGCTATTCAGCTTAAAGCTAAATTTTCTGAGCAACTTGGTTTCTTACTGATTAGTACACGCTCTGATGTTTTGTGTAATTTGATTTCTGTATTAATCATTCATTTTACATTTCTTTTAAAATCTAAGGAAACCCATCTGCATTTTTAGAACAAGCTTACGCAAACCTCTTTGACTAAGCAACCCTGTAAAGCATATTATGTTGTGTAGGATATTATTCTATTTCACTAATTCAATAAAGAATGATTTTCTTTGAAATGTTTGTCAAATAATGTTTGCAATTTTACCTTATTCAAATTGTCTTGCTGTTTATTTTGTTTCAAATATATTCTAATGGCAAGAAAATCTTGTAGCTGGGAAAGGGGCCAAGCTGGTATTATCGAATCAGGGCTTCATATATACTGAAGTCTATTCTAGCTTGCATAGATGCACCATGTTTGTTGGGGGCAAGATTGCATAAGGACTGAGGAAATAAATCAAGATTATTTTTTATGTTATCTAAATCTTTCCCCACACATAGAGAACAAATAAAAAGTAAATTGTATAAAATAAATCATCCAACGGTCTGGTTATTTAGAAAACATATGAATACAGCAGCAGTGTGGAGTAGTGGTTAGGGCTTTGGACTCTTGACCGGAGGGTTGTGGGTTCAATCCCAGGTGGAGGACACTGCTGCTGTACCCTTGAGCAAGGTACTTTACCTAGATTGCTCCAGTAAAAACCCAACTGTATAAATGGGTAATTGTATGTAAAAATAATGTGATATCTTGTAACAATTGTAAGTCGCCTTGGATAAGAACATCTGCTAAGAAATAAATAATAATAATACATGAATATTACTAGATACGGTACAAATATTATAAAAAAAATATGTTATATGTTGGCGACATATCCAAAAAAAGCTATTTATTGCATATCAGGAGAACACATTTTGCGGTTCTTGTTTTTGTTTATATTTCTCAAGCTATTTGGGCAAAAACATCAGCTGATATAAACAATGTATTTAAGTTTTCAACATTATCTAGAACACAGAAACCAAACACCCTGCAAAAGCCATAATAGCGACTATCAATCATTAAAGAGCAGGACATCTGGCACTGACTTCCTGCTTTGGTGGCAACTTCACTTAAAACAATTATAAATAATTTAATACTGAAATAAATGTGTATATTTAATCATGGATTAATGAAAACATTAACAACAAATCGCTTCAGTTGTTACTGTAGCTTTGGGATTACCCAGATCCTTGTTTTAAGAGTTGACGTGTCAAGATGTGTAAGTGAACAAGATGTCTATGTGAGCTAAGCAGTACATCTTGAAAAGGAAAGAAACACTCCACACAGGTTCAGAGTGGTTAAGGCCAAAATAGTTTCTAATATTAGCAAAAGACACACTGAACAACGTGTTCAGGATTGCCACTGTTGCCTTGTAGTCAGTCAAAGGTCTATGGACTATTCTGTCTATTCCACTGCCACTTGCAAAAATACAGCTGTGAAATGGGATTCTATAGCAGGTGAAAAATTAAGAGAAGTCCCTTGAATAAAAGGGAGGGGGAGGGGTCCGGTTGCATCACATTCTCTACCCTGTGGACTCCTAATCAGTAGGTGCTATTATAATAATCTTGGTATTTACTATCCATTTATTAGGTGAACATGACTGGGACATGAACTGGTAACTAACCCCACAGCTTCCAGGCACCTGTTGTAGTCAACAGTCCATAAAGGGAGCTCTGTATAACTGGTACAGTGTTTCCCCTTTATAAAGGTATAGCTGGGATCCATAGTTACAAGTTACAAGTTACCGTGTTATTTGTGATCCGCATTATAACGAGAATGAAAGTTCTAGTGCAATGGCATTATGGGGCAAATGGGAGCCACAGTCAATAAAGGGGGGAGGACTGCAACTCCCATATGGCACTTACAGGCATTGGAGATCGGCAAACACAAACTACAGTTTGCCTGTGCTGTTCAGTAGGTATATTTAAATTCACAGTGTAATAGTACAACAAAGGAACAATAGTGAACTCTTCCAGGACACCTAAACATAGCCCGCTGCTTGTTTGTCTTCAGATTCCTAATGGCATCTCCATTCTCATTTTCTGTAGCAACGTGTCTACATTTAAATAGCTCTCTGAAATTAACAGACTCATGTATTTATATCCGACTGAGCTCTTTAACATGCAATTACAGTACTATCAGTGAGTACAGAGACATTTACAAACACATTAACACTGCCAAGAAACTACATTCACACCCACTCAAACTTTACTGCCCTTTTAATCATTCCATTGTTTTCCAGGTGACTTTTGATAACATATGTATTTAATAAAAGCATTTTACAATGTGCATACATAATATTAACTTGGCACTGAGTTAGTACTATATTTGTAGTCAGTGTAGTCACTTGTTTTCTTGAATTAAAAAAATAAAATAACAAAGATATAATGACATGACCATGGGTTTATTAGTCTAGCTAACACTATTAGAGTACATACTCCAGATACGAGTGCCCCAAATTCTGGAATGTATGTTTCATTTTCTTAGGAACAATGGACATAGAAAACAGCTCATGCAGGCTAATTAGTGGACTGAATTTATTATTGACAATGAGACACCTTAAAACATCACTTCTATTAATCTATAGTGATTAAAAAATCAATAAGTTAATTCATTAAAAGCATATCCGAATCAATTATGCTACACAATAAAAACGACCCAGGCGTAGCATTAAAAAGCTATTCTGACACAGCTAGAAAGTGCTGGAAATGCTACTTTTTTTAAGATTTAGATAACACATTATATATTTACTTTCACGAGTAATGGACAGATTATAAACTGCATGCCTTTCCTTCACATCCCTGGATTCACATATGGTCATGTTGTGACCTACACCTTCTGTTTTTATTGAATGACATTACAACCTACACTATTGAATTACATTACATTTTGTTCCTGTAAAAACCATACTGTTTCCAAATGACCAAAAGACCAATAACAATAATGATCCAGCAGGGTACAGGGTAACAATTATCACTTCAGTTCCTCAATGTAAACTACCATAGCATTACAATTTTGACATAATTTCTCATGCAATATACAATAAGAAGCAATTGCATTGTTTGCTTTCTAGAGTGATCAGAGTGCAATTAAAGATTGTTTCCAGTTTACCGTAAACTATGGATAAACACACTCTTAGCTCCACGCACAACCCTGTTCTCTCCATGCTTCTTTGACTTTGCAGTGACCTCAAACTTCAGACACTTGTCTCTTTGTTTTCGCCATCATTATATATCAGAAGATGCTTTGCAATGTCCTTTAGTCATCTCCAGCATGCAGGCTCTTAGTTCATACATCACATTTCTGGGTCTTGCAGGAAACCTGTGCACTTATAGAACCATGTACAGAAATGCAAAGCTACTGATATGCTTGTTGATCACTGGTAAATGATCATCAGCAATAAACTTAACCTGTTATCTTTAATGCTATCTAGGATTCATGGTGTAATTAGAGATTTCATTTAGTACGTACATGTGATGTGCAACGCAAATAATCAAAAGGCAACAATGATGTCAAATTGGTATTCTTCTATTCCCTGCAAGATACCACAGGTTTTGATAATTAAAGAAAACATGTTTAACAAATCTATGGATTTCCTTTTTTTAAAATGGACCACTTTAATTAAAATGGTGTCTACCTAATTAAAGGTTTGTTCACAGTGACATTACCCCCTTTTCTTTCCACATTGTTGACATAAGGGATAGATAATGTGGTTTTGGTGCTTTAGCTAATTTTATCAATTTGCATTTGTTTTATTATTCTGGACCATAAGTTCCTGTTGTAAAATTCCAGCTAACTTAATACATAACAACTTATTACATGGTGCATAAATAAATACATCATGTTTTTGCACATACTACAGGTCCCCAGAGATAGCAACCTTGTAATGGTGGTGTGAACTAAACATGTAACCTAAGTAAAGCCCATTACTTCAAGGTTCACAAGACAACTCCAGTATGCCTGCCAATTACAGGCCTTGTTGCATCTCCACGTGTCATAATATGGATGCCAATAAGCCAATTAAAACACTGCTGATTACATTGGTTAGGGCACTTCAGCAGTAAAAAATGAGCCAAGTAAGTAAGCCTGGGGGCGATGGTAGGGTTAACCATGCATACAGCACTGATTCTAGTTCACATATCACAGCCCCTATTAATTTAAACAGTCTATTTTGGTGTAAAAATCAGGTAAGTCTTTTTAGGTTTAATATTAAAGGTAGCATTGTACTGTGTTGACCCAAACAGATAACAATGCAATCGGACTGGCAGGAAAAATAATGAGACATTAATAAATAACATTTAAAAAAACGACGATATTCAATTTATTAGAGTGCTTTCTTGGAGATCATAGCAAATGCGTCACAGTCATCTCTGTACAACTGTTCTACTGTACACAAGCAACAATTTTGTCTGGCTCTGCATTGTTCATAAGGGTTATACAGTATAAATAGGAGTGAGAATAGATTTCTGTATGAGATAAGTTACAGTGCACAATATCTATTGCTAAAAGGAGCTCCAATAGCCCTATTCCCAGGTTTTTTACAAAAGTTTCATATTGCATATCATTTAGCACCTCCTTAGCGTGCTGGATTAGTTCATGAAAACTCTCCTTGCATGGCTTCCAATCCTGTTGTCCACACAATTGTAAAACAATTGCTTTCTACTTCTGCTTAAGATGCCAAGTTGCTAGCAATAATATATTTTCCAGTAATAATAATAATAATAATAATAATAAAAGGTTATAGGGTCATACTGTACAGAATTAAAGAAAAACATACACATTAATTACAAAATGCGAAACAACTTAGGAGTGGTTATGATATGAGGCCTTGAGAATTATATTATTTAGGTGTTTGATTCTAGTTCTGTAAAATGAACAGATGTTTTCACCTTTTTAAAAAGACTCATGTATATGCTCAATTGTTTCTTTGTGCACAATACTTTGTCACATATAGGCCAAACTATTTTAGCAGAACTGCAAACAAATACAGATTTTTAATGTTTAAGTTATTTATAACAAAGTTCACAAAGACTTTTAAATAATTAAAATGTAAAAACACACACAGAGATCCTTCGACAATTCGTCCCTTTGGGATTAATTAAACTTGTCATCAGCATAGGAAGAACTGGATGCTACTGACTCATCTGGGTTATACAATTTAAGGCACATGATGCAATTCAGTTTTTCTTGAGTATTCTTGATTTCTATTCAAAATGTTCACAAATATTTATCAATATGACCAAACATTTGGTCTACTGTGTCAAGTGAACAATAGCATAATTTATTCATACCATTTTGAACTTTGTCCCTCCCAGGGAATAGCCCTGGCAGCATACAGTAGGTGTACAGCACAGTACTCATACTCATTTGCAAGCTTCCTTAATATGACAGCTATAGCCCTTTCTGTTTCAAAATTAATAAAAGATTAAGCAACCGAATGGGTCCAGTATGTAATAATTACCCACAGTCTATTGAATGTAAAGGTATCTCTATGGCATTTACACACAGTAAACATGTCAACATGCTGTAACATTTGCTGCCGGTTTAATGCAAATACCATTGTGAAGGTGTTATACAAATCTACAACAGCCCCTTCAATTATAAAAATACACATTTTGTTATATTTGGTTTATATGTAAATTGGCAGTGGATAGATATAGTTTAGCTCATAAAAGTGCAAAATCTTTAACCTTTTAAGGACCTGGATCGTGTTAACACGATCATACGGAAGAAGGCTTCTAGGACTGCAATCGTGTAAGCAAGATAAACAAGCACTTTGTTTTGATAACTTACAGGGCCATCGTACTTTGCAGTACAGGCTTGAAACACATATCATTGGATAGGAGAGGGACTGACGTTCACTTCCTGATAGTTTTTATTTCGTGTGACGTCACTGAGAGGGGCATTTACAGTATGTTTTTCAGAAGGGGCAAAATAAGAACTTTTTAAAGCCTGATTAATAAAATCACTTAATTTATAATTTTTAAAGCATCAACATGTGAATAAATAACTAATTTAATGTAAACCCTTTGAAAGCCAGATACTTAGTGACCCAAATCAGGTTTTCAGAAATCACTTTGCGACCACGTTCTTATATTGCCCCATCATGCTGTCAGTGTCTAAAGGGTGGAGACAGATTACAGGAGCCTGCAGACACAAAAGCAGAAACAAAACATCACAGGAACTTGTTTAGAGCTAATAAAAAAGGGGAAACACTGTACATCTGATGTATTTATAATTATATTAGAACATTTATTCTGTCTCATGTGTTTTTATGTATATATATATATATATATAGTAATAGATTGCTCCCCTCTCGGGTTCGTGCCCCTTTAAAAACTGACCCAACAACAACAGAAATGGATTTTCTACCACCGTTGCGCTACTTTTTTAATAAACACAAAACAAAACAATACAAAAGAAAAACCTAACTCCGTTTGGAGCGCTTACTACACAGGTATTCCCTGACTAACTTGCAGGACGGCTAAGCCGTTTACCTGGCACCAAACCAAAACCCCCAGGTTTACACAGCACTTACGTTTTATATCTGCTCAGAAGCAGAGCACCTCTCTTCTGCTTCCCTCTACTCAGCCGCCCAGAGCAGACTAACTGCTCCTCTTAAATACCCTGCACCTGGCTCTAATTTAATAATAAGCACCAGGTGCAGGGAATGATCCATAATAAAACAATTAACAAATCAATTAAACAATAAAGTAAAACAATTAACTAAACAAAAGAGGTGCCATTTTTTCCTTCAGGGAGGTTTTAACCCCCTCCCTGCTGTCTCACACAACCCGCTGCCTTACAATATATATATATATATATATATATATAATTTTATTTATAAATATTTCTTTTAAGAAAATAATCGAGAGTAGTGTCCATTATTGCTTATAAAGACCTTCAGAATAAACGTGTCATTGCAATCACTCAGGTGAAGCAATGTCTTGTAATTTGCCCAAACATCAGCTCGGCTCTGGTGTGCAAGTGTGAAAAGGCTATAAGCAGAATACGTAAAAAATACTTTAAAAAAAGAAACATTGTGTTGAAAAAAAGCGAAACATTTGTATGGTTTATAACGTATTTTAGTGGTTAAAGAAACTGGCTTGTCCCCGGTTCAAATCCCACCTCAGCCACTGACTCATTGTGTGACCCTGAGCAAGTCACTTAACCTCCTTGTGCTCCGTCTTTCGGTTGAGACGGAATTGTAAGTGACTCTGCAGCTGATGCACAGTTCACACACCCTAGTCTCTGTAAGTCGCCTTGGATAAAGGCGTCTGCTAAATAAACAAATAATAATAATAATAATAATAATAATAATAATAATAATAATAATAATAATAATAATAATGCTCCCCAGAGTGTTTTGAAAAAAAGGACACCATTTCTAAGATGCTAATGTAAAAAATAGATTTTTTGTGAATTTTTATAGGAAGAGAGTCAACTACAGCCAAAAAACGCTTGTCCTGGGGGAGCATTCCACTGAAAAAAATGCTTGGTCCTGAAAGGGTTCTGTTTAGGTTTTCAGTCACATTTCAGTACACTTAATTATCCTTCCTGTCAAATAATGTATGAGTTATTTCTTATTATCCCTTCTATAAATAAGAAAAGTGGTGCACGCTGTAAACCACCAACTCATTAATGAAACGCCGTACAGAATTGTTATGGTACCTACCCTCAGAACCTATCACAGCATCTAACTATTCATTCTCTTTTGAGTGTCATGGAGCAATTCATATTGATATTCTCTAGCCTAACAGCGCAGGCACATTTGTAGGCAAACAGCAGTATTTGTTTGTGGTCCAGAATAGATAAAATATAAAAAAAATATTGAAAATTCTCAAAGGCCATATGAATAATCCAAACAAATTCCTATACCCATGTTGTTCTAATTCAGGTAAAGCCATTGGTGCATTTACAATCTAGTTTGACTGAGAGCAGCAACAGTTGCCTGAACACCAGGGCCCATGGGTGGTTCTGTGTTTTAGTTGGAAAGACACAAAATGCACTCCATGCATTCAATTCAATTGATTATTTTATAATTTCAGTGTTTACACTCTAATGTGTATGTGTTACCTATAGCATTTTCTTAAAAAGAACAGCAATATTTGCTGCATAGATTTTTTTTTAAATACATTTTGTTATTCAGAATCTTCAATTCCGTCTTTTAGTTCGACAACATGTAACTACCAGCAGGATTTTTAAAGGCGTGAAGGCGTTGTACAAACCACAAATATAATAACTGCCCATAAATGTAATATCTCCCACAAATTTGAAACGACTTCCGTGTCAGTTTGCGCAGTGCCGCAGTCCTTCCTGTCCGCGGCGAGCACAATAGATTTCTATGCTGAACCCGGCCTTGTTTAAAAGCACAATGGTTGTGTCAGCAGAGAGCAGGAGAGATTTTAATTTTGTTTTAAATATGTTTCTGAAATTGGAGGGTAGTGGTGAAATGTATCTGTTGTGTCGAGTTTAAACATTGCATACTCGCTAGTCAGTTTTATAAGGTGATATTTAGTTTAATAAGTAGATGCCGCTGCTGCATTTATATATAGTACATGCTGAATGAGACTTGCGTGGTGATTTCTCAGATGGCTTTTGAGTAGTGTTACTGATACTGCTTGCCTCAGAATTTTCTTTGTTCTGTTCTCTGACTAAATAAATACCACAGTATATTTGCCAATTTTTCTGTAATTCTTAGTGACAGAGATGAAAAAAAACATTGTTGAGTGATTTAAATGCTGTTTCAGTTGTATGTTGACATTTCTACCTACAGAAACACTGTTTAGATAATTGTTACCATTAAGGCATAGTAATATTAATAGATCAGGTAAGTAAGTTGGTCCCTGATGTCATAGCAGTGCAGTAAGACAATTATTACTGCACGGTCATGTGATCTTGTTCAGCCAATCACAGCACTTAATTTATCCAAGCCATTTTATAAACTTTAATCATTGGGCAGTCATTATTGGGGGTATGTGAAAATCTTTATATCCAAAACCAGCACTGATGAATATTATTAATTAAGTTAAACTGCTATTTAAATACATAAATAAATATGTACTAAGTAATTCACAGGCATTATCCTGGATGCAACATTTGTGGGAGACATTATATATGTGAACAGGTGTCTATTACATTTGTGGGAGATATTACATTTGTGGGCAGTTATTACATGTGTGGGTTGTACAGCGTCTTATTGTGCTGCTGCTAGTAGCTGCACAAAACAAATGACCAGTTTCTCTTTTTCTAAAATTAAGGCCATCAAAAATATAAATATGTATCTTTTTTCATCCCTGTTGATAAACCACTCGTTAAACAAAGTCAATATCAGCAACTGTAAAACATGTAAATCAACCGTTCTTGTTTATTGAATATTGGTTTTGTTACCTATTTAATTCTGCTTTATGTATTTGCACCTGTGGCCCAACCCTTGAATATCCAAGTCAGTAACGCATTAAAAATAGTAGTCTTTTGGGAGTTTCAGTTCCCAGTGGATACGATCACTGAAATGGGGCACAATTGTAAGTCCTTTTAAACTAATGTGTTTGTTAAATTACCTACTTAATTAACTAAAAAATCAAAACATATCATAGGGATGCCCAGTATTTAGTTATTTGACATAGTTAGTGGTGATATGGTTGTCCCTGCTCTTCTAACCTAATGGTTTCATTTTAAATAGCCTACTAGTTTAGCTGTTGCAATGGTAGATACCATGTGTATGTAACTATTATAAAATACAACATTTCAATGGACATATGGATATGCATGTTTAAATGTTTCTTTTTTTTTGCCAGTGTGTGGGGTTGTTTAATTGGAAATGCAAAAAATAAAATAAAAATACAAGCAAAGAAAAAAATACACCTACCCAAGTGTAGTCATGGTAACGATAGTATACCAGAAAGCTGCAGGAATACTGGTGAACTTGCTGGCTGTGGAGCCTTTCTCTGCGTAGAACATCACTGTAGCAAAGATGATAATGGCCATGGTCAGCGAGAAAAGCAAGAATCCTAGCTCAGATGCACAACTCTTCAACGTGTAACCCAAGATACGCAGTCCCTGTGAATGGCGTGAAAATTTAAAAATCCGGAAGACCCTGAAAACCCTTAGGGTTACAAAGGCCCCACTCACGTCCTCGTTGTCAGCCATGACCAACCCAATATAATAGGGCATGATGGCAACCACGTCAATGATGCTCATCACACTTCGGACAAATCTGTAACGACTGGGTGCTGCGATTAGGCGAAGTAGATATTCGACTGTAAATATCATAACACATGCAGTATCGAGACAAAAAAATGCCAAGGCATAGCGCTCCCCACAGGGCAAATCCTTAATCATGCCCGGTGAAGCCCTACAGGGTACAGTTTCCACCACGTTGGCTATGACTGAAACAGCGATGAAAAAGCCAGTGACATAATAAAATACAAGAGCTAAAGTGCTGGTGTGTGGGTTTTCAAATGCCCGCCACATTGACTGGCGTAGGGTCATATCCGGCAAAACTCCCTCTTTGTTATTCTCGTCATCAGCGTCGTCTTGAATTCTCTCTGCATTCTCTCGCCTGCGATCCTTATATTCTTCATAACAACAGTCACCAATAATCTCAGGGATTATGCCAAAAAAGGCTAGCTCTTCGTCGTATGCAGAAATGCATTCATGCCGTGGGTAATGCAATTTACCAGTGCGGTAAAAATTAAGTATGTGCCTGAAAATGTCTGGGTCTCGGTCGAAGAAATACTCATTAATTTCCTCATTAAAAAAGAAGTCCTTCTCTGTGCTTCCGAGTAAGGTGTCCGGGTACCTCTCCAAAGTACTCCTCCAGGTTTGAAACTTGGTCCCACTTACGTTAAGGATAATAAAGCCATCCTGTGCTCTCCTTTTTTCTCTGGGTGCTAATGGCATAGGGGCACTGGCTACTGGCATCCATCCTATGGCCGCTGCTCGGGCAAAGGGAAGCCACGCTGCTACTCCCGCTGCCATTTCGACCTGTTTGCTATGCCTAACTCCAACCAAGGCAAACAACTGATCCTCACTGGGGAATTACAGAAGCACAGAGTCGATGAAAGGACATCTAAAAAAAGTGGATAAAACTAGATATTAAAAAAGTCAATATCATCAACTATAGAACATGCATAAAAATAGACAACTCATTAGTATAATTCAACAGTTTTTGTTTATTGAATATTTGTTTTGCTACCTATTTCATTCTGCTTTATGTATTTGCACCTGTGAACCAACTCTTGAATACCCTAGTCAGTAACTCAATAAAGCTACTCTAAAAGGCGTTCTAATTGACCTTGTAATTTACTTCAACTGCACTGTAATACTAATCTAATACAAGTGTGTTGTATTTCAATTGCCTTTTCATATTTAAATTGCTGCATAAATTAATAAAACACTCACCTCTACAGAATGTCTATTAATTTGAAAGGAAAACATGAAGAGTTTTGAAATTATAGTTCTTCCACGATCTGTTCATCTATGTTTCTTATCCTTGTCTTCCTTATGTCGGTTAGGAGAGCTGCATTGCATTCCAAGCACCAAGCACTGGAGAATCCCTTCATAAAGGTTTCAAAAGAGCAGCAACAAGTTCAAGGGACACGTAATCACGCCTGATGGTTTACCACTCATTACGTACAGTCAACAACGAGCAAATCTTCTAATCATTTTGATTATTAGTTACATTAGAAAATAACACGGCTGATCTTTAGCGTATGTCTAATATTCCACTTGAAGAAAAGCGCTGTACAGCTGCACTCGTTGAATGAAGACCACCTCTCACACGTCTGTGCTGTGCGAAATGGAGAGAAAAAAGAAAGCCTTCTGAGATGTCACTGAAGTCAATACCTGGAAGCAAGACAAATCGATGCAAAGATCCAGGGAATCAAGAAAACAAATGGTCAAAGTAGTTCAGGCAAGTTCCAGTGATCGCTTGTTCTTCTATACTTTATCTAGCCAGGGCGAGCAAGAATATTGTGCTTCAGTTGTGCTGTGTTCTGGATACGGAGGCGTGTCATTTGCAGCCTGCAAGCATCAATTAACTGTCGTTGATACATGGTTATACTTTCAATTCCAAATATTCCGTTTTCAAGTGATCCCTTTAAACATCCAGTACCAAGGACAGCAGAGCATAAATACAGAATCATGATACTTATTGTGTATTCTTAAAACTCACAAAACTCTCTGTGATTACATAAATCACAGAGATTACAGAAAACAATAATGCACATTTGGCGTTGTTGGTCTTGTTGTTTTAAGATTTTGTATTTTTTTTTAAACAATCAAGTACGGCATGTGTCACCGTTATATCACATACATACTCATATGTAGTTTTATATGAATCATTTTTAAAAAATACCACTAGGCGGAGACGTTTTAATTCAGACACGGTTTCCTGCAAACATTAGTCAAAGCAGGTACAATATTGAAAGTAAAGAATAGTGTTGATGACCCAAATAATATGCCAAAAGGCCATTTAAATGAACATTTTAATCACAGGATACTAATGACCAGTTGTCCTGAACTGAATAATAATAATATTAATAATGATAAGAAGAAGAAGAAGAAGAAGAAGAAGAAGAAGAAGAAGAAGAAGAATACATATTTATCACTCTAAATAAATAAACGAAATCTATAAAAAATATGGATTTCTTCCAAGAGTGTTAAGTCCTGCCAGTTAAATTCCTGAAAACTGGAATTTTCCTTCATGTTTTAAGTGGAGTATTAAAGGTGAAAAGGAATTGACTAACAATTGAAACCATACATAAACAATACATGTAGGGGTTGTTGCTCCCTTCATCCTGCCCTTCACAACCGTCACCCCCCAGCCCCGCACCTCACCTTGAAAGTTCGGCTGTGCCTGACTTCACTTATTAGAGGGTACTCCCATTGGGACAGAGGGGAACCCACAGGTCCAAACTACTACTGCACTCCATGCGCCACAAGCAGCCGTTGCTCCAGCCTACTCAAAGGTTCTCCCTTGCAAGCTTCAGCTCAGTGGTAAAAATCAAAATGAGCGTGAAATTACACCAAATGCAACAAGATCAATATGAACATGTTTTAATCACAGGGCACTAATGACCAGCTGTTCTATAATAATAATAATAATAATAATAATGTAGCGTTTGCGGGAAAATGAAGGAGGCTCACACAGGATTTGCAGGTTCTCAAATTCACGGTTTATTAAGCCAGGGCTCTACACTGGACAGGTAAAAGTGTGCTGGTTAACCAGCCAGTGGTACAACTACAGCTGAGCAACATAGTGCTACTCAAACTCTCATAAATAATAAAAGAAAAGAAAAGCAAGTCCAAAAATCACACTGTTTCGGCCGTGTGTGATAGCCACATGTGCAGTCTCTGGTTCCTTGTTTCTGTAGTCCTGCTTCTCTTCTGCTCTCCTTGGCTGTTTCTGTTGCACTTTTTCTCTCACTCAAGCTTGTCTCTCCATCTCAGCAGCAGCAGCAGCCTGCTAGACCAGCAACCGATCCCAAGCAGACATGGCTTCCCGCTCTCAATCCCCTGATGGTTGCAACATCTCGTCCCTTGGTTTGTGTAACTGGGTACCACTCACACAGCAAGCCGAGCCCTTGATTGGTGGTGAGTTTCCCGTACCTGCTGCAATTTAACTGTTGACCCAGGGTCATTACACACCTCCCCCCTTGAAGTCCCTCACCACCGAGGGTCCCAACAAAGTACCGAAAATGTCTTGGGGGTCTGGGTTGGAGTCCGGGTCTTGGCTGCCTAGGTGACCCAGGTGGTCTGCAGGTGGCGGTCTGTGGGGTCCAGGTGGAGGGTGACTATCCGGCAGGCAAGTGGAGTCCTGTACGGCAGAGTGGCAGGCCAGGAGGACAAGGGGCAGTTGGGCATCCCAGTTGCGTTGGTGAATTGGCAAATGTGATGGCCAGCTGGACCTTGAGCATGTGGTTAAACCTGTTGACCAAGCCATCACTCTTTGGGTGAAGGGGGGTCGTCAACAATCGACTTCCCCGTCCCCACTCACCAATGCCTCCCGAAGGGCTGGAGCTGCTCAATCTAGCGGACGACCTGCCTCTCTGGCTCCTTGAAGGTCAGGAGTCACTGCTGCGCTGCGTGGTCTGTCCGGATGGTGAAGGGAGGACCACACAGGTAGTGCCAGAAGTGCCGGACTGCCACGACCACCGCTAGTAGCTCCCTCAGGATCATGCAGTATTTCCGCTCCGCCTTATTGAGGGACCGGCTGTAGTAAGCCACCACCCTCTCACCATCGGGCCCTTCCTGGGACAGCACAGCTCCGATCCCCTCATTGCTGGCATCCATGTCCAGCAGGAATGGTAAGCTGGGATCCGGGGGGGAGAGCACCAGGGACTGTCAGCACCTCTCGGAGGGTGTCAAATGCAGTCTGCCATTCCTCCGTCCATTTGATCGGTTCTTCCTTAAGCAGCAGCTGGTGCAGGGGAGCAGCGATGCTGGCGAAGTCCCGGACGAAGCGGTGATTGTAGGAGGCCAGGCCCAAGAATCTTCGGTGTCGCAGTTAGTCGGTGGGGGTGTGCCACTCCCGAACAGCGGTCACCTTGTCCGCTCGTTGCTTATCCCCTCTTCTCCGACCCAGTGGCCCAGGAAGGTGACCTCCCTCCTCATGAAGCGCCACTTGACCGGGATATTCACTGTAGCACTCCCTGCGGGGTGTCAAGGGCATCCTGGAAGGAAGCTGTATGCACCAGCAGGTAATCCAGGTAGAGAAGGCATTTTTGGGAAAGGACGCTCGCTGACCAGAACCTTCTCCATGAGCCGTCGAAAGTTGCTGGGATGGCAATACATGGAAATGCCAGAGTCCCCTGCCCGTTGAAAAGGCGGTCTTGTGTCTTAACACTGGTGCAATGGCTACCTGCCAGTAGCCAGGGACTCATTGATGCAGAGGAGGGGGTAGGAGTCCTTTTTGGTCACCTCATTCAGCCATCTGTGTTCGACGCAGAAGCACCACTCTCCGGGGGGAGGCTGGTTCCCCAGGGTGGGCCAGGGTGGGTCCAAGCCCTCCTGGGAGTGTAGGGTCCCTGTCCAGAGGTCCAGCTGGCTGCCGGTGCTTCTAAAAAAGTCCAGGCTGAGGATGCAGGGGTCTTGTACTGCAGCTACCCACAGAGTGGTTCACCGTCCGGCCGCCAACCTGGATCGCCATGGTCCCTCTTCCACGCATGGGCGCCAGCTTCCCAGTGATTGTGCAGAGCTGCACCATCGTTGGATCGAGCTGGATACGCTCCTGGATCACATTGGGTTGCTCCAGCATCACCATTGATCCTGTGTCAACTAAGGCAGTGCATGGAACCCTCTCTACTCGGACTGGGATGTGGCAGAAGTCCCCCACAGTCCTCTCCATAACAACAGCAGGCCATATTGGAACTGTGGCGCTGTCAGCTGCTTTTGGGCTCCCCAGGCTGACAGTGGCTGTAGTAGTGGTGCTGTGCAGTGCGAAGCAGCACTGTCAGCTACTTCTGGGGGGAGTGGAGCCCCCCTCCCCTGATGTACTGTTGTTCTCCCCTGGCTGGCAGTGGTGGTAGCTGTGGCACTGTGTAGGGCGACAGGGTGGTAGTTGCCGGGCACTGGTGCTGCAAGCGTGTGCAGGGACCAACCGACCAGGGGGTCCTGTGTGGACATGGCCCGAAGCAAGGCGGCTGTGTAGTCCAGTGGTTAAAGAGAAGGACTTGTAACCAGGAGGTCCCCGGTTCAAATCCCACCTCAGCCACTGACTCATTGTGTGACCCTGAGCAAGTCACTTAACCTCCTTGTGTTCGCCTTCGGGTGAGACGTAATTGTAAGTGACTCTGCAGCTGATGCATAGTTCACACACCCTAGTCTCTGTAAGTCGCCTTGGATAAAGGCGTCTGCTAAATAAACAATTAATAATAATAATATTAATAAAAGCCGTCAAGTTCCAGGAGCCAGGTGGGGGTGGACTGATTGTCCTTGGCCTCCCCTTCTTCCATCTTGGCGTATCAGGCTCCTCCACCCCAAGTCACACCATGCTGGCTGCCTTTGCTGTTCACCTTACTCTGGGTCCTTTCTCCCCCATGGCTGCCTCTCGTTTGACCTAAGCCTGCACCTTGGCAACCTGGTCACTCATCCATCCCCTGAGGTCACTTCCCCTTGGCCTCTCTACCCATTCTGGTGGTGGTTTCAACTCCATCCCCGCCCGGATCCTCACCTCCACATTCCGCAGCATACGGTCCATAATCCCACTTCTGTACACCAATGTAGCATTTGCAGAAAAATGAAGGAGGCTCACACAAGATTTGCAGGTTCTCGAATTCACGGTTTATTTAGCCGGGACTCTACACTGGACAGGTAAAAGTGTGCTACTCAGACTGTGACAAATAATAAAAGAAAAGAAAAGCAAGTCCAAAAACACACTGTTTCGGCCGTGTGCGACAGTCACTAAGTGCAGTCTCTGGTTCCTTGTTTCTGTAGTCCTGCTTCACTTCTGCTCTCCTTGGCTGTTTCTGTTGTGCTCTTTCTCTCACTCCAGCTTGTCTCTCCCTCTCAGCAGCAGCAGCAGCCCGCTACATATCCCCGAGTCCAGTGCACGCCCCCGTTGCACCAGCCAGCAATCCCAAGCAGACATGGCTTCCTGCTCTCGATCCCATGATGGTTGCAACATCTCGTCCCTTGGTTTGTACAACTCGTGCGGCAAGCCACGCCCCTGATTAGTGGTGATTCTCCCATCTCTGACATCCCTGAACACCTACTGCAATTGAACTGTCAGCCCAAGGTCGTTCAAACAATAAGAAGAAGAATACTTATTTGGTGAAAATTCTCTAGTGATTCTAGTTACCATAACATTCCATTACAGAGAAAAAAAAAAGTACAGAGGTAAATACTGTTCTCCAACTTATTCTTTTTTGAAAGGACAATATTTTATTTATTTATGTTTTGATAAAAAAGTGTTTTTTCTCTTATATAAATATGAATTAATTAATGGCTGGAGTAAACAGCATTATCCCTTCCTTTTCTTTCTGAAAATCATTTAACAGTATTGTTCAATACAGAATATAGTCCTACAATTGGTTAAATATTTTTACAGTATGTTCATATATCAATGACACATGAACACACACGTCAAGACACAGGGTCTCCATGGTTACTACTTTAAACCAAAGGTATGTGGTGTTGTTTAGAATCAATAAAAAATATATAGGCTATAAATATACATTGTTTATATATATAGACAGTATAATACAAGTTATGGCAAGTCAACTGGTTGAAGAAGTCCATTTATTTTTAATACAATTTAGAATATATAGTATATCTTAATGGTTATCATATTGGGTAAAGAATGTTTGCAGTGTTTAGGTGTGATTATAATTCACTTCAACAAGCACATCTGTCTTAACCAGGACAGCGCTGATCAAAAATGACATCCACTGGTATGCTCCAGCTCTTTTTAACTACTACAGTTTAGAAATGTAGTTCAAGGTTTATGCACTCAAGTTGTATATTTCTCTGTTATTTGAAGACTGGAGTTTTGAAAATATGTCCCAATGCCTTTTCTCTCTAGGTTACTGCTAACCAAGGTTTTAAAATGTATTCACTTTATAACCATTAGTACTGTCTCGTTTTATTGAAATGAGAATATTTTAATTCAGGATATCCAAATGTTGCAAATACATAAACTGCTGAATCCTGTTAGTTTTGCTGCAGCTCACATGGTCTGATTGAACTATGTGTCCTGACCTTCCATTCTCCTAACTGCTGAATAATACAACATTTTGAGGCTTGCCAGTACAGTTTTCAAAACAATGACATTAATTGTGAAGACACTTTACAATATCTCTTGCATGATCACCCATTTGGATTCAAACCACTCTATTACTTATTTTATATGCCTTCTCCATCAGGCCATGAATTCACACTGGTCCAAGGAAGATGTACTGTAGGTCAGGACATACAAGTACAGGTTTGATACTTTCAACCCCCGGTCCAGTTTCTGTGTCTGTTTTCTTTCATTTTTGTAGAATGTCTTTCAAAGCTGGCAAAGTACAAACTTTACATGCTTTATTCCAGTGGTCTAGATAATATTCAGCAGCACAAGTTCAAGACTATTCATAAACATTGCATTTTTAATCGCATTTTCATTCATCTTTTGAATGTTGCCTAATCAAATAATAAACCAATATTGATTCAGAGAATCATTGTTAATATCCCTTGGAGATGAAATAGTCTGCCGTCTTTTTAAGGCATATATCTTAAAGAGATCTGTGTCTGGTGAGTACTTAAAACAACCATGTTTCTGCATATGTAACTGTTAATAATGTTTTTGTTTTAGTATGTGCCAAATTTACTAAAATGTAACCTTTGGAGCCGAAGTTTCTGTGTCTTCCATAACAAGGGTAGACGTGTTTGACCAGAACTCTCATTTGTTGATTTCACCTGAACCAGTACTCTTCAGCCTTGTGAAAATCATATAGCTATAACCTTCACAGTTTTAGGCAGTGTGCCCTAAGCTGGCTGTGACATATTTTCTATTACACAAGGGCACACACAACCTTGTTATTTTCAAATCTGTGTTAGATTTTTCTCCTTCCTCTTGACCCATTACTGTCTGGAGCTTTAGGAGGCTTTAAAAATTCACAACATATTACAGGGGTTTTGAAAAAAAAAAAGTGCAATACAAATGTCTTTGAAAGACGCTTTCTTGGCAAAGTACACTACACTTGCATGTTATACATACATTTTAACATACACAAGCTGAAAACACATTCACAATGTACAGTCTGTATAGCACGCTTTTTTCTGTCAATCAATTGTCTGTTTGATACTGTCTGATTATTTTTTCAACAATGTCCTATTATTCATGAGAAGAGGTCACAAAACAAAACTACATTGTTCTTGACTGCAAATACCACTGTTGCAACAACACCTCCAAATCCAAAAGATTTACTATGTCAGGGGTGGCTACTGAAATAATTCCTAGGAGGGGCTTAGCCAGTGGTGAGTGGAGCCAAGGAGAGCATTTTGGGGTTAATAAGCTCTGACAAACCACAGCAACCTCATTTTTGCCTATGCAGCAGTTGTTATCTCTGAAATCATTATCATGACTTAACTATATAAATACTTACATTGCTAATGTAGCTGATCCTGTATATTGGGCTGTGTTCTTGTGAGTGTTTTATATGAGAAGGAACTTTAATCAATACATGCTAAGTTATGCCACACAAGGTATGAGAAATAAAAAGACAGCATTTGTTTTACAAGTGAACTAATTATATTACTGTATTAAACATAAATGACGAATAAAACACATTTGTTGTGTTAAAATATGTATAAATGTTTTCACTGCAAAATTGCATATGAACTTTTGTTCGCCTTTCCAGTTACAACAAAATGATGGTTGGGAATTTTACCCTTCTGAATGCTGTGCTGATAGTAGAATACGGCATATGTGTTGTCTGTGCTGTTAACTTTGTATTTCTGAGCATGTGTTACAATAGGTTTGTGCTCAGAAAGTACCATTTTTTTCATAGTAATTACGTAATATCATCATTTATTAATGTTGCCATTTTCTTCAAGAGACATTGGGTAAAAGGGAAATGAACTTCAAAACTTTGATGCATTTCATTTTTAATCATAGTGTCGAAACCTGTCCCTCTGCGCTGAATTATGTCCCCCCACCCCCAACCCCCAACCCCCAACCCCTCATGTCCCTTCGTGCAGCATAACATGACCCTCCCTCGAAATATGACCCATTGCGCCAGAATTGATTCCTTGGGCGCTGAAACATGACCCTCACTCGCCGTATTTTACACCTTTGTCTGAAACAGCTTCTCATGCAGATTAGGCAAAAATGAGTTGATTATATGATTGTCACCTGGATTGTGCCTGGATTGTGTTTGCTACCTACACAATTTGCACCGTGGGCTTTGTAAGCCTTATGGCAGAACCGTCCCCTGTCAGTACAGTAATTGAAAAAAAAAATGAGATCCTTAACCATTATTTGTTAGTTACTATTATCTGAGGACAAAAAAATAGTACTCCTCTAGCCATACTGAGTTTAAAAAATCGAAATGAAGTTGGGTAAAATAATATATAATAATAATAATAATAATAATAATAATAATAATAATAATAATAATAATAATAATAAACTATGCTGTGCTCTTGAAAAGTAGCTTGAATGAGAGTTATCTACAATACAAGACTGACAATGTGTGACACAGTTATGTTTATTCAGTAAGGTGAAATGTTAGACAAATCAGCCATGTGTGTAAATTCAGACAAGAGCTTTGCTAATTATAAAGGGGAAAACACATTACTTACAATTACACACCAGGTACAAGGTTATCTAACAAGCTTTTTCTGTATGTTACATATCTCACAGTCATGTAGAAACCTATTTTATAGCAATATTTTATTGTACAAATAGAATTTAAAATGCAACATATTTGACATTGTATGTTGATAAATATATTATGCGTTCAGAGAAAATAACAAAATAAACTAAATGTATATCCATGCCAGGACAATGTTTATATGAATTGCCTATTTATGTTTAAATACTTTTACATTCAAACTAAAAATGCAAAATCTAAATGACATGTACAAATTCAAACAGAAACGTATCCTTAAAAACAAACAAAAAACAGATACTACACTGTATATGAATCAATAATTTTAACAGAGATCATGTTCAGCCATGACTCCAAGAGAAATCACTACACCTACTGAAAGGTAAATATCATTCATATAATGAAACTTAATTGTGCATATATTTTATATGGTATTTGTCTGAATGCTCCACATATTTATAATGAGAGTATTACGACTTAAATATTTTGGTAGAAAATATAATTTTTAAATTGTAAAAACTAAAGAAACAACAACAACAACAACACAAAACTAAACTGCCTTAATTATACTGGAGAATGAGAAAATGAAAAGTGATTGCAAAAGCACTACAGAAATCTGCCTGTGAGTTCAAAAGAGCTTTATATATGCAAAACAATTCTCCAGTTCGTCCCCCTGGCTTTATTTTCAGGGGAATGGTTTTTCATCACAATAAAGGTAAAGGCAGTCAGTACTGAAAAGAACAGGATGTGGCTTCTGATAAACTGATGCTGGTCTGCTTCCAATATTTAGCTATTTTTGGATTGTGTTGCATAAGATCTGAATTAAAGATCTGTGATTACAACTAAACCTATGAACTGAACTATGTAAAAGGTTAAATACAATGGTGTACATTCTCGAGCAGCAGAAGTTAATATAGTTGTCCGGGCAATCCCTATGGATCTGTGTAGACTCACTTAAACTTACATATAGTCTACTTTAAATAACGAAAAACAATTAAACAAAAAACATGAAATGCTTGCCAGAAACACTTTACATCAAGTGTCTTTAGCTACACTCTAATTGCACATGTGGTTACATTACAAATACAAAATCACATGTTTAAAAACAATGTACTTACATAAGATTCTAACAGTTGCAACTTATGTGACTATAAATGTCACTTCATTGCTGCATACATATTGGTAACCAAAGTTTTTCTTCTTGACTTGGGGGTATTAATCTGATGAAAGTGTATACAGTAAAAAGATAATACAAAAAAGATGATTCTTATAATTACCTACCTTTTATCTTTCTCAGTCATTCTTTCAATGACTGAGAAAGACAAAAGGCAGGTAATTATAAGAATCACATTTCTTTTTTTTGGTGCTACATAAGAATCCACATTAACCAATGTGTGTCATTATGACGCTTGATTTATTGTGAATAAATGTGTTTTTATACCATGTCAAATACCACCCCCATACGAGGCTCTGCACAAGAGAAAACTTAAAATACCCTTTATGCTGCGTTGTCATTGTGTTGCTTTAATACCACATGTATTCAGCCACTAGGATTTGGCAAGCCCACTTGGCTGCACCACAGTCACAGTAGTAAATCTGAAATAATCAAAATGATCATGCAAGACTGACATACACCACTTGTTTTCCTCAAATTGTTATTTTGAAGTTTAGCCCGCTGCAAAACCAAAGCGTATCAGCTCCATTATATGCACAATCCTTTGCGGATATATTATTTTAAAGCTGTAAATAGATACATGTGCTATATAGGCATATAGGCACAAAGACGAGAGATGCAAGCTATAAAAAATCAAGTTGCCTAAAACATGACCACATTAAGCATTGTACTTTGCAACACCCGTGCAAGCCATTTGCTGCAAAATCATCTACATCCAAACGCTCAGAGCACATTGCAGCGTCATTTTTTAGCCAAAAGAGAGATGTGTCTGTTTACCAGAGATATTTAAATCTTAGTACTTAGTCGATAGAGGGTGGCTATTCCTGTCCACAGCCAGGAAAATAGTGGAATTTGTTTTTGAGAATTGACATGAGATTGACATCGTTGAGAATGGATCCCTAAAACACTGCAGTACTTAAAAAAAGTAATCATCAAGTATGTAAGACGAAAGAAGAAATAATACATTTTGACAAATAGTGCTTCATTCCTCCTATATATGTAATGCAAGGTTCTAGTCTCATGCATAGAACAATTGGGCAATGAAGCTGGAAAATTGTACAGGGAATAAGCAAAAATACTTGATTTGCCTTCTTGTACATGTTAATAAGATGTAGCACCCAAAAACATACCATAACATGCAGCTAACATTAATATTACTTGCAGATTTAACAACTAACAGTATTGTTATTATTATTTATTTCTTAGCAGACGCCCTTATCCAGGAAAACAGGTTTTGGTGATACTTTTTGTATTTTTGCCATTAGTACAATCAATAAGTTAAAAATATCTGAAGTTCATAAAAACATATACTGTATGTACAACAGATTACTTAACTAGACTATGGAATCTTTAAATACAGACTTACGTATTATGGACAAAAAAACAAACAAAAACAATGTACCTATATAAACACAGAAATACATATTAAATCTATTCCAGATTCAACAATGTATTATGTATTTGTTTAGAAAGAGGTTCATAGTCTGAACATATCTTATTTAAAACATACAGGGCCCTATTTAGCAACGTTTGCAAACCCCTAAGGCAATTAAAAAATACGTGGCCAGACAAAGAGAGAGGAGGAGGAGGAGTCTTTTCTGAGCCTATCTGACACACAATGTATGCAGCAATTTTGCCTCAACACACAAGCAATCACTGACATCTGCCAACTGCTTCAGGCTGGCCGGGAAGGTGACATGCGGATAACACTGTTTGCCTGTAGCACTAACATTTTATGCCTCCCGTTCCAATGTACTGTGAGTTACTGTAAAGCCATAAATATTTGTGACCAAAATATTTAGGCGAATTTCTTCTTTTTTGTGGTTTCATTTGCTTTTTGATGTGCATTAGCCCACGCATGAGACCCGACTTTTTGTAGCTGTCGCTGCATTAGCCCACTTTTTGTGCTCTGTCACGTTTTTGTGCGCTGTCGCAGCGGTTTGCTAACGCTGTAATTTTTGCCCTAGCGAAAGCGACTACGCGCATATTTGCTAAATAGGGTCCATATTGTTTAATTTATGTTACTTATAGGAAGACAAGCAAGTCTAATGCTTTATTTAACCCTCTTGGCAAAGTCTGAATCCAATATGCCTTTCTCCTTTTCACACATTCATCAACATTACCTCCTCTGCTAGAGATCACGTTTTGTAATCTACAATATTCGGTTGGCCTGTAACAATTAATTATGCAGAGTAGGTCATTTGGTAAATAATTACATTTCCCTGAATCTCGGATTTGTAATTACAACATTTCCCTGAATATCAAACTGCATTTCATTCAGAAAAACAGACTTTGAAGAAACCATTTAAAATAACACAAGAGATGAAGGTTATTGAATAGCTCCTGTTAACCCTGAAGAATTGCCTCTTTTTACAGATGAGCTGTAAAGCCCTTGTATGTTTAGCCATAGTAAGGACAACTAACAATGAAAACATATACTAAACAGATTCCTGTCAGTATAGCAGTTTGAACTCATCTGTTAGAGAAAACTACATTTAAGTGTAGGTTTAGGAAATAGATGTTAGAATGAAAGGCACATTCCACTAATAAAGGAAACAGACAGGGCACGGCAGCACACTAAGTGGTTGCCCTTTTGTAAACACATAATTAGTTTAATTATATAATGCATTTGTAACTGCCTGTGCTGCCTGATGCACTTCTGTTTCAGATTGTTTTACACCTGCCAGTGAAAAATTAGGGTAAATGTTCTACTGCTCTTGAAAACCAGCATGGCTCTTTTAAACACTGGAATTACATGGAGTCGGTTTTTGTCTCCTTACTTTTCAGTGCTTTGTATGCATTATTCTATATTTGCGTCCTTAGGTACTGTCATAAAATAAAAATAAAATGTAGGAGGCTGTGTGGTCCAGTGTTTAATGAAAAGGGCTTGTAACCAGGAGGTCCCCGGTTCAAATCCCACCTCAGCCACTGACTCATTGTGTGACCCTGAGCAAGTCACTTAACCTCCTTGTGCTCCGTCTTTTGGGTGAGATGTAATTGTAAGTGACTCTGCAGCTGATGCATAGTTCACACACCCTAGTCTCTGTAAATCACCTTGGATAAAGGCGTCTGCTAAATAAAAGAATAATAAATAATAAAATAATAATTCACCTCTATAATTCTGAAAGGTGAACACGCAGTGCTGTCGATTTCTCACAGTTCTGCACATTAAGGCCCAGCATAAGATCTCCCACTGGAGGGTTTTGGCTGGAAATGACAGCACTAATAAAGGAAAAATACTGTTGCACCTTTATTTCTATAAGTTGCCATACATATAAATCATAGCTAGCTGAACAGGAGCGGCAGCTCTATACCCAGGCTTAGTATGTAGTTAAAAATGTAGTGCACAGGTAATGTCACCTTCTTCTTTATAAACGACACTCTATCTAAAGTAATAAGGACATTTTCAAACAACTTATTTCTATATTCTGATAATGTGCCTCTTTCTGATTTGTAAGGCGCAGGTGTTTCATTTTGTTCATCAGTGTGGCGAACAGCCGTATATTTACCTTAATATTCATAATAAAGATTAAAGAAAGGAAACATTAATCTTGCTTTTAAAGAAGTGACTGTATACAAAATGAAACCATCAATACAGATTAATGGCAGTGCACTCGACAGCTGGTGAATGTCAGTCCTCTTCAACAGGTATTCAATCAAAAGGACGGGCAATTAGCCAATATTAACACACTCTGTGCAGTTCATGAGTGACGCTGAGTTTGTCTTTTGTGACAGTGCTGCTTATGAGTGGAAACCTTGAATGTTTTCAAGGTTTTAATATGCTCCAATCAAAAATATAACAAGACCCAAAGAAAAAGAAAGAGCATTCTTGGTTTGCCAGGTATTTTTTTTTTTGTTTTTGTTTTAGCTTTTTGGTCCTTCATTTTGTTTGGTTATTGTATGCAGTTGTCATGGATCACCATAAACAGAGGCTTTACTGGCAGTTTCAATGTGACTCTAATGTAATATATTTGCTAGGAAATTGAATAGTAATATTAGATTGACAAATAATATCTTACTGTTGAAAAAATCAACCTGTGTTGATATACCATTTGTTATCTAAATAGTACAAGGTTCCCAGCTGCGCAATGCAGAGGAAGAACTAGCATATATACTTTACTGTGTAATTGTTTAAATAACATTTATTTTCTGCTTCTACTTTCTTATGTTATAAAAATCTTTTTTTTTTTTTAAAAGGTCTCATCCAAGATCAAAGGGTGCATAAGGCAGTCAGTATTACGATTTCCATTACATGAGAGTAGATGTTAAAACTTCATGCTGATTTGAACTTGGCTCTCGCCAAGATAAGCACCAGTATTACAAATACATTTGTCTTTCCAATTCACAGGCCCTTTGATTCATATAGGGGTATTAAGTAGGTAGTTACACCTGAATGTATAGTTGGAATTACATTCCTCAGAACAACACTGGTTAGCGGGATCAATATATATGTGATTGTGTGTGCATGTACGTGTGTGTGTGTGTGTGAATGTGTGACTGTATATTTCCATTCTTACATTCAATTAATTTCCTACACTGTATAATATGTATTTAAACTGCCAGTTGGGTGTTTCCTGTTGACATTTTAATTAACATTTAATGGTTCAGAAGACTCCTTCTGTCTTATACTTACATTAACTTCTAATTCATTCAGTGCAAGGGGAACCAAGGACTGTAATGTTAGTGTCAGAAACATCACAGGAATATAAAGGGAAAGAGTCTGTTTTTTATTAAAAATAAATTAGTTCTGTCAGGTTTACAAACAGGTGTCTAGACCCTGTCAAACATTTGCAATAACACACAGTCTGATCAGAATGCTCTATATGAACTAACTACCCCTAAAGATCAAGTTCCCTTTGATTGCCATCAGGTTTAATCAGAATGTCTCATTGTAAAGCCAAAAAGCTACAAAATGGCAGTCAAGCCTAGACTAAAAAAATGTCTACCCTCTGTTACAGTATGAAGAGGTTACAGAACTCAAAAGAAAAGCTTCATATTAGCTTCATATATCAAGTGTCTAGACAGCCCCAAGATCATGAGAACAAAGAAGATATCAATAATGCATAATCTGCAGAACAGTGTCCTATTGGCGGATTATATAACAGGAAATGAAGAATCTGTAAGAATAGAGACCTTGCATTTGAACCAAGGTAAACTCAAATAGGTTAGTTCATCAAAGATGAGGTGCCTGAATATCCAAAGTGATTTATGTTTGCTCAGGATTGCACTGCCCCTTCATGGTGTGATTTTGAAAGGAGTTTGAGCGGAGTGCCATTAGAAAAAGTGGAGGCAAAAGTTGCTAGCCAATCAGGAGCAACTTACATTCTCTTAAGAAAACAATAGCCCTAGTGATTGCCTTTGCTGTGATCTTGATTTTTCCCTCGGTAACAATCCATGACGGTAAATCACATCTAAACCCATTACTGGACAGTAAAATAATCAGACAGTAGTTTTATAAATTGGGTGTTAAATACTGCCTGGTCTTTTTTTTTTTTAATGGCCAGAAATTACCACCATATTTTATGAATATGGGCCCTAGTCTTTACATCATGGCTGACCATGGCATAATTACTTCCTAAGAGGTGACTGAATGTTTGAAAATAATTAACCAATCCACAGGGCTATAGTAGGTTTATTTAATTTCCAAGCCTAACTTTATCAATCTTAGGTGTGATAGTTTGACAACTCCAGACAGTACAACCACCTCATTAGTTTCTACAAAAAGCAAAACTGGAGGATTGATCTGAAATACCATAAGGAGGAATGTCAACATCTTGAACCAAATCTTTGTGAAATACTGTAACTAGTATTGCACATTGAGCAAGGCGTTCACAGATATATAATTGGCTTGTCATTCAGTTAAGGTATGCTTATTGAGCTTATCATATGGTAAATATGTTTATTTTTATAAACTGCATTACACTGGTCCAATTTATGTTATTTATAACCTCGTTTTGATGGGCAAAGTAGAGATTCAGATGGTGTTACTTCCTTCATTATGACAACCAACTTGAATGCAAATGTAGACCTTTTATCATCACCATGAATTTTAGTTTGAGTAAATGAATGTCTAGCTATATATTTAAAACTAAAGACATGAAGATGGAAGTGCAATTAACCTAAAAAAACCAAATTCAATGTTCAGATCCCATGTTCTTGGGATCGCTGCAAAAGCTTATTTTTCCATTTCCCAACCCTGTACCCCTGACAGAACTCACAATATGAAAAACACCCGGTAATCACAATCTGCTAGTCGTGTAGGAAAAATATGGAGATGTTTATTCTAGAAAATGAATTAAACATGTGTTTAACAAAGTGGAACAAAAGTGCCTTTCATTTCATTGGCTGCTTCAAGGTAATATTTTATTCAAATATGAAACGTTGCTGACAAGTAAACAACTGTTAAGATCATTAAATCAATTCACAGAACAATGCTTTATATGATAGAATCTATAATTTATTATATGTAAGAACATAAGAAATGTTGCAACAAGAAGCCCATTGGTATTTTAATCATTTTAAAAATCACAGTAATTCAGAGGATACAAATTCACCTGGCAAACTATGTATTTATTACTGTTATTATGTTATTAGCTATTGAATGGTGAAGGTCTGTGGCACTGGCCACAGTCAGGCTTTGTGCTGAATTTTTGTAAAAAGACTTTTGATATATTTGTTTACCGTACATAAACAAGACACAGAGGTCCTGTCTCATCTTCGCACCGTATGTTAACATGTGCCGTCAGAAATCATGTTGCAACCTCACGGGATTCCTAGGTCCCATTCTGAGGTAGTGTATAAATGTATGTAAAAATATTGTTGGTCCTGTACTCATGTATACTCAATAAAGGAGTTAATTTATTTTAACGATATAACTTAATTTCAACTAAAGTAATTCAGCACCATGCCATGCAGATGTAACGTTTCAATTTTGACATTAACTGCTGGCAATATTTACCTTGAACATTGCTGACAAATACATTTGTCTTTTTTGTTATGTATTACCCACAAATAATCCGTTTTCAATATGCCCACACCTGTCATGTAATTTGAGCCAGCTGCTCTGCACCACATATAATTCTACTTTGATCTCTCCATGTGCTGTTCATCTCTAAAACCTGATATTTGATTTCCGAACAGGGTCTTTCATATAAAGGTGTAATATCAATCAGTCCACCTGTATCAACCTTAAAATAAAAAAAGTGCTTTAGAACTAGTAATTTTCTCTTTACTAAGGCACAAAGAGCATGATCCTTTTTTTATCTTTGACAAATGTCACTGTTTCATGTACAGGTTGGTGGATTTGAAATGTTTTTGGTATGAGGCAGGTTAGATTTACCTTATCTAAAAAGCCTGTATCCAAAAGTGATTCTGTATCCAATAAAAATTCTTCCCACAGTACCTTTTGGTCTTGGTTCTCTTCCTCTTTGACATGTTTCGTTGTTGTTCTTTACGAATTGGAAGGCTAACAAATAAACCTTCCGGACATTAGCAAATTAGTTATATGGTATGATAACATGTTGTGGACAAACAAATAACATACCAATAATATAAACAATATATTTGTTCAACCATACGACCTCAACGCTGAAGAATAAACTTTGATATAATAATAATTAATCATTTTCAGATGTGACATGTAACATTGGGGGGAGTTTCCATGCACGTTTGGGAGAACAGCTCAAGAGGATCAGGTTTGTGGCAGAAAATAAACCTGAAATGTATAAGGCCATTTTTAATTTGGCTCGAGCACAATGTCTTGAGTAAAATTAGAACACACATGGAAACTCCCCCATTTTTATTGCAGGCTCTGCACTTGATATTCTTTTTTTTGGTATACTTTTAACATGCCATTACCCATCAATAATACTATTCATAGTTAACTACCATACAAATGCAACTTGGCTCCCTTGAGTGTCTTAGCCGACCCTCTGATTTCACACACTATCAGGTTTAGATCAGATATGTTGCCCTGAGCATATGTCTGCCTCTATGATGGATAACTCCTACTTTAAAGACTCTGGTCCTGAATCAAAGCTGACATTTGTGCTGGAGCTAGAACTCTCTCATGTAGACATCAGTGGGAGAAATTTGTGTCAGGTACAGACTACAGTAACTCCTTAATTCAAGGAGTCATTGGTCTCAGGCTCATTTGTAATCTTCAATAGTGTATCGTGAAATCATGCCCAGTTTGCTTTCTGTAGTTCTCAAAAATATACTGTTTATTATATCGGTATTAAATAAATATGATTTAGATTATAAACCAAAATATCAATGAAGAAATATATGGCAACTGATATAGTTACACTATACTTTCTAACTCCAAAATATCACAAATACAAACACCTGTTTTTGTGCTTTATTGTGGTTGCTCTTGCAATTTATTGATGTTGATAATGGAAAAAAAGTAAAAGCAAAAGACATCAATCACTTTTGCAAGTAGAAATCTTCACTAAATATTTAAACTTTTAAAAATTTTTTAATAAGAATTCTCTTAGATGAAACTGTGAAAAATGAGAATGACATTAATTGAATTAATAAAAATTGACTTTAATACAAAAAATTGACTTCATATTACATTGATATACATATCTGTAGAAAAGTTACAATAATACAAACCACCAAATCCAAAACCAGTGCAAGTAATATACCTTAAAGCCGAAATGAGTATCTGGGTGAACAGATATAAAAATATGTTTCTAACTTACTTTAAGGAGTTTATATAGGATAGCTCCTTTCGGCATGCATTTTCATTTCCAAAGAAGCTGATGCCAGGGTGGATTTGTGGAGCTTATTTTGGGAATTAGGTCAGGGTTCTTGGGTCAACATCATTGTTCTTCAAGTAAAAGAACAGCCACAACCTTGATATTTCATCTTATCCACAGGAAGGTGACCCAGTAACACAGCACACAAATGTTTATAGTTTTCTCTTTCAATTATTTAGCTGCTTAGAGATTTCTCTTAGATATATATATATATATATATATATATATATATATATATATATATATATATATATTGCTTCCTTGTGATGGAAAAGACTTGGGTACTGCAGCAAGACACATCACTTGCATTTCAAAATAAAAAAGAAACCACCTCTAGCAATAATAGCACAGTAGGTTTTCCCATAACACTCTAACAATAAGCCTGAAGTCTCATTTGGAGGGTGAAATTAAGGTTATCAACATTTGTGCTAAATAAAGACTGTCAGTCGTACTATAAGTTCTTTCTGCATAATTATGTAGGCAGACTATTCACAAGGGAACCAGCTATGCTCGTCAACAAACTAATTTTCACTTTTGACCAATGGCAGATTCAAACTGAAGGAGAAAGTCATTAACCAGCCTATAACCAGATTGATTTCAAGATTTAAAGACATTCTGTGTTTTGTATATCGTGCAGTAACTCTCGATTTGAAATCTGGTGTGGTATAGTATTGCAAAGGCGTGATCCAAGACCAGTCATTCCACGAATGCTCTCTCTGAAGGCTTATCTTGCTCAAGCAAACTGGTTGAATAAAATACAATTAAGCATTAACTTTACCCTAGTAGGGAATAAACACATTTTCAGAAAACACATTATAACTTTTTGGATTAACTGTTCGGAGTCTTGTAAACTCAGAAAAATTTTGTTTTCAGAAAATTAATAAACTCATGTAATAATATTGGGCCATACTTACATAGGACTGTACCACTGTGCTAATGATGTTAAAAAAAAGGTTCAAATAAGAATAATAAAAACCTCAGTAGGTTTAATTAAGAGCTCCTACATGCATTTTAGCTGTCATTTCTGTATCATTAGCAGTTTAATTTTCGCTTTACAAAAAATGGTGCAAATTAAGTGATAAATACGTGAATTTGAATATGGCCCACTGCTTGCTATAATTGTCATGGTGGATTGGAGTTGATTACCAGGAAGGAAACCCTGTTTGAATTGCCCTTGAAGAAGCAAAACAGTTATTATTTGAAAGTGACTGTAGTCTTAAACTTATCAAAAGGTTGCATCTCATCATATAACGTGACTTGTAAAAAATAATGATTAAAATTCCTTGACACATTGGGAGTGAATATGATGCTTTTACATTATACGGATGAATTATGGTCTTAAACTTTGATGCTGTCTGGATAAAGAAAGCTTGTTAAAGGAAGTAGTCTGAGAATGTTATCATTTAATTACATTTTCATGTCCTGATTAAATCCAGTCTTTGATGTAATTCTTGTACAATTAATCAGGTCATTCTGTAAAAATAATCTGCCAGTCTGAAATATACGGCTTCTTGCCAGAAGAAAAAAAAGCAGGTTTCCCCGGTTGGTTTTGTCAGACTCCATTCAGGGAGGACGTCCTTTCTAGGAGGAAGTAGCCTTCGAGCACCCTTTAGAAACCGGGTCACTAGCATATTAGCGCCTGGGGATACTGAGTCAATAGGGACATGGCATGCAGATATGGCTGCTAGGTACACTTTCAATGTAGAGGGGGATTTACCCGTCTCAAGCAGATCTTGCAGAAACTGTAAAATAATTGCTATAGGGCAATAAATGGGATAATGGCTTCTGGCCATACAACAATTTTGAAAATATTTCCACTTGTAGGTGTACAACGCTCTTGTGGAAGAAGCCCTAGCGTTCTGCAGTGTACTGAGAGCCCAAAGGCAGACAGACGGTCCCGTTCAGGGACCAGACCCACAGTTGGAGTCTGCCCGGTTCTGGGTGCCAGAGGGTGCCTGACTGAGGAGATCCATTAGCAGCGGGATCTCCCAGGGCTGACCTCGCAGCAGCTGGCAGAGGTTCAAAAATCAGATTCTCCTGGGCCATCTGGGGGCCACCAGGAGAACTTCGCCTCGTCTCTCCTGACCTTCTTGAGAAAGGCAGGGAACAGCGGTATAGGCAGGAAAGCGTACAAAAGCACTTTGGGCACTCGTGGGCTAGGGTGTCGATGCCTAGTGGACCTCCGCAGCTGCAGAGGGAGAACCACAGGGGGCAATGGGTCGTCTGTGCCCTGGCAAAGAGATCGAACTGGGCTTCCCCTAAGTGTTCCCAAATGTGCTGCACCACCTGAGGGTGCAGTCGCCATTCTGGCAGGTGAGGACCCTCCCTGGAGAGAAGGTCCGCTGCCCAGTTCACCACTCCCAGGAGATGTACATCCTGGAGGGACAGGGAGTGTCTTTGTGCCCAGATCAGCAGCCGAAAGGCTATGCGGTGTAACCCAGAGGACCGAAGCCCTCAATGGTGGTTCACGTACGCAACTACTGACACTTTGTCCGTGCGGACAAGGACATGTTGGTTGCGCGTTTATGTGCAGAGATGTCCAGTGAACCGACCAGGATCCGCGGATTCCTCTGCCTGCCCAGACCACCCCCCAACCGGAGTTGGATGCATCTGTCATCACTCCCATCCGTACGCCTTCACTCAGGTGAGGGGCTTGCCTCCACCAGCATATCGCTTTCCAGCATAGGCAAGATATTGTAAGCCGACGGTGTCTGTCACGCTTAGGGTGTAGCCGAAAGGCATTGAGCCACGCTTGAAGCGGGTGCATGAAAAGTAACCCCAGATGGATGGCTATGAAGCTACGGCCATCAGACCCTATTTGAAACAGGGCCAGACAGTTGTGAGTGGCAGCTACTCTGTCATCCATCAGGTATCATAAAGGAATCGGGAGACCCAAGTCGTTACATCGTTGAGGTGAGACCCAGCTCCATCACAATCGCTGTGTGGGCCACTGCTCATTCCTGGGACTGGGAACAAATCAACCAGTTGTCCAAGTAGTTGATTCCTTGCAGCCGCAAGGGAGCTAGGATGGCATCCATGCACTTTGAAAATGTGCGGGGGGCTAAGGAGAGGCCGAATGGCAGCATGGAAAACTCGAAGACGCTCCCATGAAAGGCGAAGTGGAGATATTTCCTGTGCGCTGGACGGATAAGAATGTGAAAATACGTGTCCTTAAGGTCCACTGTTGTAAACTAGTCGCCTGGCCGGACAAAGTGGAGAATGTGGTGATGTGTGACCTCCTCTCCCTCAAGAACCCATTGAGGTGTCTCAGGTCTAGGATGGGGCGAAGGGTCCAGGTCTGGATCTTGAGTGTCTCCCCGTAGGAAGGATTCATCATCTCCTGAAGCCGCTATAGAAAGTGTGTCCTCTTCCCCCATGCTCATCACCACGTCCTGCTCTGAAACGTCTGGAGCGACCACCGGCAAAGCTGGCGTCTGCTCTGGGGTAGGCGCTGGGGGGGAGCATGCTGCCTGCTTAAGTGCTCGGGTATTTAAGCCATCTGACCCTTTAACTCAGCAATGTCCCTCGCCTGGTCCACATTCCTCGCTCTTTTTCTACCCCTCGAGGGAGATCTAGAGCGGTTGCGGGACGAATGGGCTGGAGCCTGCGCGCAAGATATACTCTGTGCTGGGCTCGAGGGCAGGCAGAGGGGGGAGACCTGGGATCCTGAGGCCGAAGACGGCTGTCACAGGCTAGCCGTGAACTGCGGCATTCTATTCTGCAAGGTCTTTTCCTTGGATCCGGCACAAATAGTGCGGAATGTCCTATCTGCCAAAGTAACAGAGGCGTGCTCTATGCCCAGGCACTTGACACACAAAGTGTTTGTCCTGTAGTGAATTAGGTATCCAATTTATTTAAATATAAATTAATCTCTAGGCGCTCTATTTAAGAACGTCCAAATGTTAATAACTGAGACATACCATAATAGTTTGGTGGGATCATGTAGAACTCGGATTACCTTAGACAATAACCGACATTCACACAACGTGTCAGAAATATAAAACAATAGTTTATTTAAGAATAAAAAGGGGTGCACTAAAGGAAAGGAAAGGCTATTGGTTAGAGATATGCATCAAGTGTACAGTTAATTTATTCCATAGTCAAACAATTACAATGACAATAACATCATTAGCATGCATGGTAAATATACTAATATTAAATATGGCTTATCACACAAAGCATCTACTTTGCATTAGTATTTCCAATACTCATTTCTCATTGTGGTCAATCATGTCAATATGCATGAGAATTAATTCAACTTTTCATTCAGAACAGAATCCAACATTCCAATACCTAATTTAGCAAATTAGTTTTACTGTGTTAATTTAGTTTAGACGTGATGTACCAAACTAATAATATGTTTATCAACCTCAGTTGATTATATATTCAAATTAACTCAGAAATGGGGCAATGATCAAATTCTTTGCATTTACGAGGCAACTCCTTTGATTGCACATTTCAACAAACAAAATACATTTCTTACACACTCTAAAACAGGAAGTTATATTCTATTCCTAGAACAGTTACTTTCTCGAGTCATAAAGCATTTAATATTAGATGTGTTGAATATTTATTGATTTCCATATAAAGAAGTCAATCTGTGTCGATGAATACTGCAGCTCTATGGATCTGAAATTCCAATGAAAGAAGACGGTAGCATTTACTACAGTTACTTTTTCGAGTCATAAAGTATTTAATATTAGATATGTTGAATACTTACCGATTTCCATATAAAGAAGTCAATCTATGTTGATGAACACTGCAGCTCTTTATCTGAAGTTCCAATGAAGACGGTACTTTGTTGTATGCATTGCATTGCATAGGCTCGCAATGAACAAATAGTTATCTTCAAATGGAGATCAGCTTATTGATCTCCAAGTCTTGCAGCATTATAGTTGTTGTTGGCAATTTTCCAACTGGAAATAGTTACGTTGATCAGTCATAACTCAGTTCAGGTAATACGTTGCAATTGAAGAGTTATGTAGTTCGTAGAAGTGTTCTTGTTACAATTCTTCTGTATGGCTAGTACATGACCTTAGGTCCAGCTGCTGGCTATGCTTCCATTTACTGTTTCAGTCTCTCGTAGGGCAAAGAGCTACGGCTCTCTTCAAAGCTGTTTTTAGCCACTCTTCAGAACATTGCCTTCCGTGAATTCGAGCACATGCTCCCATGATTCAGAAACTTTCTTCAGAGCAGTTTAGCCTCCATTTCGTTCCTCCAGACTCCAAGCCAATTCTAGCAGATGGAGGTCATTTCTTTCTATTATCTGGAGCGCTGTTCCTTCTGTGGGGCACACTTCTAGTGTGGGAAGCTCATGGGAAGCTCTCTCATGGGGCAAACGTTCATGGGCAAGTCAAGCATGGGCAAACTCAAGCATGGGCAAGTCAAGCATGGGCAAACTCAAGCATGGGCAAACTCCAGCATGGGCAAACTCAAGCATTTCTGAAAGTCGCGCAGCTGGTTTTGTTGTCCTGACTTCCACCATGTGATTGGTTAGTTTGTTTATTTTGGGCTGATAAGCCATTTGTTCAGCAGTTAGTTTATGACTCTTTTTAAAAGCATTCTTTGTCAGTGGGGGTGTTTGTGACCAGAAACCAAGAAGACACAGAGAATGGTTTAAGATTCCCCTCTATATATTTCAATTCTGTTACTTTCATACACAGAATGATATTATGACCCCCTCTGACGCTACAGTCCTGTGGGGATACTGCCTGCAGGATGTGCATGGGTGAAAGTTCGACACTGAGGCCGACAAATGCCGAAGCATCGAGGCGTCGACGGAGCTGAAGCACTGAGGCGTCGAGGCTATAAGCACCGAGGCACCGAAAACCTCGTGGGGATTGAGTGACTATTTATTACCTCGGGAAGCGGGACTGAGGCGGTCACTCTACGGAGGGGCCTATCGGCAGCTTTGATATAAATACTCAGTAAATACCTGACAAGCAGGCATATCCCAAAAGTATTGTTTTGGCGGTCATCTTCGAATTGAAAGGGAACTGTTTCCATCACTTGCTCATTGACACCTTGGTGCAGATTAGAACTATGACCTCACGTAGTGATCACACTGCGATGAGCAACCTCAAATTATAATTTTGTAACTATTGTGTTATTACAGTGTAACTATGTGTACTGAAGAGGCACTTAATGTAACATGCTACCAAAGATTTTAGAATAAACACATATTACATTTAAGTGTAATAGTTTGTAGACTATTTTAAAGAATTGTCAAATACTTTTTAAGTTATGAGTCTATGAGTGCCACTTTCTGATCCTCTAGCCAAGTCATTGAGTTGGCAGTGATGGATTTGTAATAATTTCGCAGTTGTGCCCAACCTCTGGAGGTAAAACACTTTTATACTGATGTGAGATTGGCTTTTAGCTTTACCACCATGCTAACTCCCTACCAACCAATACGGAATGGAAAGAATTTAGAATCACTTTGCCAATTCCTGCCTTTCAGATCAAGCTTTTAAATTAAGTAGGCTTAAATCTTAAAGCTTCCTGAGTTAATGGGTTTAAGGAATATTTCCGATGTAAAAAATTCAAATCTCATTTTGAATATCCTTAGGATACAAATTAATAACAGTCAGTTATAAAAATTAAATGATTATGCTAAAAATGTATGATGTTATAAAATATTTGTGACGGTTTCAATGAATGCCCGCATTAATACTAACCAGGTGCATAACACACACACACACATACAATGTAATGAACATTACATCTAATCATTACTAAAGATGAATTAGTTTTCTGTGTATATATGATTGGTGTATTACTGTATCCCCACGCCTTAAGTCCAATCAGCAATGACTGCAGAAAAAGATAATTTCTTCCATTCATACATCTCTTTATTCATTTGGTGCAAGATAAGTTATATCCGGTTGCAGTTTGAATTGTGGACTGAAGATGGAACTGGTTACAGCCCCAGTTTGATATTAAGAGGAAGAACATAAGAAAGTTCACAAATGAGAGGAGGCCATTTGGCCCATCTTGCTTGTTTGGTTGTTAATAGCTTATTGATCCCAGAATCTCATCAAGCAGCTTCTTGAAGGATCCCAGGTTCCAGATTCACACAATTCTCTGTGTTAAAAAAGGGTCTCCTATTTTCTGTTCTGAATGCCCCTTTATCTAAGACTGAATAGATTCAATTCTGAATATGACATGCCTTTTAAACCCAGAATAATTCTGGTCGCTCTTCTTTACAGCAGCAATATCCTTTATGTAGTGAGGTGACCAGAACAGAACACAATATTCTAGATGAGGTCTTACTAATGCATTGTAAAGTTTTAACATTACTTCCCTTGATTTAAATTCAACACTTTTCATTATATAGCCGAGCATTTTGTTGGTCTTTTTTATAGCTTCCCCACATTGTCTAGATGAAGACATTTCTGAGTCAACATAAACTCCTAGGTTTTTTTCATAGATTCCTTCTTCAATTTCAGTATCTCCCTGTGGCAATGTGGTTTGCAGTGTGCAGGTGTAGGGGTGATGCAGTCCTCAAGACAAGGACAAACAACAAAGTACTGAGGAAATGATGGTTTATTTTGTAATCCAAAGTCTGATGACAAACAGTAAACAATAATGATAACAGGCAATACACAGCGTTTGCATACTGCTCTGTTTAGTCCACAGGTTGTTCCCGAAATAATAGTCCCAGTATTTAGACACCCACAGTTAACACAAACACGATCAAGTCCAAACAAGTCCACAGTGAGTGCTATAGCACTTGTGGTGCAAATAAAATTAATCGTGAAACAAGTGCAGTGTTGTGTGGGTTTTGTGCTGGCCTGTATTGACAGCTCTGGATCATGTTAGCTGTCTAATAACAACAAACAAGTACATTCTTTAGACACAACAAACAAACAAAACACTCATGATACAATACGGTTCTCCTTCCAGTTCAACGTTAACCATAACAAAGGAACAGATCATCTCGTTACATCTACATATATACCGTCAATCACGCCCCCTTGGTTAATGATTGCAACCGCTCCTCCAATCCGCGGCTGCCACATCGTTTCCCTTCCGGGTCGATGATTTAGTGTACCGTAGCTCTGCCCCCTTTCTAGATGGCCGACTTCTGCCTAACTCTTTCAATGAATTGTCTGGCCATCCAGTCCAGGGCACTCTGTTCCCTTTACACAGTGCCCTCATAGGTCGGGAGGGAGACTTGTCAACAAGAATTATTCTGTCTCTGTAACACTCCCATATGGTATTGATAATGCACATATTGGAACAAGATGAGCTTAGATGGAAACATATCAAATTAAGGAAATGAAGAACCAGACACACTAAGACCTGAAAAAAAATATATATATATATATATATATATATATATATATATATATATATATATATATATATATATATATAAAAGAAAATAATAAAATTAAATAGATTTTTATACACAAAAACTAAATCAATAGGAGAAAGCTGGTACGCGGTCTTGTTTTCAGATTGTGCCGGATTTGCTTTGATCAAACTGCTTTCTTGCTCTGTTATCTGTTTTTAATTTTGCATTGTATAATAAAATCTGTCAGTTGTCTTCTTTGTGTTTGCTGTGAAGCACTTAGTGCCTCTGACGCTCTATAGAACAGTTATAATACCACGCTGTCGCCATGAAAATAGGGTGCTCCTCTATCACCGTTTCGTTTGTTTCTCTTACAAAGACATTTTTAGTTTCTCATTGGCTCAGGCATTTTCTTATATTATTAATGGGTCTTTAACAAATTGAAAACAAATGATTTGGACTTAAGTAAAGTCCAAATGCCGTGGTCATAATTGCAATTGCATAGTTTGTGAATCAGTCAATAAAAACTCTGTATCTGCAATTTGACTTCTTGAGAGCTTGCTTCTGCATTTTCTGCTTCTATGAATGGTTGCTTTAAAGGTTAGCATATATTTTAAACTATGGAATGCATGTACCTATGTGTGTGACCCCAGAGGAACTATTAAAAATGTAACCCTGACTTATTGAAAACAATATTTTATTTTTGATATACACACAGCATTGAACAGTTTAAGGGAATAAAACTACTTAATGTTTAATCCACACAGATGCTTTCTATGAGTGTGAGGAAACACCACATAAATAACCAACACATCAAAAAGAAAATTCTCTTATACATTCATAGATGTAATCTATAACATATGTGTCAGTCCTGTGGAAAAGATGCCAATGCACTGTTAAGAATGCACAGATAATTGATTTTACACACCAACAATATGTAAAACATTTTCTAATAAATTAAATGTCATTATTGTAATGAACTGTCATCTTTTTCATACTACTAAAGCTGGTATTAAATCAGCTTATATCCTGTCACACTTGGAAGCCATTTGGAAGTTTAATTCTGCTGTGGTGCTTTGAAATTTATGAATCTGCCATTAAAACATAAATTAATGCTGATTGCTGCTTGTATTGTTTTTTTCTTTTGTTTATTTTTTAAAAATTTTTTCAGCATACCTCACATTTGGAGAGTAACATATTTGCTAAATAATGATTTTTATTACATGAGTAGCTACCTCATACTAATATTGGACTCGGCTTTCGCCCAGTTAAATGAGATAGTAGCTTTGCTGTAATATATGAGCCTTCAGCGCTTTTACTCTGCCAGGTATCATGGATTTCCTATTGGCACAGCGTTGATGGCTGAAGTGTAATGCTGGCTACAGGGATCAAACAAAGTGCTGCCTCCCTAGCACTTCAGCATGGCAGCCATCTTGAATGGGCTGAGTGGGGCACTTTGCGGCGGTCATCAGGTGGGCACCTTCTGTCCTTGCACTTCGGCGATTAGCCCATGACACCTCAGGAAGTCTTTTTTTTTTTATATAAATTTGGTCGTTGCCAATTATTTTTATTATTTTCTCCCAATTTAGAATGGCCAATTATTTTATTATGCTCAGCTCACCACTACCACCCCTGCGCTGACTCAGGAGGGTGAAGACGAACACACACTGTCCTCCGAAGTGTGTGCCGTCAGCCGACCGCTTTTTTTCACACTGCGGACTCACCATGCAGCCACCCAAGAGCTACAGCGTCAGAGGACAACGCAGCTCTCGGGCCGCTTACAGGCAAGCCCGCAGACGCCCGGCCAGACTACAGGGGTCGCTGGTGCGCGGTGAGCCGAGGACACCCTGGCCGACCTAACCCTCCCTCCCCCCGGGCGACGCTCGGTCAATTGTGCGCCGCCCCCTGGGGGCTCCCGTCCACGGTCGGCTGTGGAATAGCCTGGACTCAAACTCGCGATGTCCAGACTATAGAGCGCACCCTGCACTCCACGTAGAGCACCTTTACTGGATGCGCCACTCAGGAATCTCCTCGGGAAGGCTTGACAGTGATTCTGGCATCCCAGTCATCTTTTGGGGGTCAATACCTTCAAGAGTGTTCTACTATTCCTTGTACAAGTTTCTTCTCTTTGCGCTGTGTGAGAACCAATTGTAGATTTCACGCACAAGAAAATCCAAATGCCTTGGTAATACTTCAGAGGCTTTGCTCCCAACTAAGTTTAATGACTGGCAGATGCATTTCACCAGTGCTAAATGAAGGATCTTTTCCTTTAGCAGGATGTACACTGAATGACTGCGTCCTATCATTACACTTGCCCCATCAACGCTAATGCCAGTGCACTTTTGCAGATTCAGGCCATCTTCTTCCAGTGCTGTACACATGGCTTTGATCTCAACCACTGGGATTAATTTAAAGTAGGTTGACACAAAGTGTTTGTGTGAATGCTGTATCGGTGCTCTCATCAATGATACGTGAATAGAAACTGTTACCAATATCTGCCAATAGTTCTTTGTGCAACTCAGGACCCAAAATGTTAATAACCAATGCAGTACACTTAGTGCGATGAAGTGCAAGTGCCTTCAGAAAGGTCGATTGGGGAATATAGGGATGGTAGTAGGTCTGATAAATGGTCAATTGTTCTAACTGAACAGTATTCTGCTGTGTAACAGGCCCATTGTAATTCTGCTTCTTTGCTCTATTAATGTTGACAGTAAAATATTAATGAATTAGTTGAAGTTCACCTGCTGCTTTTTCATTCCGGGCATTTGAAAGATGCTTCTGAGACTTTGAATGCCCAAGATCTTTCTTGTGAGCCTGCAGAGTGCAGCGACACACAGCACAGTAAGCCACAGAATCATCACCTTGCACAAGCCACCACCACCCTGTAAAACAGAAATATAAATAAGTCAACAAAGAAACTATAAAAGTGAAGTGTTTCTCCTGTAGTTTTAGTAAAATATACAACAGCTAATATTAAAACCACATTATGGACGGAATAATTCAAAGTGCAATGCTCCTTCTTCCCTGTACTTTACAATGGGTATTGCAGCACCAAAGTCTTGATTTAATCCAGCCCTTGGTTGTTTTACAGCAATTTTACTGTTACTATTAACACATTTATTAATTGTAATTGAGTTACAGGAATGGCTTGACAGAGTAGAAAAGTCAGGAGAAAACACCAATATATATATATATATATATATATATATATATATATATATATATATATATATATATATATATATATATATATATATATATATATATAGTTCTGTAGATAATAAAACATACTATGCTAATATTTTGTAGGCTTAGGTCTGCTGCTGCTGGAGCACATTTAAACTGCATTATTAAGCTTGACATACACCATACATTGCAAAATTCTAATTTAATGGAAATTAAATGTTATTTGTACAGAAAACAATAAAACAAAAAAGTAATACTAACACTACAGTCAGAATGTTCATGTTCGACACATGCTTCCACTGCATAATGAAAAACTAAGATGTAATAACTAATAACATCTACATGTACCTTTCGTTTCCTGTTCTGCCTCAGATTTTTTGGTATATCGCTGTTGAGAAGATGATGTTTTTCTTGACATTATAAAGGGAATTAATTAGCAGCTGAATCCAAGAACGCATATTGTTGCACGTGCATTGCTCGACAAATATCGAAATATCTCTCTCATTTCATGCTTCGTCCCTCATCCGCTCATCTAACTGTGTCAGCAGACAGTAACATGAGCATTATGGGTTCAGCCTGCCTCACAGCTGACCTCAAGGGCTAGGAGAGTGTGAGTATGATTGATCATCATATTTGTCCATCACTGGGAGAAGCGATATGTGATATGATTGGTAAATTCAGTTGCCTGTCCTTAACTGCTACACTGAGCAGGCGGGAGTATTTGAGAGAGTGTGAGTAGGATTGATCAAGTGGGTGGGGGCAGGTAGGGGTATCGGCGCTATGTTTTGGTGCAGGGCTTCTCAAACTCGGTCCTGGGGACCCCCTGTGGCTGCTGTTTTTCATTCCAACCGAGCTCTCAAGTACTTAACAAGACCCTTAATTGAACTGATAATTTGCTTAATTAGACCTTTTTACTTGTTTTCAGCTCTTGAACAGTTGCATATTTCAAGTTAGCTGTATCATTTGATAAGTAACTTGAACTGCAACTGTTTAAGAGCTGAAAACAAGTAAAAATATCTAATTAAGCAAATTATTAGTTCAATTAAGGGTCTAGTTAAATAATTGAGAGTTTGGTTGGAATGAAAACCAGCAGACACAGGGGGTCTCCAGGACCGTGTTTTAGAACCCCTGCTTTAGTGCGAGAGGTCCCAGGTTCGCTCCCGCCCTTTGCCTGTGGGTGGATTGCCTCACCCCTGCCTGTGTTAAGCAAGATCACTACAGTTTTTTTTTTTAAATCATTACCCGAAAAAGATCCGGGTACCTGGGTGTTTTTCATGGCGGGTACCTGGTTCTGGATTTTCTACCCATGTCAACCTCTAATAATAATATATAATATAAAATATAATTCAACCCTTTAACCCTTAAATATTTAACATATATAGTAGTACTGCAGTGTTCTGTAAATACCAGAGGTTGAGGAATGAATAGTGCATTTTCTATGGCAACAAGGCAAAATAGCACTGCACACAACAAGACAGGTTACCAAGGGGCTGTTCAGATACTGTGACAGAGGTGTTTGGCCAAACAAGGTTTTCCTGTAGACAAAAACAAGTGGTAAGCCTCCTATAGCAGATTACTGAGTGCTGCTCTAAAAACGAAACATAACCACTGCCAAACAATTCCAGGTGATCACAAAATGACATCCCCCTTTGCTGGTATTGTGATGCATGGCATTGGTCCCAGCTGTTCTGATGGGTGTGTTCTTGTTGAGTTTAGGAGATTGTGTACCGCCACAGTTCCAGACCTGTAGCTGTAGCTGTAGCCTGTTGATCAAATCAGTTAATCACCAGTAACTTTGTTGGCAAGCTCTGACTGAGGTGTTAGCCAAATAGAAAGGGACATGAAGTTCTCATCACCCAAGACTGACGTTATTGAGCACTGCATTGACTTCACGTGTGGGTTATTTATTTATTATTTTTAAATGCTGTGTGTGGACATTTCAAAGACAATAAACATTATTGCAGGTTAGTGCTTTGAAAAATGAGTATAACTACACCCTCTTTAAAACAGCTGAAAAGTATTTCATAAACTGCAAAATTGATTTAATTAATTAAAATGGGGATTAAGAAAACATTGTGAACAGGACCCTGTGTACTGTAGCAGCTTTGCATGGCATAGTGTACAGGTAAGTTAAAGATACTGCCACAATAATAATTTAAAGGCCCACAAATTCACTTTTTCTAATTTCTCAGGATGAAAGAAGAGCTTTACTGCAAACACTGAAACTTATTAAGACTTTAGGAATGTTGCCTGAGGCACAAACAACTGAAGATTTCAAAATATCCCAGAAATAGATACAGGTCTTATGGGCACCTGTTTTTGTTTTTAGTTTTTTTGTGGTTAACAGAAATATGCTGCTGGATATTGTCACTCTTTACTTAATAACCACAGACCGCGGAACCACAGGGGTGGAGACTTCCCCCCCGCCAAATGAAAACGTTGGGTGGGGGGAAACTCTTAGTCTCTTTAAGGCATGTAAAGAGGTATATCTGTATATTAAAAAATGGATCAGAGATTCCCTTTAATCTGAAACACACATAAATACAGTAATGTTTTATGTATTTTACCTTTTTCTGCTTGATAAAAGAAAATGTCCGTTCTAGTACACACCCCCTGGACCTGGCCCTTGAAGCCTAAGGATCCGGCCCTAGAGGGGTGTAGCCATTAAAACAGGAGCTTATGAATACAGCAGAGTATAGCTGGAGATACATAGTTCTCAATTGCGTCAGTACCACAGCAATGTACAATTTGTGGAAAGAGCATAGATCAGGGGTGGCCAACCAGCATCTCTCCAGCTACATGCATCTCTGTCATTGTGAGTCTTGCGAGACCAGAAAAATGCATCACATGTAGCAGCGGTAAATACTGTGCACCAGATGGAGTTGTGAATTTGCTTCCTGCTCTGGATCAGCAACACATAAAATTTACCACAGCTCTCAAGTGCAATATGTTGATAGTATCCAGCCTGTCGGCTGTTACAGGGCAGTGAAATCACCGTAAAAAAGCTCTACAACTTGAACCCTGCAACATATACATAAAGTTACCACAAAAATAACTTTTGGAGCAGATGTCTGTATCCTACGAATGAAGCAGCAGCAGTAGAGATCTACCTGCCGCATTAAGAATTTTGTTTTAAACCGGATTTCATACTTTGCTTTCAGTGCCTAAAAAAATCTAAACAGAGAAGAAATTAAAATAGTTTATCGATGACTAGCTGTGTAGAAGGGGAATCAGATTTGCAAACAAATGCAAATATGTTGTATTTATATCATTGTAAAAACTACATTTCAGTCAGCCCATGTACGACCCCAAAAGTGCAGAAAAACTTAATTTAGACAGCACCAGTGTGCTTTGCTAGTAAAGCAGCCAGAAATCACACTCACCACTACTAGTACACTGATAATGAGCGATCCTTACTGATGCACCTCCGACTTTTGCAAAGGGTGGTTCAACAGCGAACTGGTGTACACCAGTGATTTTTAAAGGAAGTTCGTTGTTTTCTAACTCTATTTCTACTATAGTTATCAAATGTCTGTTTTATCGTAAATATGTTTTTTTTTGTAATTCTTTCAATTAAAACTTCAATAAAATAATCAGAGTAGCCCAACTTTTAGCTGAAAGTAACATTTTCACCATTAATTTCCGGGTTTTAATAACCATGCGCAAATAATGCCTGAGGGGAATGATGATGAAGGTTCAGATGACAAAGACGTGCAGTTCGGCGGTTTCAAATCAGATGATACAGACTCCACAGTCTGATTGATTACGCTTTCCTGTTGTTACACTACAATCCAAATTATTTTTTTAGACACTGCAAGAGCTTGTAACTCAGACATTTCCTTGTATTGAACATTTTAATGCTATAGTGCTACTTTGGATGCTATGTTCATTTATTATATTGTGTTGTGTTTCCACAGTGGACACTCCCGTTTCTTACAGAGATTATATAAAGCCATTTATTTTAGTAGACCAGAACATTTTCATGCTGTGCTTTTGAACAGCACATTGTAGCTTTAAAGTTTAATGTTTGTTTTGTGAAAATATTTGAAATGATAAAACAGTGGACATACTGCAGCAGCTTTGAGTTGTATTTCACCAGTCAATAAATATGTTAATTGCCCTTCTTGATTCCTTAGCGTGACTGTGTGCTGTGCTCTACCTTTGAATTTTAAGCATGCCTAATTGTAAACATAATCTATCTACCTGTTAATAATGCCTGTAATTTTGCCCCTGCCTGAGTCAACACTTTTGCCTTAACGACACGGCAGAATCCAGTATTTTTAATTCATAGTACAACTAAAACTGCGGCGCGCACCCACTCTTTTTTGCCATAATTGGGCAAGACTGTAACTTTAATTTCACTTGTTTCTGCTGTTGTTTTTTTAAAGGTATTGTCGGCCGAGTGCTGTGTGTTGGTAACAGTCTATTACAGGTCTGTGATTAAATCCACAATGGTGTTTTCAAAGAAATGGAAAATTGATTCAGTGAGGCGTTTTTAACGAAAAGTGGAGTGATGAATATTTTTTTCAGAATAAAGACAAAATACTATGTTTGATTTGCATAGAGAGCATTGTCGTTCTTAAAGAGCAATGTTAGGAGACACTATGAGACAAAACACAAAGACAAATTATTATTAGTTTATTTAGCAGACACCTTTATCCAAGGCGACTTACAGAGACTAGGGTGTGTGAACTATGCATCAGCTGCAGAGTCACTTACAATTACGGCTCACCTGAAAGATGGAGCACAAGGAGGTTAAGTGGCTTGCTCAGGGTCACACAATGAGTCAGTGGCTGAGGTGGGATTTGAACCGGGGACCTCCTGGTTACAAGCCCTTTTCTTTAACCACTGGACCACACTGTATGGCTTTTTTACCTTCATAATTAAGACACTAGAACACATTTCTACGATTTTTCATGCTTTGGTCGCAATTGAGCTGTATTTTTTTTAAGCTCTTGCCACGATTTATGTAGGGCCTTAATTATTTTCAATATTAACTCATGAATTATGTTTTGGTGGGAACACTTAAAATTGCACTTCAGTGTGTAAAAAGCTTCTGCCACCACTGTTAATAACTAATAAATATTGATAATTCCCACAACTGATTTACTGCCTTACATACTATACAGTGTGCATGATCTAGTCTCCCTATTTGTGATTCAACTGTATTTAATTGAAACTGTACATTTATAAACAGGAACATTTTCTTCCCCTGTCACAAAGCAGGTAGGTACTGTTTTGTGAAAAACCTCAGGAGCCCCTCCTTTGTGTAAAAAGGGAAACCCCAAGCACTGAAATACTGACTGCGAAATCAGCTGCATATACAATGATAGTCTGTTCAGAGCCATTCACTCAGATATCTGATCCAGAACAGAGTAAACAGGAGCTGACATCATCACTCGGCTGTTAAAGTAATTATTACATTTCAGTTTAATAAATTGTACTGCTGTCTTAATGTGGCAGCTTATCTAGTGCCAGGGTTTGATGGAAGACTTTGATTGCGCTCATTTTGAAACTGAGGCCTAGACTGTATGAAGTCTCAATATTGTACTGCTAAAAATGGATTTCATCATAATAAATAATCTCCATACATAACTCTTGTGTGCTAGACAAAAGATTGAGTTTTGCATTCTTTTTTCTTTTACGCCTACTTATACTGCATGTGTTAGTAAGCGGTCATGGTAACAGCTTTTTTATAAGAGGCTTTTTGTCAGCATCTACTCAGATTATCACAGCATTTGTCCCACTAATGATGCAGTTACACTTTCATTTAAGGATAACACTTCTATAAATGTGTTATATACAGTAGGTTTTGACAACTATTAACAATTTAGCAGTTTATTACTAGAACATCTGACACATTAACAGACTAAAGTTCTATTTAATTATGTAAGGTTTAAGGTTGCTATAACCTGTCATTATTTTTAGTAGCCTTTATAACACATTTATAGATGCATTATTGATTGTATGCAACCAATCCATTAACTAAAGAGTTGCCAATGCACACTATTTGTTGGAGGGTAATGTGTTAGATAACTGCCTTTCAACCATTCCATTTACATCTCAATCAAATTAATCCTGTTGTAATGAAACTGGTCATATTGAAATGGGTTTATAGATTGGTTCTTTAGCACCATCTACTTAAGCGATTGAAGAAATGTTTTAAACTCTGTTGAATATTTCAGTTGAAAAGTGGACAGGGAGCTGTGTATATGTTCCTTAGATGTATCCAGAGTATGGGTTAATTAGCTGGCTTAATAACAGAAGTATCTGACTGTGGCATGTATGTTATTGCACAGAACTGTGGAACTAGGTTACATATGGTTAGAAGCACTTGACTACTAAAATAAATGTGCTCTGTTCTTGTACCCGCAATCCGTGTCTGTACCCTCTATGCTGCCTTCTGCCCTGGATTAGCATCAAGCCAGCCTGCCCATGTTACAATATGCTCTGGATAAAGTGGTTGATTTGATCTCTCTCATATTTCAACCATTGTCACTCTGGAACTCTAAATAGCTCTTGGACATGCATTCTCTGAGAAATGTGTATTGTATGTTTACAGGACATTATTGATATACTGAAATATAACCTATAATAGCTGATGTGTCTGACATGGATTATGTGCTTCATGCTTCAAGGATACCTCTTTTCTTCTACAACTGCTCTGTGTTTCTGCAGTACTTAAATTCATAGTCCATACGTGAACAGCAGAATAAATCTCCTGCTTGGATCAATTAGAGCATTCACAAGCTCCTGATTTGCTAACTATTTCTCATGTCCTTGTCACATTTCAATAAAGCACTTTGCAATTTGATGGAAAAAAAGCAGAACTGACATGGTTTCATGGAAGTTTATTAGCACAGTACTAATTGGTAGCCATTAATGTTATTGTTTTCCCCTTTCGTCAGTGAAACACATCACATTTTTATTTGTATACAGAGATTATACTGACCACATACTATAATCCTACTGTATACCAGTTTTCAATCTACACAAGTCAAGCTCCCATAGGAACATGGGAAATAATCAAAACCTGCTGCTGATAACTTCACCTTCAATTACTCTCCCATTTCTATCATTGCCTTTGGCTGGCTTCTGTATTATCTGGCACACTTTTCTGGTCCCATGCAATGCCAGGTTAGACAGGTTTTACTAAAAACTATTGGATGCTACAAATTCTGTTTTACAAATGCTCTGCTGTTGAGAGACAATGAGTAACAGATTTATACAGTTTGTAGGCTATATTTCATACAAACTTATTTTGGTGTGGTATTAATTTTTAGTGTTTTTAATCATCAATTGTGCTGCCGAGACCACTTAATTAAATGTTCAGCTTAATGCAAATAGCATCACATAGGGTTATATTTGAGCTTCACATTGGTGATCCAATGGGCTAACTGCTTCTCCAGAAGGTGCAAAATATTCAGAAATGCAAAAAAAATAAAATAAAATAAAATAATAATAATTGTTAAGTTAATCAATCTGTCCCATTTTCCACTGTGGGAGAGAACGAGTGCCTGCAGTAATAAAAGAACATTGAAACTCATATTTCAATATAGCTCCCTTTGACTTAACAAAAATATATTCCATTGGTTTTTGAAAAACAACATACTAGCATAATTGTCACTTTTGCATGACATCAACTTTGATGTTTTCTATTGGTGAGACTGGTGAGAGGAAGCAGGAATATAATAAAACTAATAACTGGATATAAGAAAGTTTACAAACGAGAGGTGGCCATTCGGCCCATCTTGCAATTTCTAGACTATACACTTGTCATTTTATTGCTATTTTCTTGGGGATTTATTGTGGCTTCTGTCAGATAAGAAGACATATAGAAATACATATACCATGAAGTCATTCATTTAAAGAAAATTCATTCCAGTAAATACACATTTCAGAGGAATATATAGCACGATAAAAGTTGATGGGTGCTTATGGATGCATGAAAGTATTCACAGTTTGATGTTGATGAAAACGTATTCAATTCAATCCCAACGGTAAGCATGGTGCCTGTAGAGTACCACATGTGTGTGCAAATGAGTGCTATTAAATTATAATTTTACCTTTCATGGTAGTTTTAGTTATCCAAAACTGTATAAAAATGTATGGTGTTTTGAGGTTGTGTGACAGGCTGACCAAGGCAAGGAGACTCAGAGTCAGGATGTGCAGGGAAAATAAAAAGACTTTTAATTAAACAAAATACACAAAACAAAAGGCACGATGGCCAACCAAAAAGACAAACAAAAACAGGCTTTAAACAAACTATACCAAAAATAACCACTCACACACTCTCTCTCTCTCTCTCTCTCTCTCTCTCTCTCTCTCTCTCTCTCTCTCTCTCTCTCTCTCTCTCTCTCATACAGGTCTTCTCACTCTCACAAACACTCACCAACTAACATACCCAACCACTCCCTTTTACACAGGTGCCTGGGCTAATTGGGCAATTCGCACCTCATTAGCCCAGGCACATTCCACACATTCCTCACACAAACTCACTGAACCACACCCCAAACTCACTCATATCCACTCTAAACAATACAAAAAACACAAAACCACCACAAAATAGGTTGCACCCCATCACAGGTTGACAGAACAAACACTTGTAGAGGATATGTTGCCTTCTGTGGACATGACAGTTTCATAGTTAATAACACACACCACCATTGTAAACTCAAGGAATTCAATGTAGCGTGGCCTATTAGGTGAAGAACTTAAATAAGGAATGTGGAAGATGGACATTTTAAATTGTACAATTGAAAAACATAGATACTGTGTGTGATCCCAAGAAAATGTTATTAAAGCAACTCAGGATAATAAGAGAACAAAATACACCCTTCTCTGGCATTCATTGACTGTGGGATGTTCCCCATCACTACAAATGGAATTACAGCAATTATTTTAAAGCTTAGCATCGTCAAATCTTGACAAATTAGTGATAACAAGCTCTCTGGATGGCTCTCATATTTAACATGCTCCTAATGATTGTAATACTTACAGGCTCCTGTGTGAATGCTGTGCATATTAAGACAAGTCAACACATTTAACCAGTCAAATTACATAAGCGGTTCTGGGTTCATCCTAATTAAAACATACTAGGCAATGAATAAGTCACATTGATTGAAAAGCTATCTACATTTCAATTCTGCATTTCGCTGTGAGTTCAATCATGGGTTTCGTTTTTCGTTATTAGAGTTGCACAAAAAACATGTTATCCACTGTAATGATAATAAATCATTATGGCATCCTTTGAATGCCATTGATTAATCTTCTAATTGAACCAGTCACCGTAGAGCCATTAAAAAAACACATGCAACAAATTCACAGTGGCCTTGATCCATATTCTACAGCAGCTATTCAATCCATTGTCAAATACTCATACTTGGGAAATGCAAAAAGTATATTAAGGCAAATATGTCTTCCAACTATGAAAGAAAGTATGTTATAGGTTATTTGGGTTGACCACCTGTTATGCCACATCTTTTGATTTAAAGAAGAGTAATCAGCATGGTGAGCTGTAACGTCTGAAGCTTTTGCTCTCCCTGACATTTCCAGTCTGCACAATTAGTGTGTTCAGCACCCACGTGGGTGGAGAGCACTCTAAAAATCACATGATGGTTGTATCTTCAGTTTTTTTTATTATTATTATTATTTCTACCATTTCTACCAATTCAACACAGTAAACCAGTTATGCATGGCATTATTATTGTGATAAGCTGAATAGATACAATTCCAGGGTCAAGGAAATCCTGCATTCCAGAAAAGCATAATTTCTCTTGAGACTGAGTAAACATTCAGCTATTTTCAGCTAAGTTCATTAAATGTGAAATTCTCATTTTAAACCCCTTAGGGGAGATTCAATTTAAATGACCTTCGGCTGTGCATTATAAAGCAATTGCTATTATAGGAATACAGACCACTGGCTGACACTGTATGATAGGATAATTGACCAAAAGCTGAATAAAGATCAGAGTAGTAGAAAAGTAAGTTATGTCTTGAATCAAATGAGGGCTTTTTTGCCAATTGTATATATTTATATGGATTAAGAAAGACTAAAACCTCTGTTAGTAAGAACCTATAAACATTTTAAGGATATTTTTCAGGGTTCTGTATCATAGCAAGGTGGCAGTACAGTATATACTAGTAATATAACAAGTAGAATCTCTATGCCATTCATTTTCATTGTGATTCCAAATCCTGATACAGATTAATTTAATAAAGTCACAGAAAAACACAGCTATTAATAGAGGACATGTTGAGTGGACTTGATAATGGACCGCAAATTATGTTGGATTTCTGGACCAACTAATAAACACTAATTACAAAATTGGGGCTAACTGGACCTTGTATTTAAATATGGTCTTGCTTACACTATGGTTGAGAACAGGGAATAGTGCCGTAGTCTATGGTCCAATACCAGAAATATTGAAGTTGCCTGCATCCTGTCAGGTTTTTTGGTATTATTTTGTTCATTTGTATGTCTAGATTAAATTTCTGCCTGTTGCCAAGAGTTCATTTGGCGTGACAACAGCATGTGAGATGGTGTATATATTTGAAACAAATGTGTCATTTGTGAATCAAAAAACCTTTTTCTGCACTATTCTACGGAAGCCCATATGTATTCCTTAATTAATATAATCAATACTGTGAATATAATACTATACGTTACTCTATTGAAAAAAATAATTTGTATATCTATTTATCCAATGCAATTAACAGCTTTGTAAAATCGTTATCATAGTTTTGTGTCTATGGTTAAAGGCAGCTGATCTCATACTGTGTACATACGAGATAGATTATGTGTTTTATTTCATCTGTAGTTCAGGGCTTCCATTATTGGCTGAAGCAGTTTTCCTTGAGACTGAATTCTCATTGGTTTAAATTGTAGTTAGCTTCAATTTGCTAGAAATGCTTACACCTTTTTGGCACAGTGCGAGATTGACAGTTGGCAATTCATCTTTTAATTCATAAATTCACCGGTCAATCATGGAGCAATCGATTCACCCAGAAGCCTGTCTAGCCTTTCATATGGATCAATTGACGAATTAATTTATGAACCACTGCACGAATTGATGAATTAATTTAGGAACTGATGGACGAATTAACAAATTAATTTATAAATTTCTACATGAATTGACAAATCAATTGAGGAATTGACTCATTAATTGACAAATTTATTAATTAATTGATTCATTGTTTTAACACAAATGACACTCCATACTGGACTTTGAAATCACCCATACAGGGACATTTTTTGGACTTTGGGAAGGGTATTCATTTGCACACTGCTTATCTGATGGCTTGTTGCTGGGTTAGCAAAGGGGAGTGTTAATGCTTCCGTGCAAGTGAGGTTCCACCGTGATTATTATTTAAGACTTAATGACCGATGTGGAGGGCTCTTACCTATGACCTAATGACCTAAGGGGATAGTTGGACTGGAAGCCTGCAGGGCTGAGGGTTCTCAAAAACCTGCAGCTCAGTATCTGCCATTTAGAGACCAACATGGAGGTCATTAAACCAATTATAAGCTATATTATTACAATATTTTTAGAACGTTAGTCACCCTCACACCATTTTAAGCATAAAAAAACTTATTTTTTTACAAAATTTAAAACAGAACATCTGAAACACTGTGATCAAGTCAATTGATTGAAGAAGTGATTATTAAGGTTTGGTTGTAATTCAAAAGCACCATTGTATATAGCCTAGAATGAAATTATTACTTTATTACTATTTCTGCTACCACAGTTGGTTGTGGACGTGTTTTGTACCTGCAGCAAGTAACCCTGACAACTGTTAATTGTAGCCTGCCTAGTTTCAGCCTAACCTACCTATCTGTCAACTGAATTTTTGGAAGGTAAATCTATATAATAAATACAATGTTCTGTGTTTGGAGGGAGTCAGAATGCTTTATATTGCTATAGCAAGGTGATCAATAAGGAATACAATATTATTGTTTATTTCCATTAGTGTAGTATTGGTACAGTTTTTGGATACGTTTTTTGTTTACTTTTACATTTTTAGGTAGCATGTCTGTCAACTTGGAAAGGGAGAGCCAAAGAGATTGAAAGGAAGATTTACAGAAAACAACTATAAAAACTGTAACATCCTAGTACTAGTGGGAGGAGACTTGGTGAACACAGTAGCTAACTACATCAAGAGGAGTATAATATTATTTAGACAGGACTAAATAGCTAAAAAAGATATTATTGGATATTTTCAGGTGGAAAATAAGAACAGGGAAGTTTTTATTGTGACCAAGTTTTTGTAGAGTAGTTCAAAGTAACATTACAGTTCAAATGTAAAGCTGCATTTAATGCATACCCCATAAGTTAGCATTAAAGTATGTACCGTATATATTGAAAGTACTCATGACTTCAAGGTAATGTTGGCATTGTACTCACATTGTTTTTAAATTAGGGAGTACATTAGTCAATGACCCAAAACCTTATCTCTGCGCTGACTGCAGTTGCATGAATTGAATGATTTGTAAATCCCACTTCCATACTTATTTTGGCCTTCATCTTCCAAAGGGTATTTCCTTTCATAGGAGTTCAAATGTCAATGAAATTGGTGTGCTTGGATGTTTTGTGGGTTTTAAGTAAAAACAGTCAGGGGCTTTAGGCAATGTACTTAATGTATTTCTTAGATCTGCAGTATTACTTACATTCCTTACATAGTGTAACATGGCAGAAGCTGGACGCGAACCATTCACTTATTCACAATCACATTTTCAAAACGTGAAGATCGCTCTTTATTTGTTGCTTTTTGATGAATAAAGCTTGATTGACAAGCTCAGTTGTCTGCAAAAGGTTGTTTTAGTTAACTAGTTGATGCTTTGCTTAGATTGCTTGGTATAACACCTTATCCTTATCACGAGCCAATGTTTAATAGATCTTAATTAGTGTGCAAGAAAGTATAAAAAGGTAAAGACTGAGGCCTCTGGCATGTTTCTTAGATGTTGACTTTGATGTACATACAATATTCTGTGTGATACCCTACCAAAAAAAATGAGTAATCTCTTTTGCACAGAATTAAAAGAAGAGAGTATATAGCTGAGGCATGGCAGATTTTAATACTTCAGCTCTAGCCCAAGGGTAAAAAAAGACAATGTATTTCACATTTCCATTTTAATTGTATTTTTTGGATTAATGTGATTAGATTGATATTAGCTAGATGTCCAATTTCCCTACAAACTGTGATTCCTAACTTTGTATTCCCTGTTTAAGAAAATAAATGGTAAACATTGAAAAGAGAAACACATTAGCATATAAAAGAAACACTGGAGCTTGGATGAATGGCTCTTCAAAAACATCACTTGTCCCTTTCCTAAATCAAAATAATGTCACTGTATAAAAGACCAGATAACATTCTTATTAATTACATTTAACTTTAGTGTCCAGGAAGACATACTATTGCTTGTTATTTACTAATAATTACGCTGTAAATATACTAGATATTGTAATGACCCTGGGTCTGCTGTAACCATATTCTGGAAGGTTCTGTGACAAAGGTTCAAAGAACTGCCACCAATCAGGCTTGCAGCAAAGCGGGACCCGGTTGCAACTGTGTTGTCACAAATCAGGAGTAAATTGTTACAACAATGTTCTAAGGGAATTCGAGTGCAGCCAGCTGCGGCCGTTTTATCCCCATATCATCTGTGTTGACTACTGCTTCCTGAACCTGATGCCACCACCCACACGCACCACTCAAGCCATCTGTGACAGTACCCCATTGTAAACATGAGGGGAGGATAGCTTTTCTTGTTTTAAAAACAACATTAATTAATGCATTTATTGAATACTTGCTGATAAATACTTCCACTTAAAGGCAATCCAAGTATGAGAATGAGTTTCTGCACACCCCTAATTATTATACCCCCCCTGTTAACCCTTTCATCAAGGAATATAAAGTTAGACATTTATAAATTGATTCCCGGTTTCACATAAGTGTGAAAGATTTCCATGAAAAAAAGTAACATTTCAATATCTGGCAACACCATACTGTTTTTTTTTTTTGTTTTGTTTTTTGAAATGGTAAAAGCTTAAAGGTAACAGTAGATCAGCAAATAATTACTGAAAAAAAGGCTGAAAACAGAATGTTTAATGTAAGCCTGAGATTTTGGAATGAGACCTGTTTGTGTTTTTGTTGCAGTTATATGAAGACTTATATTATATATGAAGACTTATTCCTGTTGTCCATACCATATGATAAAGTGAATGGAACGGCCCACTGTTTAGCAAGCCAAAACAATCAGGAACCCCCTTTTGGGTCGTACCACTTTTTATGAAGCACTTCATAAAAAATGAATTACCTGCCTTGACAAAATAGGAACATACCCGTCTGACTTGCTCATTGTAAACATGTGAGTGAGTGAGTCAAAATTTTGATTAATAGTTATTCATTTTGTTGAGCAGCTTCATTTCATGTGCTTGTTTATTCAATATTTCTGAAATTGTGTTAATGTCTAATGTCTGCTAAAAATGTCTGCTAAAAAAAAAAGAACTAGAATAACTAGTGGCACATGTAAATTAAATTAAATTAACAAACACTAACTTTTAATGCCACAGAAAAAGCAATTATAACCAAACAGAAAAATATCAATTACACTTAAAGTAAAATAAAAAATAAATAAATAAATGTTATGATATCCAGAAATGTGTGCAGTTTTATTTGGACATTTTTAGACGCCTGACTTCCATAAATGCAAAACGTAAATCTATTTCTGAGTTAGATAAAATCATAATGTTGGTTCAGTTGGTTTTATTCGTTTGGCTAGAGGCAAGAGTGAGTAATGTAAACTATTTGACAAGGTTATCACTTGTCATGGATGACAAGATTCCTCCATATTCAGTTTGTTCAGCTTCCCTCCAGATATTTTCTTTTAAATAAAGAACACATTTTATCACACTTCTTAAAGACAAATACTGTACTGTCTGTATAGATTTGCATCTTAGCATATAAGAGATGGCTTTAACACAGTACCAGTATATGGTGTAGCACGACGGGAAAATCATATGCTAATGATATGTGTGAACTACAATTTCAGTTGTTATTATTATTATTATTATTATTAGGCTTTGCTGTACTTAAGTACTCTTTTTACACAACATGGTAAATTATTATTTTTATAATGTATTACCACTGTTTCTTTGACTTTCAGTGTGTGATTCATCCACTGATTGCATCTTATATTTCCCAGAATATTAAAATGAATTTCATAAATCATGTGATTTAATTTTTAAAAGATATTGTGGTGAACTGATGCTCAAATTTATCCACAGTAATGGAACTTGAAATTCAGTTGTTCAAAGTGAAAATAACTGTGCCAAATAAATTTAAATAGTTTAAAATCAGTCTTTGTATTTTAAATATGATTAACTTTTCATTGATAAAATCACACACTTAAGCCACCCAAATCAAAAAGAAGAGGTCTAAAGGAATGCAGTGAAAAACACCAAGGGTAACTGACAATTCATTATTATTATTATTATTATTATTATTATTATTATTATTATTATTATTATTATTTATTTCTTAGCAGACGCCCTTATCCAGGGCGACTTACAATTGTAAGCAAAATACATTTCAAGTATCACAGTACAAGTAATAATACAATTAAGAGCAAGATAAATACAATGACTTTGGTTCAAGCAAGTACAAGTGTGACAAAATACGATTCAATAATACAGCAGATAACAGTGTCAGTGATAGTTACATCAGGATATGATTAAATACAAAATACTACAGATTAAACACTAGGCAGATTACAGTACTCTGAAGTACAGGATTAAATGCAGTAAAATAGGGGGCAGATAAGAGCATGTAAAGCACATTTAAGGAAGGGTGATAAGTGTCCCAGGGGAAGAACAGAGGAGTTCTACAGGTGCTTTTTGAAGAGGTGAGTCTTGAGGAGGCGCCGGAATGTGGTCAAGGACTGGGCAGTCCTGACATCTGTAGGAAGCTCATTCCACCACTGCGGGGCGAGTGTGGAAAAGAAGCGGGCTCTGGAGGCAGGGGAGCGTAAAGGAGGTAGAGCCAGTCTTCTAGTGCAGGCGGAGCGGAGAGGTCGAGTGGGGGTGTAGGGAGAGATGAGGGTCTGGAGGTAGCTGGGTGCAGTCTGGTCAAGGCATCTGTAGGCTAGTACAAGAGTCTTGAACTGGATGCGAGCAGTGATCGGGAGCCAGTAGAGTGAGCGGAGTAGTGGAGTTGCGTGGGAGAATCGAGGCAGAGAGAACACCAGGCGGGCAGCAGAGTTCTGGATGAGCTGGAGCGGACGGGTGGCGGACGCAGGGAGGCCAGCCAGGAGGGAGTTGCAGTAGTCTAGGCGGGAGAGTACCAAGGCCTGGACCAGGAGCTGGGTGGCGTAGTTGGTGAGGAAGGGTCGGATTCTTCGGATGTTGCTCAGGAAGAATCGGCAAGTGCGTGCCAGAGTGGAGATGTGCTGGGAATAAGAGAGGCAGGGGTCCAGGGTGACTCCAAGGTTCTTAGCGGAGGAAGGGAGAGAGTGGTAGATTCCAGAGGAACAGAGATAGAGAGATCAGAGGAGGGGAGGAGGAGGAGGGAAAGAAAAGGAGGTCAGATTTAGAGAGGTTGAGTTTGAGGTGATGCGAGTGCATCCAGGAGGAGATAGCAGACAGACAGGTAGAGATATGGGAGGGGATGGTGGAGTCAGAGGTGGGGAAGGAGAGGAAAATCTGAGCATCATCAGCATAGAAATGGTATGAGAAACCATAGGATGCGATGAGGGGGCCCAGGGAGTGGGTGTAGAGAGAGAACAGGAGAGGACCCAAGACTGACCCTTGGGGGACTCCTGTTGAGAGAGGGCGAGGTGTGGAGGTTGCTCCACGCCAGGTTACCTGGTAAGTGCGGTTGGAGAGGTAGGAGGAGAACCAGGCCAGAGCAGTGCCAGAGATTCCCAGGTCAGAGAGAGAGGATAGTAGGATAGTGTGATCAACAGTGTCAAAGGCAGCAGGGAGGTCGAGGATAATTAGGACAGGCAGCTCAGGCAGACTTTAGTGAGTTGGTGACAGACAGGAGGGCAGTTTCAGTGGAGTGAGCAGAGCGGAAGCCAGATTGGAGAGGGTCGAGCAGAGAGTGGTTGGACAGGAAAGCAGAGAGCTGGCGGTGTACAGTCCGCTCGAGGGTTTTGGAGAGGAAGGGTAGGAGGGAGACAGGACGGTAGCTCTGGAGGGAGGTGGGGTCAAAATTAGAATATATATTACAGTATATACTGCACACCAGTGGAAGCAAATAAGTCTTTTTGACCTTTTAATCTGTGTTTTTTTTATTCTTCTTTTTTTGTTTATTCAGAAAGGTGTATGAACAATTCCCTTGAATGAATAATTTGTTTTGATATAAATGCATATCTGGACTAATCTGTTAGATTAATTTTTGAACACCCAGCAACAGTAAAGAGTGCTGAACTTTTGACTGAAGCAATTTCCTTGCACACAGCACAAAGTAGAGAGCATTGAGCCTCCACATTGTTGCAAATAGATCGAAGCAATCTGACCAGGATTTAAGGAGAAAAGGGAAGCTGGGGACAGCAGTAAGATGGATAATTAGACAATGTATTCATCCGAGGCAGGATGAGGAAATCTCTGAAAGAATTTGAATTGGGTCGAGCCTACATGGTGCCATAAGAGTTGGCTTGAAGCTTTATACCTCTGGACTGCAAGAAGATTCTGTTCCCTGCAATAAACGAACGTCAAAGAAAGTTCCGTGTTTATATATATATTAAAACTGCCACTTGGCAGCCAGCTGAGTCACTCGACAGCGGCGGTAAGGCAGAGCCCAGCCCTGGTGGAGGATGTGCTCCCACACAAGTGAAAGGCTGTAAAAGACGACAACACTCACACCTATCTCGATAGCCGCCTCTATAAGCTGGCCTAACTATGATGTAGTGTATATTGATTGAATGATAACTAATGCCAGCGGGCAGGATAGTGGCAATCTGGGCCACCTTCCCCCAAAAGGACTAGGCCGCCTAACCTGCCTAGTAATACAAAAATAAATCGCCCAGCCTGCGATTAGAATAAATTACATTTTCTGAAATAGAGAAAAAGAAGAATCCTTGTAATTTATGGATTTTCATTCGGGGTCTGATCGCTGGAGCTCGATAACTGCCCCTTACGCTGGCCGAACTACCTAATAAAGATACAAAACAGAATCTGATGAACATTTGCCAGGCTGAGTTATAGGTTGCTCACGTACTTGAGAAACCGAGTTAGCCATTAGATTGAGGGCTGATTCAGAAATAAGGGAATCTGAGAAAGGATGCCTTTAATAAAGTATTTCCTTTTAATACTGTATTCAATCTTTTTTTTCTTTTTCCTTATGAAAAGACCAATAGTGTAGTTTGTTTGCAGACCACAGCAAGTTTTTTTTTTTATTTGTTGGTCTCTTTGTTTTTCAATGCTATTTGTACAATGTGGGCCTGGGTAATTATTTAGTATTTTACCCCAGAAGTCTGGCATCAAAGGCTCAGCTCTGTGCCGACTGCTGGAGATGTTAACTATTGTCGTGGCTTATGCTGGCCGAACTACCTAACAAAAAAAACTGCAAACAAAAATGAAAACATATCTTGCCTGAAAACACATTGATGGAAGGAAGAAGGAACAATATGACTACATTTACTTTCCTTTATTGGAACGAGGATGTGCGGCAACAGAGTGACTGGACTGATAATCTCTAGTCTACCAGAACTGTAGATGAAGGAATGCAGTAGAATGGAAAATTGTAGCACTTGAAATGGATGTCATGCCCTGGGTCTACGATTGGAAAAGTCGAATCCATGATGCGAAGGGAAGAGACACACAGACACGATCTGCTGGGATACAAAACCAAACAAAGAAGTGACAAGGCGGCGTAGACGAGAGGGCTATTTAAAGAAACAGTTTCATTACGTATGTGATTGGTGGGTGGATGCTCCTTTCACAAACACAACATAGTTTCCAATGAAACACATAACACCGTGTGACAGGATGACTGGGCGGTGACGTCACGGCAGAAGCAGGAACAAAAATGACAGAGAGAGGTGGAGTTTGGTGGAGCTGAGCAAATGCTTTCGCTCAGCATTTAATGACTAAACAGACAGAAAATAAACAGTTGTAACAAAAACACAGGACACGGCACATTCGCCAAAACAAAAGAGACAAACAAAATGGACTAACACTACACAAAACACGGTGAGCAGATGTTTTAACTTTACGTTATTATTCTATTGTTGTTTACCTCCGTCTCCACACCCGTTCTCCACTCACCGAACACCCAACCCCGAGTGAGTGAAAACATGCTGCTTTTATGCAGTTGTACCGAGACTCGATTGCTAGTCAATCATTCAATTGGAATCTCGGTACAACTGCACGTGAATTAATTAAAGTGCAATTCCCCGTGCTCACACATTATTACTTTTTACTTGCACGTGATGTGATGTGCCATCCTCGTGCCTAAATACAAATATACAATTTAAATCACACGTGAAACACAGACCCGTTTATATCCCGTGTACCGATGACTATACACCAATATTTACACACAACACGTAACATATAATACACAGGGGGGCACTTTGCCACATACCCATACAAAGAATACTTTTGCAGTCAGCTATGCAGCTCACAATATTAATAACATGGCTCAAAGACCATGAAATCAGTACATGGATAAGTAAATGAAGAGCTTGTAAACTGAAAAAAACTGATGGTTATACTGTACATAGGAGGGAAAACAGCAGTTGAGGATCAAGCTGAAAAAGATATACTGGTAGGACATATTTACAAGGAAAAAAATAATAGCCTTTAGGGTAGGGTGTGTGGATGTATTACATAAGCTTTATAATACACTTTTTAGTAATAATTTAATAGTATGCTGGTTGCTACCTTAACATAAATATTACCACCAATCAGTCCATTTAAATGTACTGAGATAAAACTATTTTTAATACAACTATTATTGAGGTGCAGATAAGTCAATGAATGCATTATTTTGCTGGACAACTGCAATCACAGAATCATATTTACAAAAAGCGGGTAAGCAGTGGGGATGCGTAGGAAGTGTTGTCCAGGTAAAATGATTCTATATGCACACGCACAAGTTGAAATATGTCTGTGTCAGTCTCGGCACACCTTATTCTCCTGGTGGGGCTAACAATGCCATGGGAGAATTCTGTGGATGAGGTGTACGAGGGGAAGAAACTCTGGTATGCTGACGTGGAAGAGTAGAGGTGGGCTATCTGTATCCTCAAGATTGTTCACTGTGTAAGAAAAGTTTTGGCTGAATCTATTTTTTCATAGTTTTTTCATTTCTACTTTTTTTAATTGATTGTTTTCACTATATCTTCAGAAGCTGGAGTTGGAATGAAAATGGGATCTTGCGCTTGAGCGATGAATAGAAAAACTGTCCCTAGTTCTGTATCCTGAACCTATGAACATTCTTAGACTTCTTAGTGTATGTATGTAATAAAAGCTCTGTCAATCACACAGCAGCAAGTCTCTGAAGCTGCCTTACCTCCTGGGGAAGGCTTTAGGCTGCCAACTGCAAGCATTGGAAGGATTCCTATCAAATCCCAGCAACAGGCAAAACTACAATATGGAACTATCTCTGCTTTAAATAACCACCCAGTATCCCTTTCCTGTAGCGATTCATTCACTTTATTCAAAGAACAGTGGTTTAGTTTGACCTTTAATACCACCATAAAAATAACTTATCTTTGTTCTGAATCTAAAAGCATTTCTAATTATTTTTATTTAATGATTGCTAAATAAAATTATGTTTTAAAATTCTACACTTGTCATATTCCCTTTTAATACTGTATTCAATCTTTTTTTTCTTTTTCCTTATGAAAAGACCAATAGTGTAGTTTGTTTGCAGACCACAGCAAGTTTTTTTTTTATTTGTTGGTTTCTTTCTTTTTCAATACTATTTGTACAATGTGGGCCTGGGTAAATATTTAGTATTTTACCCCAGAAGTCTGGCGTCAAAGACACAGTCTTTGTTTTTCAAGTGAAAGTCCTCCATCTCTGCTGTGCTCAAATACAATTATGCCCTGTGGTGCCCCCTTTTACACATTCTCTTATCAGGGCTCTGTTGTCACATAGGAGGAGTGGCAAACACCGTTGCAGCAGCAAAGGTCATTCAAAATGATCTAGACAACATTCAGAACTGGGCAGACACATGGCAAATGACATTTAATAGAGAAAAGTGTAAAGTACTACATGCAGGCAATAAAAATGTGCATTATAAATATCATATGGGAGATACTGAAATTGAAGAAGGAATCTATGAAAAAGACCTAGGAGTTTATGTTGACTCAGAAATGTCTTCATCTAGACAATGTGGAGAAGCTATAAAAAAGGCCAACAAGATGCTCGGATATATTGTGAGAAGTGTTGAATTTAAATCATGTTAAGTAATGTTAAAACTTTACAATGCATTAGTAAGACCTCATCTAGAATATTGTGTTCAGTTCTGGTCACCTCGTTACAAAAAGGATATTGCTGCTCTAGAAAGTGTGCAAAGAAGATCAACCAGAATTATCCCAGGTTTAAAAGGCATGTCGTATGCAGACAGGCTAAAAGAATTCAATCTATTCAGTCTTGAACAAAGAGAAGACTACGCGGTGATCTGATTCAAGCATTCAAAATCCTAAAAGGTATAGACAATGTCAACCCAGGGACTTTTTGACCTGAAAAAGAAACAAGGACAACATTACAATTAAAACACATTCTGCATACCATGAGTGTACATTTACTGTGTATATACAGTATATATATATATATATATATATATATATATATATATATATATATATATATATATATACAGTACTGTGCAAAAGTTTTAGGCAGGTGTGAAAAATGCTGTAAAGTAAGAAATGCTTTCAAAAATAGACATGTTAATAGATTATATTTATCAATTAACTAAATGCAAAGTGAGTGAACAGAAGAAAAATCTACATCAAATCAATATTTGGTGTGACCACCCTTTGCCTTCAAAACAGCATCAATTCTTCTAGGTACACTTGCACACAGTTTTTGAAGGAACTCGGCAGGTAGGTTGGCCCAAACATCTTGGAGAACTAACCACAGTTCTTCTGTGGATTTAGGCAGCCTCAGTTGCTTCTCTCTCTTCATGCAATCCCAGACAGACTCGATGATGTTGAGATCAGGGCTCTGTGGGGCCATACCATCACTTCCAGGACTCCTTGTTCTTCTTTACGCTGAAGATAGTTCTTAATGACTTTCGCTGAATGTTTGGGGTCGTTGTCATGCTGCAGAATAAATTTGGGGCCAATCAGATGCCTCCCTGATGGTATTGCATGATGGATAAGTATCTGCCTATACTTCTCAGCATTGAGGAGACCATTAATTCTGACCAAATCCCCAACTCCATTTGCAGAAATGCAGCCCCAAACTTGCAAGGAACCTCCACCATGCTTCACTCTTGCCTGCAGACACTCATTCGTGTACACTCTCCAGCCCTTCGGCGAACAAACTGCCTTCTGCTACAGCCAAATATTTCAAATTTTGACTCATCAGTCCAGAGCACCTGCTGCCATTTTTCTGCACCCCAGTTCCTGTGTTTTCGTGCATAGTTGAGTCGCTTGGCCTTGTTTCCACGTCGGAGGTATGGCTTTTTGGCCGCAAGTCTTCCATGAAGGCCACTTCTGACCAGACTTCTCCGGACAGTAGATGGGTGTACCAGGGTCCCACTGTTTCCTGCCAATTCTGAGCTGATGGCACTGCTGGACATCTTCCGATTGCGAAGGGAAGTAAGTATGATGTGTCTTTCATCTGCTGCAGTAAGTTTCCTTGGCCGACCACTGTGTCTACGGTACTCAACGTTGCCCGTTTCTTTGTGCTTCTTCAAAAGAGCTTGGACAGCACATCTGGAAACCCCTGTCTGCCTTGAAATTTCTGCCTGGGAGAGACCTTGCTGATGCAGTATAACTACCTTGTGTCTTGTTGCTGTGCTCAGTCTTGCCATGGTGTATGACTTTTGACAGTAAACTGTCTTCAGCAACCTCACCTTGTTAGCTGAGTTTGGCTGTTCCTCACCCAGTTTTATTCCTCCTACACAGCTGTTTCTGTTTCAGTTAATGATTGTGTTTCAACCTACATATTGAATTGATGATCATTAGCACCTGTTTGGTATAATTGTTTAATCATACACCTGACTACATGCCTACAAAATCCCTGACTTTGTGCAAGTGTACCTAGAAGAATTGATGCTGTTTTGAAGGCAAAGGGTGGCCACATCAAATATGGATTTGATTTAGATTTTTCTTCTGTTCACTCACTTTGCATTTAGTTAATTGATAAATATAATCTATTAACATGTCTATTTTTGAAAGCATTCTTACTTTGCAGCATTTTTTCACACCTGCCTAAAACTTTTGCACAGTACTATATATAACACATTTATAGAAGTGTTATCCTTAAATGAAAGTGTAACTGCATCATTAGTGGGACAAATGCTGTGATAATCTGAGTAGATGCTGACAAAAAGCCTCTTATAAAAAAGCTGACCGCTTACTAACACATGCAGTATAAGTACACTCGTGGTATGCATATATATTCATTTGCCATTACTGTGTTTCCATGGCTTGCCATATTACAATGCGTGTTTAAAATGTGATCCATCTCAATTGTATTTCTAAGAAATGATTTGACACTTTTTTTTTTTTTTAGAAAAGAATTGTTATGCAACATGGAGATTTGTAATGACTGTGATGTACCCAGTATCACACACCAATGTATTAATCATTTTTCAGAATAAATATGTTAAGCAAAATAATGTATCCATGCATTAATTAATCTCCTTCACATCCTCTCCTTCAATCTGTTTGCATTGTAAACCTTTATGCACCCTTAATCCCCTTGTAACCTCCATCTTTTATCATTATTATTATTATTATTTATTTCTTAGCAGACGCCCTTATCCAGGGTGATTTACAATCGTAAGCAAATACATTTCAAGTGTTACAGTACAAGTAATAATACAATAAGAGCAAGATAAATACAATGACTAGTTCAAGCAAGTACAAGTGTGACAAAATACAATTCAATAATACAGCAGATAAAAGTGACAGTGATAGTTACATCAAGATATGATTAAATACCAAATACTACAGATTAAACACTTGGCAGATTACAGTACTCTGAAGTACAGGATTAAATGCAGTAAAATAGGGGGCAGATAAGAGCAAGTAAAGCACATTTAAGGAAGGGTGAAAGTGTCCCAGGGGAGAAACAGAGGAGTTCTACAGGTGCTGTCTGAAGAGGTGAGTCTTAAGGAGGCGCGGAATGTGGTCAGGGACTGGGCGGTCCTGACATCTGTAGGTAGGTCATTCCACCACTGCGGAGCGAGGGTGGAGAAGGAGCGGGCTCTGGAGGCAGGGGAGCGTAGAGGAGGTAGAGCCAGTCTTCTAGTGCAGGCGGAGCGGAGAGGTCGAGTGGGGTGTAGGGAGATGAGGGTCTGGAGGTAGCTGGGTGCAGTCTGGTCAAGGCATCTGTAGGCTAGTACAAGAGTCTTGAACTGGATGCGAGCTGTGATCGGTAGCCAGTGGAGTGAGCGGAGTAGTGGAGTTGCGTGGGAGAAGCGAGGCAGAGAGAACACCAGGCGGGCAGCGGAGTTCTGGATGAGCTGGAGCGGACAGGTGGCGGACGCAGGGAGGCCAGCCAGGAGGGAGTTGCAGTAGTCTAGGCGGGAGAGTACCAAGGCCTGGACCAGGAGCTGGGTGGCGTAGTTGGTGAGGAAGGGTCAGATTCTTCGGATGTTGCTCAGGAAGAATCGGCAAGTGCGTGCCAGAGTGGAGATGTGCTGGGAATAAGAGAGGCAGGGGTCCAGGGTGACACCGAGGTTCTTAGCGGAGGAAGAGGGAGAGAGTGTGGAAGATTCAAGAGGAACAGAGATAGAGAGATCAGAGGAGGGGGAGGAGGAGGGAAAGAAAAGGAGGTCAGATTTAGAGAGGTTGAGTTAAAAAAGACCACCTATATGCACGCCTATAAGTGGCGTGCTGGTCATAAAGGCGGCAAAATTACTCTACCAACAAATGTATCCAGACAAGGTGAGGCAAATTTCAAAGCAAGTATGGGCAATTCTACTTGAAACATTTTAGTTTTAAACAAAGCACAGTTTTTTCCTTCAAGCAGTATGTTTACCCAGGTTTTCCTGGATGTTTAAATCTGTCTTTCTGCTAAAGTTACGATTTTAGTTAAATGTGTATAGTTTTAAAGTCTATCAAACCATAACAAGGATTGCGCTACTGTGCTGTATCCTTGAATTATTCACCAGATTGAGGGTGTAGAGAGCAGGTGTACACATTTATTAAAACGACTGAAAACTAATTCAGGGTTATGGACATTTCCGGACAGCCTCCATTCCCAAGGGGTTCGTAACTCTGAGGTTCTGCTGTATAGTATCGATTGAGTGTAAGTGTCAGGGGAGGGGCAGAGGCAGAAAAGCTGAGCAGCAAGTCCTGTAAAAAGCAATCAACCTGAGAAAAAATAAACGGAACGTTCCCTTTGGTTTCATTGGCAATTCTAGCCATGTTGCAGGAACAAAAAAAAATGTACTTCATACTGTAGATGCCTGATGAAATTAATGTAAGATTTGACAAGCAAGTAAATGTGCTGTGCAGCAGAAAATCTGTACAAGTTTGATGGTCAGACTTTGTGAAGTAGATTTGTTTTAATCATGTTGTGAATGCTTAGTTTTTTTTTTTTAATTTAAGGTTAAATCATTTATGTTAAATTGTCTAAATATCCTTAGTTTAGCCCTAAGATATCTAAAGTAAAATTACTTTCTTCACAAAACAATCTAAAAAATGTTGAAAAAAAAACATTTCCTTTTTTTTGAAAAATGTTTTAGGAAACAGTGTGCTTATGTATTTAGCAATGGTACTGGATATTTAACACAATGTTCTCTATGTCTTGGTGGAGCATTTGTCGTGTGATTAGTGATTGCTGATGCCATTACTAATGTCATGTATGACGTCATATCTGGTGCGATGCATAGGCATAAGAGGGGTGAGTTAACGACCCATTTCCTGACTTTTGTGATTTTGAACTGTAACCTTAATGTTATTTTAACAAAGCTTTTGTTACTGAATATATATATATTTATATATAATACATGGATGAAGGCTATATTTGCATCTCAAGCCATTCGAAAAAAAAGTAGTGACGTTGACAGTAGTGACGTCAAAAAGTGATAATTCCTCTAGAGGAAAATATACTTGAACTTTGACCCATTCGACTCCTCGAGACCATCACTTTCAATTCAAACACAAAATGTCTCATTTTCAATGACTCGACAACACCCACAGTACAGAAATGTTCATCAATGATCAACAAAATGAGAATATGTTAAAAAAGATGTAAAGTTGGTACATTCATATCTCAGAGAAACTAAACGGATAACATAGAACGTCTGTACAGCACTGAAAAACACAATTTAAAAAAAAAAAGAAAAAAAAAATACGAACTGTACTGCTGAACCTCGTCTTCTTTAATATTAGCATCACAAGGGTATCCATGTATTATAAAAAAATAATAGATAGCCCTCTTTAGTGAGTTACAGCAAAACAACGGGTTTCTTAGACATGTTGCATTTTTCTACTCTGATGCATTATGAGCATCAACAATTTGCTCAATGCCTCCACTAGTGTTTTCTACTATTATAACAACCTTGACTTGCATAAAGAAGGAAAAACATTGAGTGAAATAGCTTGCATCACTTGATTTTCAAGGTGTCAGCTGCAATTGACAAACCCAGGACTGGAAGACCCAAAACACTGTCTAACAAGGATGAGTAATAGTTGAAGATAATATCCTTAAGGAACAGAATGAAGACAAGCGTTGAATTGACAACAGAACTGGCAGAAGGCACAGGTGTCGTTGTCCATCCATCAACAGTCCTGAGCACCTTTGACCATTGTTCCATAGTCCAATGTCTGTGTTCTTTTGCATATTTTAGTCTTTTTATTCTTACTGCAACACATCCTTTAAGTCCTGATTTCAAGAGTGACCTTCGTACTGTTGATTTGATTTGCTGGAAAATGACACTTGTTAGATAGCTTTTTGGGTCTTCCAGTCCTGGGTTTGTCAATTACAGATGATGTTTCTCTGTACTTGTTGATTATGCTTCGGATACCACATCTTGCAAATCGAGTGATGCGTTTATTTCTTAGCAGACACTCTTACCCAGGGTGACTCATAAACAAAAATTATATTTCAAGAATCACAGTACAAGTATTAATTCTATATATACATATCTATATATCTATATAGATATCTATCTATCTATATATATATATATATATATATATATATATATATATATATATATATATATATATAGTCACCTCCAAAATTATTGGCACCCTTGATAAAGATGAGCAAAATAGAATTTATAAAATAAAAAACACAGGTAATGAGCTATATTTTATGCTCAAAGACATAAACCATATTATTTTATTCTAATACAATTGCTCAGAGAAAAAGTTTCTTATTAACAAGTAATAAAATATTCTCAAAAAGATACGTGTCAGAATTATTGGCACCCCTAAAGATTCTTCTAAATAAAATCAAACAAAATTAAATCTGCATTAACATTCTACTTCTTTAAGTTCATCTCAGTCTTAAGGAACTGTATTGTGGCCTTCCATGGCTTCCTGTTTCACCGGGGTATAAAAATGAGGTAACACGCATATGAAATCCATTTGTCATCCATCACCATGGGGAAAGGCAAAGAACTCACAAATGAAAAGAGACAAATGGTTGTTGACCTTCATAAATCAGGCAATGGGTACAAAACAATAGCTAAAAAAAACTAAATATACCACTTACCACTATTAGGGCAATAATTAAGAAGTTCAAAACCACTGGAACAGTGGATGGTAAACTTGCCGGTTAGAGGACGCAAGTGTATCTTGGCCCCACGCAAGGGCCACAGTTGGAGAATTACATAATGTGGTTGCATCTTGTGGTCACCAAGTCTCCAAATCTACAATTAGACGTCACCTCCATGCCAATAGGCTATTTGGAAGGGTTACCAGGACAAAGCCTTTATTGAGAGCAACCAACAAACGTAAGCGCCTGAAGTTTGCTAAACGGCATTGGCACTTCAATTGGAACCGGGTGCTATGGTCAGATGAGATGAAAATAGAGCTCTTTGGCCATGCACACCAGCGGTGGGTTTGGCGTCGAAAGAAGGATGCATGTGCAGAAAAGAACCTCATACCTACTGTAAAATATGGTGGTGGATCTTTGATGTTATGGGGCCGTTTTGCTTCCACTGGTCCTGGGGCCCTTGTTAAGGTCAACGGCATCATGAACTCTACCCAGTACCAGGACATTTTAGCCAAAAACCTGGTTGCCTCTGCCAGGAGGCTGAAACTTGGCCGCAAGTGGATCTTCCAGAAAGACAATGACCCCAAGCACACATCAAAATCCACAAAGAAATTGTTAAGCGACCCCAAACATACAGCGAAAGTCATTAAGAACTATCTTCAGCGTAAAGAAGAACAAGGAGTCCTGGAAGTGATGGTATGGCCCCCACAGAGCCCTGATCTCAACATCATCGAGTCTGTCTGGGATTACATGAAGAGAGAGAAGGAACTGAGGCTGCCTAAATCCACAGAAGAACTGTGGTTAGTTCTCCAAGATGTTTGGGCCAACCTACCTGCCGAGTTCCTTCAAAAACTGTGTGCAAGTGTACCTAGAAGAATTGATGCTGTTTTGAAGGCAAAGGGTGGTCACACCAAATATTGATTTGATGTAGATTTTTCTTCTGTTCACTCACTTTGCATTTAGTTAATTGATAAATATAATCTATTAACATGTCTATTTTTGAAAGCATTCTTACTTTACAGCATTTTTTCACACCTGCCTAAAACTTTTGCACAGTACTGATATATAGGTGTATGTGTATATATATATATATATATATATATATATATATATATATATATATATATATATATATATATATTTATATGACGCTTCATCTCAAGACACACAGATATATGTTGCTTGGAATACACTAATCCATTGATTGTGGGTGGTTAGGATACCACAAGGTCACTTTCATCATTCTGTCGGTCCCATCGCTTATAAATAGAATCAATTCCTTTGTAGTGGAAATAGCATTATCCCTGCGAGAAGAATTCTTAATCAGAATGTTGTTGTTTTTTTTATCTGCAGTACTTGGATTTCAGAGATGAATGGTGCTACTGCTGGTGTGTTTTGCTTGTATACATATATACACACATAACCTCATACAGTAAGTAAAACCTTCTAACAGAATTTCAGATTTGTCCCCAATGACTTTATTGTGCCCAAGAGAAATGAACAAACCTTCAGAAATGTGCAGCTGAGTGCTCTATGCATTTATTATAGAGATGCCTATTCCTGTTGGTGGCAATATAGTGGAGGCTCGACCTGTATATCTGTATATACTGTTCTTATTCAATTGTAATGAAACGTTGCAAGATAATTATTTATTTGTATTCTGGGATTTAAGGAGGTGTCAGTCCATCTGTATTTACATACGTACATATAGCATCCTACAGAAAGTGTTGGACCCACCCTGATATGGACCATCTAATGCTCTGTACGTGATGATTTGAAATTACTAACGGGAGCAGGTATGTGAGGTCAAGCCACATCTCATTTAACGAGAGGGAGGTGATTACTAACTAACTTTTGGCATTCACTCCACACGCAACACATTCCCTGGAAACCGGCAGGAATTAAATTCTCCTTGGCATCTGACAAAACATGAACCAAGTACCTTTTTTAATGACATTAGATTTATATATGATGGAACGTAATATAGCTTTAAATCTCGCAAGCAAGAACAATCCTCCACTTCTAGTAATTGTAATCTCGTTTTAAATCTTGCACGCGTGCTACAATCCTCCAACAGAAATGTATGAATGTGCTGCCACATAGTAGTTGGGGTGGGTTTAAAGTATTCAGAACGAATCAATGCAACATACAAGTCAGGATGGAGGGACATTGCCCAACTGCACTGATAAAGGTTTTTCTTTTGTAAGATACTGTATTTTATTTATTTTTTTGCGAGGAAAGGGAAATGCAACCATTTCCAGTGTTTTTCCGGTTTATTGGATATGCACCGATTTCATTTTTTTGTATCAGGGGTGTGTTATTGTGTTTTATTGTTTATCGGTTAAAACCGAAAATCAAAGCCCTAATTATAAATAAACCCTGCAACTGCTGTATTTATTGATTTTACTCCAAATTTATATTTAAAGTTATATTAACAATTAATAAGATTAGGTTAAAAATACATCTGCATAATACATCCCAGGAGCATCCTGAGGAAATGATTCTTATAATTCTCATAATTTTAGGTAACATGGCATGATCAGTTTATTTGTTCCAGATGGTCTTGCCAAACACACACTGGTCCTATGTGGATTTTGATGATGTGTTGGGGAGTGGGGGTCTATGTTTTAAACTAACCAGGTAAGGGTAGGTTAAATCTTCCTCCCGGCCTCTGAAGGCACTAAGTAACGGGAACAGAGTGGACTGGTTGGCCTGACAATTCATTCCCATGGTTAAAAGGAAGTCTGTCATCTAGAAAGGGGGCAGAACTCCGGTGCACTAACTCATCGACCCGGAAGGGAAACAATGTGGCAGAAACAGATTGGAGGAGCGGCTGTACTCGTTTACCAAGGGGTCATGTGTGACGGTACAAATAGGGGACAGAGAAACGTGATCTGTTCCTGATCTGTGCTGTGCTCATCGATTGGCCGACGTGGGGCAGCACGCTGAATGGAGGGGCGGGACTCGGCAGTATTTAGGCAGCATGGTTTTGCCATTTGGTCTCCCTGTCCTGAACTGAAAACACAGAAGAGACATGCTGTGCTTTGTTGTTTTGCTTTTACAAACCTGCTGTAATTCACAGAATCCTGAAGCTTTGGAAAACCCTGGTGGATTACTGCGCTGGAAAAAAACTCAGGACTAGTCATTATTCCTTACTTTGTCGTTGTTTTTTGTAACCGCAATGGTTTTGTTTACTCTTTTTATTTGAAACCTTCAGGTCGTTTTCTTGTTTGTTTTCTGCAACACTGGACTGTTTTATTTTCATTGTGTGTTAAAATAAAATCCTACCCAGATACCATTGTTGGTACAGGGCTCCAGGACTAAACATCACATCCGACTCCTGTGTGCTGTCATTTCTGGTCCTTTCCTAAGCTCTGTCCACTACACTCACACAGACCCGTATTATTGTATCGTCAGTGTTTTGTTTGTTTTGTCTAATTATTACTTATTATCATTTTACAATGCAGCACTAAAATGTATGAAGCGGGTAAGACTACCTCATACTACCTGTTACAGTGCCACCTATGCTTAAAAGCTGTATTGGAGAGTTGTGATTTATACCTAATCTTTAGTGATACTGTGATAAATTGAAGAAGTTAATACACAGCAATGTTTGGAATTAACAACCCATAGTCAGAAAAATGATACAAACACACACACAAACATTAAAACGGTACTCTGCCTGCACTACTGAAGTCATGTGAGCAAACTCTACAAACTGAGGGTTACTCTGTTCGACTTTAATGATATTTGTAAAACTGTCATTCAAAATCACAACATGAAGGCATTAAAAAAAAATTCACAGAAAGGAAAAATATAGAAAGCAGGTAATAGCTGTACTCAAACTGTGTAATACAGCATATTTCCACCGCCTACACAAAAGCAGCCAGGCACTCAATTAGAATTAAATCAAGGTAACTATTATTGTAGAACAGGCAGTGGGAAGAAAATAAATTGGCTTAGGCAATCATCAACTCATACAGTGCTGCATCTTGTCAGCAGGTAGCTCGGAGGTTATGTGGTGACCCATTACACAGATCCTTCTTACAAACCCTTTCATTCCTTTTTAATGGGGGTTAGTTTAATTAGTTTACTTGTGGTATTTTGCAAGGAAAGTTTCAGATTTGAAGCATAAGGAGAACATAATATATATGCTTTTGTATCAACATAGTAGGACATGAAAATGAAATGTATACTGTAGTCAATGGGGAAGAGGAAACACTGCACCCAAATCTTTAGTATTACAAGTTTAATCCCAAAACATTGTTCAAAACTCAGCAGTAATTGGATGCACTCAAAGGTGGCAAATAGTTTTCTAATTTTGATTTAGCATATGGATTTGATCAAGTATCCATGGAAACAAGGGACATGAATTGTATAACTAATCCCAGTATTATGTTGACATCTTAAAATGTATCATCAAATAGTTGATAAACAAAATTATCCACGTTTTGATTTATTAAATTAAATGTGCAGTAAACAACCAACCTTCATTTCCTCAAATCAGATTATATACCTGCGAGGGAAAACTTCTTCAGTGAACAAAATATGGATTCAAGAAATGTTCATTATTATGTTTTAGTTTAGATGTTTAAATTAAAGATCTATTTAACTACATAACACTCAAATCCAGTTTGATTGTACTGTATCAGAATCTGTGTATTAGAATCAGTGTATAGGCTTAAACAGTGGCACAGTCTAACCCGTTTAAGTGTATAACCTATTTTTCACAGATATTTATACACTTAAACAGAATATACACTTAAAGGGGTTGGTGTCTGCGATCCCAATTCTTCTTATAAAATATGACTGTACCAGTAACATAATGCATTATTCTACAGTGCTAAGTATCTACCGTTTCTTTGAGGTTTCACTTAATCCAGGCCAACAATTAATTATTTTATCTGAATAAGAAAACCATCAGTTTATAATGTATTTTCTTTAAATGTACAGTAAATTGTAAATAATGCACAGTGATGTAGATTCACAAAATACTCCTTTTTACTTTCAAGAATTAATAAAAAAATTTTAACTTAAATGCTTTATGCATGTTCCCGACAAACCACATTCATTCTGAAAACTGTATTTAACAGAAATCATTATCTAACCAATGCTATGCTCCTTTTAGCACATCATAGTCCTCTTACGGTCTCTTAATGAAAAGTGTTTCAGTTTCATTTTTTGCAGCCATTTTAGCGCAGGAATGTACTGAAAACATTCACGTTCGTCAGTTCACAATGCACGTACTCAATTAACTGCATCAAAGTGATCACCACTGTACAGTAAAACTGGACTATATACTTACAATATTACACATAAACGGGGTAAATGCAGCATTGATAATGGTTTTAGAATTTTGTAATTTAATACACTTAGATGGGATATACTGCACACTTAAACATACACTTAGTGGGATAGACTGTATTTAAGTTTTAACCCAGTGACAAGTTTGACTAAAATAAATTAGTTAATTAGCATTTACGTATGTTGAACAACTATGCCAATTTGGAGTAAGTATACAACAAATAAAAATAAGGGCAAAGGTTTTGTAGGTTTGGTAGAGCAGTGTGACAGGAATGGCTGAGACGTGACGTCAGGCCAGATGCAGGAAGTAAAATTACTGACACCAACAGTACTGCAGTTAAAGGCGGCGCCGTTTTATTCAAATAATAAATAAATCAAAGGTTTGAACAAAAACAAACTTGCTCACAGAACGAAAATAAAACAGGTAAACAAAACAAAATCACGAACACAAAATACACCATCAGGCTGGGCAATAGCCTTCACTGATCCTTTACGTTTTAGTCTCGTTTTTCTCTCGCTCCTCTCGCTCCCTCTCTCCAATCCTCATACACCCACCACAAGTGCAGAGAGCTGCAGGTTTATATATCGTGGCCGAGGGGTTTAACTAGCTGCCAATTATTCTAGTACCCCTCGGCCACAATCTGCACTAGTTTTCTAAATTACTGTGGATGGGGCTACCATCCACGCTACTAAACAAAAACAAAACGCTCGGCTACGCCGTCATTAAACAAAACAATAACACAACCCACGGCGCTTCGCCGTCATGTATACTTTTAAATAACAAATACAATAATAATAATAATAATAATAATAATAATAATAATAATAATAATACGACTACTACTGGAAATACACTGCACAGTGGCGGGACGGCGGGTACCCTGTTCCAAAAATAAATAAATAAATAAATACCTTTAAACAGCAGGGCTTACTACAGCCCTGCTACAAGCAGTTTAAAACCTACAGGGAAATGTACTTAGGAAATTACATGAATCCCTATAGAAGGGGAGGTAGTTACAAAACTTGAAGTTCTGTTTTTAAATAAAGTTTTGTGTGTAATTCCTCCAGTTATAGATCATCAATCCGACCAAGCGGTACCTTTGTTACTATGTAATATACAAGAAGAATTTGAATAGGATCTATCCTGTGATATTTAATTCTTCTTTTTTCCTGTACATCTCTCCCACACTATTCTCCCTTCAACTGCACGGGACAAAGAAACAGATTCCTCCCCAAGAGGCACATCCTGTTTGAAAACACTGAGGGCTTTTGTGCTCTGCTCAAAAACCTTTAAATTATAAATGGTTTTTTTTTTCGTTTTTTTTCCCTTAACCTAGGGCTAGATTAAATAAATAAAATAAAAAAAATAAGACACCACGTGTGTTCTGAGAAGCTGCGTGAGTTGTGTGGCTTTCCAAGAATTGTGAGACTTTACAGTGGTTTCTCTTATGGAGCATCAAATCTAACAATTCCTGAAATTGAAGCTGTCGCAAAATGGGAGGGGGGAGACATAATACAGGGATATTTTATATTTTGAGGGGGGGCTGAAGTTAAAGAATGTATGGAACTGCACAAACACCTGCAATAGGAGGATGGCAACAACAGAGCGGAATCAAATTTGCTATATTAATTGAAGTATTTTATTTTTTATAATTTAAAAGGTACACTTTAAGCAAACACTGGCAAAAATATAGCCTATTTGGAACATCCCAGTATTGGAACAAAAAACTAAATTAATGAATCCGAAATAGTTTGCATGAAAAGCCTACAAGCTGCAAAACTAAGTCACTCAACAGAAGAATGTTCATAAAACTTTTATTTCAGAATGTGTAGCAAGCAATGGTGGCACACAGAATTTAGATTTAATCTGCTCCCCTAGTTGTAAATGAATTACTTTAGCACAAAGAGAAAAAAAAACCTGGTCAATTTGTCATCTGGTCCAATAGCACAGTACATTACATGGGAAAAGATATTTCTTACATAACTTCAAAAACACACAGCTTCATCATTATGTTCTAAGTTCAAACAGGACTTAACATTTCTGAAATGTTACTTATACATATTAGATCATAATTTGTTGTTTGTTCTTTGACTTGTTGTTTCCTTGTCTTGCTGTATATCAGTTTAGTTTTTTACAGTGTTTTTGGTAATGTTCCTGTTTCACTTTTCTCACATGCTCTTTCATTGACTATTTAGTTCTCAGTTTCTTAACTACTTAACTACACAGGAGGCTGTGTGGTCCAGTGCTTAAAGAAAAAAAAAAAAGGGCTTGTAACCAGGAGGTCCCCGGTTCAAATCCCCCCTCAGCCACTGACTCATTGTGTGACCCTGAGCAAGTCACTTAACCTCCTTGTGCTCCGTCTTTCAGGTGAGACGTAGTTGTAAGTGACTCTGCAGCTGATGCATAGTTCACACACCCTAGTCTCTGTAAGTCGCCTTGGCGTCTGCTAAATAAACAAATAATAATAAATAATAATACTCTGCTTGTATTTTCCAGTCACACTTTCTATTTCACCATAACATCTCTATCTCTGTGCAATTTAGAGGATGCTTGGGGTCTTGCTAAAATTTGAAAGTACCTTTCACTGCATTCAGGGACTGTGTGTGAAGACCAGGTGAGCTTCCATGGGTGGTTTACAGACCTCCCAGAAAGAAACTAACAGTATCATATATTCATGTATAAAGTACATACCATGGATACAGCTACTGTTATAATGGTATACATTATAAAATCCTCCACCAAGAATATAAATAACACATTACATGTGTCAGTATCTTGATAAAGTACATCACATTGTAAGCTTACATCTAGAGCATATTGAATGGTATATCATTAGAAATAGCCTTGCGTTGTTTCATCTAAACCATGAGTTTCTGGTGAGCAGTTCCATAGTCTTCATTGTCTCAGGCCAAAGGTGTCAATAGTCAATACTATGAAAAACTAGGTCACTGTGAGCTACTTTATTTTCCGATGATAAGTTTTGTCAAATATGGGCAAGTGGTTTTGTAAATTTCCCAACCAATTAAATATAGACAAAATAGTCATCATGACCTACATTCCAAGCTAAATATATCATTTTGTTGCCCCAATTATCTGGTGGGAAAATCTTGCATTTAGTCTTGTTAGTGGGTGCTACAGATGTTTAGGGTTAAATAGCCTACATTCAAATTACCCTGCTTCAAGTAAGTAATTTATTGTTTCTGTTTTTATTTACAAGGAAAACAAGAGAATGAAAATATTACCATTTGTCTTTTTTTCTCACTTGCTTTAATGAACATACCACGAGTGTGGAAAATGTTTATTACATTACAGTCCAATCATTGATATCTGACATTAATTTAGTTATGCAAAATGTCCTGGGGCTCCTGCTAGACTGAGCTGATGTAGTACAAGATTGATCAGTGAACTGAAAACCTCAATACAGATAGGCTGAGATAAAAAAAAAAAATCAAATAGTGGTCCTTAGAATGATTACTTTCCAGCCATGGAGTCGCCAGTCTAACCTCCTAGAATCTTTTTTCAAACTTTAAAGAGCAATTTGGTATGAGTTTGTATAAATACCAGCCATCTTTGTAATCTTGTTGGTTGGATTCACTTTGTGTCATTTCCTGGTTACTTTGAAGCACCCTGGTGGCCTTAAAATAGCTCTGAGAATAATGTGTAATCTGCTACACCAGATTGTGGCCTATGTTTCAACTACGTCCTTATTTAATTGAGGAATGGTATTACGTAACACTGGCCTACGTGGTGAGATGTATAAAGTTTGGGGCTGCATTTCTGCAAATGGAGTTGGGGATTTGGTCAGAATTAACGGTCTCCTCAATGCTGAGAAGTACAGGCAGATACTTATCCATCATGCAATACCATCAGGGAGGCATCTGATTGGCCCCAAATTTATTCTGCAGCATGACAACGACCCCAAACATACAGCGAAAGTCATTAAGAACTATCTTCAGCGTAAAGAAGAACAAGGAGTCCTGGAAGTGATGGTATGGCCCCACAGAGCCCTGATCTCAACATCATCGAATCTGTCTGGGATTACATGAAGAGAGAGAAGCAACTGAGGCTGCCTAAATCCACAGAAGAACTGTGGTTAGTTCTCCAAGAAGTCTGGGCCAACCTACCTGCCGAGTTCCTTCAAAACTGTGTGCAAGTGTACCTAGAAGAATTGATGCTTGATGCTGTTTTGAAGGCAAAGGGTGGTCACACCAAATATGGATTTGATTTAGATTTTTCTTCTCTTCACTCACTTTGCATTTAGTTTATATGGGATTTATGTACAGTATGAACAAGTTGATTTAGTTCTCTGTTCTTAAAATTACACATTTGCACTTAGTTTGTATTTCCATACTATGGGACAGCTAAAAATTAGATATGGTGGCACAGATCACTGGGTTTCCAATTAGTTTGGGGTTTTGTCTGCTTAAGAAATCTGTTTTATTCCACTTGCTGAGCAGAGTTAAACCTGTATTTGAGCTGTGTACCAAATCAAACTAAACTAAATTGTAAAGTACATGTTCTACATGTTCCATATTGCAGTAATATATTATATTGTTACCTTGTTTTCTAAATACCAGGACATGCAATATGTTATTATTTCAGTAGATATGCAATCCTTCGGAACTGGAACCAATGTTAACAGGTTATGCTGAATTTGATGAAAGAGTGAAAAACTGTTAAACTGTTTGGTATGTAGAAGGTTGTAGAAGGAGAGCTGTAGAGAGTCAGTTATTAGGGAGTCAAGAATTTAGCAATGTAATTATCATACAGTATTTTACGTACAGCCTAATACAATGACATAGATCAAATAAAAAATCATGCAGTCAAGTGTCATGCAAATCGGTTTCCCCTGAAATTATTTCAAACTGTGGTTCTCTTGCTAGATATAAATTCAACTTGTGAATCTGAACATTTTATCTGAAAACTTTGCATAGGTTGCCTGAGGTCATGACGTGTGGAATGAAAATTCAGGATGACTTAATCTTTGGTTCACTTACTGATTTCTAATTACTCTTATGTAAGGAGTTGAAAGCAGATGGAGACCCATGGGACATGTTGGTCAGAGCAACAGTAATGCAAAAACTATAAAAGCTTGAGCTTTAATATGCCATGCAAACACTTCACAGTAACATTATATAATGAGCCATAATAATAACAATAATATCTTTATTTTTATATAGCGCCTTTCATAGTGGACCACCATCACAAAGCGCTTTACAGAGGTAGGCTCTGAACTGTGCATTATATGCAGAGTCACTTACAATAAGACATTGATTTAACATCTCATCCACAAGATAGAGCACAAGGAGGTTATGTGAGTTGGTCAGGGTCACACAATGAGTCAGTCAGTGGCAGAGGTGGGAATTGAATCAGTGACCTTCTGGTTACAAACACTGGACTTTAACCACTGGACCACACTGCCCCCACAAAGATGATTATAACAAATACAGTATATGCATATAGTTATTTGCAGGAGTTATGTATCTTCCAAACCACACTGAGATCACAGGATGTGTGGCTGCTGGTTATTCCTAGGGTCAACAAAAGCAACACGGGAGGTCAGGCTTTTTCTTGCAGAGCTCCTAAATTATGGAATGCTCTGCCTTCATTTGTTAGGCTAACGCACTTTTATATAATGGCTTTCTTATCTTAGTGGGTTATAATGCAACTTTAAAATTGCTGCATTTGTATAATGTGTATACTGTTATTTAAATGTGTTATTTAAATGGTCTGATTATGACAGTTGTTTGTTGACATGCTATACAAATGTATTGTAGTTTGTTCTTTTTTTCTGCTATGTACCCTACAGTGCTTTGCGATACTTTTGTATAAAAAGCTCTATATAAATGCAATAAAATAAATAAATAAATAAATATGAGTAGCGTTGAAGGCCAATTTTGTTGTGTACTATCTAAGTTGATGTAGAGCTTCATTCGTTCTAAGCTTTTACTAGCTTAAATCGTTAAAAATTAAACCAATTTATATAAAACCACTCATTAATATACTGGCACACCCTTGGTGGACTCGATGCTTTGAGCCATGCAAGGAATTAAAAACAAAATTTAGTCCAGAATATGTTTTCCAGGAAACAGAAAAAAAAAATTTCCTGATCCCAACAGGCTACTTAAAGAGTAAGTAGTGGGGTTCTGAAAAATATAGCGTTACATGTCTCCATGTGTTCCTACAACTGCTTAATAACGTACCCGTCATTTTTCTCAACATCCTGACAACTTTTTACATGTATAACTTTAAAGTCTGTTTCAAAGCTCTTTTCAAAATGGGTGCTCTACTAGTGCACTGATAGTGTAAGGATTATTGACCATGTTGTCAAACAGGTAACACACCAGTAACGATCCATGATGTGGTACGGAACTGAAAAGCCAAAGCACATGTAGTTATGTTGTTTTTTTGTGTTTTTTAATGTTTTTTTTTTTTTAATCGCTCTTCATGCAGTGAGTTGATCTCAAATGCCAGTGTACTAGAGTGAAAAAAAACTTAATCCTTACACTATAGTGCACTAGAGTGGCCATTTTGAAAAGAGCTTTGAAACTTATTTTAAAGTTATAAGTGTAAAAAGTTGTCAGGATGCTAACAATGAAAAGAAAAATTACAGGTACATTACTGAAACAGTTGTAGCAACACGTGGGGATGTATAATCTTTTTTGGAACCGCGCTACTTACTATTTAAATGGCTGATTTTCAGAATTGAATGTTCACAGCTCAATTTTCAGAAAAGATTCAAAGTTGAAATAAAATAGAAGTTAAATAGATTTTGGAAATTAACACATGTTTTGTACTGTTGAATAATTTTATATTGTCATGTTGTAACTGTACATCATTGCTGATGAATCATTGTAGATCAGGGATGTCAAACTTCAGTACTTCTGGTTTTCATTCCAACATAAGCTCTCAATTAACTTAACTGATCTCATTATTTGTTTAGTTGGACATATTTCATTTTTTTTTCAAGGTCTTTTACAGTTGATGGTTTTAAAAATGCACTTGATTCAAGACACACTACCTATAAAACATTTTGAGGTCTGGAGAGAAGTGTTAAATGTGTCCAATTAATCACATAATTAGACCACTTAAGTAATTGAGAGCTCGGGTGGAAAGAAAGCCAGAAGACACTGCGGCCCTCCAGGAACTGAGTTTGACAGCCCTGTTAGATAATGATGATGTAGAACAGTGTGGAGAATGTTTCACGATCGTTGTGTGTGGAGGTGTGAATGACACATTTGACCTTATTTTGAAGTGCACAGAAAAATCTGATTGAAATAAAATATTTATAAAAATTGGATTCATATTTATTTTAATGGGCTCTTTTAGGGATTATCATGTAACTAATCAGGACAAAGTAGTCAGCTCCTCTGTGTGAGCAAGTTATATTGTTGCTTTTATTCCTTTTTATTCCTCTCAGTAAAATTGCCTTTGTCTCTAAGCTTGCTTTAAAATAAGTCCCCGTCTACATTAAGTAACTATGGAAAGAAAAAGGGAAGCTACTTATAGGATTAGTATCACATGACCATGCATAATTAAAGGTTGAAACATACAGGAAGTAACTATAGAAGTAATTCAATAGATACAGACCATACAATTATAATTGTTTAACTGTATTTAAAAATAGATAAGACATACTAACAATTGCTGTAATATCTTGTGAAGCCTTATTCCTTGGGGGGTGTTGGTGTTGAGACCTAATGATAACTGTCTGCCAATTTTATAGCAGAAGATCAAGAATATAATATGAATCACATTAAGAACACAGTGAACCAGTGAAAACATGTTTTTACTGCCTGACCTTTAAAGGGTAGAATGTACTTTCCACCATATCAGTGATCATTAGCAGGGAGGCTAGGAAACTGTTCGATGCTGAATAATGGAGAAAAACACAGAGGATTATAAATATCTTAATATAGACTTCGTCTTGGGCCCCATTAACCAAACGGTCCTTAATACTTGGTAAAGCCCTCTGTGTCAGGTCTTATTGCTTACTTATACATCAATGGAAATGGAAAGTGAGTTCAGTGTGTACAGTAAATCCAAGATGGACTTCCTGTTAAATAAGGAGTTGATTTTCGCACATTAAAAGGCTTTTCAAATGGTTTATCTAGGGTAATTCCGATCGAGAGCTTTGCAGCATTTAGCCAGTGTTTTTAACACATCAATTTAACCAGACAACCATGACAGGCACAGGAGTGAGATTAATCGAGGTTTGGATTGCCTTTTGTATGTTTTCAATGGTTTTGCACAATAAAATCAGCAATCGGGTAAACGTTTCTGCATAGTAACCTGATTGTGGGCTGGTTTTACAGACCCTTGTTATCATTATCATCTTGAACTACCTAATGCTACCTAAATTACTTTATGTAGTCCAAGATTATTTCTAATCTGGTCTGAATTAAAATTTAAATTCCTGGAATGAAACACACACTATTAATACTATTTTTTTTTTCTTCCTGTTCTTTAAGGTGAAACAAAGCAGATTTTGTTGTATGCTACCAAGGGATAAAGTTGGAGGAGCCCAGGAATGTTTATATCACAGTACTAGACGTGAGGTTAACCTATGCTGCAAGCCAAATTAAAAGTAGTAAAAACATATTAAAAGTTCTGAACCTTGTTTGCCGCAGGTGCAACAGCAGGGTCGTGGGATATCAAAAGAATGCAGGAGCCTCTGCTAAATACTGGTCAAAAGAGCTAAGAGAAATATGTTGACATTTAAATTGCTGAATATCAAAGACTTGTCTGCTACATGCCAAGATAGCAAGATATTAAAGTATTACTTTATATTAGTGTCTTTCTAAGAGCTAATATGTTATATAAATCACTTTTTCTTATAAACTGTGTCACAGGGGTCACTTTTTTTCTTAATTACTTTTCTCCTCCATTGCATAGATATATATGAAAGGTTATTAAGCAGCTGCTGAAGCCAGGTTTGCGCTAAAGAACATTTTCAAATGGCAACGTCTTTTTTTTTCTTTAAATACATTGCAACAGTTCTGATGTTAAATTATACCCATCACATTTTTTAATGAAGTGTTATTCAAGGTATATATTTGAAACCTTAGCAAAGGCTGTTATTTTTGCATGTCAATTACATTTGCAACAGTACTTCAATGCATTAGCATGCATACCATAATTCATTTAGTTTATTTGCAGTTTCTGAGTTTTCCCATTTGAACGTCACATTTGGTCACACAGATCCCTCTCAACCAAGTTACTGGTTTCTCTGTTTCTACAACAGTGCTTGAGAGAAAGGTCCAGTAGAAGTTCCAGTGCTCAAACAGTAAGTAGCGGGGTTCAGAAAAATATAGCGTTATACATCCCCACATGTTGCTACAACTGTTTAAATAATATACCTGTATTTTTTCTTTTCATTGTTAGCATCCTGACAACTTTTTACACTTATAACTTGAAAGTCTGTTTCAAAGCTGTTTTCAAAATGGCCGCTTTAGTGCACTGGGGTTTGTCCTCTAAATCACTGCAGGAAGAGCAATAAAAAAAACCATAACAAGTGCTTTGGCTTTTCTGTTCCATACCACATCGTGGACCGTTATTGATGTGTTACCTGTCTGACAATGTGGGCAATAATCCTTACACTATCAGTTCACTAGATCGGCCATTTTGAAAACAGCTTTGAAACAGACTTTAAAGTTTAAAAGTGTAAAAAGTTGCTTTTGAATATTGTTTGTCATTTGCTTAGTTATGGATCCCTGCCGGTCGTATCGATGTTGTCCCATACCTTCACATTATGGATTCGACCTTTTCAATCGTAGATCCAGTTCAAGGATCATCCAAAACCACATCCATCTTACAAATTCTGAAATGTTTAATTCGCAGCAAAGCCTTAATTCCAGTCGCTCTGTTGCTGAACATTCCTCGTTCCATTAACCCTTTCAGGACCAAGCATTTTTCAGTGGGATGTTCCCTCAGGACCAGACGTTTTTTGGCTGTATTTGACTCTCTTGCTATAAAAATTCACTAAAAATCTATTTTTACAGTTGCATCTTGGAAATAAACCATACAAACTTTTCGCTTTTTTTCAACACACTATTTTATTTTTTTTTAAGTTAAGTATTTGTTATTACGTATTCTGCTTAGAGATACATGTATACAAATGTGTTATTCTATGACCTGAGGGACCTTACAATACTTCCTGAAAGTTTTGTTGAAAAATATTGATGTTTGGTCAAATTACAAGACATTGTTTCACCTGAGTGATTGTATTTATTCTCAGGGTCTTTATAAGCAATAATGGACACTACTCTCGATTATAGTCTCAAAATAGATATTTATAAATAAAATATTAGTTATTCATTCCATTATCTGTAATAAGGAAAAGAAACATCAGTCCCTCCCCTATGCAATAATATGTGTTTCAAGCCTGTACTGCAAAGTACAGTGGCCCTGTAAGTCATCAAAACAAAGTGTTTTTTTATTGTGTTTACACGATCGCGGTCCTAGAAGCCCACTTCAGTATGATCGTGTTAACACGATCCCGGTCCTTAAAGGGTTAACTTCATGCTCAGAATTGAAAGGTAGGAACATAAATTTAGTCAGTGTTACTTCTTCAAATGCATGACATCAAGTTCAGGAATTCGAAACCTCCCTCGTGCAAAAAAAGTAACTTTCCAGATCTGTTTCAGCTTAGCTTCGACACAGCCTGGTGACGCATTTCCAATGCGCTGTCAGGTACGCATCAATGCCATGGGCGTAGCCGAATGCAAGAGCAGTCACACACAACAGGATCACAGGAAAAAGAATTGTTTCATCATCGCTATTGTAACACAGGATCACAACATAACAGTCAGTCTTTCCAAACACCGCATTTGTACTCCCATGTTTCACTATTTTAGTACATCGTTTCAGCTCAGTCTGTATGAAACTTATCACACCAGTCTCTCACCTTCCATCCTACCTCGTAGCGTCGAACATGGAACCACACAAACATGCTGGATGTTTTGGGACATTGCGTAGCAGACAAAGTTTTATTGAGGTATGTGTATGTTTTAATGAAATGATAATCAATGATGGGATAATCTTGCATCGATTTCGGGCCAACAATGACCATGAGAGATCTGCAAAGTTCTGTGTCTGAGATGGGAGTCAGTGTTCACACATCAACAATAAGCCGGTCCCTACACAAAGCTGGCCTGTATGGATGGGTGGCAAGAAAGAAGCCATTACTCAAAAAGCCTCATCTTAAAGCATGTATGGAGTTTGCGAAAAAGCATGTAGATGATACTGCAGACATGTGGAAAAAGGTTTTGTGGTCAGACGAGACAAAAATTGAACTTTTAGGTCTAAATTCCAAGCGTTACGTGGCAAGCCCAATACTGCACATCACCCGGTCAACACCATCCCAACTGTCAAGCATGGTGGTGGCAGCATCATGTTATGGGGATGCTTCTCTTCAGCAGGGACTGGGAAGCTTGTCAGGATACAGGGGAGAATGGATGGTGAAAAATACATGCGAATCCTTGAGGAAAACCTGTTTGAGCCAGCCAAGAAACTGGAGAGGAAATTCAGATTTCAGCAGGACAATGACCCGAAGCACAAAGCCAAAGCCACATTGGAGTGGTTGAACAAGAAGAGAATTAATGTTCTTGAGTGGCCCAGTCAAAGTCCTGACTTGAATCCAATCGAAAATTTATGGCGAGACTTGAAGATTGCAGTCCATCGACGATCCCCAACAAACTTATCAGAATATAAGAATATAATATACGATGCTCCTCTGCCTAATATTTAACACAAGATTGTCCTGACTGAATAAATAACTGGCAGCTAAAAATCAAAGTTCACCGCAGAGAACCCAATGGTTATTCGTAGATCATCAAATCTGGGCAGCAGTGTGGATTAGCGGTTAGGGCTCTGGACTCTTGAAAGGAGGGTTGTGGGTTCAATCCCAGGTGGCGGACACTGCTGCTGTACCCTTGAGCAAGGTACTTTACCTAGATTGCTCCAGTAAAAACCCAACTGTATAAATGGGTAATTGTATGTAAAAAATAATGTAATTGTATGTAAAATAATGTGATATCTTGAAACAATTGTAAGTCGCCCTGATAAGGGCGTCTGCTAAGAAATAAATAATAATAATAACAACATGAAGATTTCAAATGTACATGGCAGATTGAAGCGGAGGATGGCAGATTGAAGCGGAGGCAGATTGAAGCGGAGAAAGGTGAAGTGTTTTCACAGTTAAGCCAAAATGAAACATTTAGGATTACTCCTAAAGGTCAAGATGACGTGACGCTATGAGTAAATGATGTATGCCTATTTTGACACTAATTTGATTTTGATGTCTTTATCCTAGGTCAGGCAAGGGACTGAAAGTCACACTTCTCTCATGAGACTTTCATGTAATTTCACGTTCATCACTTTAATACAGAATTAATTAATACAGAATAAAATAACATACTATATAACTATATTATGTTCTCCCATTTTGTGTAAATCATCTTGTGATTCACTCAACTTTTATGGGGTCCATTTTGACGAAATTTAATATAGCGTCAACAATGAGAAGAGACAAACACAAATGTTCTTTTTTATAATTACAATTAGTGGAATGTAAACTGAATTAGCTACACTAGTCCTACATAATGCAACAATAAATATTATCTCTCTTTAACAGCGCTAGAGATACCAATGTGCCATCGCAATGCGTATTTTTCACAAATTAAGGTCTTTTGAAATGATTGGAGAAATACAGTTTCCATTACCCAGTGCCTCTAATCACTAAATTACATTCAAAATGCCACCAACCCACAAAAAAGCAATTATCCTGATGGCTGTTAAGTAGTTCTATGTTGGAAACACTGTCTAAAAAGTGCTTTTCCATTCGTTTGCAGTTTCAAGTAAATTTGCACTACTGGAATGAAACATTACAGGCCAATAGATCATCCTTTATGTATGCATTAAAGGGACTGATTAAATTTCAGCAGAGTGCTTATGGAATGTTTCTGAAGTCATTTTTCACTGTATGATTTGAGAGGTTATGTATTTAATAGTTATTTTTTTATATAGATAATATGAAAGTTAACACAGAGCAGCTATGTTGAGCTAAAACAATATTTAGATGTCTGATTTTAAATTTGCAACAAATCACTTTTGTGATGTTTTCATTTTCTCAGAGGGGTATTCTAGAAGGGTATTAAATAAAAAAAAATACTGATTTACAAATAGTGATTTGCAGGATTAGTGATGCAGCACTAAGCCTGAACAGTATTTATGAACAGTAACTGAAAAACCTCCCATTCAGCTGTGATAGTACACAAAAAAATAAAATGCAAAGAGGATATACAGTGGCTTGTTAGTATGTCTGATGTATCAGAAAATCCACGACATATACAGATGAATGCACAACTACAGTTTACCGATAAAAAAACAAAAAAAAATCCATAAATTGTGATATTTAGTATCCAGAAAACACTGATATTTGTAATGAGATTTTCACATTTTTTATTTTTTTCATCCCATTGACATTCATCAAAGCTTTTGCTGTTCAATCATTTAGAAATGCAGTTGCTGGTTTAGTGCACCTCCAGGCACTTTTAGATATTACAAGTGTTTAAACTGCATGCGCTTAAACAAAAAAAAAAGGGTTGGCATGTCATTGTAAACCGTAATATAGTAATCAAGCACAATCCAAATGGAAATTGCACCTGTGTTGTTTGGGAATATATTTTACACCCACACAAAAACACCAGCATCTCCAAAAGAAACATGTGCCGAATTTACAGTGTTGTTGCTTCATCAAGTCTTGCTGATCTTTTAAAAATAAATAAATACATACAAAAATACCATTTTGGTAGGTAGGTAGGCTTTCTCAATATGTCATCATAAGGGTTTTTTTCCTTTTATAGGCAGATCTGTGATGCCAAGTAGACTACGGTCACAGTATGTGTGATAATTACCGCTATGCCACTGTTCAAAATACTGGAACAAACTGATGGCAAGACCAAAGAAAAATGAATACGAGATTAACACATATGTTGCATGCACCCTCTTTGTCACTGCCACCTGTACAAGACCTGTTGGGCTTAGGTAGGTTAAGTAACCTCACTAGTTTTATATGTTGTTCCGAGAGCATTGAATGTCTGGGTTGGGTAACGTGCCCAGTGCTCTACAATTAGTGGTTAAAAAAAAATAGAGTAAACTGTTTCAAAAGTTAGCGCTACATCTTCCTGAAAGGCAGCAGTATTTTTTTTTTTCGGAATCTAAACTTTGTGATCAGCCAAAAGCTGTGCCCAAAGGCAGCGCCTCAGATTCCAACATTACGAAGTCTGCAGACCGATGCAAAGATTAGTTCACTTGACAGGAAAAATGTAGGAACAAGCTGGTTTGGGCTTGTGTACTGGTTGCTTTATGTTTTTTGGTTTGCTGAGAACCACCCCTGAGGAGGTGAAACCGACGCTGCCAGGTCTCCAAGGCTGGGAAGTGAGCTTTGTTTGCTCCCAGATGGAGATGTAGTTGCAGAAGTGGCAACTACAGGATGAAGGAGTAAAATGGACGCAGACAGGGAGAAGTGTTTGAACTAGGGCTTAAATAGCATGCTGATTAAAGACCCAAACGATAAGGTGATCTACCTTTTCCAAATTCTACGTTTTATTACTATTAGACATTTCTGTCTGTCTTGGCCCAAACCCATATATACTGTTGTGTATAGTATAGATAAAGTCTCTGGCTCTATTGAACTGGGAAAACAGCAGGGTGCTCCTGCATAGGAAAATGTATGTTTCAATGTGAAATACTTTACATGCGCTACAATATTAAATGGATACTTTATTTCAGAGAGGAACTAGCTGTAACTGGCAGTAGGCAAGCATTAAGTCTTAAGAACATAAGGGTACTGCTAGAATTAAATTCCAGTGTGTGTTTGTTTTTTCTGAATCCACAGAAGGTTAACACCGCTGGTTTTAAAGAACAAACTCAATTGCCTATCTGAGAACTTTCTTTAAACAATCAGTCTGTGAGTGTATTAGTATTCAATAATCCTTTACTTCTTTCTGCAGATGTTAAAAGGACATATGTTTTCTGTTCCATTCCTTTCATACATATACTGTCTTTGCGTAGTAATTCTAGCTTTTATGTTAAATCTCTGAATTATTATGCATCTTCATTGATTTTAAACCAATTTACCCGATGGCACTAAGACCGAGCCAAACATTTTCAAAATGTGACCTTACTTATCTTAACTAGAACAATTAACATTGCATTTACTCTAATTGGTCTTATGAAATGGAATTCTTGAGTATGAAGAGAGGATTTTGTTCTCACTTATATAAATGATAGATGATGATGATCTACAAAGAAACATATTTTGACACCATTTGTGCCTCTAAAAGTAGTGGAATAAAATCTGTTTTACCATTGGAAACATATGCTTCATTAATATGACCTATTACTATAGATGGTGTAACCAAATTGCCAATAGATGTTTATAGACTATGTTGCCAATAGACTATGTTTCTATGTAATGAAATGCTATATAAATGTTTGTACCATACAGTTATATACATACACACACATACACACAACATCTGGATAGCGTAATGTCATGTAATCTAATATTTGAACTCAAACTCTACAACAGGTTTATGTACTTTACTCTAACCATGGCATACAAAACACTCTTTAACATCATTTGTCAAACAAGCCTATGACATAATAAAGTTAATGTGTTGTTATTTAATCTTCCTTTGTGCACAATTCCGTTGTTTTCTGAAATTATTTTTTGCAAGGTCACACTGATATGATCATATATTATTAGCGGTTGTAAAGGGCAGACAAGTGTGTACATGTGTTGTGTTTTTATACACTATTGAAAACTAACTGCTGTGTGGAGTAGTGGTTAGGGCTCTGGACTCCTGACCGGGGGGTTGGGGGGGGCACTGCTGTTGTACCCTTGAGCAAGGTACTTTACCTAGATTGCTCCAGTAAAAACCCAGCTGTATAAATGGGTAATTGTATGTAAAAATAATGTGATATCTTGTAATAATTGTAAGTCGCCCTGGATAAGGGTGTCTGCTAAGAAATGTAATAATAATAATAATAATAATAATAATAATAATAATAATAATAATAATAATAATAATAATAATAATAATAACTGACGTCAGTAAACAATGGCGCTCAGAAAAGCAATAACTTCTACAGGTATTATCATATTGAAAGATGCTATTTGCATGCTCACTGTCACCAGGTATCACTTGGTGAATATGATTTGCCACACAGATGCAGAACTTGTTTTTCACTGAAAAGGTGGGAATTCCATCCCGGAATCAGAAACTCGGCAGCTGAAGGCTGAGTGATATGTCGCGCAACTGTGCACTGTTTCTAAAAAATATAATTTCAACAGCCTACATCGCCTAGTGACTGTAGTCTACTTCTAACTTTGCAGCTTGCTGCCTGTGTTGTTCTATTTTTCCTCTGCCTGGCAGCTTCAAAAAATATCAGAGAGAGAGAGACGTATCCTCCAGCGGGACCCGGCTTCTGCTGTGCCCACTGTTGAATCTAGTACTCTGGGCAACCTCGGCTCACACACTCGCTGTGCATGGCCTAGTCTGCCCCTAGATGTTGTCTATTGCTATTGATTTTCTGCTCGCAGTCAAGTGTCTGTGCGTGTGTATACTGCCTTGCACTTCATCTGAAAATCACTTGCTGCTAAAGCTCTCGTTACTATACCACAAGTTCCTTACCCTGTTTTTTGGAAATCCTGCCCACAGGTTCTAATAAACCAATAGTTCAACTGCGACATTTCAGAGTTAGGGGAAGAATATGAAAAACATCGTCATGGGCAATTACTATTCTAACTAACAATTAATACATGTTAAAGTTAATAAACTAAAAGTGTCCTTTAAAACAAAGCGTGACTTTCTAATATAAAATACAGCTACATATCCTGGAGTACATCCATTAGATCCTTCTTCAACACACTATCACAACAGCAGACAAACTATAAACTGTAAAAAGATAATGGCAAATTGCCTGTAAGTATTAGAGTGTCAGGTCCATAATACAGAACTATATAAGTAGAAACAGAAACCTCTCACACATTTTAGGAAGTCAGCCATCAGATGTAGAAACTAAATCAACTAGGAGCCAAACTGATTAGAAGACTGACTCTTCTAGTGCCAGAGTAAAAGGGTGTAATTCCAAATTCATAGCGATTTTGAATTCCGGTTAAAGTAGAAATTACAGCAAAATATTTTTTAGTACTCTATTCATAAAATGCTTAAGTATATCTCCCATGTTATTCATGAGATGCTAAAAATCCAAAGTCACATTTTGGGGTTAAATATTAAAGGCGCCCGATAGCCTGGAGATCGCAGGTTTGAATCCAGGCTATGTCACTGCTGACTGTGACCAGGGGTTCCTAGGGGGCAGCTCAGAATTGGCTTTAAATGATACAGACTTGTCTGATGCTTAATGTTTACAGTTAAATTATTATAAATTGAAATGTAATACAGTATTTACATGTTTAAAGGTGGCCGCAGGCATTATCAACTATTGGAACAAGTTAGGAGGGTACTGTATTTATTTATTTATATGCATTTTTTTATGTCAATTTTATTTCCAATTTATCATCGTAAAACCAACTAAATTAAATGATTTTTGATATCTAATCCACTACTAACCTCTTAGATTACTGTGGCAGCACAAGGATTCATACAGTATATTGCAGACCTAGATAACTGAGCTTTACCAATTAAACTGAAGAAACTGCGATAGCAAGTAGAAATGTTTTTTGCTCACTGAGTGTATATTCAGTATCTCATTCTCTACAACATTACAATCAAACACCACTGTGTTCTACCTACACCTGCTGTGCAAAAGAAAACTGAGTTACAGTGTTTCCAGTCCCTGCAGTCTATCAGTCTTACTGCAGTTCAACAGCATGCCAAATCCCAATATTCAGATTCCAGTTGTCTCTTAATGGGAAGCAACAGCTTCCAATCACTGAAGAGGAGAGGTCCCAAGTAAACACAGCAGGGGATGCAAAGCTTGATTTCTTTTCTCGTCTGAAGTCATTCTCCAATGGAATTAATATTCTAGAACATTGTGCTTTCATGTCATGAGCAAGCTGGCTTTGTGAAAATGTTGCTTTAATAATGTCTGTGTGTTAGGTTACAATGTTAATGTACATCAACAGAGTCACCTTAACGAAACAGGTAATATACAGCATACACATAATTACGTGTTTCATTAGGTTGCAAAAGAAAACTTTTTAGTTTTTTTTACCATTCAGAATTGTAATTTGCATACTATACCGGGTTAACATGGTAAGTGTTTTGATTTTTCACCAATCTTGACAAAACTTTTATCATCCACTCCTAGCCTCCTACAGACGTTTCGGATTGCTTTTGGCTATAATCCCATAAACCCCATTTTATATGAATATTTTTAACCTGTACATCCACTCATTCACTTTCTTACCTTAAGCAGTCCAAAAGCATGTCATCATCACTACACAGTATCCGCCTAAAGCACATTATTGTCATTGTGGCTGGAGTCACACACAAGAAATTCAGGGGCGATTTTTTAAATAACACAGTTCTTGCCCTTTCAAGCTCGATCAGGAGTTGCAAAACACACAAGCAGGTATCTGTTCACCAGGAGTTGAACTGGCTAGGAGGCTTGACATTCCCCTTATATACAGGTGGCTAAATTGACAGTCCATTATCCAATTGTACCTGCCCAGGTTCTCAATTACATACCTGTTGGTGTGGAATGAAAATAAAAAATGCAGGGATTTAATCCCCGTCAGTGCCCTAATGCAAAATATAGGTAATGTTTACAGATATTTGTAATGTACAGCACCTTTGCCATTCACAGTCACTTTTTCAACACATGCGGATCATGCATTATTTTGGTGGTGTGAATAGAGCATTGTACTCAGTGCCCATTTTCAGTATAACCTGCATTAAGTGACTGATCAGAATAGTTTCCCTCATGCTATGAATCATGCTGTTCTGGTAATGTGATCTGTGCACATAGAGATGCTTAAAAGGGCATTAATATGGTATTGATTTTGTTCATTCAATATGACTGTGTTTTTATAACCCTAAATTTAAAAAAATCCAGTCTTTAAACATTAAAAATGTTGAATGCCACCAAGTGGACGATCCTGGCTGAGAACCCTCACAGAGAGCTAAACTGGCTTATAGTCTTGTAGAGGCCATCGCAACCACTACTGGTCAGGTCCCTGATGAGTCCAAGCAGAGACATCCCATACAGTGTCCTTACCTGCAGGGTTCAGTAACAACATTGGTTGCTTAAGTCAGCAGGGTTTGCTGCAGTAGGCTATGAACAGCACCCAGTTATTTCAGCACATATTAGGTGACGTAGATGAAAGAAGCAAGCCACTCAAAATTATCATGCACAGTGCACCACAATAATTTCTAAATTGCAATCATTTATTGCTTTTTAACAATACAATTAGTGTTTAAAAATGTATTTTCACTTACATTTGAGGAGAAAGCAGCATATAGCGCAGTCATTTCAAACCACAGCTTGCACCATTAATGTGTGTCTGCCTCTAAATAAGTAATGTTCAACATAAACTATTATTATATCTAGAAATTCTTTCAGAAATTCTTTTCAAGCGCAACCATTAAAGAGTAAGTAGTGGGGTTCTGAAAAATATAGTGTTATACATCCCCACGTGTTGCTACAACTGTTTTAGTAACGTACTTGTAATTTTTCTTTTCATTGTTAACACCCTGACAACTTTTTGCACTTATAACTTTAAAGTCTTTTTTTAAAATGGCCGCTCTAGTGCACTGGGGTTTGAGATATGTCCTCTAAAAAATAATATATATATATACACACACACACACACATGAGAAACAGACATTACTGGTGTCACCTTTGTGTTATCTTCTGTTGGAGTTCAAGTTTTTACCTTTACTTCCCTTTTTCATTTTATGTATTTAAAGCTCAGCAACTGCAGGTTTCTCTGCTCCACTCAACACAACAATGCAAGCAGTGACAGTAAAAGTAAAACCTGTCTCATACCATAATGACAAAGATGGATCCTGTGTTGATTTTCAGGCACAGCTTGTATCAAAACCAAGAATAATACAAATAAAAATCCATTAATAAATCAAATACAAACATTTACCTTACCATGTGTGTTTTTCATATTGGGGGAAAAAAGACCTATCAAATTATGGTAATACATTTTATATAAGATTTATTGGAATTAGTTTGTTTGTGTTCATCAATGTTCTGTTTGAATGTAGCCAGAAAAAAAGGCATTTTGAATATCAACTAATGTGGTATGATTCAGGTTTCAGCTCTGTGCACACTTTAGTAGCAATTATAACAATTATACCAGATTATGACTTAATGAGAAATTGACTCACCAAACACTTTACAGAATAGGATGTCACTTTCTAATTTGTAGAAAGCTCACATTTTTCAGATAGAAATGACAGATGACTCTAATATCTGAAGACAGTATATGTCACCAAGTCAGAGCCAAGGGTGTGCAATGCCCTTTCAAACAATCTTAACCAAGCCCTTGGGACTGTAAGATAAATTGACAGGGGATCGGAGTAAGATTAAATGTGTGGATAGCACTTGGAGGATGAGAAACCTGTATAAATTCATACAGGAATAAATCCCAGCAATTGTATTTACTGTATTACCTAGAGCAGCTCTTCTGGCCTATTTTAGTCCTATATTCCCTGGAGTATTTTATGAAAATTGTATTACAATTTTGATTTAGGAAATGTATTTATAAATCCTTATTGAATGGGGAGCAATTACAATCTCACCTCGATAATTATATATGAACAATAGGATGTCAAAGACTGTGTCCATTTTTATTGCATCCACACTAACACATTGTTGCAATAATATTTATTTGAATAGACTGTTATGGCAAGGAGCTAGCAACATACAGCACCTCCAAAATATTACAAAATAATATATCCCCAAGTTTAGTGCTTTTAACTTTTACCTGTGATCATCTTGAAGAAACCGTTACTTTAAATGGTACCACTACTGTACAGTATAAAACATCTCCAGTATCTCCAGTAGATCTACCACTGTCATCTATGTTATACATTACAACTAACGGGACAAAAATTATATTCCTTAACACTTTTCTTAATGAGACCATTTTCAAATGTAAAGGATTTAACTGATTAAAAGAATGAAGAAACACAGGCTTACAAGTAAAGGTAGACAATCAACCCAGTGTTTTAATCTGGAATTTTAATTCATGAAACACAAGACAGTAATAAACCTGCTATTATCGATCATCATTGAACAGAAACGAAAGCTGTATTATTATTATTTCTTAGCAGACGCCCTTATCCAGGGTGACTTACAATTGTTACAAGATATCACATTATTTTTACATACAATTACATTATTTTTTACACATTATTTTTTACATACAATTACCCATTTATACAGTTGGGTTTTTACTGGAGCAATCTAGGTAAAGTACCTTGCTCAAGGCTACAGTAGCACTGTCCTCCACCTGGGATTGAACCCACAACCCTCCGGTCAAGAGTCCAGAGCCCTAACCACTACTCTGCACTGCTGCCCCATATATATATCTTTAAAAAAACTCTACATGCATTCTATAATGGTTTCCTTACATCCCATTAGATTTGAAATAGTCTAATTTACAGTTAATAAAGTAATTTTATCTAAAGTAAATGGGGCTTAAAGTGCAAGTAATGGAAAACTGCATTTTAGGCTGAAATAGAAGGCAGTTTAGCAATACTCAGCAATAATGATAGGGTTTATACGGTGGCCCTGAAGTGCAAAACACAAACACAAAAAGAAAAGCACAAACACAAAAAGAAAAACATAACAACATTAAGGAAAACACAACAACATTATGGAAAACGCTGCAGCATTAAGGAAAACACAACGACATTAAGAAAAATGCTGCAACATTAAGAAAAACACAATAACATTAAGGTAAACACAGCGACATTAAGAAAAACACAACAACATTAAGGAAAACACAACAACATTAAGGAAAACGCTGCAACATTACTAAAAACATGACATTAAGGAAAACGCTGCAACATTAAGAAAAACACAACGACATTAAGGAAAATGCTGCAACATTAAGAAAAACAACGACATTAAGGAAAACACAACGACATTAAGGAAAACGCTGCAACATTAAGAAAAACACAACAACATTAAGGAAAACGCTGCAACATTAAGAAAAACACAACGACATTAAGGAAAACACAACGACATTAAGGAAAACGCTGCAACATTAAGAAAAACACAACGACATTAAGGAAAACGCTGCAACATTAAGAAAAACACAACGACATTAAGGAAAACACAACGACATTAAGGAAAACGCTGCAACATTAAGAAAAACACAACGACATTAAGGAAAACGCTGCAACATTAACTTCAAACCGGAATGGGTAGGTACATAGGAAAAGGGGTTCCACATCACTGACAGGAGGAACAACTTGTCAATCACTGTGCCACAGAACTGTTATTAATACAGTATTTAATTTCCCAGCGCTTTGTCCTTGCTCTCATGTAGGATATACAGTACTGTGCAAAAGTTTTAGGCAGGTGTGAAAAAATGCTGTAAAGTAAGAATGCTTTCAAAAATAGACATGTTAATAGATTATATTTATCAATTAACTAAATGCAAAGTGAGTGAACAGAAGAAAAATCTAAATCAAATCCATATTTGGTGTGACCACCCTTTGTCTTCAAAACAGCATCAATTCTTCTAGGTACACTTGCACAAAGTCAGGGATTTTGTAGGCAAATAGTCAGGTGAATGATTAAACAATTATACCAAACAGGTGCTAATGATCATCAATTCAAAATGTAGGTTGAAACACAATCATTAACTGAAACAGAAACACCTGTGTAGGAGGAATAAAACTGGGTGAGGAACAGCCAAACTCAGCTAACAAGGTGAGGTTGCTGAAGACAGTTTACTGTCAAAAGTCATACACCATGGCAAGACTGAGCACAGCAACAAGACACAAGGTAGTTATACTGCATCAGCAAGGTCTCTCCCAGGCAGAAATTTCAAGGCAGACAGGGGTTTCCAGATGTGCTGTCCAAGCTCTTTGAAGAAGCACAAAGAAACGGGCAACGTTGAGGACCGTGAGACGCAGTGGTCGGCCAAGGAAACTTACTGCAGCAGATGAAAGACACATCATGCTTACTTCCCTTCGCAATCGGAAGATGTCCAGCAGTGCCATCAGCTCAGAACTGGCAGAAAACAGTGGGACCCTGGTACACCCATCTACTGTCCGGAGAAGTCTGGTCAGAAGTGGCCTTCATGGAAGACTTGGCCAAAAAGCCATACCTCCGACGTGGAAACAAGGCCAAGCGACTCAACTATGCACGAAAACACAGAAACTGGGGTGCAGAAAATGGCAGCAGGTGCTCTGGACTGATGAGTCAAAATTTGAAATATATGGCTGTAGCACAAGGCAGTTTGTTCACAAGGGCTGGAGAGCGTACACGAATGAGTGTCTGCAGGCAACAGTGAAGCATGGTGGAGGTTCCTTGCAAGTTTGGGGCTGCATTTCTGCAAATGGAGTTGGGGATTTGGTCAGAATTAATGGTCTCCTCAATGCTGAGAAGTACAGGCAGATACTTATCCATCATGCAATACCATCAGGGAGGCATCTGATTGGCCCCAAATTTATTCTGCAGCATGACAACGACCCCAAACATACAGCTTAAAGTCATTAAGAACTATCTTCAGCGTAAAGAAGAACAAGGAGTACTGGAAGTGATGGTATGGCCCCGCAGAGCCCTGATCTCAACATCATCGAGTCTGTCTGGGATTACATGAAGAGAGAAGCAACTGAGGCTGCCTAAATCCACAGAAGAACTGTGGTTAGTTCTCCAAGATGTTTGGGCCAACCTATCTGCCGAAGTTCCTTCAAAACTGTGTGCAAGTGTACTTAGAAGAATTGATGCTTGATGCTGTTTTGAAGGCAAAGGGTGGTCACACCAAATATGGATTTGATTTAGATTTTTCTTCTCTTCACTCACTTTGCATTTAGTTAATTGATAAATATAATCTATTAACATGTCTATTTTTGAAAGCATTCTTACTTTACAGCATTTTTTCACACCTGCCTTAAACTTTTGCACAGTACTGTATATATATATATATATATATATATATATATATATATATATATATATATATATATAATAAAATAGACTGTGTTACACATTTTAATTAATAATAATGATAATAATAAAGTAGCCTATAAGTGCTAAAAGATGTTTTTTCATGTAAGATGGCAAGGAGGAATCGATTGACTATCAGTGATGTGGAACCCCTTTTCCTATGTACCTACCCATTCCGGTTTGAAGTTAATGTTGCAGCGTTTTCCTTAATGTCGTTGTGTTTTTCTTAATGTTGCAGCGTTTTTCTTAATGTTGTTGTGTTTTCCTTAATGCTGCAGCATTTTCCTTAATGTTGTTGTGTTTTCCTTAATGTTGTTGTGTTTTTCTTTTTGTGTTTGTGCTTTTCACTTCAGGGCCACCGTAAGTTTAGCCTGAAAATACAAAATTAATTTAGCCCAGTATTCAGTGATTGGTCAATGTATTTACTATATTGTAGCTCCCTCTGGGTGTGAGCAGGTTTATAAATAGGGTTGATTTTTGTAGAAATGTGAGACAACACTTGCGAACCGTAAATTGGAAAGTGATTATTATTTTATTTTTTTGATCAAACTGGTAATTGATAGTATCATGAAACAATACGTCCACTGGGCTTGTCATGCATATTCATAAACCTGTTCACAACCTTTGAGGTGCCAATCAAAACACTAAACTCACTTGCCGTTACAGAAAATGGGTAACCATGTTTCTTATTGAAATTCGGATGAACCAGCAATTACAGTGATGTTTAGACAAACGGGATTTAGACATGTTTTGGGGACATTTTTATTCCCATTACACTTAGTTAACCATATATAGCAAACTCATTGAACATGCCTTGGTACTTTACCGTATAGTACAGTTTGCGTACCTCATGTATCAGCATTAGAATGTTATGATTCATGATTAATTTATTAAATGACGTTTTATTTAACCAATATTATGAATGTAACTGTTTATGTATTAATTTTAGCTGCAATCCACTTCAATATGTGAATAAACACCTTTTTTTGCAATACAATATTTTCTTCTGTAAAACAATATTAGAGAAATAGCAGATAAATTGCATCATGAGCAGAAATACAATGTTTATGATCACAGGAGTCACTATACCATACATGCAATAGCATGACAATATTGTGTGGTATTTTTTTTTTGTTAATTTTGAAACTTTCAGCAGCGATTACACTTGTTTTACGTTAACTGTAGTCGTGTAAAAGAGTAGTGTGTTTTTGAAGCCCGAGTCTGTACGATGTATATTTAATATTAAATGTCACTGAAATGAGACAATTAGCGATTGGTGTTTCCATGACTCCAGGGGTGGGGCCACAGGTACAAGAGGGTTTGTGCTTGGAACGGGAGAGGAGGAGGAGGAGGAGGAGGAGGGGTGAAATGAGATTCAGAGTTCAGGTGAATAGCAAGACTGTGCTGGTTTGCAAATAACTTATGTTTCTTTTTTTGTTTTCGATTCTCATGGAGGTACAGTCTTTTAATGGCACGGAAAAGCAAGTCCTGGATTTTCTGTTTTTGTTTTGATTTCACCCTCACAACCTCCCTCCCTCACGGTTTTGTTTTGTTTAAAAATAATAAACTTGTTATTTATAACTCAATGTAACTGTGTACATTGTCTCCTTATCATGACCATCCTGTCACAGTCACCTTTCATAGAAACCAGTGTTCCATGTATAATCAATCTGAACATGCTGGTCAGTCTTCATTGGAATAACATTACTTAAAATAATTCCTCTGTGATCGCTACAACTATCCATTAGGGGAGCAGTAGTAAAAGAAAATTAATGTTTCCTTGCCTCTATCCACTACTTTAATCCGGTTATTTCTGTTATTTGCTACTCCAAGCACTCCAAATTCAGTGACAATACATTTTACATGATCTTTTCAATGGACTTTTAATTTAATGTGCCATGCTATTAAGCATACATCGAAAACGTTACAGATTCTGTCTCAACTGTCCTGTTTTGCTGTTTCCACAAGATGCCTCAGCTTTGAGCAATACAGTAACATGCTGCAAGTTATCAGCTTTTTTGGTGCTAGATGTTTGAGAAGACTGCCATTAAATTAAAGAAAAAAAGTATTTCCAATCTAAAGAGCAAGCAGCTTTGATTACCATTCACAATCACATTTTGACACCTTGTAGCATGATATGTGGATAGGGTACTTGGTGCTCCATCTTAGTTTAAGTGAACGGCTTTTACTATATATGACTTCTAACTGAACACATGACGGCTGCAACACATTGTGACAGCAAGTCCAGAAGATGCTGATAGTTCTCGCTAGAGATCTAATTCTGCCATCCATCAGAGCAATAGATAAATCCATAATATAAGCAGTTAGATTAGCTGTCCTGACATGCTGTCCCAGCACAAAGTGCTTTGATAGTGATGGAGATACATTATGTTATCTTCCTTCATACATCCATTTGTTGTGTTGGATGTCAATATCTGGATCAGCTAATACTAATTAAATCTTTTAGAGATACAGTTGTCTCTCCTAAGAGAAAACTTCACCTAAGGGAACACCTTGTGGTGTAAATGCTCTGGCTAAAGGAACAGGAACTTCTCTTAAAAGAACACCTTGCCACCGATAGCAATTCGTTCACAATGGATACAGTACTGTTTTGTAAAAAAGCTACTTGAGGGGCACTGATTGGTTTATTAAATCTTTCCAGAACCGCTGTCATATAATTGAATTGTTTTGCATTCTGATTTCCACGAGTGCACCTCATCACTTCAAAATGCCATGTAAACAAACGGCAAAATGTGCCGCTGTTTCTCTTGCTACAAAAAGTGGTAAATTGTTCGAGCTCTTGAAAAAAACCTGAATAAGACACAAGTTGCCGAGCAATTTGGTGTTTCCCATTCTGTAAAATAAACACGCATTGCAATCTTGCACACAAACCTTAAAGAGCAACTTGGTACAGGCTTGTAATATCCCGGTTATCTTAACTATTGGATTCTTCTTATTTAGAATCACTTTCTGTTTCAGTCATCACATCCTGGTGTCTTTTTAAAACCTCTGAACCCCTGTGGCCTCATAAGAGCTCTCCAACATGTCTTCCTTCTAAGTACAGCTGGTGTACCAGAGTGTAACCATGAGCATGTCCTCCTGACACACACTGCCTCCAGTGGATGTAAGAGATACTGCTTTCACGCAATGTGGTATTTCATACTGATGTATTTCTTGTTTCCACTTATGGCAGAGTTCTTTAGAATCTTTTCTTAGAGCCATTGTCAAAATGAACTCTAGTATCAAACAATACAGTCCCTTTGATTAACACTTAAAACAAAATAACTCTGGCCCTTTAAATCGGTCAATCCCTTTGTAGATTATTATGTTCGCAGTGTAGTATAATTTTGTTTTGAACACATTTCAAGTTGAATACTTCAAAACGCCATCATGCCTTACAATGACACAAGCAGTCATGATGCTGATAGATCTACTTCCATGAGTGGTCAGTCACACAAACATTTTTTATTCCTGAATCAAATTGGATGATTTTTGCACAATGATAAAGTGTTAGCTGTGTTTTCAAGACCCGTGGTTTAAGCCACAGTCGAGCTTGGTCGGAAATCAATTTCTGCTTCAGACCTTACCATCACCTGGTCAAAACCTTAACTGGTGGTATGATTTTTTTTTTTTAAATGGTGGCTTAGATCCATAATGGTTATAATATTAATATTTGGTATTTTTTACTAAACAAGCCAGATAAAACAAAGAATGTACACTGTATTACATAGTTATAGAATTAATCTGTGATAGACCTTCAACAAACTGCGTAAATAAGCATCTCATCAGACGGTTTCAAACAGTAGCCTTCTTAATAAATACTATAATCTTGCATTACATTTCGCAATAAATGAAAAATTCTGAATAGTAGGGTTTTTTTTGTTGTTTTTTTCTTACTGAATCTCATTTTGGAATCTATATTGCATTCATTTCAATATAATATCAGAATGACTGGGTGAGTGATATGACACTGTTTCAAATGATGTCAAGTTAGTAAGCAGGTGTAGAACTCCATCTAAGGAAATTAATTATCTGTATTCAGATGCTTAATTTAGTTTTAAACATACTTTTTCTTCCATACATTGTACTTGTTATATAAACAGAATACTCCATGAACATTCATGGAGTGCTGAGTTTATTTCATTAGTATGGCTGAAGACAACTTACTCAGCCCCTACAGGGGCTTGTTGGTTCATACAGTTCAGTTCATGGAGTATCTTGAATTGTTCTCTGCAGTACTTTTCATATTAAATGGGTCCAGTATCTAGATCTATAGAAAGAAAAAAAACATACCATTATGTTTTAATCCCTTTGTTTTACAAGTAAGTTGTCATATTATATAACCAGTTCTTAGACACATCCTAAGGCAACACTAATTATTCAACTGGTGTTTTGGAAATGAGCGGTCTCTGTTGTATTTGAAATGCCAGAGCAGGTAAAATGTATATTGATCATGCTGCACAGAATTCTATTAAAAATGCCCTTTTCCATCTTCAAAAACCTGAGTAGCATCTTGAAAAGACGACAGTACTTGAACTTGAGACTAATGCCCAAGGCATTTGCTCTATTTGCCGTAACTTTAAATCTCTGCATGTAGCTTCAATAGAACTCTCATAATCACATGTAACCTCTGAGTACAACTGGTACACCACAGTGTAGCCCTTCAGCTACCCCCTGCAACAAGCTGTCTCTAGTGGATGTAAGAAATAGTAAGAAATAACACATAAAACAAATGTATTCTAACAGGGCAAGAGAGTTTAATGGTTGCACTCTGGTATACCAAATGTACTTAAGAACGTACACATGCTTTTTAGAGCTCAACTGAGTTTTTTGTTTTTAACTTGAGTTTTAAGAAAACGACCAGGATGTGGTGACTAAAACAGAACATTATACAAAGTCGTTCTAAGCAACAAGAAGAATATATTAGTTACAAGAATATAACAAGTTCATATATCTAAATGCCCAATATCGTTATATGGTGGGTTGAGATCAGGTGAACATGTAGGCAAGGCATTTGGAAAGTACTGTCTTGAAAACAGCGATGGAAACAAGAGCACATTTTTGTGCTATGTTGTAAATCATGGTGACTCCAGAGTTACAGATATACTCTTGTTTGAATACTGGGATTAGCCAGCAGAGATGATCACATTACATCATTTGTATGTTTTATGATTTTAAAAGCTGGCCAAAGCACAACAGAAAACATGGTGGACTTTCTTTAATACTCTGTCAAATTTCAAGTGTTTGACACTCACTGAGGAATATTATTAAATTGAAACAGTTTTACTTTTGTTTGTTTTTCAATATATTTATTTTATAATATGGCTACAATACATTTATTTGGTAAATATTTTTTGACCTTAGGAATAGTCAATTGTTGCTGCTACGATGTTGATTACATGCAGGGGCACTGAGGCACTGCTGACTGATGTGTTCATCATATGTCTGGACTGAGAGTAAGGTTGTATACATTTCAATAAATATTTCCTAATCACATGCCTTAAAAGCACCTGGAAGTGATGCAATGTAATTTGTTTTTTCTGAATAAACTTCAGACATTTCTGCAGCAGAAAGAAAAACAGAGAGTTTATTCAAGGATAAGAGCCCTTACTGAAGAAAGTCATCCTTTTGGGATTTAGCTAAAGATGCTAAATGGGTGTTTGTAACAGTCACAAGGGAGAGGGAGAAAAGAAAAAAGAGCATTAAGGTAATAATGATCATGACAATAATTAATGCAGACGTCTCCAGCAATATAATTATGATTAACATTAATAAGCATAATAAAAATATAAATGTAGCCGTGTAGATTAATATATATGGCCATTATTGGTCATTTTCGCTTGGACCCAAATGTAATGGTGCTTCTTAAACTCCTCCTAACGGAATGCCCTGAACTCAGTGCATATGAATGCAGAGGCCTCATTCCCCAAGCTCTTGCCACTAGACGCCATCTGTGAGCTGCTTAATGCTTATACACATCAACAATGACGCGTGTGCTCTAGATACCATCTCATTTGTTATATAAATTAGAAACACATGTGTTTAAAGGTTCTGTGTCTTCTGCTTATATAACTCCATTGTTTGCAAATGTTTCAAACCTAATATCACTGTGCAACAACATAAGGAGCTGATAAAGAGACATGTTAGACAATTCAACCCATGCCCTGAAAAAAACCTGTAAAAGACTCTATTAAACTTATTATTTAAGTATTGTAGGACAACACCATCTTTTGTACTAGGAGGTACTTTTGAGGATTACCTATCACAATTCTGTATACACACTTTGAACAGTTTTAACTGCTCCAGTATTTGGTGAATTTATTCATAAATACATTTTATTTTACTTTTTCTTACACACATGTAACAATGTATTTAGATTCAAATAAATACAATATAATGCACTCCTTTAAGCATTTTCTTTTTTTAAATTGGGTGTGTTACCCATTCAGTTATTTCATTGTGAAGCATTTCCTAACAGAGTAAATGAGCAAGTTGCCTTCTGTTTTTATTTCTGCTGCACAAGTCTGTTTGGAAAGCTTGGTATGTAATGCTTTCTTGTTGTACTCCATGCAAGAGACATCATTGAGGTTGTAAGATATTTCTTCTGGTTTGTTGCCCATGACCTTGGTATTCATTGGAACCATTTTACTGAATTGGGTCGGTTCTCCAGAGAAATATCATCACCAGGCATTGACAAAGCAGTTGGTTTGCCTGACAGAAGTTTGATGAGTTTCCTGCAACAGTTTAACTCACATATCCTGTAAATAATGATGATGAAGTGCTAGTCAGTTAGGGCTGACCGCAATGTTGTGCTGCACAAAGAAAGGATCTGCCAAGTTGTTCACTTAGATTAACATTTTATGGATTTGCAATACAGTGCACAAAGTACAAGTTAGTATGATAAAACGGTTCGGGTGTGATGGACTTTCTTTGCATATCTGCATTTGGAGGGGGGTGTTCAAAAAACAGTGTTATTGTATCGAACTTGCGGTATAGTAATGACAGCTTTAGTAGCAAGCGATTTTTAAATAAAATTTATTAATAAAATCAATCCGATAATGCTTTGAAATTGAGTCGATGAGGCTGTTAATGAACGCATTTCTCGTTAAAAAGCTTAATTGTCGCAGGCCATGTACATCACTTCCTGTCTCAATAACAAAATGCATGTTAACGAGATCAAGAAAAATGAATGGAAGCATAGTTTGCTGATATGGAAACTACTAGCATACAGGGAGACGGCTCTCCCACCAGCTGCAGCCAAATAGAAATAAAAAAAAAATAATGGGAATATCAATTTTGTGTATAATTTATGAAGTTAATTAAAAATTGTGCATTTTGTCATCCAAAATGTACATTTACTTAGAACACTTCACATATACAATGCTGATTTATGATTATCTGGCATGTGGGTAAAATCAGGTGGCATGGATTAAAAAAAATAAATACAAAATTTAAAAATTAACCCCCCACTAGTCATAGCTTACTTTTAATGTGCATTTTACAATCTTTTTTGTGAAAAGGAAAAAATACCTTTTTTTTTGGATGGGGCGGGGGGGTAAGCCATCTATGTGGGTTTGGTTAGAATTTATTTTCTTACATTGACATCTACTTTTGTATGTATTTTAGTCTGTACGATTGTAGGCTATAAATAAATACATTTGAAGTAGCATTTGTGTTTATATGTTAGTTATTATACATGTATACCATATATGTAACACATTATTATATATTTATTAAGCTTTTAAAGTTACGACAGAATTCCCTAACCCAATACACAATGTGTTTATAATTGTTCAGTGAATTTTCTCTGGTAGGCTACTTTTTGCTTGCCTCTGCGATAAATAAACTCAACATGATTAGCAGCCACCGAACACTTACAGTATTATAAGAACATTTTATATGCATACAGACGTGTGAAGGTGAAACTGTACATTGTACATAAAGTGTGAGGGAAGTCTGACAACATTACAAATACATTTAGGCAAAACCCATATCAATGCTCTGCTGCCTGTAAGGAAACTTTATTGTAATATCTAGTATGTCTTTGTATGTTTTCTATACCAAGATTTCATTATTTACTCTTATTTATTTATTTATTTTTGGTTTTTACCCCGGTTTTTGGAATGCCTAATTATTGTTTTTATCCCGGTTCACTGTTGCAACACCCCCGGCGACTCGGGAAACAGAGGCTGAAACACACGCCCTCCAAAACGTGTTCCTGTCAATCCATCATTTTTCGCACTGCGGATCCACAGAGAAGTTATCAGACCTATAGTGCTGGAGGACAACACAAATCTGAATGGCTCCACTGCAGACCCGCAGACGCCCTATCAGCCACAGGGGTTGCTGGTGCGCGGTGAACCATGGATTCCCCTGCCGACCTAATCCCTCCCTACCCGGGCGGCACTCGGCCAATTGTGCGCCACCCCCTAGGAACCCCCGGTCACGGTCGACAATGACATAGCCTGGATTCCAACCTGCAATCTCCAAGCTATAGGGCGCATCCTGCACATGGAGCGCCTTTACTGGATGCGCCACTCGGGAGCCCTTACTCTTGGTTTTTAATTTGTATAATTCAAATAAAATCTACAGTACAGGTCAGTTGTCATATAATGTATGTATTCAGAGTTCAGATAGGCTACAGTTGCATTGATCATTTCTGTAACAATACACTAAGTGCAAATAACGTTATATAATTCTAGCAATACAGCAAACGTTCTGTAAGGTTACAAATGATTAAAACAAGTGAACAAATCTCCTTCATAACCACAAGTATAGAAAAGGCTAAAATATTTTCATAATTACAAGTATTGAATTATCTAGGCAGTCTGTAAGAAATTAACCCTGGTCCTGTACTCTCTCTCTCTGTATCGTCGGCGTCACAGCCGCAGTCTGTTTGAAAATGCCTAAATCAACGCTACATACTGATTTGTTGATTACAGATGTTTCAATACAAATGTTTGTAGTCAGACTATCGTTTATGGTTTAACAGCAGGAAAGTGGTTTCTGATTAGCTTGATCTTGGACTGAAGAGAATGAGAGTCAGAAATAAACTGTGAAGGTAGAGTTATAAAGGCCTAGACACATAATCACAGGATTATATATTCAAGAAATGAAAGTGTTAGACACCACCTAAAATTATATAACCGATTGTCCAAGTATACCAATTATATATATTTCTACTGTGCCAGGATTTTTTCTGGGTCAGTCTGTAGTACAATCTTATCCTTACTTGTTTGTAACTTCTGGTTTATTTGGGGGGTTTTTTGGCATGAGCTGTCAGTCAAGCAGATGGTGTTGTAGGGATGTATAGTCTCCAAAGGACCTGGCTAGAATTAGAATGCTTTTTCTTATGCAATGAAGTGATGCTTGGGCCAGATGGACATAATTAGCATATTCTGTTTGCATATAAATGTAGCATTATGTTGTTTAATGTAAGAAATCACAAGCTGTACTTTTATAAAGGTAAGTATTCTCAATGTTGCTTATCATGCTCTTATTTAGTATATGTGACAATCACAGAAAATGTATTTCTTTATGTCCTCCTAGGTTTGAGGTTGCAGTAGGATGTACCATATTGACCACTACAGGGAGCAAGATAAATCCAGGACAGTGTTTAACTGGGGCTTAAGATGCATTCTCGTAAGACAGAGTAAAGTCTAAAGAATGGAAGCTGCTGACTTTTAGTCCTGTTTACTTTTAGGTCAGTAACCCTCCTAATTTGTCAAAGTAATCCACTCGTTAAAAAGTCTTAGCACAATATTCTGTGTGTTTTGTGTTTTATTTGAATGTTTTTATATATTATTTTTGACATTAAAAGTATTAATGGAAAATCAGTATTAAAACTGTTATAAACAATGTATTGAAATGGTGGCCATGTGTCTGAATAAATATCTTAGTTTTATCTATCAAACAGTATCCAGAACTAGGATAAATAATGCATACATTTTTATAATCTTGCAATTAGAGATTTGTATTTTATTTTATTGGACACTAAACAGCCTTACTGGATGCTTTAATACATGCTGTTATTTGCCCTGCTAAACACAAAAATCACAGTAATGTTAGCATTGACTAAATTGTTTAGCTTAATGTGTTTATTGTTATTGCTGAATTAACGCAGCAGTAAGGCTAATACATCAAATACCAGCAATGACTTAATATATTTTAATTTACTTTTCTAATGCTGATTGCTTTGACTAAATACTTTTATTTTGTATACAGAATTTAACCAAAATAATGCATTTGTGTAAGTAAAAGGGGTTTATGGATATTAAGATTTCTGATTGTGCTAATAAGAGTATTGCAATTCTCAGGTCATAAATGATTGTACCATGTTTTTCTGAGAAGTAATGAATGGAAGCCAGATGTGTTTTGCCCTGTTTGTATTCTACTCTTTTCAGTCAATCTGTTCCATCTGGGACCCGTAACATTTATATAAAACAGCAGTAGGATGATGGGTTTTATTATTTTTATTTATTAATTTATTTATTTATTTATTAGTATAGAAAAAATATATTTGTATGCAAACTGGAAAGACACATTTTTTGGTATAATAAAGTTTGATGAAAAAACTGACAACAAGTGAAAATACAAGGAATGCAACATGAAGTCAGTTACAGGCATCACTTTTTTTTGTTTTTTTGTTTAATACTTAAAAGTTTTCATAAATCTAATAAACAACTAAGCTTTTTTAAATTAGTACCCACAGTTGTTAACTTGGATCACACTTTATTTCAAGGGCCGTCTGTTAAGTATTAACAACCAGCTGATAAACATGTCAATATACATTATTTTGTTTTCTGTTAATTGTTAGTTAATATATAACAGCCCAGCTAAAACTGCAAACTTCAGATCCCTATGGATTATCAATTCACAGTCAATCATTCATCGATTCCCAGTCATTCATTTATTTGAAATCGGTTCAACTTGCTACTGTAGTAATTCTTATCAAATGAAATCACAATGCAGAAGAGCCTGGCTCGTCTACATTCGTGTTTATAGACAATTTAACCGCATCGCAACGATAGGGAACAGAATTAATAACAGCAGTGTATCACACAACAAATCCCATTACATTAGTTTATAAAAATGGTAATGTATAACCCTTCGCTTAACATCTGTTAACAGTTAATAAACTAAAAAAAGTGGCCCTTAAAATAAAACGACCAAAAATTGCTCCAGGATACTCATGTTTTGTATATAACAGTATTATTTTCTCCTTTAGTTTAATGTAATTTGTTTTATTGTATTTTTATTTTTGAAGTGCTATGGTAATGTATAACTGCTTTATTAGAATTGGTTCCAAGTTCATGAGTGATGGTTATTATATCAGTGGATTGGGAATAATACCTTTGCCAAGTTTTTTTAAGTTTATCCAAAATCACTTGTGTCCTTGAATGACTAGAAGAAGGATTACTAACTTTTGTGAATAAATCCATCTTTTTGTTAACCACGAACTGTATGAAAGTTACAGCATAGCCAACTCAGGGCTGGTTTTGCTTTTACAGTACAGCTCCAACAGCTCTGAGCCCACTCTTGTGGGAGGCCAACTTTAAGTTATCTGAGAGTCCCCACAAGAACAGAATCAACTCACTGTGTAGTTAAGAACTGGCAATGATGATTCAGGCTAAGTAAATTGTATATGTAAAGTATTTTAAGTAGAAGAAAAAAAACTGATGGCATTTGAAGATAGTATACTACTGTTTACTTACCCATACGAGGGGTATTATGTTCTGATGAAAATGTAAATGCCTGCAAAGGATGTAATATATAATATAACATTCTTCAAATTTTGTGTAAAGGTCTGATATACAACAATGTAAGATTCTTTGTACATAGCAGGGACTGCAGTTTGGATTTCACTGATTGATGCATGTTGTATATTGTAGGATGAAAATAAAACATTTCTATTCCATACTAAACAACAAATATTACCCTGCAACATGGTTTTAATCAAGGGGATGGAAACAGTACTGGAGAACACTATAAATAATTGCTTTACTTCTAGGCTGAATTTCAATAACTTCAAAGCCAATTCTTGCTTTCTTGTCAGTTCTCATCGACCTGAGTTATTTCCACAACTTCCACTCCTAAATATTCTTTGATGACTTAAGTAGGATGGGCTTGTCTCAAACTTTAATCCCATAAGGAAAGGTTCAGTTGTTTGGTCATTGTATTAGTCCTCTTAATCTAATGTGTTTCATGTGTGCATTATGAAAGATGAAGAGGAATAATTGATTCTTATGTATATACTGTGCACAAATCTGTGACTTTACTGCCAGTACTAAAAACACATACAAGCTTGACAAATTCACTACTTAAGATAATTTTAACTGAAGTAACTTTGCTTGTTTCAAGATGTATTTGAACTCAGCTGGCCTTACGACCATGATGGCAAAGTATAACATGCAATGTAACATTTTGTTTTGTGGACATTTGTTTGCAATTAAGAAATTGTCTTTCAAATACTGCCAGGAGGGAAACAACAATCATGCAAATGACTAGTAACGGTATAAGTAGTTAGAAGCTTGTTTGTTATAAACATTTGAACATTTATGAAGAGGTGAATTTTCAAGAGCCATGGTCTCCTGACCACAGTCGAGAATAAAAGGAGGAATATAGGCAAAATAAAATAAACATGGGAAGATAGGAAACAGCACATCTTACAGGTATTACTATAACTTATATGGATGTGATAGTGGCTTTTTAAGTGCTAATAATTAATGCCTGGTTACCAGGCTGGTTTAATGAAAATGGTAGTCCCTATTTTTTTTCTTTTGGTTTTGAAATGGTCTTAAATAGATGTTTCTGTTAATGCAATACATAACAAGATGGATTAGAAGATTGCATCTTAACATTTCTATAAGTAGATGCATGTTGCATCATAATACTTAAAGGTCAATGTACTGCAATACTTGAACTGATTAAGTGCCTCTAAATGAAGAATTGTGACCTGGCCTCACTGCTACAGTGGCTCAGGTTAACATTGGGTCACTTGTATAATGTCATTCATCTACCAATATAAAACAACAGATTATTATTAAATTGTCAAAAGTACAGCTATTGCATGCTTACTAGTCAATTGAAAATAGATGACATGTCTGGATAATTCGCACATAGGACATTCAGAGTTCAAGTAGATGAAATATTTTCTTGGGTTTATCAGGTAAACTGTCCAATGGTGGCCATGATTATGTTTGTTTCTAACTTCAGTAGTGTGGTGCCTTCCAATAACAACAGGAGTAATGGACATTTGGCATGCAGACCCAGCCATAACCCTAATTGCATGGAGGTCTTGATTTAAACTCACTGGGCAAAGGTCTTCTTTTTAGATTTATATAAACTATGTATTCAGCACAAAATGGACTTGGATAGCATCTGGATTAGAAATTGGTTGATGACTGTACTTTGAACTTTAGTGTCAATTACAAATTGTGTAACTGCAGATCAAGCCAAGTTTTCTCTCAAGAATTGTAAATGTTCAAGCTCGACAAGCAATCTTTATAGCATCCTATCACTCTGCCAGGGATTTCAGGATCCCTTAACAGACATTCTGCTTCCAGCTTTCTAGTCTAATTCTATGGATGAATAGTTGCATTTTACATTGACTTAAACACCGTGCAATGCACTGCATCCCTGTGCTGGAATATAATTATGGCCCCTGGATGAGGTCATACAGAATGTGATATGGAACCTGACTGAGATAACACATCTAAATGTATTCCATTACTGTGTGAGTCGTGGTGGTGGTGGTGATGCACTGCAAGGTATATAACAACACTGGTTTAAACTCCAGGGTCAGGAATGCAAATGAGGGGGTAGTAAAAGCTGAGATGCTCTTTGGTTTTGTAAATTATAATTAAGAGATTTTGAGTGATGTTTCTTTTCCGGGGTAACTGTGTGGCTTATCGTGCTTTCACTATGCCTTTTCAATTCTTAACTGTTTTTACAGCTTTTTTTCTCAGTGTATCTGTTTTGTATTTATATATATATATATATATATATATATATATATATATATATATATATATATATATATATATATATATATAGTGGAGAGGGGGTTGTGATCAGGTCATTTTTGAACACAGTAGTATGTGCTTATTTTTTGTGAAAGCACTAATAGATACAGTGGCCGTTGATGCAGCAGTACCCATGTCTCTTCCTGCTAACTTTTCTGTTTCAAAAGGCAGGCCTTACTCAGCGCAGTCTCTGCTTTAGTGTTTAATCAGCTGTACAAATGCCAGTCCCCTATGTCAAGGCTCATCTAAAAGAAATGATTGCTCTAACAATCATTCCACATGCTCTTACAATCATTCCACATGATTAGCACTGGGAATTTGGACTCGGGGTTGCGGAGGAGGTGTCAGTTCAGACACACTGTCATGTAACAGCAAGCTCCTTGGGAAGGCTGGTGTTAGCAAGTATGAAAATCCTTGTAGGCTGCCAAGTAAATCGTGACTGGGTGGGATCAGCATTCAACTTTTATTCGAATTGAAGAACATATAGGCAACAGTATTAGAATGCTGTCATGATAAAAAAAAAAAAAATTAAAAAAAACTCCTGACCTCAATGCATCTTAAGGACACAGAGAGACAAAGGTTATGCTTCAAGCAGTAACTCATTATTTGTTTATTTAGCAGACGCCTTTATCCAAGGTGACTTACAGAGACTAGGGTGTGTGAACTATGCATCAGCTGCAGAGTCACTTACAATTACGTCTCACCCGAAAGACTGAGCACAAGGAGGTTAAGTGACTTGCTCAGGGTCACACAATGAGTCAGTGGCTGAGGTGGGATTTGAACCGGGGACCTCCTGGTTACAAGCCCTTTTCTTTAACCACTGGACCACACAGCTTCCTAACTCATATTCAGGGCCTGTAGCTTTGCAGAACTTGTTTGCATATTTGTAATTTAGTGCAACAGCCACGCAATGTCAGTTCAACATAAGTAAAGTAATAAGCACTAATTATCATCATATTTCTTAAATTTCACCATTTAGTGAATTCATCATCTCTTTACTACAAACTTCTAATTAGCAGCTTATTCAACAGAACGCTTTAGATGGCCACTGGCATTTACTTATCCCTTTCTTTAAATGTACCTTTCTGTAAGTATAGATGGATTTCACAAGTATAAGACAACTATTTATATTTTTTATTGCCTTATCATTATATTAAATTTTAAAATGTTGACTCTAATTTAAATTCAAACATTGCATGCTGCCAAATTATTATTTAAGATACAATGTTGCGGCTAGTTTTTTTTACGTTAAACTTTATAAACATTTTATGGGACCTTAGTAAACATTAGAAGTTAAGATTAGGAATCAAGAAGTTAGTATTGTATAGGTTGAAGTCTTTATTTTAAAAATACATAAATGGTGAAATGGCCAGTGTTTTATAAGTAGCCAGTAGTTAACGTGTTAATCACTTAATCACAATATTCTTCAGATCACTTTAATTGTAGTCGATAAGTGGGTATCGTGAGGATTGGGACTGAATTGCATGCAAGTCAGTTCATGCAGATTCTGGATTTCTCAAGGCCCTACTGCTAGTGAATGATCTCACTATAACAACCTATATCATTTCATTTCATTAGGTCTGTTTTTGGAATTGTAAACAGAACGACGATATGATAATATTCCACCTATTCATTCTGCATTTGTACCAAGCGTGGTAAATCAACAGTAAAACAGTAAACCAGAAAGAGATATGCCATGCACATTACAGCATGGCACAGTATTTCCTGTCCTAAATGGTTGGTCTGGTAACACCTTCAACCATTTTGGACTTCTGTTATAAGATCAATTGATTGAAATAGAAATAATTCATTTTCTTGTAACATTTGATCATTACTATTCCTGTGGGTATGATTTAAACCTCACTATCCATGGTCGTGCATTACAAATTATGATTCACCCTGACCCTTCCCTTGTTGTCTGTTTTTCACCATTCTCTGAAATCAGAGTAGAGCTCCAGAAAGTCAATTATCTAGTTTCCATTCAGAGGCAGTACCCAAACCTGATACATGAAATTAAAGTGTCTTCCATGATTTAAAAAGGAAAATGCTTTTTTCATTCAGGGTTGTCTTAGAAAAACACCAGTCCATTACCAACCAAAATTTTCCAGAAGGTAGTTTTTAATGATAATATTAATAAAAAAAATAGGTGTCTATGAAATTGTGGGAAATCAAGTTTTTTTTTCCAGGACAATTAAAAGTTCCAACAAACATGTTCCACTAGAAATATTTGTTTAGAAAAAATGACCAATCCTACCAGAAGACACACACTATTGTACACATTTTCATGGAGGGCAATTATAAAGTTGCTTTTGAAAAACAAGGGGTCTATTCTAAGCAACCATGAATGTTGTTCTCCAGATAAATCTCTCCACCTGGCAGAAACCTTTTCCTGCATAACCTTACACCTCTACCAGGGGTAACGATACTCTGTTATGGTTAATGTAACAACAAAGGATAGTCATTGCACAACACATGGGCCAAATTAATAAAGCCATTTCAAATTTATGTGTAGTACTGTGTATTTATCGGTGTGTTTTATGAAAAACGTCCTCATAAAAAGTGTGGTACTTTACTCAGTTTTCCTGACTTCTGAACTGTGTATTTTACAGGCCTTAAACTGATGAAATAAATACATTATAGGTGTTTAAAGCTGGCATTTCTGCTAAATTGTCTGAAAGCACTTTACTGGAAATACATACCTGTTTTTGTTTACTGTTGTAATTGAAATTTGTGTCTTCATTTTGTGCTCCAAGCTCATAACACTACAGTACATAATTGATATGCTGGATCATTAAAGATGGCATCTGTTTAAAATGTAAACAGCCTACAAGACTAGAAAACCCATGCACAGGTCATTAACAACACACAATAAGCACAAACAAGTAGAGAAAAAGATACTTGAATTGTAACTGACTGGGAGCTGTGTATGGAAACAGCAGATGATAGGCTGTGTACGATTCACTATAACTAGGCTTGCTACTATTCGATTTTTATTTTTTTGCCAAATCGACGATTAATATATCGACGTTTATTTTTGGAAGAATTTACCTGGGGTTTTTTTTATCTTAATTTTGAAGCAGAGAATGGGTGAAATCGACCTTTATGCTTAAAAAAAAACATCAGGCTTTTAATGCCATTAGAAACATCTCATTTAGCAGAACCTCTTTATCATGGTTACCAACTTTCTAGATGAAATAACATTTGGTCACAGCAGAGCTACCTTGTATAGATAAAGATCCTGCACAAATTTAAAGTGGTCTCAAATAAGCCATAGAAAATGCAATATAAAAGTGTACTACACAGACTTTTATAGCATGAATTTACAAGTAAAAATAATATGCACAGCACAAAACATTAGATAGCTGAACAGAACTAACTTGCACTTATTATCCAGAGTCTGAGCTCCACCCTCTCCTGCTTCGGCACAGCTGGAGTCACTGAAGGCAAGACAGACAGGCCCGTTTTGTACTGACGCGGAGACTTCAACTGTCGTTCTGGGTATTGTGCACAATACTCATTAAGTGTTTTCCTCTTGCGCCCCATTTTCAAATCAAACTAGTAACTGCCACCGCGTATACTTATAACAAAAGCCTACCTACACCTAAACCTGCTAATTTCAAAGTAGGTGCTTTGAATGACAGGCGCTGTAGCTGGCAAATGAAGTGCACAGACGGTGCAGGTTTGATGATTGACAGTCATTTAAATGAATGAGAGCATTCTAGCGCTGATTCAGTCAATGAGATCTGTCAGAACAGAATTAAATGACTGACTACTACAGTAGCCACTAAGTTGACTGACAGCGAAAACTAACCATTCAGAGCGGAACGGAGACGGGACAGACAACAAGTATTAAAACTACACAAACTAGAGATGATTTCTAAATTATAATTTTGGTAATAAAAAAATAAACAAGTGGTTTTACGATGTTTATCGTACATAAATTTATTTCAGTCAAACTCAGATTTTTTGGGAATTCGACATTTAACGAGCTTTACCGATTAAAATCGAAAAGTAGCAAGCCTCACTATAACCTATTAGGAGACTAGATAGCAAGACAGGTATAAGTGCATATTGGCAAGGTTTCAATATAAAATAAGAATTTCTCATAATATTGTAATATTTATCATGCAGAATTTACTAGCATGACAATTAGAACAGTACAAAACATAGCACAGAATTTAGCATGATCATTATGAGCATTTGAGATTTTAGCATGACAACGTGGTATGACAAAGCATAGATGCTTTGGTTTACATCATGAGGTCTGTCCTGCTCGCTGTCTCTTATTTCATCCATTTCCAAATAATACAACAAGATGTTTTAAATTAAATGTAATAAGACTAAATTACTATTTATTACAGTCTTTTAATGTCTGAATCGCTCTTACAGTACTTGTTTAAAAGCTATCTTATTTAACACTGGGCTGCTGACTTCTCTGTGGGAATCTGAAGAGCTGCCTTCCCTAGTCGTCTCTGGTCTTACCCTTCGGCTAGTCTTAAGTTTAGGTATGGAAAGAAACACTGCTGACACTAGGGAAGCTAGGACAGGGATGTAGCTTGTTGTTATATTCTGGAAGATCCCTTTTACAACAGGAATCCAGAAATCAGTCAAACGGGCTGCACATAACATATTTTGTACATTTTTCAGATTATTTTTTCATTGACCTCAATTTCAGGCCAGTCCTATCCAAAGTGGGACTGGTGGTGACCCTTGTAACAATTGTAATTACAGCAAATGGCTGCCTAGTTAACACACCTTAGGGTCTATTTGAACCATTTAAACAGCTGTGCATCTGAATACTGTATTTCAATCCAGCTTGACTTTTCTATCTGGGGTGAGTTATTGTCCCACATATTAACATTAATAACAATACAAATACAGTAGAATTAAGTATGAAAAAAACAGGTTTTAAAATGTTAGGGTGATGGTATTAAGATCTGCTTGAACCCTTAAAATAGACCCAACTGCTCACCAGCGTTACCCAATACTAAAGATAAAGGAATCAAAGCAATGTTAGGGGAATCTTTATATTAAAGATACATGTGATGTGTACAAAGGTTATTTCAACCATCAAGTAACTACTTTTCTAGACCTTACCAAATCAAATGTTAAATTGGAGTCAGAAATTACTCCTGTAACTAGGGCTTTTACTCATTACAAAACCACTTTACAATGGTTACAGTTTCTGCTTTCCTGCTTTGTTTGTGTTTATGCTACTTCAGCAGACAGACCAGAGCAATCAAACCTGATATCCACATGTTCTAAAATGAGAAATGTGTGTGCTGGGTGCACTTGAGTAGTTGATGTATTGTGAAATTGCTACACTTAATAAAAGGAACCATTCACCATTAAACATTCACTCTATAGAAGCATCTGAAAAGTACTCACTTATTTCCAAATGCACTAAATATGACTTTTTGCAGACATGTACTCAGCATTTTACAGTGTTTCCTTTAGGTTTCAGCACATTTTGCCTGTGTAAACTACGCACTGGACTCCTCTCACAATCTTCTCACTGCCTTTCAATTAAAATGAACTATGCATAAATGGTTACAAGAAGCAGAGTTGACTTTATCAGGAGTTGGGTGTTGATTAAACTGTCACTTCTAAATAAAAATAAAAATAAAAAATAAAAAAGTAGCAAGGTATTTTTTTTTTCAATATGTAAATGACTGACTGGCAGGTGCACATTGCCTTAAGGAATTTGTCTCAGAAAACTGGATGAATCTGTAGAAAACAACCTTCCCTCTTTGGTAACATTGTGGTTCCAACAGATGGCGGCCTGGAGAAAAATGTAGCCATTGAATTGGCAGGGCCTTTCCAATCTGTGCCACTTCTCATAAACATTAACAAAGTCACTTGCATGTAAAAATAAATGTCATTTTTACTACCGTAGCTTTTCCATATTTTATTTACAAGAATTGTTGGATATTTCTACCGGGATGTCAAACATGGCTTTATCCATTTCACATAATAAAAAGCAAATATATCTTTTAATAGAGGCTAATACAAGAGGTAATATTAAAATCTAAAGAAAGTGTGTTTGACATTTTCATTTTAGAAAACGAGAACAAAGATGTCTGTATGAGAACCTAATCAGGATCAATTCACTTCCTGGGCCGCAGGTACTAGGATGCTAATAAAGACCACAAGCTGGCATTCCCAAAGACTTCAAAATACGTAGCACTAAAAATCAGTCAGCGAAATGAAAAAAAAAAAAAAAAAAAAAACAAGAAAACATCAAAAATGGGATGTCAACTTTTTTTTCTGTATAGCACACAAACGGAAATTGATATTCTTCAGGGAGTTCATGAGTATCCTGGGATAAATCAATGTGCAATGATCATATTGTCTTAGATTGCACTAGTTCCCAGACCCTTACCATAACAGCTCTAAGGATTAACCTTTCCTATTCAGTTTTAGGCCATGATTAGATGTCCTTACTTTTAAAATGTTTACTTGATGTATTCATTTTCAACATTATAAAAAGAAAAATCTAACACATGTTTACCATTGTGTGTGTCTTTTAAAATGTACTACATAATTGACTAAGATTTACTGGAATTATTATGTAGCTCTATGTATCTTAATGAGGGAAAGTGGGAAACGTTGACAAAAAGATAAAATAAAAAACAATTCATAAACAGTATTTCACATGGATTTGATACCTCTGTCATAACACTGGCTATTTTTTTTTCCTATGGTAACACAGCAAATGGATCTTTATACATAATACCACATCCCCACAAGACCTATCGCATACAGTGTTTATGTAAAGTCTGATTCCCATGGTACCAAACAGAATGCCTCACTTCTTCTCATTAGAGATTGTGGGCCTTTAAGGAATTGGTTTATTTGCATAACTTCCATTGAGCCAAAAAGTAGGACAGGTAAAGGGATTCTTCTCTCAATGGGGCAGTTTAATTAGAAGGGTGGGAGGAGTGCCAGAGTTACTCAGTCAGACAGAGGCTTGCCAAGGATGAACATCTGCAGTGCTTTAGCTTCCATTTGTTAGCTCAAAAAACAAATCCCACAGCTTCATTGAAGACGTGTGCAAGACATGTCAACATTGTGGCTAATAGGTATGCACTACCCGATGGCCCAAAATTGTAAAACAACTTATTTAAATATAGTGGATATGACTTTTCCAATAATCACAATATAATAAAGAGGACTGCCTTCTATTTAAAATTACACATTGATTTTCTTATACTCTCTGTACATTCTCTGATATACATGACCAATACTAAATGTGTGGAATACTTGAAGATAGATCCAATGTTGCTAGTGCTAAAAATGGGTGTGAAAGTGTTAAAAACACCTTTAAGGTTATGCGTATTAAAATAATGATCAACTGGTAAAAGTCCATGGAATAAAAAATAAAAAAAAACATTTCTTACATTCATTGTTTATTTTGTTAACACAATTTTTAAAGTACTGTATATACAATTTCCCGACACCCTTCCCCCTAGTCACAGCACACATATTTAGTTGTAGTAATCTGCCTGCTTTAGGTTTTTCATAAATGTCATTACCCTTCCCCTTATCCTTTTAGCATGTGTCCAAGTCAAGGCAGCAGCACGATACCTATACGCCTGTACTTTTACATTGCTTGGTATCAGTGGCAAACAATTGACTTGGAGGTAATTATTTAAGTCTGGTGTTTACACTTCAGCAAAAATAAAGACAGCTGAGCCAAAAAGATGTGCTTTGTATCTTACAGTAGTATAGCTTCCTGTGCTAAGCCCAAGTTTCTGTCAGAACAGTCTAACAAGGATAAGTCTATGAAGGTTAATTGCATCACTACCTGTGTGGCCACAACTGAATCATAAATGCGTTAAGGATAGTGAGTATCTTGGAGTTTCTACATTATTTGCATAATAGTACCCCAATGCTGATAACAAACCAAAGCCTAGGGGAATTAATTTACTGTAGTAAGGGCCCATGAGTGAAAAACCATGAGTGACATGATCACATTTGTGGGCTCAGGGTCTGAAGTTGATATATTACAGATGTCCCCCACAGTGAAAAGCATAAATATTAGAAAATTGTGCAGTATGTTGTTATTCTAAACATACCATAAACATCTCATGTTGTTAGGTTCAGTGGTTTGGAAGATCTAGGGCCAGGGGTTTCAATCCTGGTCCTGGAGGGCCGCTGTCCCTCCTGGTTTTTGTTCCAACTGTACCATAAATTACATAATTAGACCAATTAAGTGCTTATCAGAAGCTTAATTGGTCCAATTAATTCATTTAGGGTACAGTTGGAACAAAAACCAGGAGGGACACAAGCCCTCCAGGACCAGGATTGGGGACCCCTGATCTAGGGCATGAAAGTCAGATAACAGTTTCAAAACTTCTAGCTGCATGCTATGTCACAGCTGAAATCGTGCTCAAGCTGCTATGTATAACTGGTACTGAGACCTTCAGCTGTTTGTTGAGAAAAACAAATAAAGTAGTGTCAACATTCAAAATTTCCCTGATGATGTTTAAAAGGAAGTTGAAGTTTGTGTTTCACAAAACAGTCAAGTAGATAGGCCCACTGCTCATAGTATGCAGGGTAGTAAACTAAATATAGGGAGGTATTCCACCTACTGCCACATTGCTACCACTACTGCAGTACAGTTAATACATGTTTTCTCTTGCTTTCTCTTATAAAGGTTTACCACTGTATTTTTACAGTTTTACCATGCTTTCCCCATGGAAGCTGATATGCTTCACTGCACTATGAATAAACTAAATGTTTCAATAAGATGAACAGGAAGACAATAGTTTTTCAATATATTGTCTGCTAAATAGGCATGCTTATCTTCGGCATCACATCGGGCAATTCAGGCGGTTCAAATGAATATAACATTATATTACCCAAGTCTTAGCTGAGTTCTAAGACATTTTTAGACTACTCTAATTCATACTTTTCTGCTCAATCTGAATCTCTAATCAACATCGTATCGGTCGATATATCAGCTTTCACAGATAACTTTCAACTGTGAGGTCAGGCTGTGGAGACTCATGCTAGGGGAAGAGGCCATGTTTTTTCGTTTCTTTGTTTTTTCATAAAAATGGATACAACAAAATATAGGTGTGTCATCTATTTAAAATCAAATGTGATATCAACGTTTATATTAACCCATTTGTGGTTTAAAATGAACAACAAATATCCCCCTAATAATTCTACATTGGTAGTAAAGGGACAATATTTGGGATACAACTGCACTTTTGAGACGTGTTAGGAAAACAAGAAAAATAAAAGTTCTATGGTAATACAGTATGTGGTGTTTATAACATACTGTTTGCAAATTTAAAAATAAAACTCATTTTGAAATAAATGAGTAAGAAAATAGATATTGATTGTATATGGCTAAATGTGTTTTTATATAAAAGATACAAAAACAATTTGAACTAATTATAGACTGAAAATATTTATACTGGTATTAAGGTAAATTGGTTGGAGATTTACCATTGCAATTAAAAACATGGATTGATCAGTATCGGCTTTTTAGGGGGTTACTATATTGTGATGCAGTGGAGCACATAAAATGTAATAGTAAATATATGAAAAGATCAAAGAAAATACAAAAGTCAATGTTTAAGAAAAAGTATAAATTAGATATGTGTACACATTTGGTTTATATTTTAACTGGGCACCTTAGCTGATCAAAGATGAAATGGGCATGGAGACTGAACTGCTGTGCTCTAAGAAGGTAGCATCCACAGAGTTGTCTTTAAGTCATGCTTGCAGGACATTGTGGGGAAGCTGTCTCTGCTTAGTGGATCGAGAAGAGAGACAGAGCGGCATTCTCTCACAAAAGTACTCTCTTTCAAAGTAATGAGCAATATATGGAATGCATAGTGCAAAGCATATTGTATGAAGGTCATGAAATGCATATGGCAAGTTGTCCCTTAATGAGTCACATTCACAACTATTATTAGCTCTGCTCTACCTTAGAATAACCACATGCTGCAGAGTCAAAAGGAAGACTAAGGTTAATGCTGCATCTGTTGACTACATGCTTGCAATATGTATTGTCTGTTTGTCTAAATCTGTTGAATTCCAGATATGATGAGGATATAGACATTAATCATCTTTGAGGAGAAAATGCAAAACAATTTACTGTATAAAATAAAATAAATAATAATGATATACTACACCTAAATCTACAACTATAAAACATCAAGGCTCAGAGTGGATGCATGCAGGGTTGACCAAGAGAAATATCTTGAAAACACACCACATCCACAAGTCTCTCTAAATCATATTTCTACTACTGGAACCAAAACTCCAGTCTCCTTATTATGCTGCGTGACTCACATATCCAGAAGATGTGGTATCCAAGAAGTGAGGCATCTACTGATGAGCCATTCCTTATATTATATATTCCCACGCTTTGTTACTCTGTTATTAAATAATTTAAATCCATGCAAGATCCAGTTACGTCAAGTAATGTCTGGTTACTTTCAAATCTCAATCATGTTAAATAAGAATGTCATTTTTTTTCTTTTGGAAGGATAACAGGAACCGAAGAGCCTGCAGTCACTGCCACTTTTGCGTGATTCACTGCAGAGGCATTAATGGCTTTTGAATGTGACATATCCACGATTAGATTCCAAAAAGTATAAATAGCCAATGTATTTTTAGTCTGCACTATTTTTGTACAGTATTAATTAAAAATGATCCATTTGTTTAATAATACATTTAAATGTATTAGAAACAGTTCAGTATGCAATTAACCCCCTGAGGTTAATGTATGAAACTCTAGCCTCACACTTTGAGAGAATATATACTATCCAGCAGAAGCAAGGCATCAGATTATTATATCCTGTCTTTAGTACTAGCCCTTCATTGTAATTGTCCGCTCATGTACTGCAGCACATCGGTGCCATATGGAGGAAAATCATGTTTGTTAAGTTGTGACAATGAGGTCTATTTTAATGGGTTAAACAGTGGTGGATTTTAATACCGCCACCCAAAAATAATATATATTTTTTTTTTTTAAACTGTTGGACTAATAAAGTTAATATGATTTGCCACAGTTCAGATATTTTTTTCCCACTGTGTTGGATCTGCTTTGGGCAGATGGTAGATTGTTTACATTTTTGGCGGTAGTTCTGAAATTAGCGTCTTTAGTCTTTCCAGTCAGGTAGTATTACGGTGCATCATGATAAAAGTCAGAAGATGCACCTATTATTCTCACTCAAGAGTATCCCCAAGCAAAATTCCAGTACATCTTGTGTACAAATGTCATCCTGTGCATAGAAGAGAAACTGTTTTTTAATGTTAATTAGTAGAAAATGAGTAGAATTGTGTTTATGTGATTTATAATAAATGAACACGTAGTGTGTAGGGTGTCTCTCATCATAAGAGATGACAGTTGAAGCTGGCACAGCCTTCACGAGATGACAATACAATACAATACAATAAGAGACAGCCCACATTATATTGCATGACAGCACTGGCCATAACTGATTTATGAATAAAAAGCTGTATAGAAAACTGCAACCAAATTCATTGTCTGTTCTCATGGTATCATTAGATGTGCTGCAATCCTTTTGTTGACACTTTACAGATGGTGGTCAAATGCAGGAAATGGATATTGTTAATTACCAGCCACATGTGGAGAGATACAGCGTGGCAAAGGGAACAAAGGAAAATCAAATTATAGAATTGGTTGTTTCCTGATGATAATGGTGACACATGCTTAGTACAAAGTAGCATTTGTAATTACGTGGCACAAATTGAGGAATAACATTCCCTCATTTGAGAGTGGTACAGGTACATGGGTTTATTATTATGACACATGTTTTGAATACTCTATATTCTACGAGGCCTCATTATGTGTTGCAGGATTCCATTAAATAGTACTTTTCATTCTTTGCTCCTATCCGGGACACTATGGACAGCGGTACAGCAGAAGTGGAATGTATTTTTTACCCTCTTAATATACTTGATTTCATTTGAAATTGCTCATCCCAACAGATTTGAAAGCCTAGGTTGTGTCAGAATTATGTAGCTATGTTGCCACCTGCTGGATAAAGAAAAAAAAAAGGCCAATTTAGCCCAGAGTGGTATTTTGGATAGTAGAAGCACAAAATAAATGAACACAAAAAATATTACTTACAGAAACTACTAGCATTAAAGTCTTGTACATGGAAGTGAAGATGTGATCTTATGAGTTTTGGATTTGCAAAAAGGAAGAAGATATTTATGTGAAGACATATAGTCATGTGAAGGTATAGTTACAGACTTCAGAAGTCCTCAGTATAGGTTATTCTTTTTTTGTTCTTTGTACTTTGTGATTTTACCTGCCAGATAACTGTCCTTTCGGCTTCCTGCAGTCAATTGATCTGGCTGGCATTATTGCCTAATACAAATTTCTTGCTATTCTGTATCCCAGGACCCTTTAATGGGTTTACATCACTGCTTTTAATGAGATGTTTGGTGTAGCATATTCAGTCTAATTTACCATTACAGTAATGTAAAAAGGAAATGGATTTGTAAAATAAGTATTTTCATTAACACTTGAATACATTTGATAGCCTCTACATATGTATGAATTTGGACTGCATGGAGATCCGTTGCTCATAGCTCATGTTTTCAGATAAGCTGCTGTGTCCTCTCGCACTGGGGAGTTTTCACATTAAATTGATTCTGAACACATTTTCTGATGCACCCCAGAATCAAATACTGTATATTAAAGTTCCCTATCTATGATGTGTGTCAGAAAATGTCTGCACCTTACCATCACTGGGAATTAATCTTACTGAAACTCAGCAAAGTATTTGCATTTTCATATGGTGAGGTTAATGTTTTGTAGACATTTTCTCCACTTTACTCATCTGATAACTTTAGCATTTAGGGAATTGACAGCTTGAGACTAATGGAATATTTTGTACTTGTATAACTTATCTACCAGTAATATAAAACCTGCAAAATGCCATATTGCAAATAATTTCCAGTATATTATACTTGGATGATCAATTTAGATATTTCAATAGTCTACTATAGTTTAAAAATACTTATTTCACACTGTTCTGGAAAAGGTACTCTTTAAAAAAAAAAAAAAAAAAAAAAAGCTGAAGCTGAAGCTTATAACTTGACACAATATCCAATACTTGTCTAAAGAGATTTAGCTTAATTTTAATTTGTTGGATAATGATGTAGGGTTAATGGGGTCTGCCATTAATACATTAATTATATTTTAACCCTTCACACACACACAAAATATTACATGTACACTAATTGAAAAAGACATTGAAATTACTTCTAGTTTAAATGTTTGTCATTGAATTGGTATTGCATTTTGGTTTAGTATTTCTGTATTGAATATAGTTATGGGTGAGAGTTATAATTTGTTGTTAAGCATTTTATCACCACATACCGGTAATGTAGAGAATTATTAATAAAATCAAAGAATTAAAAAAATGTTAACACTTTACATTGTGTCTCTAATTACTGTGAATTTACATAGTAGTTATTTAAATGTATGTGTACTTATACATAATTACAATGTTATTATGTATAGTTACTGTGTACTTATTATGTAAATCTTTTTGCACAATACAATCGTATCAGAAAGAGGTTAGGTTTAGAGTTAGGGACAGAGTTAGGGTTATGGTTAGGGATAGAGTTAGGGTTAGGGTTACATTAAGTACAGTGTAACTATGCATAATAACCTTGTAATTAAGTGTAAGTATTCATGTATTTACTAAGTAACTGATATGTAAATACACAGTAATAAGGTACACTTAATGAAAAGTGTTACCAAAAAAAAAATCATATCTTTATCTGTTTCAGAAACGGCATTGTTAAATTGTATAGAATAAATTGTTGGAAAGATGATTTGTTTAAATGTGTGTCAAACATGTACTGTATGAGGGTATCTTATGTGTTGCTCCTCAGATGGAGCAGTGCCTTTTCTTCTACGTCTGTAATTTAACTCATTTTGCTATATTACAAGATTACTTCTCCACAATTTTAAAAAGAAGACCTGAAGCTCTGAAGGACTAGATCTAAATTCTCCATAAGGCAATATTAACCCATTAAGTACAAAATGCATTTTTCTTTAGAAATCAGAACACAAGCTGCATTTATGTAATTTGATAAATTACATTTAGACTTAACATTTGCTATTAACAAAGTTAAATTAAGTTATCATAACAATATAAATAACAGGTAGATGCCAGTTAAAAATGGTCTAAAAAAATTAAAAAGTAGCCTGACGTCAAATGAGACCAATGGCACTTAATAGGTTAACTAGAATATAAAAGCAACATTTTCCATGTAGCCCTGTATGCTGGAAGAGAAACAAAACAAAAAGACTATTTACACAAATTAATTATTCTATACAATTCCACAAAAGGGACATTTCATAAACTTATAGTCTAAGCATTTGGACATCTTAATGTTATTTAAATTTGTGTCTATGTTTTTTTTGTTGTAGTTTTTAGATTTATCTTTGCATAATTTCCATTTTTCTCTTTGCAGGAGCAGCACAAATGCATGTGTTATGAATAGCAAATAAAGAGAGGTATTTGAGGCAGTTGTATAGAGCAATAGGCAGGTTTAATTTAAATGTCATGACTCATTTAGTAGAGCTAAATTAATCTGACAGGATTTAGTTTGCATAATCTTTTTAATACAGTTGCATAAATCAGGATGGGTTTTGTAATGGCGTTTTAGAATATAATAATGAAAAAATTGTTTTTGCCAAATCTAATCACACATCGGAGACACAGGTTTATACAGCTGGGGCAGTTAGGCATCCCATTACAATTGGCATGTGTATTTCATGTGGGAATATTATTTCATTACATTTTTGGCTCAATGAACCATTGCATTCTGGTAATGTAATAACAATACTTTATTGATGTATGCACTATTCCTTATTAAAAGTAAGCATACACCTTAGATGGGACATCAATTCATGTTCTTACTTTGTCTAGGTATAAAAGAGCACCCATTCAATACAGATTACATAAACATTAATATGACATCTACACACAGCAATTAGTGAACTGCCCTCTAAACATAGATTAGGACACCTACTAAGACATGAGGCATGATCTTATATATTTGAACACATGCTAATTCCTGATATGAAGGAACAGGAAACAATGATCATGAGCAGCTATGATTATTATGATCAGAAAATAATGTGTGTATTTTTTTTTTTCTCCTACTGCACAGTAGCTCTCTGTGAAATCAACACTTTTAACATTGTAGTCTGATCTGATGTTCCAGTAATAATCTTTTCCTCTGGGGTCATTTAAATCAGCCAACCTTGCAGGTTTGGAATATCTTGACACCAAGTTTTACCGAAGTGTTGTTTCCAAATGGGTTTCTTGTCAGCAAGTTGGGGGCAAAAGCTCAGCATTTATTAAGCTGCTGTTCTTACAAAGAACACAATCAGAATGCCCATGGCAATGAGTAGTTGTCTAATTAGCTTTTACTTTCAAACAATTATTACCCGTCATTGTGCTAAATAATTTCTCCAGAGGATAAATACCTTGCTAGTGGCTATATCCGTAGTAATAAACTAGTCAAAATATGAGAACTGTTTGCTTTGGTGGATTATAAAACAAGGAAAAAACACCCTAAGGCTGAGACTGACCTTAAGCCAGCCCTTGGGATCAAAGCACACACAGAAAGAAAAATGATTAGAGAAGCTAGTAATCCTTACAATTTTTTTTGTCATTACTCTGGACTTGCCTAAATTAATTGCAGTAGGGTTATTACTTGTGGTACATAGAGCTAACAGTATATTTTTACTAATACAGAGTGTATTGTCATGGTACATAGAGCTAACAGTATATCTTTACGAATAGGTATTGTCATCCTTTCGTACAGCAAGTCTCACATTGTCCTTTATGAACACGCACATGTTATGGTAAAAGGGGGATTTGATTTTGTGACAGTACTTTTATTTTAAGCTATTAGTGAAGGAAAGGTATTGATCTCTCCTTGCAAATAGTTCAGTGTTCAGCCTGAAGAGGTCGCAAGAACAGAATGCAGTCGTCATGGAAACATTTGAGTCATAGGAAAAGCAGCGATTGGTGCTGAGTAGGTGAGCTAAAGCATGAAGCTTTTAGGGGTTAAAGTTCTTGTAAGGGAAATAAATTAGAACATTTAGAATGTTATTTTATTTTTTATTTTTTTATGGAGAAATGTATTTATACAAATGTAAGGAAAAATAGCTAAAAAAGAGACTACAGAGTTAAAAGGGGAGTACTGTACTGTATATATACAGTATATGAAATGTGCTTATAAAATAAACTGAACTAATCCAGTGCCTGAACTGATCCAGAGATTGTGTCTCTTGTGGTGCAGGACAGCTGCAACATGAAGGGGCTTGAAGTATTTTCAAAATTCCTTGTGAGAATAATGCTGTTACATCTCTGCAAGGGAGCTACCCATGAAAAATATGTTGTTATTCTCTTTCAAACAATAGCTTCCTTTAAATGCTGAGCAAGTTGATAGTTGAGTAGTTGTTCACCTGAGTACTAGTTGCCATATCTCAAATATAATCACATTGACATGGAAGATTGACAGTAAAGAGTGGCTTGCTGACAAGAGGTATTTTCTAATTGGAAAATACTGAAAAAGCAACAATCAACAATTAGTCTCCAAACACAACTGCCCAGTTTAATTTGAGGAACAGCCCATTTACACAAATACTTGCAGTGCCTCGTACAGTTTTTTTTTTCATATTTAAGATGGTTTGTTACCTCGCAAACCCATGTGGAAAGTACCAGCTTTTCTTGAAAAATGTTACCAGTTTACAAAAAGAACAAGATGTAATGAAAGCAAATTTCCTTTTGTTCCTCTGAGCTGAAACAGAGCTTACTTGTGGCACATATCCCTAGCTGCTGCAGGCAGTAGAATAAGGATGAAGTTTAGTTCACAGAGTGGCAGAAAGCTTCTGGGTGGGAAGCATGTGTCTGCATCTGAAACTTTTTCTGTACCAGTAAAGTAAATACACTGGTAAGACAACAGTCTCATTTCTGACAAAACATAGTGCACAGAAAGCTAAACTACATGTACATAAGAACGTAGTAAATATCTACCCAGGGCCAGTGATCATATTATTGTAGAAACTAGAACATCATTGTGAGACACTGCAACCTTCAATAGTCACTGGGAAGTATGTATGTATACTGTGTAATCATAAGTATGTATGTATGCGTTTTTGTTTTGGCATGTAGAAACCTGAAGAATGTAGGCAAAAGGTTTTCTTAACCAATTACACTAAAACATCAGCCTTACAACAGAAATCCCACAGGTTATACATTTTTCAGGGATTTATTGATTTGATGAAAGCAACGAGCTGAGGTGTGCTCTGAATTCATAATGCTCAGCCTTCCATTCCACTCTTAAAAATAGCCCATCAATTTACCATTCGGCACATTTGCTGTGCAATAAACACCCCTGTCCTTGTCCCTGTAAACTGTGTAGAAACTGTGTAGGACCGATAATGAAGATATTTACCAAAAGTGCCATGTCAGTGCATCTGTAGAAAATAAAGCTTAGGGAATTAGACCAAGGGATCACACACTAACCAACTAAACAGGCTTCTGTATTAAGCCGTCATGTTTGGAACGCCTACACATATATTTTAATAGAGTATATAGTTAGTATGGGGTCATATTACAAACAACTGTACACAGAGATTTATGGAGTATTGTATGGTACTGTATCTCAAAGGGAAAGAGTCTAGATTTAAGGTGTATTCTGACAAATATTATCTTCTTCAGCAGGACCCAATGGGAATGTTTTGCTGTGCTTCATTGTTTGTTAGTATTAGCTGATGTCCCACAGCAGGAAGCAACATAAATGATTTTTAAGATAAACTATTAAATGATCAACATTATGAAGCAATTTGCTCCCAGCTTTTTTGTTTATAGAAAGCAAATTCTCAGACAGCTTAAGATGGACATGTTGTTTATGCTTGGCGTTTTTGCTGTTGGCAAAATATAGATGGGTCTGCATTTATAGAATGTTGTTTCAGATGGGTATTTTAAATAGCATGACTTTATTCCTTATACCTTTACTGTGGGACACATACATTAAACAAGTGAATGAATAAAAGCTAAACTTGATAGAATATTATTGCCTTTCCTTCTCATTTACATTTTTTATAAACATACAGTAATTTATAAACTGTAAATGTTATAGACAATTTAATATATTATGTATTAATTACAGCATTCTTGTGTGGGCATTACATGTAATAAAATGGCTTTCTATTTGTTGCATGCTGAGGAAATTGATGTTATTCACATGCATTTTTGATTGATTACACAGTAAACAACGAGGGCAGCTAAAAAATTTTTTTTTAAAAACTTGACTTACAAAAGTGTACAGATGAAATTTGACATCGGTAAGCAGAGGCAATATTTTTGCAGCTCTGTATTTCACAGCTTTCTAATTCTAATACACAGGAATAGTAATCATGATTTACATCTGCCTTATTCAAGATATCGAACTATCTAAATAAAGGATTGTCATTACTGAACATTTCCCCCTATGGGAGATCTTACTTGCAAGTCAGTTAGAAAGCCTATTTCTATCTTATCTAGAGTACAGCTGTACCAATTAAGCATGCACATAACTATATGTCTTCAAATGGCTGATTTGTTTAGTGTCCTGGGAACCATAAACTGCACATGTGCCGATTAATTAAACATACCCATAACTGTGAGGAGTCTCATTTTTTAAAATAATATATACTGTATGATGTTGGTCACTGGCAATCAAGTCCATACAACTTTGCTTAAGTCCAAGGGCTTGTATTATTATTATTATTTGTTTATTTAGCAGACGCCTTTATCCAAGGCGACTTACAGAGACTAGGGTGTGTGAACTATGCATCAGCTGCAGAGTCACTTACAATTACATCTCACCCGAAAGACGGAGCACAAGGAGGTTAAGTGACTTGCTCAGGGTCACACAATGAGTCAGTGGCTGAGGTGGGATTTGAACCGGGGACCTCCTGGTTACAAGCCCTTTTCTTTAACCACTGGACCACACTTGTGTGACCCTGAGCAAGTCACTTAACCTCCTTGTGCTCCGTCTTTTGGGTGAGACGTAATTGTAAGTGACTGCAGCTGATGCATAGTTCACACACCCTAGTCTCTGTAAGTCGCCTTGGATAAAGGCGTCTGCTAAATAAACAAATAATAATAGTCTTAGAGGGAGCCAATGCCCAGCCTCCCTTTTCCCCTTGATGTCAGTATTGTGTAAATGGGCTGTCCCTCATATCTGCATTATGAAAATTGGAAAAAAAAATGTAATACATAAAAACCGCATTTCCTGTTACAAATCAAGAGCATGAATCATGAGCATTGAGAGGGTCAACGTGAAATGTCAGAGCCCTGTTACACTGGAACTGCAAAGGAAACTATATAGCGGAGTGTCATGGCAGGGGAGCAGTCCAGTGGTGCAAGGAGTATAACACTATGAACACAGTATCAGTGGTGATGAGTCCATGTTTTCCCACTGTCCATGAACTTGAGCCAGGATTCTGGAAATTCTTTAATGGTCTGTGGCCAGTTGTACAAAACATCTTAAGTTTTAATATTTTTCCTTTGAGTGTTGCAGAAACTTAACACCCTGAAGGTAATACCTTAGATAATGGAAAATGTACCCTTAACTGTTATACAAATGTTTATGCAACTGACTACTTGGCTGCATGTTTCTGGCATGGACTGGGTATAAACATTCCTCCGAATCACAGGATAACTGAAAACACATCCCTGCCTACCCAGTCGCCAGATCTGAATGTAATTAATGTTTTCTATTGGTTGACTGGCATTTGTAAAGCTCCAGCAATGGAAAAGTACTGACCCAAAGCATGCCATTCATGGTTTGCTAACTGTAATGTAATACATTGATTAGTAATTTGAGTGAATTCGATTTAAACCCTGTTGCATTGGGCAAGTTTGGATAGAAACTTTAGTTTAATGCCACCAATGGCAACCCCAAAATGCAACATCCCAGAAATGTTTTTCCAAAGATTGATTGGTTCTATGAGGTGCAGATGCACATTTTTTTTCTTTAACATTTTATTTGGGGGATCGAGGTACCACTCATTTTAACTTTAACACTATACCTTTATATAGGTAAAACTGAAATGGTTGTATTAATTATCTTAGGGCTATAGTTGTGTATAATTTCAGTAGTTCTGAAATGTTAACATTGTTCTTCCATTAAGTCACAAAGGTATAAACAACTAGGGTAAGGTGACGTGAAATGCTATTTTAAACACTTTGAATTACAATGTCTAGCCAGTAGATGTCAGTGTAACATAATATAACAGAAATACTGCACTGTATGCACAGTCCAAACATTTTTGTAAAACCTTTATGTAAAAGGTTCTAGATTTATCTCAATATATGCATTCTAGCAAAGTGCTTAACAACTAATTATTACAGTCTTCAGACAAAAAAAAGCCCCAATAGGTAATGCTAAAGAAACATTCAGTAACACAGAACTAATGATTTTGTGGCAAGCTAGCAGTTAAACTTTATTTATGTCTGCAAGATCTTACCAAACAATTGGTTATTATATCAAACAATTAGGTTTTTCATTTTTAATACATACAAAAACACTATAAAATGGCACTCTGTAACACTGTTCTCAATGCAAAGTCTGTGTTTTAACATTCAAATAATAGTACATTGCAACAACTGAATTCTCTCTGACCAATCACTTTCTCTGTAAGTAGGTCAGGGCACAGTAATAGGTCACTGTCAGCAGTTTTATGTGTTTAATATTTATTTATTTATTTATTTATTTATAAACGTCATCATTTCCATACACCTTACTTCACTGAATCCATAAATGTTTCTCTACATTGAATTTCTGTTCATTTAAAAATAAACAATTAAAATATTTTTTTGCTAAATAAATTAAACCCTACAAATATCCACATTACCCTGACAGTGACCTGTTTAGAGTGACATTTCCCTTCTCAAGCTTATATTGGCCTGTATGCGCTTATTAACACGTGTCTACTTAAAGACAAGGTATTAGTTATTTCTGCGAATTAAACTTGCAATACGTTCTGTTTACATTAGTGAAGCAAAAAACAAACTTATATTGTTGGAATTTAAAAGAATCCCTTTCCTTCAATTTAAGAAAATGTTTAACAGTTGATCATGCTTGGCCAATATCAGCTGGAAAAAATAAAACTAATCACTTTAAGCTATGGATATTTTTATTCTCCAAAATAAACATACAAATATGACTAAAAAAAACAACAACTTAGTATAAGGGTTCAACTTATTTTAAAAAAAAAAGGCAGAAAGAAAATTAGGGTCATTAGTTTTTTAGTACGCACTTTCTTGCTGTGATGTCAATACTGCGTCATCATGGACCTTAGTGCTTGTAAAAAGAAACTGAATCTAAAGATTTGGCACATTGTTTAAAACTTCTTCTTTGTATTATTTAGTGCGTCGCGGGCTAGGTCCATTAGGTAATCGAGTGAGGGGGGGCAGGGTGTAACGCAGTGTAGTGTTTAAGGTACGGTGACATGGAAAGGGCTTCCTGGAACATTTTCATCGCCCCATTTGACAATAAGAATGTAGTCCCCCTTTTCTTTGACAGTGTATGTTACGTTGTACATTCTGTTGCCCGTATGTTTGACGTACACCTCTTCACATGGAGTCTTTGGACCATGGACACCGACCATAAGCATGTTTGTGCCTAAAACAAAACAATCAAGATTTTCAAAACATATTTATAACATTCTCAGAGGAAAGTGTTGTTTTTATTTATTTATTTGTACCTGGGACAGCTTAAAACAAATATAAATCCAGATTTTATTATTAAAACAGTACTAAAGAGATAACTTCTCCACTCTGTTTTGCTAGTTTTGTACAGAATCTACCAGGAAATTAAATACAAGCATACAATGGTTTCAGGTTATGAATATTTCAGTAAAATACAGCTCAAGGTGCGCTGTAGCCAGTAGTACTGATGGTGGAAAGCATGTGACTTTATTTGAAGAAGCTTGGTATAAAGCACGTTTTATAACATCTGCCTTGAGTTTTGCCATAACAATGCTGACTTACCTGCTTTACTGCAGTCTACTGTGAACGTGTTTTTCTGTCCTACAAAAGCCTTGGATAGGCCCGCCCCCCGTGACACAACTTTAGTGGCGTCAGATGAGAACTTGGGCATGGCTCCATAGCCCCCCACTGTGGCTGATTTGGTGACTGTTTCCACCAGCACTGTTGAAGTTTCATGCAAGCTGTGACCTCCAGATAGACGAGCACCTAAACATTAAAGAATGCGTCAGTCACAAATCTGCTCCCTGCATTATACTTCAACAACAGTATCTTCATTCACAAAATATTTCAACAGTATTTTCAACACAAATGCCCTTTTCATATTTACAATACATCCTTCTGTGTGTTATTTTTTTTTTTTTTTAATTTTGTATCTCTCTTGGCTTCACATGACATCTTAAAGTATAACTACAAATACTTTCAAAAGGAATACTAAGAAAGTCTAGGCTGGTTACTTACTTCATTAGCTGTTACGCTGTTATGTTTGTTTTAAAATAGATTTATTTTATTTTTGTATATTTTATAATCCCATAAAATCTTACCTGTGACCTTTGCTTTAAAGGGGCTCCCCACGATGTGTTGAGGTCCACCATATTTGATAGATATCAGGTAATTACCAGGAGCCATTGGTGTGTACATAACCTTGTACCCCTCTGGACACTCATTACAGTCCATTTTAACCTTGGATGGGCCATCAATAGTGACTGACAGGGCCCCAGATCCAGCGTTACAGGTGTTAACTACAAACTCAGAAGGCACTCCTAAAGAAAAAAACAAACATGACATTTAGGAAAAATAGTAACTTCAGTATACTAGTCTTGCAGAGGCAGGATTTCACTGTGTAGTAGCTGCTGGTTTTCCCCTGAAAGATGTTACTTCCCAGTCCAATGTGAATGGTTGAGAAAGCTAAAAGAACCCCCTTGTTTAAATGGTCAGTCAGTCAGTCAGTACTGTATGAAGTTACCTGTCGTTCCTCCCTCAAGCCCTGGTCCGTACGCCGAGACGAGATCGGGGTCTCCTGCCTGGCCTGGCTCTCCCACTCGGATCTTGAAGGGGCTTCCTGGGATGTGGCTTCCGTTGAACTTCACATCAATGGAGTGGACCCCATTCTCGTGGGGAATGAAGCGGATTGCATACTTATCTACAAAACAAAAACAGAAAATGGACTAAACCAGAACTATCCATACAAATGTAGGCCTTATTTATTTAATTTGAGTTAATGTTTTTTCTTTAAATAAAAAAATAACCGGTTATGTATTGTATTAAATAGCAATGGAAAAGACTACTTTGTATTAACTTTTACACTGTTATCTTTTCTTTCTCTATGTCTCTCAGTTCTTCTGAAATCACCTATCCTCCAACTGCTCCCCCTGCAGATACTGTCCTGTACTGTAAGTATTAAATTCAGGTGATGGTTTACTTGCTGATGGCAAGCCACTGGCAATTCTAGCATGAATATGATGAACTGTGTCAAGTGCTATTGATAGAGTTCTACTAATATAAATGTTTGCAGGCAATTGGTTGAGCAATGTCACTGTCTGACCTGGTACGTACCTTTTTAACTTAGTTAATTGAAGTAAAACTGGTTGACCAGGTGACTTATGGGAAACCATCAGCCCCATCTGTACTATTTTTACCCCAAAGCAATTCAATACTTACAGCAAAACTCAATCACCTTACAGCTCTTTATGTATTCTTAATCTCTGCGGTTAATATTTTAGAGTTATCTGAAGTTCAAGTTACTCACCACTGTCTAGTTCTGAGACATAGCACTCTTCCACAGCACCAGCGGGCGTGTGGACCTTGGCATCAATCACTCCTCTGGCTCCGTTCAGCTGCACAGCAAAGGATGCTGGTTGGTTGACCTTTAATCCGGTCTCCTGAAGGGGATCAGAGAGCAGTGTCAGGTTTAACTGGCAGGTTATTTCTGTCAGATTTGGAGATGAGCACATATCCCATATCGCAGGGAGGCAATACTATTGTAAAGTTCCCCTGTAACCAGAGCTCATTAAGATGGCATACATTTCAAAGCTTAGCATAGTCTGGTTGCAGATCAAATAGCCTATTTGCATTTGCAAAGGGACAGTTAAGCCCATGTAATGGTATTCTTTGACAAAGTGTTATTGCCAATTAAATATGTTACTTTAGGTTTAACTCAGTCCAGACAGAAATATAAGTTGTTGTTTTTTTTATTTTTTGTCTATCTGTTTTATAGCATAGGATTTTTGACTAATTGTGTGGATGTGTTACATTTTTCACTTGAAGCACATAGCACCTTGCTATGCAAGGAATTACAAACTGTATTTGCTTCATGGATCCTTAGTAGATATGTGTGAAAAATAATATTTCTGACAATAAAGTTCCATGGCAACTAGGCTTATTTCACATGTATCCCGCATTAATTATTAAATGTTTTCGCACATTATAGCACAATATGAAAGTCTCTGCCTCTGCCTCTCTCAGCGTTCTGTCATAGATATTTTTTGTTTGTTGTCCAAGTAACAATGGGGGTGTTGCCCATGAGTGTGCGTGGCAAATCTGAGGCGTCTCAGGGACTGCTGTGTTCACGGCAGACCAAAAATCAGACCAAAGCCATCGCAGAGCCCCCTGTGGAGCAGGCCACTTTAATATGGCTGGACCTGGCCATGCGTTTACACTACAAAACAAAAAAAGAGTCGCCTCAATTGGCTTAAAAGTGTCTTGTGTAAACGGGGTATCTGTTCAGCAGTGTTATTTCATTATAGACTAAAATATACACACATTAGCCCTAATATACACAATGTAGAATGAATCAGAATTGAAATACATTGATTTTTACAGTCCTGAACTAGTATTTGCACTGGGCTGCTGAATTCTCAATGTGGGTATCAGAAGTGCTGACACAGTCGTCTCTGTGTCCTTACTTCTTTAAATGAATGCCATATATGAACAAGTATGGAGTAGAATGACAACAACAGGCAGGTCTGGCATTTACAGCAGCCAAGTACCTCAGATGCTGCCAGCTTTATTAAATCAGTGCTGGAAGAGACTACTCTATTAACTTCTAAACTGGGTTTTTTTTTCTTCCTCTATTTCTTTTCCATTTACAGCAGGGTGTTGCATACTCTCAAGAATTTCTGATAAACCACCATATAAAATAAACAATGTAATATACCTGGAGATAAACCTACCTGAAGACTGGTTACAGTGAGTCTTCTAGAATCATCAGAAAGAGTGGCTACTGGTACAATAAAGGGACTGTCTGGGATGTGTTCATCATTAAACTTGATTGAAACCTCATAATCACCTTTGAAAAACAATGGTATTGAGACATATTTGGTAAATGTTATTTCAAATTTCACTCAAAAACTAACAGAAGTCACTATTTAACAATGGGACTGGTGCATATCAGTTATGTACAAATGAATAAACATGGCAAAAATGTTGATTTGAAATGAATGTGGCCTCTAACTTAAGGACTGTGTGGACTAGCAATGTTATTATTAGTTTCATCTTTATGTGGATGCGTTGTTTCCACGGAGCACTACAATGATCAATGGACGAGTGAGAACTTACCAGGCTCCTGAACGACGTACGAGACGCCACATGAGCCGTCTTTTCTGTCTTCAAATGAAATCTCAGCTTTGCTCGGGCCTTCTACTGCTATGGAGAGACCACCTGCACCTGCCTCTCGGGTCCAGATACTGAACTCAGCTGTGGGATGGGAAGACATGTCAATTATGTGGTACTTTATGAGTCTAAAAGAGCTGTTAATATATTTTGCATGTATACTGTAACGGTCACTAAATATGTGATTATCCAAATTAAAATGTCCCCTTCAGGTCCTGGGGCCACAATTGTGGTTATGTCACTTCCTGGTTTTCTCTGAAGGGGATATTACCAGACCTGCTTGAAACACTTACTGCAGTAGGTGGTCTACACAGGTTGTAGTTACAAAATTCACTACTTTGAAAATGAAGTACCTGCAACTCCAGCCACCGCTCGGTCCAGGCCAGTGCCACCTGCCCTGACCTTGTGGGCGCCACCTTCACCCAGGGGCCCCACAGTAAACTGGAAGGGGCTTCCAGGCACATGCTGCCCCCTGTACTTCACATTCACAGTATGGGGACCCATCTCCTGAGGCACAAAGCGCACGCTGTAGGTGCTGTCCTCTCCCTCAATGATCTCTGCATCATCGGTCTTCCCTGACGGGCTAGTGACCTGGGCTGTCATCTCCTGAGACCCAGCTTCTCCTGGGAGGGGAGATAAGAGTGAACAAGGAACTTGTCAGTGGATATCTTAATTTAACATGTGAAATGATTAGATCTACACAGTCACTAAATGCATAGATACATCTTTTATGAAAATGTAATGGGTTTGATTTTCTAAAACATTATGTGCCATGTGGGAAACAATCACAGGCCAACATAAAGCATTAAACAGTAAAATAGATTGCAGTGAGAAAAGACCTGGTGACACAGCTAAATGCTTTAAAGATCAGACTGAAGATAAAGACAGGATAAAGAATGATCCCTGGTCAGACACATACAAATAGCACCTTGGTGCCAATTGCTCTCCTACTGCATTTCATACCCAGGTTTGACTTTATTTAGAGACTCCCTTTGTGTGCATTTGTTAAAAATGATTTCATGTTTGCATTTCTAATGAAATAACACCTCTGAACATAGCAACTATCTCTCAAGTGCATACAATACAGATTCCAATATGTATCTTAACTGCTTGGCTCTGTTGGAATTAATTCATGTCTGAATCATTACAATGAGTTAACCCCTATGTTATGCTGACTTAAGAACTACACCACAAAATTACACCACTTTAACAACTAAGCTACCTAAGCTGTAACAAAACATCAAGCCACATCGTAAACTCTAGGGATTAAAAAGCCAAATCATGATCCAGAAAGCTCAGGACACACACCCTCTGGTCTGGGAATGCCAGTGAAGGTTCCCAGGCTCTCGCGGCCAAGGAACTCTCCAAAGACATCGCGGAAGGGATCTCCTCCAACCTGTGTGGACTCCTCCACTCTGACCTCCCTCTTGGTCTCCCCAGCCCGAGTTTTGCTGATCTCGGTGCGCTCAGTGCGTGTGTAGGTGTGGCTACTGCGAGTGAAAGTGCGCGTCAGACGCTCCTGGGCTGACATCATCTGGAACCAGTTCCCTGAAAGCAAGAGGGAAGGGAAGAAGAATGGAAGAAAAGAAGGAATGAAGAAAGAGAGTCCAGCAGGTTTCTTTGACAAAAAGAGCAGCCCATACAACCCTTTAAAGTTTTTAAACCCTTGTTAAAGTTTAATTTATTATATTTACACATACTAGATCTTAAAATAAATTAAGAAAATAGCAAATGATTACAATTTGGCATATACACCAGAGCTTTTAACATAATTTCCTATAGTCCAGATTTCAATCGGAAACCTAGTAAAATGTGCTATAAATCTAACTTCCTGCCAAAGCTGGCGTTTCCTGTAAGTATGGGCTTTACTTTTTCCAAGGACAAGCAAACAAAAAAAGGTAAAGAGTAAAAAAATTTAAATAAAGGATGGTGCACATTACAAACAAAACTTATTAGAGAACTTGGGGAAAACTGAAGCAACATATAAAGTAGAGTGGTTTCTAGCAGTAAAAGTAGAATGGGAGAAAGGGAATCAAAGTCTTTTTTATGAAGTATTCTGGCTGTACTTTCTGTGCTTACCTGGAATTTTGAGGTTGAGGTCGCAGGTGCTGCCAACTGTGGCAATGGAGGGAGCCTGTCTCTTCCTGGTAATGCTCTCCTTCATACGCCCCTCCCCAGTCACCTTCACCGTAAATGGACTGCCTGCAATTGGAGTAATATTTTACACTTTGTTGAAACACATTTGACAAATTACGGTTCATCTGTATAATATCTTTTAATCTTTTAGTTAGGCATTCATCTCCTACTTACCGGGTACATGCTGGTCAGCAAATTTGATGTTGATGATGTAGTTGCCAGGCTCTGTTGGGCAGTATGTTACCTTACAAGTTCCATCCTCCACATCTTCACAGTTTATGTCAACTTTGCTTGGACCTTCGATTGACAAACCTAGACCCCCATAACCTAACAATAAAGTGAGAAAAAAAAAAAGTGTTTCAGTGTTTAGATCTGGTCATCATTTGGAGTAAAAGTTGATAGAAACTGAACTTCCACCATTTTTTCTTACCTGCATTCCTAGTATCTACAATAAACTCAGACACCTCAAAGGTATGACCTTCCACCAATCCTTTTCCTGAAACCTTCACTTTGGTGGCATCTCCAATTTCCGACTGGCCCACCATGATTTTGAAGGGGCTGTTAGTGACATGCTTGCTGTTCTTCTTTACACTAACCACATGCTCTCCAACTTCCTTGGGAGTGAACGAAATACCTTTCAGGGAAAACAAGTACAAGTTGAATTTAACAAGATCGTTTTCTGTCACAAAAGTAATTCTTGAGATACAAAAATGTTTTTAGTTTATGGATTTGTCTTTAAATACTTTCATTTTATTACAGGATAAAAACACACATTTATTTATAATATAAGTATTTTATTGCCAACATTTTGACTTATTTGAATTTTAGCCTACTATCTTTGTATTCTGTAGTTTAAAAAATGTACTGCATGCATGCCATTCACATTTAGCCTATCAAGATGTCTATCAGTGAATGGTACCACTCACATAAATCAGTGTGGCACTCACCAATATGCCTGTTTGGCAGTCTCTTCAGCAGACAAGGCTCCTCATTGCCAGATGGCGCTCTGATACTTGCTGTTAACGAACTCAGATCTGTCTCTGTGATCTTCAAAGAGACATCCGTTGCAGTGCCAACATTGAGCTCAGATGTTCTCATAGAATCATCCCCTGTAAGAAAAGAGTATTTTACTTTATAACTGCCCATATGTTCATGCAACCCAGATCCTAACTTGGTGGAAGTTCAATATACATCTAAAACAGTAAATCTTTATGCATCTACATCATCAAAAATATTTAGGAGATATTGTTGGAAATTTAACAGTAGATCTGCTGCAAAGATCAGAATATTGGTATATCTATTGAATGGGTAGGCTAGATTGTTCATTAGTGCTACACAGTTCTTGACAAACTAAAATTCACATGGAAGCAGTAAGCTTTGTTCAACATAATCTGTGCTCGGGGTTGAAGGATTTCTCCTTATTACCATATCTATTTTGAAATTATTTAACTGGTAACAGTTGTGAAAGCTGATTGCCTACCTGTGATCTTTGCAGTGAAGGGGCTTCCTGCGATATGTTTGTCGTCAAACTTGACAATAATGTTGTAATCGCCAGGTGACGTGGGGAGGTAGGAGACAGTGCAAGTGCCATCCTTGTTGTCCTTACAGGTGATCTCAGCTTTAGATGGGCCTTCAACAGCAAGAGACAGACCACCTGGCCAAAAAAAAAAAAATCCAATATAACAGATATTTTATTCTTAGTATAACGATCAAACTGAAGCTTTTTCTGGAGGCAATGTGGCCGTAAAATTAAATTTATAATATTATCTGAAAAGTATTGATTTATTTTTTCCGGCACCACTAAAATATCTACATCCGGAATAAACATTGTCTTACCTTCTCCAGCATCCTTTGTAACAATAGTGAACGTGGCTGGTTTGTTCACCATTCCGTGGCTTAAGCCTGCCCCATAAGCAGTCACGTGACCACTGTTGATGGCATCCACATAAAACTGCAGTGGGCTTCCTGTAATGAAAAAAGTGGAATGGGTTTAAATTGGATGTTCTGTTATGTATTAAACATCAGCATCTTGTATCAATAAATGCTCCTTCTCTAAATCTAATGGTTCTGTAAAACATTACTTTTATGGCAATAGGGTAAGTACTTTATCCTTGGACTAGTAATTTTTGGCAACAATTAAAAGACATGAGAAATAGATCATACCAGAACTGTACTTTGCTTCTTATCCTATTGGACACTAAATCAGTATGTAATTGAGCCATTTTCAAAGGTGGATTAATTCATTGGCTACCTACCAGGAATATGGTTTCCATCATACTTAATATCCATTTCATGCAGTCCCTTTTCCGTTGGGGCATATTTCACAGTGACAGTTCCATCTTTGTTGTCAGTTATATTTGGACGGGCTGTCTTGCCTGAAGGCATACGCACTTCACCTGCAGTAACCAAGAAACACAGATAAAGGGCTATGATGAGAATCTGGCTTCAGATAAGGGTCTAGGGATCATTAGCACCAGCAGTTTACAAACTCAGAATCTGGATAGGTCTGGGAGGGGGTTCTGTTTTCACTATTCCTAATATCTTAGCTCAGTGTAGCACTTGATTAACTATGCTTTTCCAGTCCCAAACTGCTATGAACACCTAATTAAGGTCACTTAAGCAAACAAGGACTGTATACATTTGTGTTGTTTATTGAAAGTTAACCTTTTATAAGAACCAAATGGTTTATATCATTACGGTAGAGAGTAATTACATAAAGATTCAAATGAATGCCTTCGTTTTTTGTTTTTTTTAATTCAGTGTCAATGGAGTCATCTCTTGGCAGCCTTTTGACCAAGACTTATGCTACTGTGTCACCTATAGAACGTACCTGTAATCTCTCCCTTTTGGACAGTAAAAGGAATGACCAAATTAAAAGGCCTAAGCATGGACTCCATGACATCAACTGGGGCAATGGGTTCCTCTGTCGCCTGAGGGAAGGAATCATAACAGTCAGCCAAAGTAAATGAAAGATGAGCAGCAGGTAATAAGACAGGAAGTAAAGGAGACTGTTAACAGGAAATGACGTCAACGTTTAATGGAAGATCAGCTCTGGGTGATGAGTGCACAAGGTGGTCCAGGCTGGTAAAAGCTGATTCAAAAGAGGAAAAGCTGCAAGACAATGAATGAATCTGTTGTACATTTAACCATGCTAACATTTAAAATGGGGATTTCACTGAAATAATTAAACATCCAGGAAATAGGAGGAGGTGGGGGTTGCAGTTCCCAAGATATCAGTTAATAGAGCTGAAAATTGTAGTTGAAAATACTTGGTATTTAACATGTTTATATTCCTGCAATTATTTGTAAAAGTAATACGGGTAATATTAAATCCAATTGCCATACTAAATAAAAGAAGTAGGGCCATGTGCTCTACAGATTCAGGATTTAGTATATAAGAATATAATTGGAACATGTATAGGCAATAGTCCTATATACTGTACCTTCATAGTTTATCATTTAATTTCTCAGATAAAAGTACATTTGTGGGAACCATTACTTGCCAATACAAAAAAATGTCATCTTTAGTTTCATGTTTAGTTTGTATCAATGCACATATTAACAGATTTCTGGTTTTAACTGTGGGTTACTGGATTATTGTGATGAAGGACAAGGCTGTACACTGAAATACCAAATGAGAGAGTGGATGAAAAGAAGGAGAAACTGTGTTAATGAACGTTGATCCCCTGACAGATGTACCAACCGTTGCTTTAGTAATTACAACCAAGTTCACTGCAAAATGTAACTTTAGGCTACTTAATATATATATATATATAGATAGATAGATATTTAAATGATTTGGGAGCTTCCAAAATGCATTTGATGCTTTTGTTTGTTGAGAACAACAAGTAACGTGAATGCCAAATGCAAATTTCAGACAAATTAGGCAAACATTGGTATTTTATTGCTACAGCAAACATAGTGGTTAACATACCAGAGCAGGAGTACATTGACATTAAAAGTTTTGTGTTGATTATGTATTTATACTTTACAGAATATATTGTCTATTCAATTATTTTTGTAGTTTTCGGATGTATATTGTAATTAGAATGTTTAATTGTTGTTGGTCTATTGTTATCTCTATACCCAATGTGATGGATAGCCAGTGTAGGGTGCGTAGGGCTGGTGTAACTGCATCATGTCACATGGTTCTTCAATAATGGGAATGGTGTCACACGCCTACGGAAGGTAATTTACATGTTAAGGGGGGAAAAAAACACAATATTATGTCACGCACGAACACAACCATACATTTTACAAGATCAAAGCTGGAATTTAAAATAAATAACATACAATATTCAAGTGCAGAATTAGCTGAAGAACATGGTGTGGTGTTTTTTATTTAATGTTATTCAACACTAATTCATACACCACTGAACGAAAACAATTACATTAGCTCCCATCAGCCACTGAGCTTTGAAGTCGTGAGAATATAAACTGAAATACATCATGTTAAACATAAATTTATTGTAAAATGGTGCATTTTGTTGTTGAAGAACAACAACATCTAGCTATGAGTATTCTTTTGTTCATTGAAAGAATTGGTCATCTTCCTTCTTTGAGCCTGTGCAGGATACACAGAGTTTGTCCAGATTATCTCTGGGATCTATGTGACAGCAGCAGACGTGGATGTGTTACCTCTAAGGTCTGGCTTGTTTGTTGGCTTTAAGATTACTGTACTGCATAACAGAATAACAGAAGCACTTACCACCACATGGAAGGGGCTATTTGGAATATGCTCTCCCCCAAAGCGGATGGTGATAACGTATTTGCCTGGTTCTGGAGCAGTGTAGTAAATATCAAACGTCCCGTCTGAGTTTTCCACCACATCAACGTCCAGCTCAGCCCCGTCAGGGGTCGACACCTTACACGTAACCTTTCCCTTGCCAGCAGCCTTTGCATCAACCGTGATCACGGTCTCTTCACCAATTTGAATGGTGGGTCCCAGACCAGTTCCTGTTGGGAAAGCACCATGAAATATGCCTATGTTTTTTTCTTTTGAACAATTACATTTTTCATAAATGCCAACATTAAACAAGATTTGTTTGTTTTATTCCCAATCACTTTATCCAGTCTCCCTCACAATATACCCATGTGTATCAACAGACTGCTTCCAGGTGAAAGACCATAATAAAATACTTACCCAGACCATGTCCTCCAATTGATACTACAAAATAAAAATAAAGCAGGTAGTTAGTCATTTTACAAAATATGAAAGAATCATGCATCTAAATTAACTTTTTATACAGTACTGTTTGAATCACTTTCTGTAAACTAAACATGCAGTATTTGTGTTTATATTTTATTCATGTGCATTTTATAGATTCATAATTATACGATGTCTATAATTCTAACCTTGAAAGAACAGCAATGTAAAAATGAATACTCAGCAAAAAGAATGCAGCTTACCTGTCACCAGGCACTTGCTGGCATCTCCAGTTGGCAATGCATGAATACGGTATGGGGAGTATGGAATCTCATCGCCGCCATACTTGATGGTGATGGTATAACGTCCTGTCATATCAGGCACATATGATACCGTGTAGGTTCCATCCCCATTGTCCCGAATGTTTGCTTTTTTGGGTTTTCCTTCAGGATCCTAGTTAAAAAAAGAAGAAATGTGGAACTTCTTTTTTTAAAACAAAATGTTCATGGATGCTTATTATAGGAGGTTCAAATGAGATAATTAGTTAATGTTGGGTTAGTAAAACCAAAGTAAATCCATAAAGCCTCATGACCCATAGTATTGCTAATGTACAGTAGTTCAATGATAATGCTATTTCTTAGATATAAATAAAAATGACAAGCTTCACTTGAATTATAGCCTGTAAATGGATTCCTCTCATCAGTTTGTCTGAAAATTTAGTAATAGTTTACTTGGTGGGTGTGACTACATGTAGCTTGATAAATTTATTTAAGATCATGGGCTGTAATTTCCAGCTTTTGTCCTCATCGTGCTTTGTAATTTATCTGAATTCTTGAAGATGGCACTTTTGTAGGAGTAGGTTTGAGCAGAAACAGGCTACTTCATATCTGATACCCATTATTACCCCTTTGTAAATAAGCAGTTCCTTATGTATCCAATCAGAATCAAGAATTTCATTATATCAGTAGATTATATCTGTAAAACTGCCAATAATGCATTTTAGTCTTACAGCACTATTAATATGCAAAATATAACAGCATTCTGGAGATTAGTTTCACTCTATGAGTGTCATCCACAAAGACTAGGTAGACAATATTAAAGACATTTAAAGGGTTTTGAAAACATCCAATGAAATGAATGAAAATTGATTTCAGCTAGAAAAAGAGAGGAGCTACGAAGCAAATAAAAACATGTGTTCTTTATCTGTATGCAGCTTATCTGTCTACACAACATGTCTTGAAGGATAGCTTACATTTGACATCCAAAACCCTGTCTTTATTTATCAACCAGGTACATGTATTTATTGAACTACAACATCTGGTTAACATTGATTTACATTTGCTTTCCTTTACACACAAGAAACCAACCCCCTGTTGTGCTATAGTTATAATTAAAACAGTTTCACTCCCATATTATATTAATATTTATGCGTCTTGATTCTTCCTCTACCAGTTTTTTTTTTTTGTATGTCTGACTTTAAAAAAAAATCAAGGCCTCCTACTCGCGGCCCTCAGGGCCCTGCAGGCAACAGGCATCATGTTAGCCGTCCAATAGAGATCCCTGTTCTGAACAGGAACCCTGCAGTGCCCTGTTAGTCCTTTGTTGGCCAAACCTTTATTTGATGTGAGAGGTGTACGAATCAGAAGTTTGGCAGAACAGAAAACCAGTAAGGTTTGCATAAATTTACATATACTTATACTAACGCAACATGAAAAAGCTATATTAAACTATGAACAAGAACACGTTTCCTAATGTTTACTAAAAGTATACCTTCTGTTGTTTTTGTACTTTAACAAAACTGTATACTATATCATGAACATACATTGAAATTAATTTTGAAAGATTATATTTAATCAAAATAAAACAAAGCGAGTTTTTGCTTTCCAGTTCTTGAGCCAGTCCTCATCAATGTATGTTACTTTTAATGTTTTTTAAATAAAACGGTAATAGACATGCCAGTAAAGTTCCAATTAAATTAATGATGTTACACAATTGTAAAAAAAGAAGAAGAATGAAAAACAGCCTTTTGGTACAGCACTTGAGATGGGTAGGATTAACTGCTCATCTGTTAAAACTGGAAACCACCCACCACAGCCAGTTAATGGGACAATATGAACCCACGTTAGGCCTCAATTGACATTAATTAATTGTGTTTTGTTTTACCTCAACACAGTGTTATAATGCATTATATTTCTTTTTAAATATAGCGGATTCACGTACATTTTTTAGGATACACAACAGCTTGCACACCTGTTAGGCAATCTGGATTTCATAAATAGAAAGGGCTTGGTTTGTCCATTGTCCACCTCAGGGTAGCAACTCTGTTCTTGCACAGTGTAGTGAGGACATTTCCAATATTAATATACTTACAAGGATCTGGACAGTGAGGAGACCCTCCCCGGCATCCCTGGCATCGATAGTGAACTCCACTGGCAAGCTGGCTGGAACCCCGGCGGCATTGAGGCCCGGTCCACTGGCACGGACCTTGCTGGCATCGTGAGTGGGCGAAACCTTAATCTTGAATGGGCTGGAAAAGTAAATATTTTTTAAGTGATACAAAATAGACATAGACCTACACTTGAATACTACTCCATGTTAAGAAATACAATATTTATCAAATACTGAGTTTGGGTTGTTTGATTCAGTGCAATGTGAAAGTACATCAGTTCAGAAAACAGCAGAAGCGAACAAGCAAAATAAACTGATCATACTTCTAAGTGATAAAAGTATTTTGCACTGTATGATGTGAATTCAGAAAGAAACTGAGCTATTATTATTATTTTTTGTTTAATCTGGAAACAAACAATATGTGAAAAGGCTCAAGGCATTTACTGACATTGTGTGGACTTCAATTCTTCACAATCCATATATTAAGAAAACATTTTTACTTTACTAGTACATTTTTGGAGAAGGAAGGCTCAATCTCCTCCCAAAGATAACCAAGATGAGTTATAACCCTAACTCAGCTGCTTTGAAAAAAGGAAACTGGCCATGTGCTGGATGTGTGAGAGCCTTACCATTCGGTTATTACCGGTAATAACAATAAAATTACACCGCAACATCTCCAAACCACATATTAGAACAATCATACCAAATGAGCTCTGTTAGTAAGGAATTGAACTGAACAACAGTTTGCAGGAGCTGAAAACCATAAGATATCAATAGTGTCTGCAGCTCCTACCTGCGTGGTACTTCCTGGTCAGCGTATTTCACTGTGACAGTGTAAGGCCCATCCATTGCTGGGGTGTAGTTAACTGTGTGGGTGCCATCTCCATTATCTTTGATATCAACAGGCTCTGCCACTCCTGTATGAGCACAAAAAAGCTATGATTAATACACATCCTAATAATCGCACTACATAAAATGTGTCATTATACACGATAATCTTCTACTGACCAGCAGGCCCAAGCAAGAGCACCTCCAGTGGGGCAAGACCGGCCTTACTGCTGTCGACAGTGAAGGTCTGTGGGATGTGGGCTCGCACTCCGGTGCCCAGGCCAGGGCCTGAGCACTTCACTTTGCTCGGATCCACTACCTCCTTGACAGGCACTCGGAATGGACTTCCTGCACCAGGGAACAGATTAGGCTTGAGACATGCTCCATCACAATTGGTGAAGACCAAATTTATTATGAAAACAATATGAGACACCAAATTTAAGAAAATAAAAATAGAGTTTATTCAAAAACTGTTAAAACATTTTTTTTTTAGGTATTTGAATCTACACTATTATTAAAAGGGGTTACAGACTATTACCTGGAATAGGGTGTCCACCAAAGGTAATGTTGACGTCATAGTCTCCTGGAGTGAAGGGTATGTACTCCACACTACAGCTGCCATCTTTGTTATCTTTACAGGACATCTTGGCTTCTGATGGGCCCTCAATAGCCAAGCCAAGGCCACCGGTACCTGCCCCCCTAGGAACAAAAAAGCAAAGTAAACTGTCAACTCATGATACCACTGTACAGTCATCTCATTCTAAAGAGCAACATTTATCTAGCTACTCTGAAATATCTAAAGCAGTGCCAAAGAAAACTGCTTTGCCATTTTTGTAACTTGTGAGGGAATTTCTGTCCTCAATCTTTATCGATGCAAGATTGTTTTACAACAAAGGATTGTTTAAAAGGCCACACTGTGTAGTGTCTTTAGCTAACACCACCTATCTCATTTCTAATGTGACTAAATCTCAGAAGAAAAGCTGGTACATTTTAGATTAATTTAGCTTAATGTATAGATGAAGTAGAGTGTCTGGATTGTTCAAATTGTTCTATACAATACGGTTTTGGCAATTAATGTTTCAACAAGCAAACAAACATTTTGCTGTCTAAAATCTGTTTATCACAAATAGATTTTACTAGGTGATATGCAATGTAAACCTGCACATCTTTGTTCTGTGTGTACCTCGTTTCCACGGTAAAGCGATTGGGTTTGTTGACAAGGCCACCCTCCAGACCGGGTCCAAAGGCTCTGACACGGGTAGGATCACAGCCCTCAGCAACGCCCACCCTGAAGGGGCTCTTGGGAACAGCCACATCATCATAAAGCACTTCAATCAGATGAATACCTGAAACGAAACAGCACAGCTATGAGTCACTACTTAAGACAGGAAAACGCTACCTGATTGTTAAAAATCACATTAACTGGCATAAAGATAACAGTACGGAATTATTGTTATAACTAGCATGATGTTTTGTTTTTACATAATTACAGATATCTCGGATTGAAAGGCACACTACCAATCCCAGATCTAGAAGTATTGCAGGGACAGCTGTTGTTTGGGAACGGCCATGTGTTCCAGTTCTGCCTCTCCCAGCAGATACAACTACAAGGCAGTGCTTTTTCTGGGAACCTATATTAGGTAAGGACATGTAATGAAAAGAAAGAAAACCAACTGCTGCTGTTTTCTATTATAGAAAATAGAGGTTGATCATGCTGTCATTTGTAAAAACGTTTTTTTAATGTACTGTGTTGTTCTTGGAGTTCTAGGTTGCTTACTGTTTTTATAAATGAGATCTTCATCTGGCCCTTGTTTTGGATAACGTTCACTAAATACATTTCAAACAAATCCTGTCGCCAGCTCTAACGATTCCACAGTCATTAGTAAGCATGCTCTATATTTGTAAAGGAAGGGGGGGGGGGGTGTCAAGGCCAGGTCACACCTCTCTATTGTTCACTGTCAAAACTAAGTGACAGTTAGCAGGTGTGGCCCGATTGCCGACAGACCCAGAGCCAAAAATGTTGTCAGATCAAAGGAATGACAGACAATTTTTTTCAAGCAGGCCGGCATGACAGTTGTGCAGTTAGTAGATAGCAGGGCTTTCTATACCCTTCCCAATGCACAGTGGAATCAGCTGGTTGTGCATTACTCACTTAGTAGACTCTTAGGCCGAGTTTTTGCTAATAGATCCCTACAATGAAACATGTTTAACAGTTTTTAAAAGGATGTATTTTCATGATGTATGATTTGTAGAGTATCATAATTTAGCTTTGTTTTTTCTTACCATCTTCATAGGCTGTGTACTCTACCCTGTAAGTCCCGTCCCCTTTGTCACTGATGTAGGTGTCTGTTTTGCCACCTGAAGGGTTAACAATTCTTGCTTTTATGTGGTTTCCTCCAGTCTTGGTTTGTGCACGAGCATCCACAGTGAATTCAGTGGTAACTTCCCGAAGAACACCTATATACAAACAAAAGTTTCACAATAAAAGGTACAAATACGTACAAAATGAACTGTTAGGTATTTACATCTATAGAGGAAGATAACATGTTTACAATACTGCCTTGACCAGACATCAGCACTCTCTGCTGCCCACACACCTCAAGTGTTAGCAAGTTTCATCAAATTAGACAAGCAGTTTTCTAGATAAATGTACAAATGTAAGTCTGGCATACAGATAGTAGGATGATCAGTCTGACAGTCTCTATTTAACCCAATAGCATAAATAAATGTATTTGGCAAGTTTCATCACAACTCTAGATGCAGGTGTAAACATGTAAGTGTATACCTGTATATTGTGAAGCACTCAATAACTTGTGCTAAAGAAGGTTCTTAACATGTTTAATCACAATTAGATAAGTGTCTCTAGATATATGCAAAGCTGTAAGATATATGCAGAAGTGTGACAATTAGCTTAAATCCCCAGCAGCAACTTATTTTAAATACAAAAAATATTTAAAGAGTTCCCATTGCATTTAACTAGACTGCATTTTATTTAAATGTCAAACTCAGAGGAGCTAGAAGCAGAACAGGGCTATAAATGAAACCCATTGATTTCAAAGACCTGTACAGTAATCATTTCATAGTATGTCTTGTCGCAGCAACTGTGCAGGTAATACTGTAGTAAAAATACAGGTGGAAAATGTAGGGCCTATAGCAAACACTATAAACTGTGCTGAATTAGTGCCAAATTGTAACAGTGTGTTTATTTTGTTAACTATTTTTTTCCAAATATGCTCATAACTGAGCAACAAACATATTGAGAAGCCTGTATGAAAGCACAAGTTATTTATTCACTGACCAGTGATCAAGTGAACAAAAGAGTGCAATATACTACAAGGCTTGCACTCATATCAATATACTATACAATGCACGTTTATACCTATCGATAAACATTTTTCTTAGCTTTTAACAATGCAGCTTTCCATGTCTATAATCCTGTGCCACTTGGTTGTATAAGAGTACTGGTGGCACCTGTCACTGATTCTTGTGGCCAAGTGGGACAGGCCTACCCTCCAGACATGTGCTCATTTTGAAACAGCTGTTAGTGTAGCAAGCCATTATATTCCTGCTGATTTACTTTTGTGGCAACAGCTAATCAGTAAGACCAAATTATATAGTACAGAGAAAGGTGAAACTTCTCACCACGTGGTTCAACTCCAGGTCCGTAAACCTTGATCCCACTGGTGTTGACAGCAGGGTCCACCTGGACACGAGCTGGGAACTTGGGCACGGAGTGTCCGCCATACTTGATGGTGATGGTGTACATGCCGTGGAAGGCGGGTATGTAGGTGATGGAGTAGGTGCCATCACTGTTGTTCTGGATGTGCACCTCAGCCTTGACTCCAGATTCTGAGATGATCTCAATGGTCAGTTCTGCTTCCCCAGCCTTGGAGCAGTCCACAGTGAAGGATCCAGACTCATTGACCTTGCCTCGCTCCAGACCTGGGCCACTGGCTGTCACCTTGCTAGGGTCAAACCCAGGCTTGATGGCTGCTTTGAAAGGTGATCCGGGGATGTGAGCCTCAGCAAAGAGAATGTTGATGGCATACTCTCCAGCCTCGGTGGGCAGGTAAGAGACGGAGCAGGAGCCGTCACCGTTATCCTGGCACTCGATCTTAGCCTCGCAAGGACCTTCCACTGTAAGACCAAGTCCACCGGTGCCAGCTCCTTTAGTATCAATGGCAAAGGGAGCTGGTTTGCCCACTATGCCTCCCTTCAGGCCAGGGCCATAGGCACGCACCTGGGGAACACAAATATTTAAGTGCATTCTAAAACTCTGGAAGGGAGATATTGCTAAATTCAATATGTGGTAAATTCCCATGTAAATATACAGCATGCAACAGTCTCATTTATTGCAGTCTGTACATATATACAGTATATTTTGACACAGATTCTCCAATTTGCTTCAATGAAAAAGAACATCTGGTCAATGACAATGCCACATAATACAATCTATTGTTTCTTAAAGTCTTATAAAGCCAACTAAAATATAGTCCAAGCAGATGTGATATTAGCCAAGTTGAGTAGAACAATTAATGAGCTGTTATTTATTAAGGCTCTTGTCTGAGGACAAGGCTCTTAATCAGTAGCGCAGTACAGCTGCGTTGAATAGAAGAGGCAATTGGCCGCAATTGAAGTAAATTTCATGCCAAGCTTTAATTAGACTATGTCTGTTTGATTTTCTTTCACCTTGAAATAACCTTTTTCTGGTTTCCACTGAAAAGTAATGTTATTTTTTGTGACTGATGGTACTTTTTGGTTTAACAGTCTTAATTAATAATGGATGTCAATTTATTTGTTACACTTTTATATTTATAAGTCATTGGAATATAATATTATTCATACTGGGTGGAGGAGATCTAATTTATAGCATACTGGAATGTGACAAATAAGGAAGCTGTATTTAATGTTCTCTTACCTTGGAAGGATCTGGGGGCATGACCCCCTCTACTGTGAAGGGGCTTCCAGACACAGGGTTCCCATCATAGATGACCTCCACTTTGTAGGGCCCCTCCTCAGGGGGCATGTATTTCACAGAGTGCACATCGTTGGTGGTGCCTGTCTCGACCTTGCAGGGGATGGGTCGACGAGATGGGGAGGTGATTTTCACATCCACCTTTCCCTGTCCTCCTGCCCCATGAGTGTTAATTGTGAACTCCTGGTCTTTCCCAACATCCACTTCTAAGAAAAATAAAGCAAAATCAAAGTCACCTTTTCTGTGGCTCATTTTATAAGTGGTTTGAGAGAGCCATAATTAATAAATAGGAAAGATCTCCCACATGGAAGTAATCTAGTAATCCCATTCAGGAAGCACACTTACTGTTGTTAAGTCCTTGCACTTTGACCTTGTTGAGATCAAGGGATGGAGCCACACTGACAGTGAATGGACTCTTGGGAATGGGATCTCCACCATAGGTAACTGAGATAGTGATGTTACCCTGTAAAGATGGAAAAAGAGAGTAATTAAGTTTTTACCACAGTTTTCTTGAATGTAAAAAAGGGCATTTTTTTTCATAGAATGGGAATGGTCCACTTCATAAAGTTGTAAAGCCATTAGCTGGTAAGATTGGAAATGTAGTATCACTAAAATGTAATGATATGCTGGTAAACGTACCTGCTGTACTGCAGTATATCTCACTGTGTAAGAGTAGTCATGGTTATCAATGATCTCAAAGTCTCGCACTGCTTCTCCTTTTAAGGCACCAATAAAATTAACATCCAGTTTGGCCTTGCCAGCGCCCTTAGTGAAGACTGTGAAATGGGTTGGTTTGCCCACCTCCACACCTGCAGTAGAAATGTAAAACTGATTCATCAGAAAGAGTTGTGGGATATCGCCATGCCTCAGTTGAGTTGTGCCTTCACCAAACGAGTAGTTCCGATATCTCACAAGAACACACAACCTGAAGTGCCATATTGCGATTATAAAATGGATAAGGTAATTTGAAATTAAAAACAAGTAACAAAAATAGGTTTAAAGAGAACAATGGCAATGTCCTTAGATATAGCCTTGGCTATGAAATCACATAGCTCACTTGAAATGAGCAGGGGGAATATTCTTGTCGTTGAATAAAATGTAATATTTCTGTATTCCTACTAATGAGGATGCAATATCATTTTTGGTACACTAGTTAACCCTTATAAAACTTTAATCTTGGATAAAGGCATATTAAGGGCACTAAATAAATTGATGGTTGTCTACTGTCACTGCTACCATTACGTCATGTGTGACTGAGTTCTTACCAGTTTTGCTGAGCCCTGGACCTTCTGCCTTCACCTTGTTGGCATCGTGGGATGGGTCAACTTTAATCCGGAAGGGGCTCATGGGAATTTCCTAAATTCACAAAGATATTATATTATCCTTTATGCATAGTGTTTAACACTCTCGCCAGAATTTTTAAGTACACACATTTTTGCTTCAGCAATATCTACAGAACCAGGCAGATTGCAGCACATGGAAAATACACTGAAAAGAACCTTTTCATCTTGATGTTTATTACCTGGTCAGCAAACAGCACCATGATAGTGTAGCGGCCTGCACCAGGTGGGGTGTATTTCACAGTGAAGGTGTCATTGTCGTTCTTAATGATGTCAAAGTCAATGTCAGCCTCTGCAGGCCCCACAACTCCTGGGGCGCACTTAATACCAATACTCACATCACCTATAAATACAGACATAATGTGAATTTGAACTGCATACTTCTAATTTGAATAGAGACCTCAATTCCAATTTATATGGGTAAAAAAGTCTTACCTTGTCCTGCTTCACCGCAGTCCACTGTGAAGTATGTGGGTTCATTTGCCTTGAGTCCTGTCTTTTCCACTCCAGGGCCATACACCTTGACATGTTCCGGGTGACTGCCTTCTCCAATGTTAACCTGAGAGTAAGTAATTAAAAAACATGTTGAATGAAGATAGGTATGGGTGGCACATTCAATCCACTCAATACACTTTATTGCCATTCGGCTGACCTTGATCTTTCATTTGTTTCTCTTACCCTGAATGGACTGTGAGGGATGTTGACTTCGCCCCATGTAATGATGATGGTGTGCTTGATTGGTTTAGTGGGGACATAAACACAGATGAATGTGTTGTCTCCGTTATCAGTAATCTTGATATCGATGGGGATACCTTCAGCATCCTAAAAAATATAATAAAAAAGAGATAAGACATACTAATAACGTCTTTCACATTGCTAGCAGTATTTATTTTTTTATTAAATGTCTTACCTGTGCATAGATCTTGAGTTCTGCCTTGCCGGCTCCCCGGGCATCAATGGTAAATGTTGCTGGTTTGTTAACAATACAGCCTGTTTGTTCCAGTCCTGGGCCATAGGCTTTAACCTAGGATAAGTACATACAATGAAATAGGTATCTCAATTTACCAACACCATGGGATATTTAATGTACCATCTATTGACCCATGACATACAGATTTTTATAATGTAATATACATTTGGTTGGCTTACCTTTTCTGGGAATACATCATTGACAGCGGGAAGGATGTGAGCCATGAAGGGGCTGTCTTTGATATCCTCATCATCACAGATGACATGGACGGCATAGTCGCCTGGCTCGGTCGGCCAGTAGCGAACATCGCAGGAGCCGTCACCTTTGTCGTCGCATTCAATTTTAGCCTGAGAAGGACCCTCAATGGAGAAACCTGATATGAGACCGAGGGAGATTCAGTATATTAAGGCTGGTAAAAAAGAGACCTGGAAAGAACTAAGAGACCTGCCTGGCAGTATCCATATCTCATGGACCTTATTTATTAATCATTTTGTATAAAAGAGCATTGCCAATGAAATTGCCACCACTGTTATGTGAGAAACGTTTACTCAACAGTCCATCTGAGAGACAATTTGGAAGATTTACTACAGCACTCCATTGCTATAGTATGAGCCGCAGCATGAGACTGTATATTCATGAGGTTCTAGTTCTTAGTCACACTGGCCTAAATGATATCTCCCTCAGTGAAGAGGTAGAGTAAAACCGAGCTTTAGTTATGGCAACACAAGCTATATTCTGACAAAGTTAGGGATGAACTCACAGCCGTTCTACTTCCATCAGCAAGTATAGCAATAGTGACCTGCAGAGTCTGTCCCTGTGGAAGGCGTTATATTGCAGAAAAACAGTCGGTAAAAACTAAATTAAATGCAATGTACTCTGTTTATTGCATTACCCTCGAGCTTTGTAAATGGGGAAAAGAACCACGTTTTAATTAAAGTTGCTGGGTTTTTATTAAAATTATTGGTTGAGGCTGCCAGAGTAAACTTAATTGCAATATTCTTCTTGTCAAATCAGGCAACAATTAAAGTGATGCTCTATAAAATCTAGTTCTCTCATGAATATTTTGCTAACAGATGGCTTTCACACAAAAACAAGATTTACAAGATTTTCTTTTTACTTTAGATTTACTTTTCACTCAGGCCTATTTATCTCCTGTTGACTTGCAGCATTTGAACATAATGTTAAACATATTTTAAATACATGGAGTCGGAGGACTGGGTGACACTCAAGAGCTTTGACCTTTCCTGGTTATGTTCACAGCAGTGGGTGGAGGGGCTAGGCCCTGCATCCACCCATGTGTTAACATTTGCTGTTTTTCTCAACTGCTAACAATTTAAAACACTACAGCCAAGGCAGAAAGGAAGGCTGGAAAAAAGAATCTCAGTGGGAGGTACAGTAATTAGGTCATATTAAAAGAAGAAAGGGCAAAATAATGTTTCTTTATTGAAGCAAACGTGATCATATTGGGTTTTTTGTCCTAATGCCTGCCAATAGTTGCTTAAAGCAGATTTGGCAGCAAGAGAAAATGCAAAGAAGGAATACATTTAATCTACCTTTTTTCCTATTTGCAAGTATTCTTCAATGACTCTCCTGACTTACCAAGTGTCCCCACTTCAGTTCCAATGGCCTCCACCACAAAGTCGGCCGACTTGCCCACCATGCCAGTCTCCAGGCCAGGGCCCCAGGCTCGCACCTTCTGCGCCCCTGCTTCAGCACTGACCTGGACCTCGAAGGGGCTGTGAGCACACAGCAGGATTTAGAGCGGTCACAAACAAACCTGAATATCTGCACCAGAAAGATGATTCCCTCTGCCTGTTCCCTTTTTTGTTCTGTATAAACCTTAATGCTTGTTAGGGAGTCGACCCATCACAGCTTTTCATTAGCTGGCTCACTCACCAGCTAATCACTGCATTGTTCTTCAGTTACATATGCTAAGATAAGAAGAACTGTTCTTCAGTTTTAAATAAGGAAAATACATCTTAGAAAATACATCATAGGTTATACTGTATATGACTGGTAAATTGTGTGATAGATTCTTGTCTCCACAGGAAATAATTCCAGGAAGTTCTCTAAAAATGACAAAGGCTGTAGGAAATTACTCAAAGCATGCTGCTACAAAGTAATCTCTTGTAAAACAAAATTACAGCACACTCAACAAAGGTTACTTAAAGAGCATTCTTAAAGATTCTACAGTACTATATATATATATATATATATATATATATATATATATATATATATATATATATATATATATATAATGTTTTTTTCAGAGACTGTCATGATTAGAGCCCACATTCCCATTTACTCAAACACACTCCTCCATACCTTCTTGGGATAGCGCATCCTCCCCAAGTGATAGTGATAGTGTATTTTCCCGAGATCACAGGGTAATATTCACATTCAAACACTCCTTCACTGACTTCAGTGACTTTCACAGGCTCCTCTGTACCTTCTACCAAGAAACAAAAAAAAAACACATTAGTCACACTGAATTCAAGGATGAATATAACTTACAGTATATAATGTCAAGAAATACCAGACCTGCCCTGTCATATATAACTTTTCTTTTATGTTGCCATGATACAGATAAACCAATTTGTTTAGGCAAAAAATACATTATAAATCCTGCCTTTGCAAATTCTACAGTATGCATTGTCAGTTGTATGATGTAGCAAACCATATGCCATAATTTAAAATTAGTCAAGGTATGGCTATAAATATTTATGGGTTGGCGACTTACTTGGCCCTTTTACAAGCACCTTAAGCTCTCCACTTCCGGCTCCTTTGGTGAACACCTTGAAGTCAGCCACCTCCTTTACCCGGACCCCTTTAGGCTGCAGGCCTCGGCCTGTAGCCCGGCAGGCATTGGGGTTGCAGGCTGTTAAAAAGAAAAACACATACACAGGTGTGAAAAAACTAGATCAAACCTGCGGCAAACAGACACACAAAATCCAATCTTCAGGCAACTGGAGGTGTGTGTTAGTTCTAAAATTGACATTACCGCTTGTCCACAAGACAATTAAAAAAATAAATAAATAAATAGGCACAGGAAGACTGCAAACTTGAAGCAAAACAAACAAAAACAAACCACATGTACAATAACTGCATTCAGAAAGCTGCCGTCTGCATCACAAAACTGCTGGTTTCATGCTGTACCTTTTTAAAAGAAAACTGAACAGCACCAGTGTTTACAACATAAATAAATAAATAAATAAATAAACAGCCAGAAAGGTACTCAAGAAGATAGTGAAATTAAGACTGTTCCATGCAGCCACTAAAACAGTATTTAAACTAGAGTTGCAGGCTGTGGGAATCAAGCTACATTTTACAGGACTTAATCCACTGGTGCTTCTGAGTGAGTAAATTAATTAGAAATGAGACGGCTTCTCAGAAAAGTGTAACTAAAAGGTATACTAAATATATAATGGGAAAAAGGGAAAAAATGTGGAGTAAATGCGAAAGAAAAAACAAACCACAGTCAAGTGATTATGGATGCCAGCTGCAGAGATGGGATGCTAGTTGTGGAGAGTGCAAGTCATGTGTTTTTCCACATGAAGAGAAATTGAAACATTCTTTTCCAGCTGGTCAAGTTTGGCAGTACAAAAAAGTGTCCAGAAAATTGAGATGTCATTAGCAAGAGCAGTACAGCTACAGCTGAATAACTACAGTACATATTATACATGTATAAAACTGTTCTGTGGTTATCAGTAGTTTGTCCAGTATCAAGGCTTATTATAGAAGGGAAAAGGAAACATATCTGTTGTAGTTTTACACCCCATGTTCAGTAAAGGCGTTCAAAATAGGGGGAAAAGAAATCGAGGAAAGGTTTTGAAATTACTTTGCAACTTCCAAATGCATTTCTGGTTTATCAAGTAAATCATAACAACCATGAAAGATACATTTAGCCAACATCAAAAGCCAGTGTTGTAAATGTACCTAAACTGCGCATTGAGCCTCAGAAGAAGAAACAGATGTTAGGTAATCTTGCTTTCATTAAAAAAGTGAAAGGGATTTCTTTTGACCTATCACCATGAGTCTTTGCAAAACTACAAAAAAAATGTTCCCACTGAAAAAGCACCCTTGTATAAGCCTAGGCAAGAAACAAACAAAAAAAGCTGCCTTTCTTGGGACTGCAGAAGGCAAAGCGTCAGCACATGCCAACAAGCTCTGAGTCCCGACAATGGGCCAGACTACACAGGCACAAGCCACACCAGCGGCTCGTACTAACTTGGTTGCCGTGGTTTAGGTGGAGTTGGGGGTGGGGCTTTCTTTGGCTTTTCAGTTGGTGGTGTGTGTATAGACTGAGGGATAATCTGAATAGCTGGAGCCCCAGCTGGCTGGACAGACGGGGGAGCTAGAAAAACAGACAGGCAAGAGGAACAGGGTTTCACATAGGTCACAGCTGATAGAAGCGCCTGATTCTGATCTCTCGCTCTCTTATTGGTTTAAAGAGATTTTCAGGACTACTATTGCGAACACACCAGAGGAAATGATTAATGTTATTAATAGCTTCACTAACTACAAAGCAATGGTTTTAGATCAGACCTAGAACTTCACTTTCAATAGCACAGCGTCCCAGCAGGTCATGCTGTGATACAGGTACAGTAGACCGGGTTGCACTCTCTCACTTTATTCATAAGGATTTTTTTGTTTGTTAAGGAATTGCACACCAGTATTACATAACCTATATTAAGTGGCAACCATTCTTTTTTGAATGAATACTAAAACTACCAGAACACTTGTTACACACTGATACAGTAAAATCATATTACAATTTTCTGATACTTCCAGAACTGGAAACTCTGTTTTCAAGATTAGAAAGATAAAGGAAGTGAAAGATAAAAGAAGAGAAAGAGGAAGGAAGTGCATACGTTGATTATTAAGTCAGACAGAAATATTTACATGAACCCCCTTTTCTTCCAGCTAAGCCTACCTTCTGAAATGTTGACTGTAAAAGGACTCTTGGGGATTTGGGCCCCTGCGAAGGTGACATAAATAGTGTGAGGCCCTTCCAGCATGGGGCGATAGGTACAGCGGTAAATGCTGTCCCCTTTGTCTTCCAGGATGACCTCCACTGTGTCACGACGGCCCTGGGGGTCCACAATGATGACGCCCACGTCTCCTGCTCCAGCACCTTGTAGAGGAGGACAGAGAGGTGAAGGGTTTACATCAGAACTCAATTCACTGCCCATGATTTGTTTTAAGTATTCTGAGCTTTTCTCAATTCCCTGCAATTAAAACCGCAGACAGCACTACTGTAAGGTAGCCTATAATAATAACCATCATTATACCTGCTGTGTAGATGTCAAAGTAGGTGGGCTTATTGGCAATGTTTCCTACAGGCTCCAACCCAGGTCCCCGAGCTGACACTTTGTTGGGATCACCCAGTGCCATGGAAACATTGACCATGAAGGGGCTCTTGTCAATATTCTGACCCGCAAACAGCACTGTCACCTGGAAGAAGAGGCAGATGAAGGGTTTCAGAGCACCAGAGGTTTATCTGTATCCAACAATCATTTTAAAACAATATTTGTATCTTGAAGTTCAAATGCTATGATATTGATTTGGAGAGTGACAGCTAATGGTTGCAGTTATTCCTATTAAGACATTTGACTAATTCCTACTTGTGTTACATAATCAATCATTCCAGGTCTATTCACAGAAGTATTCTGAAATATAACCTTTAGCATGTTCCCTTACAAAGTTTTGCAATGGTGCAGTTTCTAATTCTTTTCCCATGCTTTAACTCTTTGTTTACTTACCAGTGATTGACCATGCTTGTCTGCCCTTTACCATGCTGTCACTATGACTTTACAGAGCATTACTATGCTTTATCAATGATAAACAGCAGTAAACTTTTAAAATGATTATTTCAGACAAGTAAATTATCAACTTGCCCGAGCTCATTAACATCCTTACCTTGTGAAGTCCTGCAACTTTGGGGACATAAGTCACAGAGTAGGTTCTGTTTTTGTCATTGTTGGCAATAACTCTGGCCTTGAAACATACAAAAGAAATGTGTATTTTATTGAAAAATGCTCTCATTTCAATGATTGAACAACAGCACAGGAAACAGGAAACAAAACATAAAACCATACATTTGTAAATCTATGTATAGGAATACATAAATGTTATTCTTCAAAAATAAAAACAAATCAATATTTTCATACCTCCTCGTTATGCCCTTCCGGGTCCTCCACATAGACCAGCACCTCTCCCAGACCAGCATCAATAGTCTCTACAGTGAACTCTGCAGGCTTCAGCACAATATTACCGTGGGGCTCAATACCTTAAGCAGATACATGCGTTCAGGAATTATTTTTTAGAATAAAATATTCTTAATTTCAAACTCTAACAGACATGTAGCTGTAGCAATTTGGAAATAAAGAAAACTATTTTCTTGACTTATATTATATATATATATATATATATATATATCAATTTTCAAGAACTTTCTCAGAAACAAATGAGATACAGTATACACCACAAATACCTGAACTGATGAAGGCACCAATTCTTCAAATAGAGGTAATTATGTGGAATTACTTTGTCTGATTTGTGACTATGACAGCATGTTAAGCAATCACTTGTCAATAGCCACAGTATTCTCAGGTACCTGTAACAAGATTCTGAATGGCTTAAAGTGCCTCAGGTTCTGCTAGATTCAGAAGTACAAGAAGGAAGCCAAGTACGTAGCTATGTAAAGAACTGATGTTCTGTGAAAATGTGTTACATTTACTAAAATAAAAATAATAATAATAAATGCTTTTAAAAAGACCAAATTCCCATTGGCTTTTTTTTTTTTTTTTTAGAGTCTATTGATTTTTGAGTATTACTATGCAGGACAACTGCTATAATATCATTACCTTTATTAAAAATGTGCACGGATTAATCTACTGATTAATCAACTAATGCCCATAAATTAATCGATCCAAATTTTTAATTGATTGACAGCCCTAAAGAAATATATATATATATATATATATATATATATATATATATATATATATATATATATATATATATATATATATAGTGAGTACAATGTGCTAATTATGAAGTGATTGCTGTAAAACCCTGTCTATTTTCACTTTTAATTTCACTGGATTTAATATGCTTTGATATAGTATATATTCAACACATCAAGGTTCAGATTTAAGGTAGCAGTGCTTTCTTACTCAGTGTCAGTGCTGCTATACTGTGTTACTGGGTGAACCCTCTCATACCTGGTCCATAGGCCCTGGCTTTCTTTGGGTTCAGCTGTTTGGATCGGAGAGGAGCCCCAGGCTTCAGCTTGGCTTTGGGAAACTGTGACAAGTAGGTCATCACAGAGTGCTCATCTACATTGGGGTCAACAATCTCCTCAGGAGCGATCACCTACAGCACAATCAAATTAAGATGTTCATTACAACAGCATGGGGCAGTTTTAGCTACTCACAAAAAATAATTGGCGTCAACTTTTTTTTTGGATCAAATTAACAAATTAGTTTTGTACTCTAGAAATTCCACCACACATTTAGCTTATTTAATGAAAATAAAATAAAAACTATGTTGTTGCTATACAGTGTTCCGCATACAAGAACCCACAAAAACATTGAAAGAAAACCTAATTAGGCAACATTTTACAAACATAACTAACATAAAACACTTCCTTTGTTGGTTTATGTTTCATCTGAATTCCATTTATACATTGGAATGTGTTGCTTTCTTCAATAAAAACTATTCAGGTCTAAAGATAAAACAATATTCAAATAAAATAACGAAATCCACAGTCTTAACTCGTTTGGTGGCAACTTAAAAGTTGTAGGAACTCAGTTTTGGAGGCATCTAGGGTGACTTTTTAATTTTTTTTTTTACTAAGGATTTCAACCAAAGTAACCCTGTAACAGCCTTCATTTGAAAATACTATCTGCTGTACTCCTGAGGTGTAACCCAGTCTCTGGTAAATCTGTTAGCACAATGGCAGATGCTCATTCTTCTATGTTTGATAGCGAGTGTAATGCTGATGATCTCCTTGAAGAGAACACTATTTAAAATACCTTCAAAATGAGCCGCAGCTCTCCCACCTAGTTGACACCCAAGAAAATTAAACCTCATTTAGACAAGACATTCCACAGGCTCCATGACTCAGTCCTACTGCAATCTCTACAATGCACTAATCCCCTCCACTGAGATTGGTCTGCACCGCCTCATACCAGCTGTACTCCCTTTCACTAATCCCCTCCACTGAGATTGGTCTGCACCGCCTCATACCAGCTGTACTCCCTTTCACTAATCCCCTCCACTGAGATTGGTCTGCACCGCCTCATACCAGCTGTACTCCCTTTCACTAATCCTCTCCACTGAGATTGGTCTGCACCGCCTCATACCAGCTGTACTCCCTTTCACTAATCCCCTCCACTGAGATTGGTCTGCACCGCCTCATACCAGCTGTACTCCCTTTCACTAATCCCCTCCACTGAGATTGGTCTGCACCGCCTCATACCAGCTGTACTCCCTTTCACTAATCCCCTTCACTGAGATTGGTCTGCACCGCCTCATATCAGCTGTACTCCCTTTCACTAATCCCCTCCACTGAGATTGGTCTGCACCGCCTCATACCAGCTGTACTCCCTTTCACTAATCCCCTCCACTGAGATTGGTCTGCACCGCTTCATACCAGCTGTACTCCCTTTCACTAATCCTCTCCACTGAGATTGGTCTGCACCGCCTCATACCAGCTGTACTCCCTTTCACTAATCCCCTCCACTGAGATTGGTCTGCACCGCTTCATACCAGCTGTACTCCCTTTCACTAATCCTCTCCACTGAGATTGGTCTGCACCGCCTCATACCAGCTGTACTCCCTTTCACTAATCCCCTCCACTGAGATTGGTCTGCACCGCCTCATACCAGCTGTACTCCCTTTCACCACCAAGCCTAGACAAAATTCAGACCGCTTGCTTGTGAAACAGTGAATACTATTGGAGAGTTTTCCGGCACGACAAAATCCTCTCAATTTAGATACAGTGTATGTTTATCATTGTTCTTTTGTTATTTTGTTGTCTTTTGTTTTAAAATTCTGGTATTGAATTCACTTTTGCTCTCACTAGGTGATTTCAGAGAGCATTCTTTAAAAGTAAACTTGTCCCAGGTTAAACATTCCTGCATTGTAGATTAGTAATGTTATACATTTCGAATGATGATTCACTCGGAAAACTAACATTGTAAACAAGTGTAGGTTTGTTTATCTGGAAAAAAAAAAAATTGATTTGTGACCAGGGAAAATCTGGGAACCCAAACTTGTGGAGACTAAAGATAAGGCGATTAATACATTAATACCATCTGGGTCACTGAAATGACAGTGTGACTAAGATCACTTCCATACAGTACCTGAGGCACACCCAGCCAGTCATCGGCCTGCTGCATGGCTTCTCTGGCATTCTCCACAGGCTGGTTAGGGTCCCAGGACTCCCAGTCAGGGCACAGACCTGTAGGGAAGAGAAGAAAAAGTCATGTATTACTACTGACCTTCACTCAAAGGGATGACATGAGAAAAAACCTTGTGATTAATGTAGATTTGTGTATCAATGTCGTGGTGGAGCCTTTATGACTTTGTAATAGTCAAATTGGTCAGTTCTTTTTTTAGATAAGTGATACACACTCTTTATTGCTCACTAAACACATAGAACAATGGTTTATTCTATCTGAATAGCAGGCCCTCCAACATCACTGTCTTGTATACAAGAGTATAAAAGGTCATTCCTAAACAGAATTTACACCATGTGACCTACTTGCCCAGAAAGGAGGCTACTTAGCCAACTGCAACATATGGCTACCTTAAGATGATATTATGGGAATCGTTCTTCAGGTTAAAAAATCACAGCCCAATATTGCTTGCTGGCAGCAAAAATTGGATGATGAAAACAGATGACAAAATAAATCAGGTTTTCCACTTCTGAAACAGAGCTTTAAATGTTTAAATAGGTCTTCAGCTGAGCCTAAGATATTCTTTATGAGGCCCTCAGTTTTTCCCCTCAGTTTGGACAGCACGGTAATTTGTTCTTGGAATCCCAGTGCAGGGCCACTCTGGTCCAAGATGGAAAACCTTCCAGACACATATTGTGTAACTAAAGTATTTCAAAATCTGTAGCTTCAGTCGTACTAAACTGCATTTGCACTGTTAAAGAAAAGGGCTTGTAACCAGGAGGCCCCCGGTTCAAATCCCACCTCAGCCACTGACTCATTGTGTGACCCTGAGCAAGTCACTTAACCCCCTTGTGCTCCATCTTTCGGGTGAGATGTAGTTGTAATTGACTCTGCAGCTGATGCATAGTTCACACACCCTAGTCTCTGTAAGTCGCCTTGGATAAAGGCGTCTGCTAAATAAACAAATAATAATAATAATGATCCAAAGCAGTGGATTCAACAAGGAGTAGGAAACAGAGAGCAAGATTTAAGAATGATGCGGTAAAGAAAACAATATATATAAGAAATATTATATATATATATATATATATATATATATATATATATATATATATATATATATATCCAAATTTCCAGAAGTAGAAGTAAAAAATATTTACAAGCAGGATTCAGGAAAACTAATATAGATACATTTTTTGGTTTTTATTTCTAAAACACTGCAATTAGGAATTGTATTCCTGCCACTTTGAAATGCTTACACAGTTCATCTGGTTAAGTTTAACAGAAATCATATTCCACTTCGACCATGGAGCTCAGTGCCAATGTATTTATTCACACAATAGCCTGAGGCCAACACAGTTTGGAGAAGGCTAATGTTCTCCTGAAGTATTAGTGGAAATTATTTTAATGACACCTAATAGTGCATTTTGAATTCATTTTAAATTACACTCAATTACACAGAAGGTCACTTAACCACAATGCCTCACACACACACACACACACACACACACACACACACACACACACTCAAACACACACTTGTATATTCCAATAGTATTCCAATAGAAGGTAAAATTATTTATATATATATATATATATATATATATATATATATATATATATATATATATATATATATATATATATATAGATAGATAGATAGATAGATAGATAGATAGATAGATAGATAGATAGATAGATAGATAGATAGATATGCCTGACTGTAAGAAAATGTTCACTGTCATGTAAAATACTATTTGTAACAGCTGAGCTGCTGCTAACGGTAATTTCTTTAAATGCTTTATTGATAGCACTGATGTAGCTAGATTTTATTTTTTAAGTAAGCAAGAATTTGGCCACTTTTAATTTTAAAAAAAAGAAAAAGCTATCTGGCTATAGAGATTTTACGATTGGCTGCATCGCCTCAAGCACTCTTTGCCACAGATATTTTACATACCATACTGGCATACATTATTACTGTATAAACATGTTCTTCAGAATAATTAAAAACAAATGCCCTTTATGGTTATACATATTGCAAGCACTAGTTGGCTATATTGTCTGCCCTTGTGCTGTTGTGTTACCCACTTACAAGCACAATCGGATATAACACTTTGTTTTATTGCTATTTTAGTGCACAGCAGGTAAATGTTATTGAAACACATTAATCTCCTGCATACAAGAATGGGCCTCTTGTGCATTATTAACAGCTTTGCTCCCTCCAACCTCTTGCTCACACAATTCAACACTTCCTATGTTAAAAATATCTTGTTGCAATAACAAAGTGTTTTGTGATCGAATCATGGAAAAAGCTGTGAGGCAGTGTTAAGATCCTTATGCAAGGGAAAAAAGTTTAAAGGGCCTGTTGAAGGTCACAGCATACAGTACTTTGTTTGAGGAGTGGTTATTAAGAAATGTATGGTATATAAAAATGTGATTACAAAAAAAAAAAAAATTCATGGTATCCATGTTCTGCTCAGAGTACGTGTTGGGGTGGGGCAAACAATAGTTTTGACATATTTTTTTGAATTCTAGACACTTTTTGTTTTTTATTCCTTTGAACAAATAACATTTACTAGATTGTGTACCAAGTCTAATTTAAAAAATGAAAATCAGTTTGGAGTCCCATTGCTACAATCCTACAATATGAAATATATAACAAATAATAACTTATAAAAGTTCAGTTACTGAAATACAGATCAATACAATACTCCTATTTAAAACTTTACTCACTGGAGACTCTTTCTGCTAGGTCAAAAGGAATTCAGGCCTAATTTGGAAAGCAGGTCCCTAAAATGAAATAAGACCTGGGCATAAAGTTATTACCTAGTCCTGAGAGACCTTTACTTGATCCAGATCAGCTGTCAACCACAGCCCCAGTCTGACCCACTGTGTTTCATGAACTGAAACCATTACCACTAAATTTCGGTACTTGACTATACCCCAGTTTGACAAGAGCAGTTATAATTAGAACTACATTGCAGGAGATTAGGGTGGAGCCACTTCTTGGTCACTAGGTATCACATGCCCAGGGTCATCCATTGCATTATAGCTCTACCAAAATGTCAAAACATTTATTTTAAATAAAGAAAGCGGATACCACCCCTCTTGATATACCCCTCCTACTATGCACTGGACTTGCCTGACCTGTGCAACACGTTACTCGATCCTCAGCTGATGCACTATCCTTGCACTACTGCACTACTAATATGTCATTGTATATTTAACTTGCTGTAATCCTGACTTGTTGCATCCTAGTTCTTATTGTATTTGAATAGTATTATTTGCACTTGCTGTAAACTATACTGCATTTAAATATCAGTCTTGCATTGTAACCCAGTGCTGCCCTGTAACACCTGTAAGTCGCCTTGGATAAAGGCCTCTGCCAAATAAATAAATAATAATGTATGTATTATTTATTATATTATTTACAGTTGATATCCTGTTTTCTATATTGACCAGTCCTCGTAAATCTGCTGTCAGGCCAAGGAGCTGTGTGTGCTGTATTGGGGGAACGTTAAGCCTTACCTGGCGCACAGTTGTCCACCAAAGCACCCAAAGCTTTGCCGTCCTTCCAGTCTCTGTGGAAATTGGTGATGGGCATCTGCGGGATCTTGTTCTGGATCCATCCCAGCAGCCTTTGCTTGGGCGTCTGTTTCTTGGCGTCCTCCTCGTCCTCATCCTCCCACATGGGCATGGAGATGGAGTAGTGCAGGATGAGGGTCCAGATCAGGCCCAGGATCAGCTTCAGGTTCCCATCCACAATCGCTTTGCTGTCTGTCAGGGAGAAACACATCAAAAACTATGTTACAGGAACCCACAGCGATAACTTTAACTTTACCCAGACTATTAATCAACACACAATTAAAACATATCTGGCTCAACAAAGCAGGCCAAAAATCTTTATGGGTTTGTTTTGCTGTGAAACATTAGCTGTTGAAATGTATCTAAGGGTTTCCTATTCAGTTGTTTTTGTTAACACTACAGTATGCCAGTGAAACATGAAAATAAATGTGTATGTGTAATAAATGTATACAAAGCAAGCAGAAAAATGACCTTCAACAAGACTTATACAAGACCCAAACTTATTCAACCGCCCATTAACAGGCACATTTTTACAGCTATTACATGTATGTACAAAATAGGTCTTATCGAGTGATGCTTTTAGGAGGTTCCTTTTTTCAAGCAAGCCATCCCTGCACTCTGTCTCACATGGGTTCCATTTAGAATTAAACTCAGCCATGCGGGTAAAAAAAACTGTTCCTCTGCAATCAAAGGTTAAACTTTTCCGGCTCACGTTAGGCCTGTGATCTGTATGAGAACCTGGCCATTTGAGTGTCCAAAGGGGCTAATCAATCTCTTATTATAATCAGTTCTTTTGGAATACTAAAATAGTCACTGCTGCAGCTTAAGGCATAGTTATTCCCCTCAACATGAAAGTGTAACGCCAAGAAGATGAAGCACAGAGATATATCATCTCCTATTTTGACTTTTTTTTTTTTAAATTTTCAACAGACTTTTTTTTAGAAATTGTGCTGCTTACAGTGTTTAAGATAATTGTAGCCTCTTCAATATGACATTATTTTTTCACCAAACATTTACAAATAGTTAAACATGAATGAATCTGAGTATAAACAGTGTAATTGGTTAGAGTTGGTTTGGCAATACATCATCATTGAAACCAGCTGTTTTAAATAATTTTGCAATCAGGAAAGTATATGTAGTATGCCTAAGAATCTTCAATGGAGCAAAATGTCAGTCTCTAAAATATATATTTTGTCTCTAAAATACCATGCACACAATTAAAGACATATCCAACACTCTGGTCTGTTCTGGCCTCTCTAGGGTGAAACAGTGCAGGTCTGTTTTCAATAAACATTGTAGCTCCAGCCCCCCACCTCTTCAATTCTGAAAAGGGCGTTTTCTGTATCAAGCGCTCATTTTAAATCTCCTTAACAACACATTATTTTATTCATGATAACTTCTCAACGATAAATACATTTTAGGCATGTGTGAATACTGTAAGTATGGAATGCATGTTTGTTTCAGATTATTTCAATTGTAAAACTAAATTACCATGGGCTGTAACATAAACTTCATTCTACATGGAATGTACTTGCACATATGTAAATATAACTCTTAATAATACATTACCTATAATATGAACACCATCATCTTTTTTAACACTTACAGCACCTTATTATGGCATTCAAAATGACTCTGTACTACATACTGCATACCAGGTACTGTAGAGCAACTGTTGGTTGCTTAATTGCACTGCTGTGCAGCTATTTCCTGTTTCATCAGGGCGCTTATTTTTTTAGACCCTGTTCCCAGTAACTGATATTTACTGCAAATTCAACAAGCACCTCCTGGTAAAGTTGGTGGAATTTCACACGCGCTGTGTTCTAAAAACAAAATAAACCTCTGGGTTACTGAGTGCTATATGGAGTGCACTGCATTGCAGGCCTAGATCAGATAGCAAGGGGTACTAGGGCTCTGTAACTAATTCTGAATAAGCGGGCTCCCTCTTGCTAGGAGGGAGTAATTGACTACCTCAGCATCTCCATTCAAGGTGCACTATAAGAGGCATGGCCTTGATATTCACAATTAAATCACATTATATTTGAAACACTGTTAAATCCCACTGAGAGCATTCCATACCTGTGTGTGCATCCAGCATTATTTCACACTAATATTATAAAACATTATACTATTAAATATGGCGTTAAACATGTCTCCTTATGTCTGAACTGAACATTGCGGTAATTGGTGTCGCAAGCATTAAATCCACTATACGTGTAAAACTATTAAATGCATTGTTTCAGAACTTATGATCCTAGGTTTTAATTGTGTTTTAAATCCTTAAAACATTTGAGTTTATTTATTTTTTTAGGTTTTCTTTTTATACATTGAAGAGCCAACACAGTATCAGGAGTTTAAAGGATGTACAGATAATAAGTTAAATAAATAATTTTTAAAACTGACTTCATATATCTTTTATTAGAATAACTGGGATTGTGAAGAGAGAATCTGCATCATTATCAAAATATTTAAATCAGTATTGGTATGTATGTCAAGTTAAGTTTTCTGACACTTTCAAATCCCAATATCCATTCCAATATTTTCCCCAGACCCATAGCATTTGTCAACAGCCAAGAATAAAGTGTGATGCTTTTTTCCCCTCAAAGAGCTTAGCAAAATCCCCAAATTACACATTTTCTCCAGCACAAGCGTTACATATTGTTTCCAAGGACAATGCACCCATGGTGGTTATTTTATGTTTTTAGTTTTGAAGTGAATTCCTGTAAGAAGGGGCTTAGATACTGTAGTGAGAAGTCAAGGTCATCCTTTGAGGAAGTTTGTTGTTATATTCGGTTGCCAGGGAAAACAGAAGCTTGTAATCATGTTTAAAAAGACGGAAAGCGAGAGAAGGAGAAAGAATGTTGCATTCTACTTCTTAAAGCTGCTGAGCCCAGCAGAATCTTTGGATATTTTAAAACAGTAGCTCGAACAAAATGGATCAATTCCCCTGAATCTTTTTTCCTCCCAAAGTGCTATTGAATAAGATACAGTAAACACAATGGAAAGGGCTGACATTTCCACCAAATGGGATATGCTCTGTGATGACATGTGTCTTATTAGCAAATGCCATTCCTATTGTTTAACTTGTTCAGCCTCATGTCAAGAAAACCTGAATGCAAGCTAGAAGAGGCCAGTTGTTCTTTTCTTTAAATCTTCAAATGCTTACAGAAGAAAATGCTTGCCAACTGCATTACATCTGAGCAGTAGCATTTCCTTTTTTTCTGTAATGATACTGAATGCAGTGAAAATAGCCTGCACGAAGTCAAACTTGCAGCTTTATGTTTGAGTTCTCAATTTATTCCAATACATAAACCAGAAATGTACAGGCCTGGTTGACTTGGGTAACCAATTTCTAGAAATCAGTACTGATTAGATGTAAAACTTCATAATAGAGGGAAATGTGGGGATTATTATTATTATTTATTTCTTAGCAGACACCCTTATCCAGGGCGACTTACAATTGTTACAAGATATCGCATTTTTACATACAATTACCCATTTATACAGTTGGGTTTTTACTGGAGCAATTTAGGTAAAGTACCTTGCTCAAGGGTACAGCAGCAGTGTCCCCCACCTAGGATTGAACCCACCACCCTCCGGTCAAGAGTCCAAAGCCCTAACCACTACTCCACACTCCTGCATTATATCAAGACAGAGAGTGGATGCCTTGACAACTCATCACTCACTAAAATAGAACAAGGGTTTGTTATCTAGGACCCAGGATAAAATGCACCAACACAAAAAGTATGTCTGTGCCAACATTTTCATATACACATTCCGATATTAAACACAAAAAGTATGTACAACAGCCAGGCAACGAAAAATATCATAAATTCAAAGCACTGTTCCTCAATTGCTGAAGCAAAGTTTTTAATTAAATTCTTTAATATAGAGGCGTTCAACTGTGAAAGCACTTGAAATTGCATCAGTATCAGCCATCAACCAGAAAACGAGTAATCCTGGGATCCCTCTCTTACTAGAAATCTAGCTTTATCATTGCTGTACCTTATCTGAATTGACACTTTCCTGAGACAACATAAACACACACACACACAGGGTGTCTGGTGGCAGCCGTTTCCTGACTTCTTTTCCTGCCTTCTTATCAAGCTCCAGTTCTTGCACTGGAAGATTTTCGCCCTTTGCACCCTCCTGTCTTGTTCCACTGGCTGTCTCTCCTCAACAGCGCCCTCGAAGCATACAGAGGTGACTATAATTCCATTACTGTATCGTTCCAATAAAATAAACTGCTGGCTGTGCTCCACTGAAACTCACTTTTTCCACAAGATTATTAAAAACACAATGAAGCAGGTCCAGCAAGAAAACAGATGCTCTGAAGCCATTGTCTTACTTGATCTGATTTTTTACCCATTAGATAAGTCATTTTAAACTCAAGAAAAAAAAATACTGTATTTATGACCCAGGAGTTGGTAACCTTTTAGTGGGCCAGACAAATCAATAGATTAATACCTGCCAAAAGATAGACAGGACCTATCCTCTCTAAATAACCCCCTTAAATGAGTGTTAGGTGTTTAAGGTATCATTATTTAAAAAATGTGTTAAACCAAGATGTACAATATTTCCATCTCGTCTCTTGTTTGTTACAATTGCTTTTAATGTACATTATCTTCTAGTGTTCAAAACGCAGGAATGGTAGAGCTGATAAAGTATTACCAGTATACTCTGGTAAGAAACTGTTTAGTTTTCCTATATCCCTGGCTCAACTTAAACCAATTTTTTTTTTTTTTTTAATGAGACCACCAACATCTGGGCCATTGTTGTCAATTACCAATTCAACTTTGTAATTCACTAAATGCTGTACAGGCAGTATAAAATGCAGACTCCTTAGATATCCAGTTTTTTGCTCTTCAGAGCAGGGTTAAGAGTGTTCTCGTTCAGGATTGTGTCTCTCCAGGTAGGTTGTTTTTGTTGTTAAAACATATATAAACAATACAGAAGGTTTCAGCATAAAAATAACCCAAGAAGATCTTGAAATGTGCAGTAATTGGTTGGGTTTTTAGTACTAATCAGCATCCTTAAGATACAAAATTCTACATTTATTTAAAAAATGAGTATTGGACCATGAACAGAACAAGGGATAGTCACAGTTGTAACTTCTAAATAAGGACACAAAAAGTGAAGGCATTACACCGAATCTTGGAGAGACCACCAAATGCTCTGCTTGATGAGGACGACTCTGACCTTTATTGACCACGGCTAGACAGCCCCTCCTCCTCCCCAGTTGACATGACCGTTACATTCCACAGATGCAGTCCCCAGGCCTCCAGGGTCGCTATGGCAGCAGGACAAATGTTGAAACTGCAACCGAAACTGCTTGACGCACCCCGACAGGACCCAACAATGCTATGAATATGCCATACTGAACCTGTTGTGAAATTCATATTAAATTTAAAATTGACCAACCATGCACTTTGGTATTATGCACCACTAACTCAGAGAGTATTTTTTATTAATAAAAACTCAATCTATCCTGCAAAATCTATTTCATGTGGAAGGGTTTGAGTCCAATCATTTAAATCCCACACAAATTGAAAAATACAGAAGATATCTTCCACAAATCCTACAAGATCTGTTTATTATCATTCAAAGTATGCAATAAGCCAAGTTCCTGGGATTTGATAGTCTACCCATAGTAAAGCTCATTCAAGGATCCTGAGGGATGACTAGTGATTATTCACCCCACCAAAGGAACAGTCAGCAGTTTGTGAATTGTTGAACCATGTGTTGCCCAAGTAATTATTTTTCAGAAGCAGCTGCAACCAATATATACTTGCCCTTAAAAAGCACAGTTTTTACAAATTGCACACTCACTTATTTAAACAGGTAAAGATGATTCTGTAGTTATCAAATGTGTTTGATATATAGCTGAATTCATATTAATATAAGTCACTTTGTAAATGCAGCTAATACATTTTATAATCCTGACAGAACTTTGTAAACAATAACAAGCCATCTAATTAGTTATTGCACAGGTTTTCTACAACTGCCTTGTATAGAACAAAAGATTCAAAGTGTGAGCTCAAGAAACAAACATGGAACAGAGTTACAACAGTATTCAATATTTTGTTTTCTACTTGAGATGGCAATAATGATCTTGCCCAAGGGGCTTTCCAGAGCAATTATTTACAAAACTCTCCCAATTCCCAATAAATGCACTGGATCTTGTTTAAATTAACAACTGGGGCTTGCAATGAATTCCATGTTGTAACATAAAGAATGAGTCCTCACGGCTTGTAACGGTTTTCTTTTTTGTTTGTTCGCTTTTTGGTAGCTTTGAACCATGGTTACAACTTGGCAAGAGAGTAATGTTTATATTGAAATAGGTAAATCTCTTTTTCATCACAACTATTATGATGTATACTTAGAAGTTCAGAGTTTGACATATTAAAGTAAGGAAATCCAAACTAGAATCAATTGCCAAAGCAGCTCCAGATGTATTTTGTAGTTGTTTTACAGAAAGACTATTTCCCTTTTATCCGACTCCTGTCAGCAATTAGCATTGGATCTGCAATGGCCTTGCAAATTGTTTCTAAACACATTGGGTCAATTGCAGCGTACCAAATTTAGTTCACTTGATGTGTCTAACTAGTGGATTAAGCAGGTTGGACTAAAGTTAATACACCTTCAAATCTTGATTGCAGCGTATCAGAAGTTAATCATCACAGGTGGATCATCTACTAAATCAGACTAAACAAGAACCTGATTGCAGCGTACCAAATCAGATGTGTGATGATCCTGTTCAAGTGGATTAACTTAGTACTGTGAAGAATAAGACGAACTTTGTATGCTTGCTTACAATGTTTGCAGAGACAGCTGCATTTTCCCCCTGAAATGACTAGTACATCTGAAAACTTTATTCCGTACATTTCTTATGTTCGTCGGGTTCGGGCAGTCAATCCATGAGAATAAAGTCGCACAATATATATAGGCCATACATTTAAAATAAATGTTTTAATCATGTACCTTTGATAAAGTTTTCAGTTTAACGCAATACATTTTCAGTTAATATACCTTAGCCAATGCCAAAGGAGGCCTTTTTTATCGCGTATCAGCTGTTGTTCCCATTGACTTCCCAACTATAAATGCTGTATCAAAAACCTTGTTGTTTTTTTTCTGTCAGTAGAGAATGGAAAGCTCACTCCTTATCATCTCACTCAGCTGTTGTCCAGTTGTTTAAACAAGTGAGAAAGAGCTGATCCCACCCTGGCTGAAAACAGACAACAGCAGCTGTTACTGGGTCTCTCTCTCTCTCTCTCTCTCTCTCTCTCTCTCTCTCTCTCTCTCTCTCTCTCTCTATTGTGGGCTGACAAACAGAAAGCTTTTTTACAGGGTTTTAAATCACTGCTAAAGGTCGACTGGTCCTGCAGAAAATAAAACTGTTCAGAACAGCTGAATGAAGAAAATGGAAAATGTTTTAGGTCAAAATTACCCAGTGCTACTTTATAAATGTGTAAGACAATCTGTGATGTTCTCATCTTTGTCCTAAACCACTGGCTCAACCCAAACCATGTAATTGTCACTGCAAACAACAGTTGACTGGATCTCACACATGTCACACATAAACATAAACATAAACAAACATAAACAAATTAAGTGTGTAAAAATGAATGCACTTTTTTTTTAAAAACAGGAATCACAAGTTACCTTAAAACACAAACATTTAAGGGATGTTTGACTTTTTAAAACAGACCCTTTTTCAGGGGGTGGCCAAAGTTGGCCCTTCCAGCCATGGTCTTTGTTCGAACCCTAGTCTAAATTGTTTAACTGAACCAATTAAACCTCCATCCATATCATAAAGTAGTTCATTATCTCATTTTACCTGTTAAACCTGGAGAGGAACGGCCCTCCAGGACCGTAATTCGATTACTCTGATTTAGAGTTATCACTGCAGGCATTGTAAACACAGCACTAAACGATACTGGAGATTCACAAGTGACTGACAGATGCTATCTCAAACGCTGAGAATAGGACACAGCCATGGTCATGGATTTCAGGCCAGCAATGTGACTGTCAGCAGACAGAACACTCTGAAACTAATCGACTCTGAGTCTATAAACACTGGCGACTAACTCAGTAATATCTGCCCCCAGGCTTTTAAAAATAGATTATATAGGGAGCTATTTATTCTGGGGGAGCTACTCACATTGTTCAGAAACTCTATCCTAGCTTTGTGATAGAAACTTAAAGCGAAATATCCATTTGTCCTCCAACAAGGCAGAAGAATGTGATACCCACCAGCACCTGTGTGTCCCACATTTTTAGAGACATGAGTCAGCATTATTAAAGGAGGGTGTGTTGTTATGAGTAGAATTAATGACATTTGTTACTGTATATATATATATATATATATATATATATATATATATATATATATATATATACAGTTTAATATGATGCATATGTTGTAAATACTGTAATCTATTCTTCATAACAACAGAACAAAAACGTGAATAAAGGTTTTACCAATGGACAATCAGACTGTCGAATCTAACATTAACCATGTAATGAGTTATATTTTACTGGTTATTTATTGGGTGCATTCTTTAAAATTTAATGATTTAGAGTAAAAAGCTTTTGTCTTTGGTTGTATACTGCATTTCACTAAACTCCAGTACTTTCTATTCTGCAGGATTCAAAATAACCTCATAAACAAACGTCCGGAAGATACAACCAATGATTGAGAGGCAGGATCTACTTGTGATGTTAACATTTAAGTGTGGTTCGGTGGGCGGTACTAGGCCCCTGCGCCCTATCATCTTCTTCTACCAATTAAATCTATTCTATTTAACCCTTAGTCACCTTCACCTAGTTGTCTTGTGTTTTTTATTTCCTCCTCCTCCCTCCTCCTCCTCCTCTAGAATCTCAAACCGCCTTTGCATCAGTCTCCTCTGGGGTTAGTGATTCCACTTTCTCCAACCCTTTGTTAAGCATCGCTTCATTTACCTCATAGAGGAGGGTTCTCCGTGAGTCAGAGGGGACCCCCAGTCAAACCCCTCCTTTAGCATGCATGATTCTTTGTCTTCTTCTCTTTTAGGTTCTGATGCCTCTATTTATGTGAGGGCCCCAAGCGGAGGAACCCCTCTTGTTTGTCGGGTCTCCTCAGCGACGGAACCCCCCTCCTATAATGTTGGGCTTTTGAAGAGGCAGAACAACCCGCTCAATACGTTCTAACAACTACTAACTTCTTGTTTTCTTTCCAGGTCGCCAGCTTCTTCGTATCTCGGGTAACCTCAACGACGGTGACCTGGTTTGTATGTCGGGTCATCTCAGAGATGGTGACCCCTCTTTGTTTGTCGGGTCATCTCAGAGACGGTGACCCCCCTCCTGTTTGTCGGGTCTCCTCAATGATGGAACCCCTCTTTATATGCGTAGGGCCTTTGAAGGACTGAGCCTCTCTTTATATGTAATATGTTACTAACTTTATGTCTTAAAACATCACAGCAGGTGGCCTTGTTCCACCCAGTGAATTTTTGTTATAGTCTGGACTATACATTAATGAGTCATTTTCTATTTTAGAAGTTATTGGTGGAATATGTGTCTTTCAGATGCAGGTAGTCCAGCTGCCACTTTAACAACAATAACAATCACTTTACACAGAAAAGGGACATACTGTATAGCACTGCTTTGGAATTATTATGAAAATGATCAGCCTTTTGATAAGTCAACAGAAAAATGATTTATTGACTCTCCCAACAATACCAACAAAACATCTGCCTTCAACAGATGTGCTACATTTTTTAAAGTCTAAAATGGGAATTCCTCGCCACTCAAACAAGCAGCAATTAAGGATACAGTCTGTCATTAATGTTGGTGTCAAAATCTTAAAATCTCTTTTAAGCTTCTCAACCCTGGGAAAAATGCTGAATATGTTATCCATATTTCTTTCAACATATGTCGACGAACAAAATTGTATTTAATTTCTTTTTAAAATGAAATCTTTCACAGGGATGTAATAGCATTTCTCAGCAATTAAGTAGCACAACAATGTCTAAAGATAATGGAATGAGGCTGTCCCCATCCATCAGACCAGGATCTGGAGACATCAGTATGCTGGTGACATCATTGACAAACACAGCACACAAAATCCAGCTGCACTCAGCACATCCCCTAAAATGGTATTGCCTCCTTGCACTTTCCTGTAAACACCCATCCTTTTTAACAAAGACATGGCTATGAATCAGAGCACTTACATGGGTTTAGAAGCTGGCCTGCTGTTCATGCAAGATGTAAACATTGAAAACTTCCAAGACTTTCTATGGAGGTGGTGGGGGTAATTATTATAAACGACTTCCTGTGAAGATTTATTTGCAATGTATGCAATAATGGGCCCAGTTCTGTAAACCCTTGGAATTTAACCACAAATTAATTAAATGTTGAAGGCAAAAATATTTTCACAGTTTGGACCTTCCCTAAATATTGCACTATTTGCCATAGCTTTTAGGTTGATCTGGATTGAAAATCTAATTTAAAAAGGGTGGGAAATGTAGCTTGTAAATTTTGTATAATTTAAACCCCACTTGCACACATTTCACGTCCTGAATGCTAGGAAGATAATATTTGGCCTCAAATGTGCATTTTTCTGTGCTTACTGCCTCTGTGACACATGGTAACAATTAGGGGTCATGTTATAGAGAACTTGTGCAGAGTGTCCAGCAATTTCCTTCAGAAACCACTGCAAAGAAATCTAACTTGTTTGGCACAGAGAGAACACTGGAGCTCAAAGAATGAGCGCACCTCCAATATTAGCAGACAACCTAGTAACATTCAGTGGAAGTGGAATAATGTAAAGCAAGAAGACTCTGAATCCTTGAGTAAATCCATATACAGATATAGCCCTTGCTGGTTACAACGCTATGCTCCCTAAACACACTGCTCCACAGGAGACCTAAAGCACATCTGAGGGTACTCTTTCATACACTGTTACTGTGAATTAAGATAGTTACAGTGCAGCTGGGCAAACCGTTGGTTCTCTTAGCTGAACATAGCTGAAGATGACAGGTCTCAACTTTGACCCACAGGAACTTGAATTAAACCCTATTCACACCACCTTAATCATGAGAGAGCAATGCAAACTGAAAATGTGATTGTCATCCATTTCATCTACAATGTTGGTCGTGCATTATTTGGGTAGAGCAATATACAGTAAGTTAGTATCTTTGTTTTTCACTGATGTTTACTTAAAGCTTTAGAATATAACCCCTGCCATGTTTACTGCTATGTTCTATAGTCTGTGTCCAAGGCAGTTGGTCAGTCTAACTGGCACTTGAAAGAGAAAGGATTTTATTATTGCAGGCCAAGAACTTATCAGGATTACATAGTCCCTCTGGGAGTCTTGCCTCCATTTTCCTTATCTTGCCTTTCATTAAATGAATGAGAAAAAACAGAAAGTTTTCTTGAGATTAACAGACAGTTCTTGTGATTAATGTGCGAAGATAACCTCAGAGAAAACAATGAAGCAAAAACTTTTTAAAAAAATCTTTTCCCCCTACCATGACTTTCACTTGCATTTTCTCGTTGGCGTAAAAATAATTGAACTGACTTTACCAGGGGTTTCACCTCGACAGCTATAATTGCTCTGTACCAGACAGCCTAAAAGTCAGAGTGTTTTTCAGAAACACATGCCCCTCAAGCCCCACTGGCATCTCACTCTGTTGAGTCGTGAGCTATTTTAAGCACCTGTTACTGGAAAGAGACCAGAGTCCAGCTGTCTCCATATCAATCACTCATGCTTGGGCTAAAAGGAAGCACCCTCAGACATTCAATATCCAACAGTCATTCACATGTTCCATATAGACCAACTGCTATTCCTTTTCCAATCTGAGCAGCCAGGCATTAGCACGATACGCGTGGCATCTTGGATGCTTATTCTACCTATCTTTGAACATACATAACATGCTTCATTAGTGTTCCTGGGGCACGTGCCAGTGCATTCCCCCCACACCCAAAACTATGAATTCAAGTGCGCCCTCCTTGCCAATCTCCACTGAAAAGTAAGGGTCCCGATTCTTGTGTTAGAATACCTACTCATAGTTTATTAAGTTTTTTTGTACAGTCAAGTGATTGAGAAAACAAACAACGACCATAAAAAAACTCTAAGGGTTCCTCATCGTTTTCATAAATATGACTTGAGGAGAGGTTGTGACTTCCCAAAAGATACAGAGTGCGTCAAGACAGGTGTAGAATTGCTCAGCTCTAATCACTTTGTCATGTTTCCGTCCATCTTACTCAACTGAAGTTTCCGACATTTCTGGGCAGGATTTTTCAAGGGACCATCAGCCACGAGGCCTTATGAAATCGGACACTGCAGTGCAGCCAAGGAGGAAAGAACTTTGTGAGGCATCCTTCTGGAAAGCTCTTACATATCTGCAGAGTCATCCTGTGGCATACCCTTGTTTCTGCATATGTGCTAACCCACTCTCTCAGTCACTCAGACTCACATGGAGAGGAGAGTACACCAAGCTGCAATGCTGAGATCAGCTACTAAAATCGGCAGCTGGCAGCCATTGACATGAATGTGATCATTAGAAAGGTTAGAGATACAGGACCTTGATATGTGTGTGTGGGGGGGGGGGTATTACTATCAATGTGAGGACAACATTTGAGAAAATGTCCACACAAAGATAGTAACTCCTGAAAAAACGATGTTGTGGGGACATCACCACTTTGTAAAACACCTTTTTAGGAACTAAATATGCCTTAAAAAAATAATAGAAGTGCCAACTTTCACCCTGTGTGGAGTTTTGTCTGACTGGAGTTAGAAATAGTAAATGAAATTATAGTGAGGGTCAATGAGAAGTCCCCACAAATATAGGAATGCAAACGTGTGTGTGTGTGTGTGTGTGTGTCTCTGTGTGTGTTGTGTGTCTGTGTGTGTCTCCAGCTTTTCTGTCTTCCACCCTTGTTACATTTCTCACATTAGAAGAATTTCAAACTATTTGTCACATTCAAAAAAATATTGAATACAGTGCTCCCTCACTATAAGCCTCTCGATTATAACTTGTCGTGTTTATAACGCTCTTTGGTTATAATGCTCATATTTGTATGTCCCCTGAGACCCGCGTTATAGCGATGGACCGCTGTATTATAAATTGTTATTAAAGATACCCCTTACTCTGTCATTCCAAAATGATCTCAACCCTCATTGTAAAACTTTCCACTGGCTGCCCTCGAGCCCAGTGAGAAGAAAAAAAAATCTACTGGTACAGGAACAAAATATGTTAAAACTTAAATTGCCACAAAAACCATGTCTAAAGATATTAGCCGCACAGCACTGACGTTTGAGGAAAAACATCAGTGAAAACACAATGCGTCTGTTGCATAGGGTCACATCTAGAAGGTAGTATGCCTTTGTTATCGACAGGGAACAAGTTAGTGACACACAAAAAAAACAAACAAGATGGTTCATCCCAAGTGTCTAATAAATAAATGCAATAGCAACATTTTAAAGAATGCAGTTGGATAATAGTTGTATATCGCTGTATGCAATTAACATACCAGTATAAACTTAATGGAGAGTACCAGTAACATTTGCATGAAGAAAGGGTTCAATGTACAGTACTTAATGGGGCTTTGACCAGCAGATACAGTAAACAAATGAGTCAGGTAGCGTGGATTACAATAATCACTGAGAACATACATTCCTGCTTTAGGTACTTACATTGTACCTGCATGTCATACATGTGTTATTACTTGCAGACATATGTCATACATGTGTTATTACTTGCAGATATATAATTATATTATTGTCTTCACAATGGAGTAGGTTTTAATATGTTTGGAAGAATTATTAAATCCTAATGCTCTGTGAGAAGATGTAGCCAGTATACAATGTGGCAGTTTATTATTATTTACTTTTCAGAAACAAATTATACAATTTTTCGATTTGTAAGACAAAGGGGTCTTCCATGATAATTTTCTTCTTTCCTGTCTGAAAACATATCCCCAAAGCATAAACCACTGTGCTAAGTTAACATCATTGTTTTTATAAACAGAAAACAAACTGTTGATGTAAAAAAAGCTTCACATAAATAACTCAGGGACTTCATTTAATATTGCATTGCTGTTTGATTTTCATTTTACAAAGAATTGTGCAAACTTAGTATGGTAGTAAAATAAATTCTGTCTATCAAAACTCTCTATGGGTTAATGGACTTCTCAGAATAAATACAAATCAAGGCACAAGCAGTACTTTTAACCCATATGTGTACCCTGACATATCCTTGATTGCTCACCACAAAACTTTATAATAATTACTTGCATTGTAAGTCTAGCTCTGGCTGGTATTCATACTGGAAATCAATGAGCATAGTAAAGTGCATTGCCCAGTATGGAACAACACTGGACTATTCCTAATGGTCAATATGAAGAAGTATGTATCCATGCCGGTAGAGATTTACAGCCTGGATTTCATTAGCTGCCCCTCATTTAAACAAGACCCACTCAAACTCAAACTGCGAACTCCCACCAAAGTTCACTAAATGCATCTTCATTATCATGTAGTTCACTGGTCTCTATCACATGCATTTTAAGGGACTTCCCCCTGGAGAGCACTGCATCTAGACACATGGGTTTGTAGCAGAATTTGAAAGGTCTGAAACGGTTTGAAACAAGAAGGATGCAGCAAAGATATCTTAGATCTGGACAAAATGTTATGCTTTGATTCAGACTACGTTCATTGGCCTTGTGTCCACAAGTGTGACAAGGTCTAGAAAACAAATGGAATCACACTACAAAAATAAAATCAACAGCTATTGTGACTTGTCCATAAGAATATAATATCGTGTACCAGTTCAAACACTAAATGTAACAATAAAAACTAAACCTAGCAGTGTTTTTATTTACAGTATAATTATTTTGTACACATCATTATGGGTTAAATAAGCTTGTAGAGACAATATGCTATTTGTGTATTTGAATGTCAAAATTAGTTACATTAAAGAGTAGTATGCTAAATTTAAACTTAACGAAAAACATTTTGACACTGCATTGTTACAGCCATATATTTCGAAACGTGTATAAACCTCGCCAGCATCACCCCACCTGGGTAATACACAGTACTGTATGTTAAACAAATCTCTCTACCGACACTGACAGTTTTCGTTTTTGATAAACAAAACAAAATGTGCATTTGCCCTGAAGTTAATGTGACATAAGTTAATGAGTAAACTCTTTCAAAATTAGATTACTCGAATTGCATTATATCCACTCCACTGACACCCCTTGATGTATAACGTAGGGCCTAGGCCATTATTACTTGTGTACTCTGTATTCCCAATATATATTTCACTGTATTTAAACCAATATTGTTTATATATAATTGAACTATTCATGCACATACACATTACTTTAAACCGTTCTATTCAATTACCTTTAAAGCAAATACTATTGTGTGATACACTCAGGCACACTACTTAAACAATAGAAACAATATTACTGTGTGTGTGTTTTTTTTTTAAAATAGGGTGTGTTTGTGCATTACATTGCATGAACACTACAGCTAAGCCCTTTCAGAACTTTGCTGTCTCAAGTACGCCCCCTATCCTCCCAGTTGTTTTCCCCGCTACGTGAAATAATGAACAAAAATGTCAACTTTCTAGCATCCAGACAGTACACGCAAAACAATGAAAAACAACACTTCGGAAGCAAATAAGCACACATCTCTTACCTATAGAGACCAGTTTGATATGTTCTCTATCCAGAAACTCCAGGGCCACCGAAACATTTTCGAATTTCATCTGTCTGAAGTTAGGTCGGGGGTGGTATTTTCTGTACATTTTCTTCTGACTCAGGACCTCCAACAAACCGATCAGCTTGAGCCCATCGCTCAGATCTTTATGCAGATCGTTGATCTTTTTATTGACACATTTCAGGTGCTCGTTACACCATCGGGTGAAGGTGTTCTGTTGGATCTTCTTCCACGGGGCATCCTCGGCCAGGTCCTTCTCTGTGGCAGGCATCTCTTCCTGATCTTCCCCGTTATCGGTGCCTTGGTAGTACGGAGGCTGCTGCTGGTCGTAGTATGTGTTATTGCTCATCATGATTTCGGTCTATGTGCCCCTTTTTATAACGCAATCAATGAGGCCAGTGTGAAATCGACTGCACGTAGGGCAGTGCCAGGCGCGCGCCACTCAGAAAACTTTTTTAAAAACTTAAAAAAAAAAATTTAAAAAAAGTCACAGCTTCTTGCTAAAATGATCGCGCTTGTCAAACCATGCAAATCTGTCAGCAGAATGATAAATTAAGGCATCCAAGTTTCGTTTGAAAACAGCGAGTCCTCTTTTTAATTGACAACCTTGTGAGAAATATGTTACCTGGTTCTTAATAGACAGCTCGAAGCAGGGTAGGAAATTTCAAAAAGAGACGGCAGATCGTGAAGTAGAAAATAATGCGAGATCAGTGCAGCTGAGTTAGAAGAGACTTGTTGACTTGTCACTAAATGAAGAGGAAGGCAAAACGGGGGTTTAAAAAGATTTGAGAACCCCTTACCACGTCAGAGGGAAGGATTCTCTGGAATGCCTCTGCCATGACCATATACAACTAAAGGATGAGTATTTTTCTAATCCTACTGAGATAATGCTGATTGGGTGCTAAGGATAGCAGGGACAGGGATTGGCTCGACCACAATGTGTTGTGACAACTTGCATTATTTTTAGGCACTCCAAATCAGGATCTGGGGGGCTGGAGTTTTCAGTTGTTGCCATTAACACAGGAGGAGTCAAGGGTTACAATTGCACTCAAGTTAAGAAAAACCTAAACTGGCATCACAACAATTCGTTTATTTTGTTGAATTGTGTTATGTTGTTTGGCTTTGATCCACTGTGATTTAATTTTAAATATTTGCATTACAAGGTCGGATTAACATAGTATCCCCCTGTGGAGTAAAGAACATAAATTAAGCCTGTGGATGCCCCATTGAAATGATATCATCTGCTATTCTGGACCCAGGAAAGGATCACACAGAAGAGAGTTTCAATACCCTATGGTTCCCCTCTTCCCCTCAGATTAGAGAGTTTTTAGCTATGAGGTCATACATAGCCTTTGGACTCGGGTAGCTCCATTTATTAAACTATGACGTTAGAGCAATTACTTAGATCCAAAGTTATGTAACACCCTACAATGAAAAAATACTTTTTAAAAAACAAAATGCAGCCCTGGTAAACAATGTGTCTGATGAATACTGTACTTCATGACTCTGCAATTTCTGAAGAGAAAGGTCAGAAGTGTTTCTGGGAAGGTGAATAAGCTAAAACGAATACCTTATGAATTAGTGTTGAGTTATTTTCTAGCTAATTCTTTTAGACTAGCTAATCGACTTTTTTGGAATTGGTCTATATTATATGGGGTAATTTAAAACAGTATTTTAATTCAGTAATGTATTCAGCATTTTTAGGGTACATGAGTTAGGTAGGAGATTAAGCAGTAAGTACAATTAGCTTTTCTTCTCTGGGTCACTACCAGTTGTTTTCAGGCCTATAATTAATTCTACATTGCTTTAATGGCCACTGATAAAAACAGAATGGTTATTGAATGTGTTACAGACAGTAAACATACTCAAAACAAATACAAAGGGAACATGAAAAATAAATTGTGTTGCAATTACATGTGCAATGTAATGGACATGTTTCATATGTTTTAATTAATATCTCTTCCTGAATAAGTGTGGAATATAAACAATGAATGTAAATATTTTGTATAGCTCAACAGGGGCACATTTTCAAAGCTTTGTCACCCTTTTTATTTTTCATTATTATTGTGTGTTAGAAACAACTTGAGTTTATTTAAAAGTCTTTAAATAACCAGTTATTTATTTCTAACATTGTAATACTACCATGATGCTTTTCAAAAATGGTTTATATTGCACTAGAGCTATAGCAGTTTTCAAAATAATATACAAGTTAGTATATGTATTACAAGTATCCTTAGCCTACCATAAATGTACTTTAATATAGCAAGCCAGAGGAGATAGGGAGTGGAAGCTGCTGATGTGAGTTCCGTTATTATTCAGGTCAGGATTTCAGTTGATGAATTATAATTGTATTGTCTTAACTGAAAGGTATGTATAGGTAATTTAACACCCAATGGAAGGACCATAAAGTCTTAAAAGTTTGTAAAATGCTAGAAGTCTTTTTATATATATATATATATATATATATATATATATATATATATATATATATATATATATATATACTCAGACTGAAAATCAATCCTGATAAAGCTTACTGGCATTTCTTGAGCACCGTAACCGATGCACTAATACATCATGGTTAATGATTTTGGTATTCTATGGTTGGCAGTCATGAAGGTAATGTACTTTCTATTTTAAAAACAACTCTTAACTGTCTGTTTCAGAATGTTCTTTTCATTAATGTTACACAGCAGTACCCTTGGTGACTTTGCAGTGTATAAATAGTGTAATACTCCCATTACCGTTACTCTTGGCAGTTGACTATTACTACTAAATTCACAGAACTGAGTGGAAACTTGGTATTTGCAGCTATAGTTTTCTTCTTTGTATTTTAGTTTTGTATTCAAGATATTAAAATGACATTTAAATAATATTGTTGTGTATTTTAGATGCATATCACTATATATATATAGAGAGAGAGAGAGAGAGAGAGAGAGAGAGAGAGAGAGAGAGAGAGAGAGAGAGAGAGAGAGAGAGAGAACAAAAAATCTTTAAAAAATAAAATAAAAATAATGTACACAAAAAGTTTAAATGATTAAAATCATTTATTTCAGGACGTTTTGGGCAAAAGCCCTTCTTCAGCTGTGCAGAAAGAAAAGTAACACAGTGCAGTAAACTTGTTGATTTTCAAAAATTCTGAGGATGATGTTAAGATGATGTCAGAATAGAATGTTCATTGCATGAGGCTCCAAAGTTCCAAGTTTGAAGATAAGCTCATGTTCTTATCAACCTTCATTTTTGTACACTGCAGTTCTACCTTCTCTGAAACCTATATATATATATATATATATATATATATATATATATATATATATATATATATATATATATATATACCTCATAGTGATCTGGGTGAAATACATGCTGTGATAAACCGCAAAGACACTGAAATCTTTTCAATTGATCTAAACAGTGGCTGATCTAAATACCCCAGGGCTCCCTTGAGAGGGTCACATGTTTAAGATTTGAACAGTGGTAGTTCTTGATAAAATATCAAACACACACACACACTGTTTTTGCTTTTTGTTTCCTGTTTATAAATGTTGTAATTCCTGAAATGTTCTTGATGATTGGAGGCACATGGACTTGAAGTCCCGTGTTTACTCACTGAGTAGGTGCAGTATGTCAGACAGCTGCAAGCCTCCGCCACACCACACACACAGCAAACAATGTGACTCAGGGGTGCTCCCGAGTGGCGCATCCAGGAAAAGGCGCTCCGCATAGAGTGCAGGATGCGCCCTATAGCCTGGAGATCACAGGCTATGTCATTGTCGACTGTGACCGTGGGTTCCTAGGGGGTGGCGCACAATTGGCTGAGCACCGCCCGGGTAGGGAGGGATTAGGTCGGTAGGGCAATCCACGGTTCACTGCGCACCAGCGACCCCTGTGGCTGATAGGACGCCTGCGAGTCTGCAGTGGAGCCATTCAGATCTCCAGCACTATAGGTCTGGTGGCTTCGCTGTGGACCGCAGGGCAAAAAATGACGGATTGGCAGGAGCACGTTTCAGAGGACGCGCGTTTCAGCCTCCGTTGCCCGAGTCACTGGGGGGTTGCAGCGGTGAACTGGGATAAAAATAATAATTGGGCATTCCAAATTGGGGAGAAAACTGGGATAAAAACCATTGGCAATGACTAAATTTAAAAAGAAAAAAAAAAAAAAAAAAACAATGTGACTCAACACTGCCCTGGGGGGGAGGGTTATAATAGTGTTTTTTTTTTAATTTTTATTACGACACATTCTACCATTGAGTGCTGTATTTTATAATTATTCATGATGTAGTGATATAAAGTAAACTCTGGCATATAGAAGCAAGTTTAAGATGAAATGGAAGTTAGGTACTCATAATAATGTTGTTCAGAAAGACTGTTTTACCTGGTCGTAGTTTTAGGGTCATTTTTTGAGGTGCTATTTGAGTAACATTCCTGTTGTTTTTCTGCCCTCCTCCACCTCCCAAAGATTTGTTTTTCTGAGTCACAACCTTGGTGACGGGAAATTCAATTAAATCCCCTGGACATCCTTTCATCAGAAGATGGGTGAGATTGTCACACCTTTTACTGTTAGATGACAAGTCTGTGAAATTCTAGGAGACAGCAAAAGCAAACCAACAAAAAATAAATCTTCACTGAATAAATATTTTTTTTTAATACAGTAACATTATTTTGCACTCTTTTTCATTACCTCTTTGAGTTATACCAATTATTCTGGAAAGTGTGTTTTCTGCAAAGAACTTGTCAAATTCTGCGGCAAAGACTTTTTTAATGAAAAACAGTGCTAAGGAGTATTAAAGAAGAAAAAGTCACAGTTAAATTCTTTTTTTTATTAAGTCACATTACAAAAATCTAAAAAAAACCAAGAACAAACATGTTTGCCATATTTTATGGAAATCAAAGAAGACACATACAATAAAGCAAAGAAAGTTCACTTTTTTTAAAGCTGTAAAGCACTGACTACTGGATGCCATTTTTAAAAATATACATAAAACATAACAATTCAAAATCAAATAAAATCTAATTTTATTTATAAATCGCCTTTCATGGCAAGCCATCCCAAGGCACTTTTAACAAGAAAAAGGACATTCAGAAGTACACTTAGTACAATAAAAAAAATAAGAAGAAGATAAGAAGAACCTTAAAGTCAATCCTGGACAGCACTGGGAGCCAGTGGAGGGCTGCTAACACTGGGGTAATGTGCTCACTTTTTTTTGTTTTGGCTGCAGCATTTTGTACAAGCTGCAATCGTGACAGAATACAGTTTGGAATTCCAGAGAACAGGGCATTGCAGTAATCAGTCCTATAAGATATGAAGATATGCATCAGTGAAAGGAAGCTCATCACCTTGGCAATATTTCTAAGGTGAAAGAAAGATACTTTAATTATAATATGTGGCTCAAAGGAGAGGTCAGGGTCAAAAATTACACCCAGATTCCTCATTTCAGTTTTCTGAGAGTATGGGAAACTATCCTCTGTGAAGGCGGACAGATCTATGTTTTTTTTTTTTTTTTGATCTTTTGATCCCAAAATCATTATCTCTGTTTTATCTGAATTTAACATGAGGAAATTATTAGACATCCATACCTTGATGTCAGCAAGACAGCTTATCACATTCTTTTTTAGAAGAGACACCATCTGGTTTTAGAGACAGATATAGCTGGGTATCATCAGCATAGCAGTGAAAGTTGACCCCATGTCTACGGACAATGTCACCCAAGGGCAGCATATATAATGAAAATAAAACTGGCCCAAGAACAGAACCCTGAGGAACGCCACAAGTAACCTCAGATAGTAAGGAGATGTCGTCCACAATGTTAACATATTGTTGCCTATTTGAGAGAGCATGGTCAATGGTGTCAAAAGCTGCACTTAGATCTAAGAGAACAAGGACTGTAGGCGAACCCGTGTCCACGGACATAAGGACATTGTTCACCACTCTTACTATAGCAGTTTCAGTACTATGTCCCGGGTGGAAACCCAACTGGAATTTCTTACATACGTCATGGGCTGCTAAAAAGGAATTTAATTAGTTACCTACCATTTTATAGATAAGATGGGGAGATCTGAAATAGGCCTAAAATTGTTCAGTGTTTGTGGATCAAGGGTAGGTTTTTTAAGCAGTGGTCGTACTACAGCATCCTTGAAAGACTCAGGAACAGTGCCAGATGAGAGAGAGCTATTAATTATATTTAAGAAAGTGTTATTTATTTTAGAAAAATCTTTGAGCAATTTAGTAGGAATGGGGTCCAAATCACATGTGGTGGTTTTAGTCTTACCAATTAGGTCAATAAGATCTGGTTGATTGATTAAAATGAAAGAATCAAAGGTGTGGTCTGATAAAGCAGGACCCAGGCAAATCACAGTGTCTTTATTGCTGAGCGGCCTGTTTAAGTTGTCAGTAGTATTAGAAATCTGATTTCTTATATCATAATTTTTTTGGTTGAAATAGTTAATAAAATCATCACTGCTAGCTGAAGGTAGTGCACCCAAAGAGAGTTCTTTCTGTTAATTAGTTAGTTTGGCTATTGTTTTGAATAGAAAATGGGGATTTTCTTTGTTTGTTTCTATTAGGTTTGAGTAATAAGCTGATATTGCTGAAGACAAGACTGCCTTGTATTTCAGAATATTACCTTTCCAAGCGAGAAGAAAGACTTCCAGTTTGGTATCTTTCCATTTACGTTCTAGTTTTCTGCATGCACGTTTAAGTGCATGTGTAATTTCATTGAACCATGGAGAACATCTTGTAACTGTAATTCTTTTGTTTTTAATAGGGGCTATAGTATCAAAAATAGTGCTCAAGTGGTATTATAGTAATCCACCAGCATATCCACTGATTCTGCCTGGATGGGCGCTTGAGTAGGCAGTGCTTCCAGAAATAAATCAGTAACTTGTGAGTTATGAGGGCGAACTTTAACAAAGCCCACTGATTTTTTTTAATAGAGCTAGGTAGTGATAATTCAAAAAGGATGGCTGAGTGGTCAGAGTGTGCAAGATCTGTAATTATTAGATTTTGAATATTTAAACCACGAGTGAGAATTAAATCTAAAGTATGACCATGAATATGGGTGGGACCAGTAACATGTTGGGACAACCCAAATGAATCTATCAGTGACCTAAAAGTCTGAGCAAAGGGATCTAGCTCCACGTCAATATGTATATTAAAATCACCCAATATTAAAATTCTATCATGCTTAACAGTCATTGTAGATAATAATTCAGCAAATTCAGAGAGAAAAAGACAATTTGGTCTGGGTGGTCGGTAGATTACTAGATTGAGGTTTTTTTTACAGAAGCAGTAAGTAGTTTGAAAGATGTATAACCATCAGTATTCTCTTGGTAAAAATCGAGTTCCTCACCAAAAATGGTAGCAATGCCACCACCCCGGCCTTGGACAGGCCTCTATAAATGGGACAGTCTCGTCCTGTTTTAGCCATGTCTCAACCAGAGCCAGGATGTCTATTTATAATTCCAGAATAAAATCATTAATTTGGAGAGAATTATTACCCAGAGATCATGTATTCAGTAATGCCACAGGAAAACAGGTTGCTGTTGAATTAATAGCATTTTCACTAGCTGTCAATTAAATTTTTATTATTTTTTTTAACACGATCCCTGGAAAAAAGCTGGAAATAGGTAATGAGGAAGTGATACTACAGTGATAGAGCAACCTGGGGTTTGTATGCTTGGCTGGGAATTCACAATAAAGTCTCCTGGAAGCTTAGTGAGTCAAAGGTTTTTATAACAGTTTTGTATATTTTCTGCTAGTCTGATTGAGCCGCTCTTGTTAGTATGCAGTCCATCTCTCTTAAAAAACACAGGTTTTTCCCAGAAGCCTTCCCAATTATTAACAAACCCTAAATTCTCAGAGGAACACCAATCTGCTAGCCAGTTGTTTAATGAGAATAGTCTGCTAATAGTCTGTTTTACTTCATAACAGAGAGTTTCAAAGTGTTTTTTAAGGGGCTCAGATTCTCTATATCTAATGTCATTTGTACCCAGATGAATAATTATAGTTGAAACCTTGCTATGTTCTTTGACGAAGTTTTTTAGTTGGCTGAAATGCCAAGAACTCTAGCACCTGAGATGCTTTCAACAGACACCTTCTGGCTATTCGCAAACAACATGTTGGTGTTTCTAGCACCTCACTAGAGGTGGTATCAGAATTATCTTCTGTGGTGAGGTTGGCTAAATCTATTGCAAATATTGATTTTTGAAGACATAGCTGTGGACGTCACAGCTCTCGACTTTTTTCTTTGATAGACCCATTTGTCTTGAATTTGGAAGTGTGGTGGTAGAGAGGCTGTCCTCCCTGCGTCCGCCACCTGTCCGCTCCAGCTCATCCAGAACTCCGCTGCCCGCCTGGTGTTCTCTCTGCCTCGCTTCTCCCACGCAACTCCACTACTCCGCTCACTCCACTGGCTCCCAATCACCGCTCGCATCCAGTTCAAGACTCTTGTACTAGCCTACAGATGCCTTGACCAGACTGCACCCAGCTACCTCCAGACCCTCATCTCTCCCTACACCCCCACTCGACCTCTCCGCTCCGCCTGCACTAGAAGACTGGCTCTACCTCCTCTCGTCCCCTGCCTCCAGAGCCCGCTCCTTTTCCACCTCGCCCGCAGTGGTGGAATGACCTTCTTACAGATGTCAGGACTGCCCAGTCCCTGACCACATTCCAGCCTCCTCAAGACTCACCTCTTCAGAAAGCACCTGTAGAACTCCTCTGTTCTTCCCCTGGGACACTTATCACCCTTCCTTAAATGCGCTTTACTTGCTCTTATCTGCCCCTATTTTACTGCATTTAATCCTGTACTTCAGAGTACTGTAATCTGCCAAGTGTTTAATCTGTAGTATTTTGTATTTAATCATATCCTGATGTAACTATCACTGACACTGTTATCTGCTGTATTATTGAATCGTATTTTGTCACACTTGTACTTGCTTGAACCAAAGTCATTGTATTTATCTTGCTCTTAATTGTATTATTACTTGTACTGTGATACTTGAAATGTATTTGCTTACGATTGTAAGTCGCCCTGGATAAGGGCGTCTGCTAAGAAATAAATAATAATAATAATGAATACAGTTATGGCCAATACATATGACTGTAGTTAATCACATTAGTAATAATATTTGCCTAGCAGAATAAGATTTTAGTGGTGCACTGGGGTTCAAATTAGCATTGGTAAATTTTACAAATGCACTGTTTACTGTGTACAAAGCTTGGAGCATTTTTGTACAAATGTAACAGGGTATTTTTAGAAATATTTGTTGTTCACCAAAACGTATCCACATCAAGACAGCACATCGAAATAGTTCGGAAGCTGTGACAAGCACTTGGAAACAGTAACAGGTGACATTGATTGGCTGATAAACTGGCATTTTTGTTTCTTTGACTAAGGCCACAATGTGAAAGTGCTACCATCACATACCACAAAACAAACTATGAAAGTAACGATTTAAAAAACAAGTTCACAAAAATGTTAAGTCATCCAAAGTAATCGGATAATATCTAATATAGTTTGCATCACCCCCTTCCTTTTTGCGCATTCATGTACATGCTACATCATGTACAAATAAACTTGTGTATTTTCATACATAATTAGAATGGCATCTTTCAGGACCAGCAATATAGGGAGTACAAGCAAATTCCTAATTGTTTTTCTCTGACCTTTCACATAGGAGTAACAGAACGCTTTGCTTTGAACTTGCGACTAAAAAAATAAATAATAATAATAATAATAATAATCATAATAATCATCTTACCTTGTTTCGTTCTTCAGTAGCCACTGTTTGTCTATCCATGGTCATTGTTATGGTCTTCTGCTGTTTTAACAGAAGCTATTACAGGGATTTATTGGAAATACAAGAACCTCGAAAGATCTTTTGCCGTTATATTCGGTGCTACTTTCCAGAGCTTACCGATGGCCTTATGAATCTCTCCATGGCTGAACTAAAGCTTGCACTGAAACCCCGCCACACTACTCACTATACAAATAGCGTGTATGCGCTCTAGTGACATGTACAGTGATAGTAGGGAGCAAACATTTGAGTTTTCATTTTTTTGCAAAAAATTGAAAATTCTGAGAGAGAGAGAGAGAGAGAGAGAGAGAGAGAGAGAGCAAATTCCATGATTTTTTCCGTGATCACGGAATCGTGGAATCCTGGAGGGAATAATGTATTTATAGAGTTGTAGTCAAAAGTTTACATAGCCCAGTGCAAATGTATGATTTCTAGAAATTTCTCGAAAACAAAGAAGTCCTTTAACCTTCCTCACAATTCTTCTACTTGTTCTTGGTGAAAGAACCTTCTTTCTTCCAGACCGAGGGAGCGTTGTGACAGTACCATGAGTCTTGTACTTCTTGATAATAGAAACAATAGTTGAAATTGGGATACTCAGATGCTTGGAAATCTTCTTGTATCCTTCTCCAGCTTTATGACAATAAATCATTTTCTGCCAAAGGTCTTCAGATAGATTTTTACTTTTTACCATATTGACTTATTGATAATGACAGCAATCATCCTAACCCTAACCCTTTTATACTCTCTAAGAATGTTCATCTACAATCCAGTATTTTCTAGAATTCGGTTCTGCATTATCATATTGAAATTTGTAGCACCTTGTAGATAATACTATAATACTATCATAGCATCAAAGGGTATGAATTAGCATTTTTTGAGTTTTGCAAAAAAATTGCTGAAATAAATAATTGAAGACATCTATTTCTTGTAACTTTTTTTCCTCATCCACAAAAGCAAAACTTTTGATAATTCTTTTTTTTCGAGAAATTTCTAGAAATTTTAAAATTATATATATATATATATATCTCCTTTCAATGTGTAGCCTGTAAAATATGCACAGTAATAACCAATGACTGTGTATTTGTAGTAATGAGGTCATACTTGTTGAAGTCTAGCCCATGGTCCATGGAACACCAGCAGTCTTTGGTATCACATTACATCCCAAACCCAGAATAGGTCCTGAGTCTTACTTGTTTACCCCCACGTGCTGGTGTTCTCATCCAGCTATAGTCACTTTGTGCTGGAACCTACTGGATCCTTTCAGTAACTTGAATGAACAACATATATATTTAGCTCAAAGAGCCAGCTTTATATATACTTTATACTCTTCCTTAAAGAAATGTCCTACCCAATTATAATAGCTTGAAGGGACTCAAGCAGAAAACCTCTAACAATACACACAGGAGAAGACCTAGTACATAATAATTTTCAGTTGACATGCAGCATAAAAAATAAAGATGAAAAGATCACCCATAAGAACCAAGCACAAAACATACAGAGTCAGATCTATTGCAAAGTTATAATAGTAAACATGAGAAAGCTTGGTTAGAATATCAGGCTTCAGACCTACCAGAATGGATGGTTATTTATCATGACAGCTGCTCATGAGCTGCTGTTTTTTTGTTTTTTTTAACGTACTGTTTGTATGTACAGTATGCTATCCTCTTGGCAATATGTTCTTAGAATGGTATGTCTAAATGCATATTGACTGGTTGAATTGGGAATGTTATTTTAGGCTGAATGTGTATCTAGTCTGAGTCAATCCCAGGTCAGAGATTGAATCCATCACCTCACAATCTCCGTTTGATATCCCCAGTGGCACAAGTTGGGAATTGGTCTTGATACACATGTTTAAATGTTGCAGAATTCATGTGGTGCTCTTAGTACCCTCATATGTACAGTAAGTACATGGTCAGGAATTCTGAAAAGCATAAATCTAATTTTACGTTACTTAACAGTACTATTGGTGAAACAAATACACTCTTTAAGGATCATTTGTTTGTATTTATTTGTTTCAGATCTTTACAAAATATACAGCTTGTTACCAAAATACTCACAATTTTTCAAAACAACATAGCCATCTAAAAAGCAAAATTGATCAGTATTTTTACAAACTTCTTAAAAAACACAATACATTCCAGCTGCACAGCTATTTCACATACAGTCACCACAGCTTATACACTGTACATCAACACTGCACATAAAATAATTAGTTTAATACATACTAAAATTACATATTGTATATTTTAAAGTGAAGCTTTTAAATAAATGTTCACATTTCCTAAATATAGTGTAAGTGTTAGTTCAAGAATTGTTCTTACAAAGAAAAAAACATAAAAATAAACATTCAGTAAGCTTTAGTGGTAGTTCTTGAGTTCATCTGTAGAAAAGTTCTTGACAGGTTTTGAAATGACCATTTAGCACACTTCAGATAGTAGGTTTGTTCTAAAACCTGGACTGAACTTTTAAGCTGGACTCCAGATGCACCAACAGTAGGGCAGTTTATATGACATTGTATACATAAAACACTAATTCTTTTGAGTAGTACAACAAACCTTCAATTGTAGGATATGGTGACAAATCCTGCCTTTATCAATACAGCATCCATACAATTTTAATATAACAGGATTATTGTTCAACAACATAGTGTCAATGCAACAATAATGGACTCCCTTGTAAATGACTTCTTTTCAAAATAAAATAATAATATATCCTGTTGATATTTCTCATAGTTTCCAAAGATGTATTTTACATGTCTTATGAGAAAAAATAAAGTGTGGAGGCAGATCCGTATGTTTCTGTAAATTAAATTTGTTTTTCACTGCCCCTTGTTCTGGGGCCACACACTGAATTATATAGATCCTCCAAATAAGCTTTATGAAATCTTAAGAAACATTTTATTTGAAAATAAGCAGGGGTGTAATGATGCATATAGATCACAATACAATGTGTATCACAATATGCAGTAAGTACTGTATCATGATAAATGTAATGGTCCTGATGAGCTACTTTGTGATAAGAAGATAAAATGATTATGAATGGTGGACTATTTTATTGAAGGACAACATTTAAATGATAGAGAGATTGTATATCCATGCCAAGTATTGTATAAATCATTCGGCGGACTACAAGTAACTATGTACTGTGGTGCTATCACAACAAACACCTCTATTACAAAGGTAATATGTTAAAAAAAAAAGTACACAGTGATTTGTTACACCTCTAGGGATATCATAAAAAATGTCAAAGGTATTTATGCATCACCTGCTTGGGACCTAAGTTTTTAAGAATCTCCATGAAGCTGGTTTAGACTGCTGTTGGCATCTGTAATACAAATGCATACTAACATATCCATTTATTAAATAAGTCATGCATTAGGTTTTGTGGATGTGGTGGAAAAGTATGTATATTATTGAGAAGGCATTTTTATAACAATAGATTGATAATTAGTAAATCATGTTTGCAATAATACTTAATCATGTCTTAAAGCATAAAAAAAACTGACTAGGGCTAGGACCAAATCAAAACTTTGACCAACCCACTAATCACACTTAACAAAAATGTATTTAATAGCATTTTTTTCTTCTTTTTTTAAGTATCTTATTTCTTCTACTCATAAAAAAAAAACTATTAAATACAGTTTTGTTAAGTGCAATTAGCGGGTTGTCAAAGTTTTGATTATTTTTACATATCTAACACTATAGGCTAGATTGTTTGTGCAGTTTATTGAATGACTTTATATATTTTTTTCACAAATGCTTTATATATATATATATATAATTAGAATGGGTGTGTATACCAGCGCTAAAAGAAAGTTTATATAAGATATACATATATATATATATATATATATATATATATATATATATATATATATATATATATATGTTATGGACCGTTGCCGAAATTGTGCAGTTGCCGTAATGCCCGGGCAGTTGGTGAACTGCGCAGCTGCAGCAGGCAGATGTCGAATTGGCTTAAAATTTTATGTCATTTCGTCAACTGCCCACAGCCACCGGGGTGATGGCGAAGAAAGACTTTAGTGCGCCCTGTTGTATCAAATGAAAGGATAATAGAAAATAACACAGCAATGATCATCCTCTGGGTAACTACTGCAGTTCTCAATAATACTTGATTTAATCATTAGACCGACTGAATCGTTTATATTTATTTTTATTTATTTATTTTAATGAAATGCTGAGACAAATGTATAATTGTCTGATATCTGATGTCAATTAATCTTAGACATGAAATAATGTGTAAAAAATATTTTCTACAGAACGAAAACTAAACTTTTTATAAGAAAATGTTTTCTTCCGAGTCAAATTGTCGTTCATATTTCTAAATAAGAAAAATACAAACTTTATGCTGTTGATTAATGATTAATTAATATTGCTATGATAAATTAGTTTTGGCACTGCATTCTTCCTGAGTTTCAGGTAACTATATTTAACTGGGTGGCTTTTACACGTTTTAACTTAACTGTAATTATTAGTCTCTTGCTGATATTGAATGATCTCTCTGTCTCTCAGACAGTAACCGTGCCCATAGGCCGGTTCAGATTCAAAACCACTCCTAGCATCCCTATGGCTTTACACTGGGATACTTATGATAGTAGAGTTCACCAAAACAATATACAGTAATATATGTTTTTATCTTCATGTCTTTACACCAAAGCATAGTTTGCACATGACTATTAACAAACCACTTAGGCACATATTTTATTAACTTTTTGAGTTACTTGTCTGATTCTCCTTTTCAAGTAAAGACTGTGGTAAATCAATCTTAGTGTCATGTGTGTATAGACTGTTGAACCATTTTGTCATTTCTTAGACACAGATTTCATTATTGCTTTACAGAACATGGAACACCTTTTGCATGCCTGTTATCAGAGGGAAAGAAAACTGTGCATGCCTCATAAAAATAGCATATGCATACATATAAGTAAAATTTAAAACAAGGCAGCAATGGGTTTTTGGCACTCCCCTAAAAGCTTTATCTCTAGGTATATGAGATACTATAGTGTTAAACAGTTTTTAAACAAAAAATATCGCTTTAGATAACTGTTATTCCGTTTTCACAAAGCTTTAAATGATACTTTTTTAACAGTCTGTTTTGAGTATAACACCAAATGGTTGCAATAAAACTTTGTTACATATATTAAAACAGATTTTTTTCTGTGTTAAAGTTTTGTCAATAGACCCCATAGCTGATTCAGAGATAAAATTAAGACCACAAGAGAAAAAATCATTGTTTACTTTGGTATTGAATTTAGTGCTCGGATAGAAGAGTTGGTGGCATTAGGGTGTAACATTTTCCATTTACAACAGTACTAAATGCTGAACCACAACCCATTACTACCTCATGTGTAACCTAGAGGGAAAAAAAAGATTCCTACAGGGCTACCAGTTCAATTGTAAGTTTACAATTTATCTACTTGACTCTCATAAGTTTGAGAGTATACTCTGATCCTGAAAAAAACAAGAAAAATCAATTCTACACTTTTGTAACAAATGAGAAGATTGCCCAATAAGCAATCTCATTAGACCCGTTTTTAAATGTTAACTTTAAATTGGAGTTCGCAGATGGGAGCTGGAGCTGCTCTCCTCCTATCTTCTCCTGCCTATCAAAGCTATCTGCCTAATTAAGCCACGTCACAATCTATGTTCCTTCTCTTACATTTAGCTATTTCCTCCTCCTCCTCTATATTTCAGTTGCTGCGTTGCCTCTGTGCCGGTCTCCTCTACGGGGGGATAGTGAATCTCACTTCCCCAGCATCGAGTCAACCGCAGCTACTCATGCCTTCGTTAAAAAGGGGGGTCCTCACCACAGCGAGTCACAGGGGACCACTGGTCACACGGTAGTCTTCTACAATTCTTAAATACTAACAAAACTTTATCTTTCAGATACCCCTGCGGGCGCACTCCAGTGCTTGGCCTTGGAGGACTTGCCTCACCTCTCTGAGGTCAGCTCCTGGAGACCGGGATTTTCTTTTCTTCCTTCTTTCTAGGTTATGAACCTTTCCGTCCTCTGAGGGCATGGCCTGGTCCACGAGGCAGTGCCTCCAGGATTCTCCGCAGAGTCAGAGGATTTCTATGTTTTCAGGGGGTCCCGGGGGCCCATGGGGCCGACCTCAGCAGTACAAGGTTCTTGCGGTATGAAGTCCGGACCCCATCCTTTGCCCTGGCCTGCAGGCCACAAACAGTTCAAAACAAGCAGTCCTGGCCCGCAGGTCATCATCTCAAGCACTCCTGGCCCGCAGGCCATCATCAGTCCCTCGAGGCTAAGCCTCTAAATACTAACCCATATTCTTCACGCAGCCCTAGCTCCTCCCCGTGAAATATAAAGATATTAGCCAACATGTAACAATAAAATGGTGTTCGAGAATTCACCGATTTGCTTGGGTATTATCACTCAAGCTTCCCAAGAACATGAAAACTGTAAGTTTCAATTTTGCCCTAGGAATGTGGGTATCATTATTAAAGCCATTATGAGGGTATAAACATGGTAGCGTATTCCACAAAATGCCTTCAACAAGTGTGTAGGGGACAGTAAAAAGAAGCCACTAGTTCCATCTGTCATCTACAGTACAATCCCACCACCCCTGTAGAGGTGAAACTGTGTAGTGGTTAATATCTTTTAGATCAAACAATACCATTTTGAGAATGTATACATATGATACTTTAGAGACATGATTTTGATCTTTTTTTTTGTTGTACCATATGGCACATGGCTATTTCAAAGACTGAAGAACTAACACAACCAGTTTAAATTAGTAGTGCAGCTATATTAGAATTCCCATGTGCAGGGGTATGAATATAATACACTGTTTGTTTATTTCACTTCAGTGTTGTCTCTTTTCCAATACTTGTTACACACCTATGTAGTCAATGCAAAATGATACAACTGTAGTTGTCAAACAAATACATAAAGTCTGTGACCTGGTGTGGAGTGTCCGCCTATGTATTTATTTATTATTATTTGTATTTTTTGTTTGCGGCGGATAAAAGCGCAGCGTCTTTGTTATTGTTTTTATATTTAAAACCCGTGAGGATGCGTGGCTGATCAGCTACTGATTATTTAACTAGCTGACAGTCACGCATCCTTACCAAACGGTGCAGACTGTGGCGAGGGTAATAAGATAATTAACAGCTAGTTAACCCTCGGCCAGAGTATAAGAACCTGCAGCTGTCAGTGCTGCGGGGCTGAGTGTACAGAGGAGAGTGCGGAGAACACGGAGAGCGGCGAAAAACAATAACAAAGACGCTGCGCTTTTATCCGCGCAAACAAAAATACAAATAATAATAAATAAATACATAGGGCGGACACTCCACACCTGGTCAATGTAAAACAACAGACATTAAGTAATGTGATCAAACTTTCTTTGATCCTTATCATTTTATACTACGATTCGTCTCATCTTGCTCGTTTGCTTGTTAGTAACTTATTAATTCCAGAATCTCATCAAGCAGATTCTTGAAGGATTCCAGTGTGTCAGCTTCAACAACATTACTGGGGAGTCGGTTCCAGACTCCCACAATTCTCTGTGTAAAAAAAAAAGTGCCTCCTATTTTCTGTTCTGAATGCCCCTTTATCTAATCTCCATTTGTGACCCCTGGTCCTTGTTTCTTTTTTCAGGTCAGAAAAGTCCCTTGGGTTAACATTGTCAATACCTTTTGGAATTCTGAATACTTGAATCAGATCGCTGCGTAGTCTTCTTTGTTCAAGACTGAATAGATTCAATTATTTTAGCCTGTCTGCATATGACATGCCTTTTAAACCCGGGATACTTCTGGTCACTCTTCTTTGCACTCTTTTGGTTCAAATTGTTCCTGTAGTAATGTTTAACAAATTAAATCAGGTTTTCATTAGCAGGTGTCTTAACCACAATGCGAAAGAGCTGGGCTCGTCTGCATTTGTGGTTATATAGCTTTTAACCTCATCTCACTGACAGGGACCAGAATCCAGAATGGCAGTGCATCACAAAACACAGCCCATTACATTAGTTTATAAAGATCTTAATGTGTTACCCTTAGCTCAAAATGAACAATGTTTGTTAACAGTTAATAAACTAAAAATAGAGGCCTTTAAAATAAAGTGTGACCGAAATAGCTGTTTAAATATATATATTTTTTGGTCCATAGTGTTTCTTGCAAGTTGTGGCAGGAATAAGTCCAAACTGGTTCATAACAGCTTTGACGATATAATACTCTTAAAAGGATGATATGTGAGATGCATGTGATGTTCTTGGCCAGCAATACTTGTAAAATAGATTATTAATCTCAAGTGACTTCCGAGTAAAAAAAAAAAAAAAAAAAAACATGATTGCAAAATGCTGAAAACTAATATGCTCAATGTAAATTAATACTTTCATTTGCTTCAATTCAAAAGTTACACAGGCTAGTAAGTTAATTGTTGCAAAAGTGGTGCAGAAATATTGAGTAGTGAAACGTTACTGTAGTGTACCGTAGATACGGTATAAAGCTTTACTATCCACTATTTTATAAAAAATACAGACCTGGGAGTATCTCCTGTATATTATTCATAAAACATCGATGCCCAGGGCCTGAAAGAAAGAGGGGGCTTGAAGAGAGAAACCCCTGAACCTCTGTCTGGAAATGTATAGAACCACACATTGGAAAACTGCAACCACAGAATACAGACGACCAGAAATGTGTGACATTTCAGTTCAAGGATCAGTGAAGCTTTAAGTGTTCTGATTAGGTTTCAGTCAACAACCACAGGAACATTTTTTCCAGACTTGGCATTGCCTCCAATGGAGTGACATAGTTATTTGCAATAGTCAAGAATGTTGAAGGAAAGGTTTGTGAAAAGGGTAGAGAAAAACAAGGCCGTAATTAAACATTTAAGAAGGATTATTCCTTGTGTTTGTAGATCCTCAGCAGAGAAATACATGCAACTGCTCAGTGCACAGAAAAGGTATTTCATTCAGCGGTGGTCCAAAAAACCAATGGTAGTGTGAGTATCTGATAGGTAAGTCTTTACATCAGATAGAACACACAGATGGACAAGCAAAAAGGTTTACAGCCATTAAAGGAAAACATGCTTTTGGGTAAATCAAGAAAGGATATTTGAATGATGCATTGTAAGGAAACAGTGTTTTCCTAAAATAGATGTCAATTTGTTTGTATTTTCAGATTTGTTATACTCTGAAGTAAGTTTTCCTTTGATTTTGCAGCTAGGTTTCTTTCAGGATTGCTTGGACTGCAGGTCATGTTTAACCAGCAATTTCAAGTGCTTCTTTCTTTGCATGTTGGACGTTAAAAGCTAATAACATCAATCTGTAAGGCAGAATGACCCTTTACATTGTTCCAAATAAATAAATACATTTAAAAAAAAAAAAAAATCTGTAGCATATTCGAATGAAGAGGCATGTGAGATTTGCAGTCCCAAAATGCCACCTGGCCTCTTACAATAACACACTATGTGACTCTAAACAAGGCATTTGGAAATTAATGCTGATCCACACTGAAGGGCCAAGCACTAAATTAACAATAACGAAGAATAAACAGAGGGATTTAAAAACTGCACTGTTGGCATATTGCTTCCCCTTCTGGCTTTTCATCTTTCTTGAAATAATGTATGAGTGCATCCAAAAGGTATTCTACAGTTTCTTTAATGGTCATCCAAAGAATAGGAGCTCAAGCAACAGGCGGGGAAATGACAAATCCACTGACTGTGGACTAGTTGTCAGGCAGAGATGTTGTCAAACCCAAATAATATCTTGGGTGCAAAGCCGAGCGGTGAAGCGGCAGACAGAAGCGTTGATGTGAGGGAGTGTTGCCCTTGGAAGTGGAGTGCTGCTGGGAGACCCCAGTGAGATCCTCAGGAGAGTGCCCTGGTCAAGCTTGGGAAGATCAGGACAACAGCTGTAGCTACAGCCACCACCATCAGTGGGCTCCAGCCTCCCGTAGGCCCCTGTGAACACAGGGAAACAGCTGTCACCCACACACAGATACACACTGACACACTGACTGCTGTTTATACAGGCTACTGAGCTCCATATGTGCCAGATCACTCCTCATCAAGGCCAACCTTTACGATTCTGTCAGGCATTACAAATAGCTAGGCAATCACCCTAGCTATTTGTAATTTGTTGCGTGAATAATTCGGAAAAAGATGTAAAAGTAGCACCCTAACACCCACTTCAAACTGTCCCCTTGTTGGCCTCTAGTCTGTAGTTGATATCAGTAACGTAATGCATACCACATGCTTTTTTTGACCTTATCATTATATAATTACAAAAATGTGTTTAGTTCCAAATTATTCCATGTGAACACCTCTTTTTCAGTGTTTCCTAAGTGTTCCCAATTTAGTCCCTGTTATGTATCGAACTAATTGTTTATTAATAAAATAGTGGCTTTTGGACTGACAGATTTTGGGGTGCTGGCCAGGAGGGACTTAAACATATATTTAAAATGAGAAGCCTGCAGAATGCTGGCATTCAGTGAGTGAGAGTTTACTCTCAGCTGTGTCATTTTGCCTTGGCAGGGGATCCCCTTAATAAATTGCAAATGAGTAAAGATTCTGGTGCAAAAAAAGGCAGATACTGTGTTACTTCAAATTTCTACAATTTCATTTAGACACATGCCATGCTCTGTCTCAGTTGTAAATTATTGATTGGCTTTCTACGTGTTCACGTCTCAGCAGTTTCGATCCAGCAACTGTGGCGTTCCTAGTGTAACTGCCAAATGACATTCATGATGTGGTTTCTTATTTGTTGTGTATTCCCCACACTTAAAAACAACTTACCTATAGTTAAAAAAAATAAACAAGGGTGAAAACATAGCCTTCACTTTTTTCTATATGGTATGTTGCTATTGTGGTATGAAAATGTTGGTAGTGTCATGAATGGAATAAAAAAAAAAACTTTAAAATCACAAATATATACTACAAATGAAAAATGCTATTGATTCCTGTCTGTTTTTGTAGTCACACTGTAGCCACTATTGACAAGCTACATAAAAATAATATCTGCTCTTGAATTTTAGGATCCATGAAAAGCTCAGTGGTACCTTGACTACATCATCATTTATATAATTTGTTTTCCGGTTAACATTGTCCCAACTTTTATTGTGTATTTATAAATGTAAAATATAACTTTTTAGTTTTATTTGTGTTTAAGGGGCTTCCTAAACTGAACACTCGAAATAACAATCATCAAGCAGCAATAAGTTTTTAGTTGGACCATTTGCACTGTTGGAAGAGAAATAAATAGCATACCGGTACCTTGTCACCTCTAGAATGAAGACTCCGCCCACCAGCACCAAAGTAGGGCCACTATAACAATCTTTCCTATTAGGGGGATGGACAGAACAGGTGGCTCAGGGGTAGGAGAGTTCTGAGGAAAAACAAGGGCAGTGCCATGTGAGGATGAAAGGGAGGGTGGAATAAAAAAGAGGTAAACCAGAAAACAGAAAAAAGAAAGAAAGAAGGAAAGGAAGAACGAATGATCAAATGGATAGCACAGAAAAGAGATTTTGCATGAATTCAATATAAAATAATAAAAAAAACAATAAATGAGGGTACCGGCACAGGAAAGACATGGTAAAGACAATGACAGGGAAATAGAAAGAAAGAAACAGAATGCGATTATAATCCAAACCAGACAGGGTTCCTCACAATGAGATAAACCCCTCACTGCAGTTCACATGTACGGAAGCAAACTGCTGTGACACTGTTTGACAGCACAAGCAAGTTTTGATTCAGTGAAGGGGTTAATCACAGGGGTAACAACAGCTATGGAAGACACATGAATGGCATGAGACACAAAGGTCTGACATTTAACATGTACTGTACCTTTCTTAGGTACAGGCCTATTTGAAATGCGCATCCACTGCCATCGCTTACCTTGCATGGCTTAGATTCCCAAGAAACCACAAAGTTAAATTAGTTTTATTGCTTTGAATTTAATCGTGGGTCATCACTCTAAATTTCTCATTATTGTTGTGACTCTAAAGTGTTCTGTGGTATTTATTTTATTCTGGTCATTGACAATATTATTATTTGTATTATTAATATTATTATATACATGTGTTAATGACCTAAAAATACTAAACATTTCAACCAGGGCACCGCAGATGGATCGGAACAGGGAGAAAACTGTGAAAACCTACAGTAGTAATATATGGTGGTATTGTACAGTCAGCAGCATCTTTATAAAATGTAAAATGTTTGTAGTTATAGCAAATGAGAAATAAAATGGTATGAATGGGTATTCCTTAAGTGATTGTTATACATCATAATAGTAATAACATTTGACTAAGGATATTCAACAATGCAGCATAATCTTTACACTACCTCTCTGAAACATATTTTTAGAAAAACACATTTCTACCAAACACTTTTCTTCTCCCTATTTTATCATGGAGGTTACTATGGAAACTGTTACTACCACAAGAGCTATAAACTCTTCAAATCCCAACATATACTGTATATGTCACATGTGTGATCCACAGTGCACCTTATTTTTTTTTTTTTTTTGTAATTGTGCGTGTTTCACTTTATGATTGGATTTTCTATTTATTATTATTGAATTTCACTTTATTTTTTCTATTTATATTCACGTGTGTTTTTCTATTATATTTTATTTGTAATTTTTGTTTTGTTTTAAAGACCGCACTTTACCTTAGTTGCGCACGAGACTTTTTAGTTAAGCAGTGTGGCACTTTCCCCCTCGAAAGCTAGGTTTTATTAATATAATTTTGTTTCCTTTTTAAGTTTTATAGCTTATTTATCCTGTTTTATTTTATTTTCAGAAATATACTGTTTTATGCCTTTTTGTATTGCATTTAAAACCCAGCCTTTTTAGAAGCAGCATATTTGGTGAAGTGCCTTTATATTGTTACTGCTAACCAGTAACTCCTTCCAGTTTAGAACTATTTCATCTGGCCAGTTTTAGCAACTGTTTTTATAGCCCTACCTCCCCTTGTTTTTAGCCTATACTCTCTGCAGCTAGACCAGACCCAAGATACTGTTTTTCCTTTGTTTTATTTTTTCTTGTTTTGTTGCTTCTGGTGATCGCTGTGGCCTTCGTGGAACGGATCTACCCAAAGAATTGGAAGTCTTGTGTTTGCAACAGGACTGGCAATTGAATACTGCAGCGGAACTCAACTATTGGGCTGAAAGACGTGTGTGTTAAATACTGTCTACAGAGGGTGCAACCAAATAAAATAAATGAAATAAAATAAACTATTTAACAGGGTTTATAGTGCCCATAAATCACTAGGGGGCATAGCCGCGACTACTGAGAGGGTGATTTTATATATATATATATATAGTTAAACCACCATGAATGAATAGATCTATATTCTCAATCAACAGTCCAGTACACCAGACAAAACACCTGAAAGATTATAAAAAACAACAAAAAAAAAAAAAACATGACATTTATACAAACACTACGCAGCACAACATGAGGAAGGATAAGCCAAGTTTAAGCAGACACAAGCCATACAGTCATGGAATTCAGCAAGCTGCATGTCATGCGACATAATTACAGGTAGATTTTAATAAACATCATGTACGGTACATTATTCTTTACCAACAAAATACAGAACACAGAAAGGTGGAACAAAGCTGTTTAAAAAATTCTTCTTTTTAACATTTTCATTAAAGACAAACCCTAAATATTGGGAACCAGGATCGCTACAATATCTACAGACTAGCTCCAATATAAATGCCAATGTAAAATTAACTACAGTTTTTATACCCTTGTGGTCTTTATTTTTATTTTTATTTTTTTATTTGTTTTGTAAAACAAATAATTTGTTGAATTAACCAGTATAATTTTACCATGAATAACTATCATAGTAATGCTAAATATTTCTATACAAACAATAGATAAGTATACAGATGTTCGTTGCAGACAAAACTTAAATATTGCACTTGTAATATTCTTTATATATCAGTGAGATGGAAGCTTTAGTGTATGGAAGAAATATATTGTAGCGATCTCGGTCACTAAGGCCCTGTCCACACTATGCCTTTAAACCATATTAGTTGCATTTAAGCCGGCTTAAAAGTGCTAAATACGGTTTGCGTCCACACTACGCAGCATTTAATTAGATCGCATCAGGTAGTGCGGTTTATCACAAGTGTGGACGCTGTAATACCAAACTACATTTTTTTGTGTATCCTCCAATATCCCAAAATGCATTGTGGTATGTTTGGCGAAATACTCAGAGCAGGGGCCTGTAGGACTTGCTATCAGTGTACACTCCGCACTAGGTATTCATTTTTATGCTTCAAAAAATCTGTCAGGACATCTCTGTTAAACTAGTGGGGAAAATAACAAAAACACAACATTAAATTAGGCGACTGCAAAAATGAAAAAGTAGGATCCGGGATGAACAAATTACGTAATTTGTCAGCTCTGTTTGAAATAAAATTTAGAGGACCAGAATTAGGCTCAGGCAAGATATGAAGGTAAAAACAAAGATTGTTTTGTAATTAACAGCTTTTTCTGAGTTTAATTATAAAACGGAATCAGCTCAATTTGTTTAAAGGGACTAAAACCTGAAAACTTCAAGCCCTACTTGTGTGTGTGTGTTCGGATTTACTTTGCAATATGGACCTCTGTTAATATGGGGCATAACACATTATTTTCAAATAAAATACAGTGCATGGTGGGATATTATCGTATTAATTTCCACGGTTCGTTGCGCTGCTGGGAATAGTAATTGAACTATTCTAATGGTGTGTGGACGCATTAGGCCTGACTAAACATGAAACGGTACTTCAGTGTGGACGCTTTGAGCTGGATTAATTAGAGTGGTTTCGAGTACGGTTCTCGAAATCGGTTATGTAGTGTGGACAGGGCCTAAAGCATAGCGCCGATACCGCTGTACAAAAGAGCCGGCTCCTTTGCAAGGAGCGTATATCGGGCTTATGTCTTCGTGTGTGATTACGTCACATACCAGCCCTACTGCTGCCTTCCCACGTGCACGCTACAATATGAACTTTGTACATTTAAATAAATATATATATATATATATATATATATATATATATATATATATATATATATATATATATATATATATATATATACAGTGAAACCTGCTCATGCGACCACCTTTATTTAGTGACCACCTGGTCTAAGTGACCACTTTAAATTCCTCCTAATGATATTTGTGCTTTTATTTAACTGTATTAAGTGACCACCTGTCTAACGCGACCAGCGACCACAATTCTCTTACCCAGCAACGGATTCAAACCTGTATTAAGCACCCTTACACAGGGCTATTGTTATAATAAAAATATGGTTTTAAATGGTACGTCCTAAATTCAAAGGAATACGGTAACCATTTTAGCAGTCTTTTATCTGTAATCAATAAAACAACAGCGCTCTCTTGTAAAGGAAGAGAGGAAACATGGAGAAACAAAAGGTCCTCCCTAGATGATAGAATTAAAGTTATTAAACTTGTAAAGACAGGAAGTGACCAGAAAAACTGCTGAAGAATTCGGCACTAGAAAGACGCAGATACCGCATTTTGAAACGGAAAGACGGCTTGAAGTTTTAAGTTTTTATTTTTGTTCACGTGACCGTGTTTTGAGCCGATTCAGTATCTTAATTAAACTGTTAATTACTAAACAAAGTCGCTTCTTTTTACCTTGATGTCCTGATTGACTTGCTGATTCTGTTTCACCTTCTTCATTATTCGAACACAAGAGCAAGGAATGACATTAATCGTTTCCCCCAGATGCTACTTTAATTTACATTTCGTTCTTGAACTTGCCTGGGAACTAGGTAGCTTCCAATGTATACGTTTCGTGTTGTGTTGTTCTTTCCTGCTAATTTAACAGAATGTTCTCATAATTAGGATGTAGCGGCTTAAGACTTAAAAGGCAAACCGTTAAAAGGAAAATAAACACCGAAAAAATTCAAGCCTTAATTATAAGAGTATGAAATCAATGTGCGTGGTAATCGAAAAATATCTCATGCTTATGCTGGCGTTGGTTTCAGGATGCAATGAATCAACACATACCTGAAAGGCAGACACAGGCATTGAAATTTGCAAAGGATTTAAAACATATTGTGTGACCTGAGACAGGCAAGCATTCATTACTTTAACAAAATAATTTGTTTTGTAAATGCATTATCTAAATGAATGTTATTAAATTACATACTTCCTTTTGTTCATATTACATCTTCTGGCTTTTACAGTGTATGTAAGACATACATAATTACAGGAAAGTATGTCAGAGACAAATAGAAAATTCATAAGTTATGAGCCCTTTTTTAAGAGACCACCTGTGTTAAGAGGCCACTTTTAGACTGTCCCTTGAGTCGTCTCTTAATACAGGTTTGACTGTACTTTTGTTTTCTATTGGGCCAAGCCAGGTACGATACCTCTAGTCACGCCCTCACCTTAGCATTCTTCCCTGTGAGTTGCTGCATCTCCTCCCGGCACTTCTGAAGCTCCCTCTCCAGCTCAGCCCTTTCCTTCTGGCTGGTGCTATAACGACCCTGCAGCTCCCTCAGCTCAGCCAGCAGCCCTGCACACTGCACCAGAACAGGCATGTAAGATTAGAACTACATGTCTCACAATCTATCAGTCTATAACTATGCTGGGGACCTCAGAACACTCTATAGGTACACATGGGCAAAAATATGGCAGTGAGGATTTGGCTTCACACTAAAGGTCAGAAATATCAGTAAAAAAAAAAAAAGTGAAGTTAACAGTACTGTTATATTAAAAATATTATCATTTTATATACTGATACTGTATAAACTGAACTTCTTTTCCACTCTCTGGAACTTTTCCAATACAGCAACTGGACCACTAATTACTGGGATTTCTTAAATCTGTTTTCCTGTTGTTGCTCTGTACTATTGTAGAAATATATACATCAATATGTACTGTAGAAGCATATACCTCATGCTGCACACAAAGAGCTTTCTCTTCAGCTTGCTTCAGTTGTTGTCGAAGAGAGGCTACTTCTGAAAAGCCTGATGAGAAACTTCCCCCATTTAAGCCACCTGTTGGTGTCATTGGTTTTCCATCAAACGATATATTCTTCTGAACAGATGCATCTACTAGCCTACAGTTTGAGGTCGACTCTGCTAAAGTCATGTAACTCCCAGCCCTGCCGACCTCATACCCCTCTTCTTCTGTTCCACTACTTAAATCTTTCTTTCCAGTGGAAGACTTTTCACCTTCACTGCTCAGAGTGCCTTCTTTTAGTGCTAGATACAGGTCATTAGTGCTGTGGGGGAACAAAAGTTATAGGATTTGAGTCATTTTGGAAAAGTGGCGCAAAGGATCTTGAGACACAGTTGGGCCCTATTCACATGCTGTATAAGAAGATTCGACATGGATCAGTATGTAATAATAACATATGTAACATACTGTCCTAATTCTCCTCGACCTCTCTGCTGCCTTTGACACTGTTGATCACTCTATTCTACTGTCCTCTCTCGCTGACCTGGGAGTCTCTGGCACTGCTCTGGCCTGGTTCTCCTCCTACCTCTCCAACCGCACTTACCAGGTAACCTGGCGTGGAGCAACCTCCACACCTCACCCTCTCTTAACAGGAGTCCCCAAGGGTCAGTCTAGGGTCCTCTCCTGTTCTCTCTCTACACCCGCTCCCTGGGCCCCTCATCGCATCCTATGGTTTCTCATACCATTTCTATGCTGATGATGCTCAGATTTTCCTCTCCTTCCCCTCCTCTGACTCCACCATCTCCTCCCGTATCTCTACCTGTCTGTCTGCTATTTCCTCCTGGATGCACTCGCATCACCTCAAACTTAACCTCTCTAAATCTGACCTCCTTTTCTTTCCCTCCTCCTCCCCTCCTCTGATCTCTCTATCTCTGTTCCTATGGAATCTACCACACTCTCTCCTCTTCCTCCGCTAAGAACCTCGGAGTCACCCTGGACCCCCTGCCTCTCTTATTCCCAGCACATCTCCACTCTGGCACGCACTTGCCGATTCTTCCTGAGCAACATCCGAAGAATCCGACCCTTCCTCACCAACTACGCCACCCAGCTCCTGGTCCAGGCCTTGGTACTCTCCCGCCTAGACTACTGCAACTCCCTCCTGGCTGGCCTCCCTCGCGGCCGCCACCCGTCCGCTCCAGCTCATCCAGAACTCTGCTGCCCGCCTGGTGTTCTCTCTGCCTCGCTTCTCCCACGCAACTCCACTACTCCGCTCACTCCACTGGCTACCGATCACCGCCCGCATCCAGTTCAAGACTCTTGTACTAGCCTACAGATGCCTTGACCAGACTGCACCCAGCTACCTCCAGACCCTCATCTCTCCCTACACCCCCACTCGACCTCTCCGCTCCGCCTGCGCTAGAAGACTGGCTCTACCTCCTCTATGCTCCCCTACCTCCAGAGCCCGCTCCTTCTCCACCCTCGCTCCGCAGTGGTGGAATGACCTACCTACAGATGTCAGGACCGCCCAGTCCCTGACCACATTCCGGCGCCTCCTTAAGACTCACCTCTTCAGACAGCACCTGTAGAACTCCTCTGTTTCCCCCCTGGGACACTTTCACCCTTCCTTAAATTTGCTTTACTTACTCTTACCTGCCCCCTATTTTACTGCATTTAATCCTGTACTTCAGAGTACTGTAATCTGCCATAAGTAACTATCACTGTCACTTATCTGCTGTATTGAATTGTATTTTGTCACACTTGTACTTGCTTGAACTTGTCATTGTATTTATCTTGCTCTTATTGTATTACCTGTACTGTAACACTAGAAATGTATTTGCTTACAATTGTAAGTCGCCCTGGATAAGGGCGTCTGCTAAGAAATAAATAATAATAATAATATGTAATAATTAGGGTCCTGCGTTTCATGCGACCTGTTTTTTTCAATTGTAATTCAACTGCTATCCCCTAGATGTCTCTGCAGCCACTCGACTTATAGTAATCGAATTCACAATTAAGAAATCAACACATTACGCTTTGACTAATTAGAAAAATAAAAGCTAATTATGGTGAGTATAAATGGTAATTGAATAAATTGATGCGTTAAAAGAAAAATCGATAGACTTAAACATGGAGTCAAAGACAAAGCAATGAAAAAGCATTTCATTGAGTGAACGATGGCGTAACAATATCCACATGGTGTTCTGCACACCGATGGGTATAATTTATTTTGCATAACTTCGCAATTTATCTTTGGACCACACCGAAACTCAAAAATAGACCGACATTTATCATCAGAAAAACACAGAAAACAGAAAGGCTGAGATTGACAGCTATGAGACGACGTCCTCCAGTAAAAAATTAAAACACAGACGAGATGTTATTTTCGATTTGACAGAGACATTTGTTTGTGCTAATATTCCCCTGGAAAAAATGATAATCCCAAACTACGTGAATTTCTGAACAAACATGTAATAAATGTGGGAGCAATTCCTACAGCAGTTCAACTGATAAGGGAATATCTACCCAAATTACTGAGTTGCACAAGATGAAAATTGTACAGCTGATAAAGATGTCTGACAGTGTATCTGTAGTTACTGACGAGTCTACAAATGCAAAAGATCAGTGTGTTTTGCACATTTTGTTTGTTCTCCAAGGACTATCAAATACCTTCGAACTGAAAGTAATATTAGCCGATACAGTTAATCTGCACTCTGTGAATTACTCATCGATGGCACAGGGCGTTAATTTTAATAATGTGACTGGATTTGTCTCCAATAATGCCAGATCAAGGCATACAATGACATTCTTCGAGGTTTACTGCCAAATTCAGTATATTTGACTTGTAATGCTCACACAATAGCCCTTGCCAGCAATATCTGGGCAAATCATTTTCCGAAAGCAGAAAAGCTGGTTGCAACCGTTAAAAAAAATTGTTTAAACATTGCCAAAGCAGAAAAATACCTCCAGAAATTGCTTAAAGATGTGCAAAGTTTAAAATCTCAACTCTCCCTAATTGCGACGCATGCCAAGCGACTGGTGGATCTGATTCAGTGGTTTGAAAGCCGTGAAGTGAGAGTCCATCAAACATATAATAAAGTTGCAGAATTAATAAATACATACTGAGCAATGGCGCAAGAGGTACATAGCACAGATGTTGCAATAAAAAAAACTATGTGTAAAAACCTTCCATGATGTTTCTGAAAAACTGACTAATTACTACAACCCGGATCAATGCAAAAAAAACAACATGTTTTTTTCAACCAGCTCATAACTTTCTGATGGCAGTAAGGATATTTGACCCACAACAAGTGTGTAGTTTGGATCTGGAAGCCATCCCATTATATTCTATTCGAGGATTTGATGCTGACTGTAAATCAGAAATGGACAAATACCTACCATATGCAAAAGAAAACGGCAGTAGAATGACTTTGAATGAATTTTGGATTAAAGCTGAAGAATTATTTCCCAGGATTAAAGCTGAAGAATTATTTAACACGAATTATTTATGCATTGGATATTTTCTTTCATGAAACTGTAAGTGACACTTAATGTGGGAGGAATGAAGTGCAGCAGGTTGCGTAAAACGTTGGGCCCTAGTAATAATATGCAATAATACCACTTCCACAATGATAGCCTGACATATAAAAGTCCTTCTCTCATAAAATATGTATATATATATATCTTTTGCTGAAGTATGCAGTATCAACTATACATCTTTGTAGGTGAACATGTGACTACTCAGCTCCTACCTCTCCCTGTTTTGTGACAGGTGCTGCAGTTTCCTCAGAAGCTGTTTGTTGTCTTCCTTCAGAGACTGAGACTCTTCCTTCAGGCTCCAACACTCATCCCGCAGCGTCCGCACTTCACCTGAAGAGATTCCATACGACAAATCAGCGAGCAACGGCTTTATGATGTGCATTGCATACAACAGGCATCAATGAGTGTTAGCAATTTCCAAAGAGATAAATATTTAAACATGCAAACTGGATGCCAGTGTTAACATATCCTTCAGAAAGCGTAATAAGTAAATCAATAATATGCCTAATTAGATGAACTCAGGAGGCCTTATTTTGTCTTCATCTGTTGTTTATTACTAGCTATAAAACTGACTATTTATGCATTTATTAATTTATTTAATAAACGGTGCATATTTGCACTGAAGCAAAAAGCAAGTGTAAACCTGCATGGCCCTCTCTCACTGCTTCAAAGCATTAAGAAAATCTGGCTAACACTGACTAACTTGGAAAAAATTACTGTAGTAAATCTAAAGCGAACCGCTACAATGTTTTATTACTGTCATAAGTCATTTTTGCATTTCTTTCAGTAAACATAGTTCCAGACCACAATATTTCTTTATTAGGTTGGACAGTTAATGCTAAGCATACAATAATAGGGAATTAAAATAAGAGGTAGTATATCCAGTAGCACTAAGACAGTACTATCTATAATGATATAAATGGTACTACTGTAGTAGTTGAAAATTATGTTGAGAAATTCTACCTGTGTAAAACTGTGGCTTCTGCAATAACATTATACTAAATCAAAAACAGTACAGACAGGCGAACATCAAGCAGCATATTATTTGTCATCCTTTTCCACAGATTACACTCTGAGACAATAAGTAAGCACTGAAAATCATGTTAGTGCACAAATGTATTTTAAAACTACTGTACAGATCCAACATATTCTAGACTACAGTCCGGGCTACTGAGGTAAACAACAGGGTTTTAGATCATTGCGTCACACTCAGTTCTCCAACTTTTATTTGGTTTTAGTTGGTTTTCATCATGCCAGATGAATGAATTTCAAAGAAAAACAGAGGTATGGAAACAGGCCAGTTTCTTTTTTTTCTATAAATTGTTAATTTACCAGAATCCAAATATATGTTTGTACTCAGTGGCTTAGCTATAAAAGAACAAAAGACAGGGATCCATTACTATACTAATTTTTACATATTCTTTTGCAGACTTTTAAGATTAGCCATTTGGTACCGAATACACAGTTCTATAGAATTTAACCAAACCTATTGGTGAATGTTTAAAAGGACGTCAATGAGTGTGGCAGGGTGATTCCACTGCACAATGGAAGATTAGTGTTGGTGTAACTTGTATGGGGAAATGCGTTTATTTTGTGTGCTTTTTGGAGTTGTTGTGTGTGATTAAATTATTGTTTACAGACGGGCGCTCGATTGAGTCACACCAAGTCATAATGAATTAGAAGTACTTCCATGCAACTTTGAAAACAAAAACGAGAAAATGTAAATGTTATACAGTACCATAATTAAACATCATTAGGTAAGCTCCTGGTTAAACTGTACACATTTTAGATATAATTACCCAATTGACATTTCTAGATTAGAGATGCAAATCCACAGATCCACCACCTTCAGTAGTAGCTTGCTAGCTCTACTACCATTGACTGTTGAAAACATTCCAGCTTTAACTGCTTAGTTAAAAGCCCCATAGCCAGTTAGCAGACCATTTAATTGTCTTGTTTTTGCATGCTTTTTCAATCTTGTGAATAACATATTCAAATACAGTTCAGATTTAATTTAGACTAATAACATTAATAGCCTACTGTCCTGTCATTTTCTTGTTAGCTCTTCTTAGCTCTCTATACATTTGGGAGCATTACATTCCATGCTCCTTTAGCAGCTGTTCCCTCTGAAGTAGGTGACAGGAAATATGAAGTGCCTACATTATGCAAAACAAACTTACAGTCCATGCCCACTACTCTAATGTAATTTATGAGGATAAACTCTCAAGAGCAAGAACTGCATCCTAATTATAGGTTTCAAAATGTTGACAACAATATTGAAATCACGTATTCACAATCAAAACACATACATTCCATTTGCATGATTTGTTTTTCTAGTGTGCATTATTTCTGAGGTGGAACTGTGTGAAAGTTATTTTGGCATATGATAGTTCAGTATCAGACTACTGATATCACCCTGGCATACCAAAGACTGCCTAACTGTCTGTCACTACTGTAACTACTTTTACATGTTATCATATATTGTACAGTATACAGATAGACTATTTATACAATATACCATCATTTTCTCAAAGCATTTCACTTTGACAGTGGTGTTTATGGACACAAGGGGATGGGAAATCACATTAATCAGAACTAGTAAGAAATAATTTGAGTGCCTGTAGGAGAATTATAGTACATTAAAATTCTGACTTTCTGACAAAAACAGTTTTTGCTTAGTACATCTGGTCTGAGAGAGCCTTAACCTGGTAGGTGCCCCTTACAAAATAAGAATCAGTGTGTGTTTACCATTAAATACTGGGACAGTGGCAATGCTGAGAAAGTTGCATGTATTGATATTAGTTTAAATGTATTTGTTTAAGCATTATATTTTGTATACAGTACGTAAGTACAAACTGTTAGAAACTGCTAGTCCTGGTCTTTATTCCCTTTTCCAAATTGTTTAATTGAACCAATTAAACCTCAATACAGACCCTGAACTAGTCAATTATATCATTTTACCTGTTAAACCTGGAGTGGAATGGCCCTCCAGGACCGCGATTGGACACCCATGTGTTAGAACCTCCGATAGAATTCTAAGTTTATAGATTTTGGTTAGTTTCAGTCAGGTATTTTAGATTTGTTTGTAACTTAAGATCTGTGGGATACATACAGGTAGATCAGAATTTGCATAAAACAAGAAGAGTATAGTTCATTTACAATGGTGGTCTTGACTTGATTGAGAGGGGATTCTACTGTAGTTTATTTGTTCCCAAAATAATTAAATGTGAAAGCCAAGTGCACTTGAGTTCATTTGCAACCAAGCAGCATAGCAAAGTGTGGCAGTGACTAATGTCTCTTTATGCATAGAAAATGAAAAAAAAAAGAGAGCCAGCCTGCTGGGGATGCCGGCACTTGATGTACAATGTGCAGTATCTGCTCACCTTGCAGCGGCTCCCCCTGCTCTCTGTCGTGGGCGCTGCCCTGGCTCTTCATGTGGATCTCGGCCCGCAGGCTGGTGATCTCCAGCTCGTACTCCTGCCTGGTGGCGTGCAGTCTCTGCAGCTCGGCGCGTAGGCGGCACAGCTCCTCCTGCAGGCTGGCGATGTCGTTCTCCCGCTCTGCCGCTGCCTCCTCTGCTGCCTGCTGCAGCACCAGCACTTCCTCCTGCACCACCCGCAGCTCCTCCTGCGCCTCGGACAGCTCGCTCTCCTTCTCCTCCTCCAGACTGTCTATCTCTTCCTGCACTGACCGCAGCTGGGCTGAGCAGAGACAGGGAGGAAGAACATTCGAGAGCCCCTGCTTATATTTCATACTTTAAAATGAGAATGATATGTTTACAGGTTGCCCCTAACACACCAGGTGACTCAACTCTTTGTGTTATTTTACAGGCAGTCCTGTGTCAAATGACTTTCCATGCAATTGTTGATACAGATTAAGTTGGTTCCAGCTAGTCACTGATTGGATGGAATCTCCTGTACTAAATGAAATGGCTGAAAAACACAGATCCATTATCCCATTCTCACTTTCTGTACTGTGTTTGCACCTTGGTGAATGACAGAACAAAACAATTGTAATATGCCTAGGCAAGTCTTACATGTGTTATGATCCACCCAACTGAGACATTTCTATTCTCTCTGCTTTCAAACTCTGTCACAGAATGTCAAACAAGCACATTCAAAGAGTGCTGTTTAGTTTGCATTTAATTAGAACACAGATGGTAGAGTTGTTTTTACACCATATGTGTGGAATACCAAAAAAAAAAAATTATCTGTCAGATCTAAATTCCAACAGCATATGAGGTCAATAAAAAAGATTATTGTTACAGTGTCTCTCTCAATTTCAATACATTTATTCCTAAGTAGTTTGTCTGTTGAGCATCCCAATTTCAGCAGTAACATTGTATGATGAGTGTTATATAAGGAATTACTTGAAAGGTACATCAGTGCCCTTAACGATTTACTGACCCAGCAACTGAGGACTGAACCCTGATTCAGCACAATGTCTGCAATGGCAAAAGAGCTGGCCTTTAGTAGCTTTATACAACTCAACCCAGTCAGCTACATTATAGCTTCTAATTCAGATGTAAATACATAAGAACAAACAATATATTTCAAATAGTATTCATATGAAGTAAACTAAATTCATGACACATTTATCATGTACGGACAGGTCAGCAGTGCTACATAATACCTGTCACGTGCCATTGCAAACTCTCTGGGTAGGAACTGATGGAGATGTTCCTTGTTGTCTTAATACACAAGGGTTTGGAAGGGTTAAGTGGAGATGACCCAGGCTGTGTCACAACAACGTGCTGGTGAAACCATCATTCAGTCAGTCAGCTGTTTAAATGTGAGGAAGCTATTCTTAAACAAGGATAAAGGCACCCAGCCAATAAAAAAGATTAATATCTACTTTACCGAAGCCTGGCTGCCTAAAAACAGTGCTTTTGCAGACATTTTGTAAAGCCTGCTACACAACTGCTCAGACTGGGTGAAAATTCTAAGTGTCTTTCATCTTACAGGGAGGGATTGCCATCTCCCATGGTATGCAGTGCAGTATGGAACAGATGCAAGAACAGTTACTGCTGTGGTTTACAGAGGATGGTGAATAACCTGCAGAATGTAAACCACTTAGACAGAATGGAAAAACAGGATCTGAATGGAACACTTCTCAGTTTTGATTTGTATTTGATTTATTTTATTATTTTATTTTTTGTTTTACCTTTTAAGATTTAAAATATACCACACACACACAAAAAAATAAATAATTACGGCTTTTATGTACCAAAAAACAAACTAATTATGAAAAATGTATTATTTAATGCTAACGTCCGTTATCTTTATCACAGTAGTTGGTTTTGTTATTTGGTACTTTTTAAAAGCCGCTACAAGGCTACACCTGCCATAATTTCTAAAAAAAAAAAAAAATATCCTAAAAATACAAATAATCTGATTTGCTGATTTTAATTTAAACACATCTATTGATACGTCAATGTATTACTCTATAAAAACCTAATACAAACAAAGGTCATTTGTGAAATCACTGCCATTAATCATGAATTAATTTACTTTCTAATCCATTTCCTACATGGGCGATGGTTGACATATTACCAAAAACATTTCTGTGCATTCTTTCGTAATCTTATCCTGTTTGCATAGCAATTGTGCCAGCCTTGCCAAACAAACGTAGATATGTCTATGTAAAACATGGGATGATTTCATCGTACCCATTTAGCTTTTCTGGTATAAAATGACATGTCATTTATTTCTGCTGGTACTGTTTTGAAACGGTATTGGTATTTATATAAGACAGTGAAGCTCAAGTTACCTTGTAATCTCTGTATCTGCTTAGTGAAGGTCTCAGCCTGATGGGCACTTGCCATGCGCTCATCCTCTAACAGACCTGTTTGGGGTTTAATAAGGGCGTTGGGTTAGAGGTGAAATATATATACCATAAGTCAACCACTCGCAAAACCAAAGCTGAAGGGCTAGATTCAATAAAAACACAACATCTTCTATGTTATTTACCTGTTTTATGTGATGTGGTCTACATGAGTGAAGGAGGAACATTATGATTTGTTCCAATTGCCGTGCAAAAATCTAAGAAATGAGTAAACCCCAATCTGCTATCCAGATCCCTGTGCTATTATTGGTCATTGGAGATATCAACTACAGAATAGAAACACTTCATGATTTGATTTGATTTTTTTTTATGTAGAGCATGACATGTGAGTTTGTCTGCTGCAGTTTGTGGGAAATGATTTTCATGGCAAATTAAAGTGGATGGTTTACTGGATCCCCACAGCTTTTCAGTTAATTGGAATGTTTTTTTTTTCTCATAAACTACTCACTGAAGCAGCAGGAGACCTGTTATACTCATATCCTCTTGGAAAGCTTGTGTCAGTTTGTTTGTAAGCGTGGGGGCAGGGGGGGACTCTAGATCACTTTTATGACTAAACATAAATTAAAATGACATGGCTGTGGGACAGTTGTGGCCTAAAAGCATGATATTGGTACATTGTAACCCACACCAATCAATTTAAGGACTAGTTTACATTATGTATATACAGTATATATATATATATATATATATATATATATATATATATATATATATATATATATATATATATATATATATATATATATATATATATATATATATGTTTTTACCACCCCAGACATACTTGTCAGTTTTAACTCTTTCTTACCTTGTAACTCCATGAAGCCCTCCTCGTGTCTCTGGGAGAGTTCCCGTGTCTCCTCCAGCTCGATGAGCAGCTGTATGACCTGGGACCTCAACTCCTCAAGCTCCTGATCACCTGACATCAGCTCCTCACTTTCCTGTCCCCCAGTCTTTTGCTCCTCTACCTCTACCTTTGTTCCCACAGTAGTCAGCTCCTCCACCTCAGGCTTCTCTAGCCTCTCATTATAAGCCTCCTCTGTTTAGAAGAAGATAAATGTTACCTATTGTGACAGAGATCGAATGATTCTTAGTGTTAGATCTCCCTCCAGACCTGAGAGGGCACTGTGTAAAGGGAACAGAGTACTCCGGACTGGATGGCCTGACAATTAATTCCCAGGGTTAGGTGGAAGTCGGCCATCTAGAAAGGGGCCGGAGCTATGCTACTAAAATCATCAACCTGGATGGGAAACGATGTGGCATCCACTGATTGGAGGAGCAGTTGCACTCGTTAACCAAGGGGTCATGGTTGACAGTATTTAAGGGGACGTAGTGATGTGATCTGTTCCTTTTCTATTGGTTAAAGGTAACTGGAAGGAGAACCGTGTTATAAATCGTGAGTGTTTGTTTGTTTTATTCTGTCATGTCTAAACAATTGCACTGTTTGCTATTATTAGATGGCTGAACACAATCGGAGCTATCGCCAAAGGCCAGCACAAAAACTGGACAACATCAATGCACTTTGTTTCACTGAAGCACTGTATTGTCACTACGAGCACTAGAGCACACATTATCATTGTCTGTCTGATTATTGATCACCTGCACCTGCACACAGTTAACCACTATGCCACACCTACCTATGAAAGCAAATGTGTCCCAATGGTTATGTTTTTAATAATCACTATAGATATTAATATGAGTGTTAATATTAGGTGTACTGATTCAATAAGTTGTATTTTGCTGGCTGAGAGCAAACATATGGTAGTTATGAACATGGTTACTTAACCAATCATAATTCAATTTCTGTAGTTCTGGTGTTCTTGTGCTCAACACTGTAGCATAGCTGAGTAAAAATTAATTTGGCTGGCTGCTGGATCCTGGCTCAACATACAACGTATCAATCACCCTCTTCAACAGTTGGGCAAGAAAAAATGGTGTCATCATGCAGATGGAATATCAGATAAGTACACAGGGTGGGCCAGGTTCAGGAAAAGACTGCCTCTCATCCCCCCACCACTGACCTACCACCCTCACCATTCCTCATCGCTATCATAATTACCCAGGCAGAAGACTTAATCTAAATATAGCACACCTTTCATCACTAGTATGATTGCTTCTCTTATTCTGTCACATCAACACTGACAGGTGCATATTCATGTCAAGCTTATTTCTCTCCTGAGACTTCAACGAAGCTTTCACCTTTTGTTTGCAAATTTCTTGGGCTGCTGGGGCCTTGGACAGAAGCATGGGTTTTGACAATATTAATTAAAAACATTCTTCTTCTTCTTCTTCTTCTTCTTCTTCTTCTTCTTCTTCTTCTTCTTCTTCTTCTTCTTCTTCTTCTTCTTCTTCTAAGAAATCAACCACTGTTACGGATTAGTCAAAATTCTAGTACATCTTATCCTGTGTACAGCTGTCCTGCCCCATGCATACAAAATATGGAACAATTACAGTATATATATACAGTAATAGTAGATCTTACATAATTAACTATGTAGTAAATCACAAACAAATTCATAGATTTAAGAATAACTGAGTGTAGTTGCCATGGCATCAAAAGCCTATAAGCACCTTTCTCTTGAGGAAGGTTTGTTAAACATGCCGAAACATTGGGAAGTTGGCTCTTTTTATAATTCTAGAATAATATATGTCTACAGTGAATTACAAGTAAATAAATTGTATCCAGGGGTTCCATTGCAAAATGTCACAGAACCGTGAGTTGCAGATTTTTTTCTTGTAATTTAGCAGGTCATTTGTAATGTTTGTTTTTGACACTGTTACACTGTACAGTATAGTAATAGTGCATCCTGTTGACATGCAGTACGACTGGCTTATGTCAAAACCGTGCAATACGACTTTTTTTTGGCATGGGCCAAAATGCAATTTTAGGTCCTATACATGTAGCATAAGCCCTATAAGTGTAAATACTGTATGCTGTGTCTTGGGTATCTCCTATTATAGAAAGGGAATTCCACACAGTTTGAGCAGCACAAGAACATATATTTTATACAATAGGAGCCACCCTACACACACCCTAACTAAATCAAAACCTATTACTTAATTAAACACTAAGACACAAATCCCACCGTTCTGTTTTAAAAAAAAGAAAAAGATGGTTCAGCTTTTGTAATGGAACGTAAAACAAAGTCAGACTAATGGCTAGTTGCTTTGTAAGCTTCAGCAATCATCCTTGACTCCATGGAACCTCAGAGGTTAAAATACAGTATTCAGAGGCACAAATCGTTTTTTGAAAATTAATGCTAAACGGTTTAAAAGTTTAGCACCAGAGAGCCTACTGGTGCTAAATTATCAAGCATGTCCTAATCAAGCTTCAAGCACAACTTCCCACACGACACAAACCCTCTCTCCTGTGTATGTGGAAGAGTGTGTGTGGGGGGGTGTCATGTGAATAGTCCAGACCCAATGAGAAACTACCATCATCATCTATGGTTGCTAAGGAATAAAAAATATGTAAAAAATATGTATACATATATCAAGAATTTTAAAGCTAAGGATTAGCCTCTTCATACAGCGAACCTACACTAATGATGAAATCCCACTTAAGGGAATTGATGACTATTATACATGTAATAATTAAACCTGTATGTCCTAGTAGCCTACATGAGCCTTGTATGTCAATAGAAATCATGCAGACAAAGCATGGGAAAAACTGAATAGATCCTAATATGAAGCTGAAAAAAAATCTTTCATACATCGGAGACATAGAAAATAGCGTTGCTTTCTCTGTACCATTTACTATTCACTTGTAGTCCTTTAAACATGATTTGATTGGTGTAAACTTCAAGACAGGAAATTATTTTGTTCTGTAATTGTTAATAAATTAAATGCAAGTGTAATGGACATTGATGTGTGACGCACTGTCGTTACGGATTCTGTCCCCCGTCGGTGACATGAGGTGAGGTTAAAATCCCTATAACCACAAACACAGACGAGTCCGGCTCTTTTGCATAGTGGTTAAGATGCTCACTTGCAGTGTGGAAGGTCTCAGGTTTTCTCCAGCTTCCACCTTGTTATATAAGTCATGAGCAACAGCACCATGCTATAGCAGTGGAAATCAATCAATTACAGCGACAATTAACTGGATGGTGGGTGGCATTTAATTAAACCCAATCATAAATCATGTTTACTCATATTAACAGTTCCAACCAAATTCAGAAATAATAGCAATTTGCCTGCAATGTGTTACTGTATTTTATATTGTTGTACCCATGGCCGGATTACCGAACGGGCAACCGGGGCAGTTGCCCAGGGGCCTCCAGCCACCAGGGGGCCCCCTACGACATGCAATGTAACGTGCATTTATGCCACTTTGAAATAAATTAGAATGAGCAAGTCAACTGTCAAATGTTTACACACTCATTGTTAAGCACACCAAATTGACTAATTAAATCGTGTGAATATTTTCTACCAGAAGACACCCTTTACGATTGGTGCAATGGTAAGGGAGGGTGGGTTTAATGTAAAGGCTGACAAAATTAAGAAAAAAAAACGTAGCTAGTCAGCTAAAAGCAAAACCAGAAAAGCATGGATCGGCGCTTTTCGTGGCGGCATGCGTTAGCGAAAACAAAAAGGAGAAAGAAGCGAGAGAGGCAGCTCTTTTTACAAAGTGTGCCTTCTATCGACAGCTTTTAAAATGGCAAGAATAAAAACGCATGCGTGTCTGAAACGCCTTAGTGCGCTTTCATTGATGGCTATTGAGACTGAACTTGTCAGAGAGCTGGACTTTGATGGCGTGGTGACTGATTTCTCAAGGAAGAAATCAAGAAAGAGGCCGATCTTCTAAGGTAAGAGGCACGTTTATTTATTATTACATGCTGTTATGCTCGCTGCTGGTATGTATTATTTAATTACATTTGTAGATGGTGTGCTGTTCATTTTTCATTGGCTGCTGTAGCCTACCGAACAATCAATTGAATTTTGTAACCGACATAGTCAACCTGACCTCACAGCAAAACATTATGATGGTAACGTTTTCACTAGGCTCTGAAACGTTACCTACTTCAACATTTTGCAGCATTAACCACAATGCTTTGCAGGTGAAATTGTGATGTTTTGAAAACGTATATTCCAATTGTTGCATTTATACCTTCATATTTTCAAAACGTATATTACAATTGTTGCATTAATACTGATTATTTATTTGATTTAGGACGACGAATTTGTTTGCTTTTAAACCAATTAAATTGTTAAAAAATAAATTTAAAAAAGAATATTCTATGTCCTTTCATTTTAATTCCGTACATGGGCTTGTTGTACTCGTGCTAAAATATACACTGCATTTTTTTCTTTATACATTTACACGAAACCTCACTTAATAATATAATTGTAGGAGTGTCAGCACTGTACTTGCATCCAGAGCGCTTCTCCTGATGAAAATAAAAATACAGGTAACAACAAAACAGTATTCGGTTCAACAGAGACAGTCAGTAGCTTAAAAACAAATAAGCTGAATGAATAAAAATACGGGAAACAACAAAACAATACTCGGTTCAACAGAGACAGTCAGTAGCTTAAACACATTTAAGTGAAGTGCTCCGTGTTTCTACTTAGTTTGAAATTTGAATGTGCCGCCCTGCTTGCTCTGCGGCTCAGCCAATAGGCAGGGACGGACGTTGAAAAGAATTGTGGGAAATGTCGTTTTATAACCTTGAAATATACCTTAACTTCTGGCTCGATCCCACATATCCCACAATTCTTTTCAACGTCCGGTCCCTGCCTATTGGCTGAGCACTGCACTACGCAGAAACACGGAGCACTTCACTTAAATGTGTTTAAGCTACTCTCTGTTGAACCGAATACTGTTTTGTTGTTACCTGTATTTTTATTTTCATCGGCAGACGCTCTCTGGATGCAAGTACAGTGCTGACACTCCTACCATTATATTAAGTGAGGTTTCGTGTAAATGTATAAAGAGAAAATGCAGTGTATATTTTAGCACTGGCACAACAAGCCCATGTACGGAATTAAAATGAAAGGACATAGAATAGTCTTTTTTTTTAACAATTTAATTGGTTTAAAAGCAAACGAATTGGTCGTTCTAAATCAAATAAATAATCAGTATAATGTAACAATTGGAATATACGTTTTGAAAACATCACAATTTCACCTGCAAAGCATTGTGGTTAATGCAGCAAAAACGCTGAAATATGTTATGTAGGTAACGTTTCAGAGCCTAGTGAAAACGTTACCATGATTACATTTTGCTGTGAGAACCTCAGCTAGTTATATGTACTATTTCAACCATCTCACAGCAAAATGTAATCATGGTAACGTTTTCACTAGGCTCTGAAACGTTACTAGGAGGAAGGGTGGGAGGGTGGGAGGGGCCCATGATGCGTTCGTGCGGGAGGGGCCCATGATGCGTTCGTGCCCAGGGGCCCAGAATTTGTTAATCCGGCCCTGGTTGTACCAGTCCATCACGGTCCATGCACAGTACTCATGTGACAATATTTGTGATAAAGTGCATTACTTTTTCGATTCATTTTTAATATATACCATCTTGTGCTAATCTTTGATTCAGTTGCCTTACAGAAGTGCAGTTACCATTCTTGGATAGTAGATAATGTTGTTATTCTCTACAAAGTTGACACCACTCTTTCCCAAGATACAAATATTTGCCTGTGGATGTTTATCAATTCTATTGACAGAGACCACTACAGTACTCTATAAACCTTTACTATCAACAAGCTCTGTACTTCGCAAGGTTCAATGATTGGAAATATACATTTCTCTGTGAAGTATCTCTAAGTTGCTTTTTTAATTGTTGCTGAGAAAAAAAAAATGTCGAAGGGGACTTGACTAACCATAAAATTACCCAGAGTGGAAGCTCAGTATTCCTGGTAACTAGAAAAGAGAAATGTGGGTATATCTAGAAAGATAGTGTAGTAATTTGGTAGTTTTTAAAGAAATTGTCACACAAGACCTTATCTGATACTGGTTGAGTTGGCATTTGCTGGTCCTAATCTATGTTATTTTTTCTTATGGCTTATACTTTAATGGTTTTAGGACATTGTTTAACTATTTTTTAAATGAAATCTTAAGGGCATCGCATCGGAACACACATGGGGATTTAACTGACACCCTCCTTTACGCAGTGATATACAACAGCAGCATGTAATGTGCAACATTTTTCTATAGCAAGAGCCCCCTCTGTTGTTCATTCATCTCTCTGTTTTGCAGTCTACACTCAGGACACAGAATGTAACTTGTAGCTAGTCCATTAGTCATCACAAGCAGCAAGCCAACTATTCTAGCAGTGAAAGTCGGCATTTGAAAAGAAAGGAACTGTCATAAAAAGCTACACAAGGGAGTTCAAAACAAATTCTGTGATTGGTGTAAAAAAAAAATTATTCATAAAGATTTCAATTCATACAATAAAATGAAGAATATGTAATCTTACATAATTTAGTATGCACCCTAGAGCAGGGATGGGTCTGAAAATATTTTACTTATAAAATACCTTTTTTAAATCTGTTTTTTATTTTACCTGATTCTGCCGAGTCAACGCCCCAGTTTGAACGATCACCCCACCCCAGCTTTTAGCTAAAAGCAACATTTTCACCATTCATTTCCGGGTTTTAATAACCATGAACAAATAATGCCTGAGGGGAAATAGTGTTGCTCACGTGAATAGAAAAAACTGACGAGAAGTAGTTTCAGATAACAAAGATGTGGAGTTCGGCAGTTTCTATGGAAGACCATCCAGGTCATTTAGTACACGTTTCAAATATTTAGTACACGTATTGATTTGGACCAATCACAATACATTAAAAAGCTACGTGCTCTAAATAAATTTAAATTAACTACGCATTTTCTATGTAGGGGCTGGTCATTTTACAGTAGTACCTCCTTAGTGGTTGGTCATTTCACAGTAGTAACTACGTAGGGGCTGGTAATTTTACAGTCATACAGTGTAATTACAAGAGTAGCCAATAATAGCTTTTTAATTTCAGACACAAATTACGCTTAAAAAAATAATAAGGAGAATAAGGAAAATTGCAAATCATGGCGGCGAGACTTTTTTTTTTACGGTGTAAATATAGATTGCTGCGACTTCTTGAGACAGACAATGTTGACCGTGACATGGTTCAGTTTGTATTAACAATTATTTTCTAATTGTATTTATTTCAGTTTTGCACTAAAATATTGACTTACCATGGCTAATATTAGATTCAAATGCCAAGTTTCAACACTTGTTTAAAATGACATATTAGTTACACTGAATTAAAGCGATTTCTAAAGCTCTGAAACCGCCAGATGATGCTTGTCTCGGACAGTCCAGGTCTATCCATCTTTCACTAGACTTTACCCAATGCCAAGTCCACATACCATCACCAACTGGACGGGAATGGCAGATGTAAGGTGACTTTTAATTGGATAATTTATTACATAAGAACATAAGAAAGTTTACAAATGAGAGGAGGCCATTCGGCCCATCTTGCTTGTTTGGTTAGTAGCTTATTGATCCCAGAATCTCATCAAGCAGCTTCTTGAAGGATCCCAGGGTGAGCTTCAACAACATTACTGGGGAGTTAGTCCCAGACTCCCACAATTCTCTGTGTAAAAAAGTGCCTCTTATTTTCTGTTCTGAATGCCCCTTTATCTAATCTCCATTTGTGACCCCTGTTCCTTGTTTCTTTTTTCAAGTCAAAAAAGTCCCTTGGGTCCACATTGTCCCATGTGCTTCTTTAAATTCATTGGTTCTCATTTCATTTTCAGTGATCTGATTGGCCAAATTAGTTCACATAATAATTAGAACTACAACACGTACTAAAGTCAAATTAGAAAGTATATTAAATAACACGTTTGTGACCTGGACTGCCTTCCATAGGTTTCGATACAATATGGCGGGCTAGCCAGGTCAAAAACACATACCTAGTACACAAATTTGTTTGGTCCAAAGGTAAGCGGTAAACTGCCAGAGGTTAAAAAAAAAGTTTAGGTTACCAAAAACTGAAAAATAATGTACATTTCAGAGTTATACAAAAAGGCCTTTTTCAGGGAACAAGTAATGGGTTAACAACTTACAGCTGTTCTGCAGCAATGGAAGTAAATTAAGCCTTGAAAGTTGATGCCAACAATTCCCACAGGTGTCCCAACTTTACTTACAAACCCTCTGTCTGTATAAAAGCAGTGCTGGAACAGACTGTGTTACTACACCCTCTTAAGCATTATTTGGACAGTATTGTACTGCAGGAAGTAGTATATTGCTATCATAATGGCGAGAAAAAGGCAATTAACAAAGGAAGACAGACAGACCATTATAACCCTTAAAAGTGTAGGTCTTTCCTTTAGAGAAATTGCAAAGAAAGCCAAGGTGTCAGTGAGTACAGTTTCCTACACCATCAAAAGGCACTTGGAAACTGGAGGAAACTCTGACAGGAAGAGGTCTGGCAGACCCAAAGCCACAACAGAATCAGAAGACAAGTTTCTGAGAGTCAACACCTTGCGTGATAGGCGGCTCACAGGACAACAGCTTCAAGCACAGCTTAACACTGGTCGAAGTAAGCAAGTCTCAGTTTCAACTGTGAAGAGAAGACTTCGAGCTGCAGGTTTGACAGGTCGAATGGCAGTAAGAAAGCCATTGCTAAGATGGCAAAATAAGAAAAAGAGGCTTGCCTTGGCCATGAAGCACCGCCAGTGGACTACTGAAGACTGGAAGAAGGCCTTATGGACTGATGAATCAAAATTTGAAATCTTCGGTTCATCACGCAGGGTTTTTGTACGCCGTCGAGTAGGCGAAAGGATGGTTCCTCGGTGTGTGACACCAACTGTCAAACATGGAGGAGGAAGCGTGATGGTCTGGGGCTCTTTTGCTGGATCCAGAGTCGGCGACTTGCACAGAGTGAGTGGCACCCTGAACCAAAACGGCTACCACAGCATTTTGCAGCGCCATGCAATACCCTCTGGTATACGCCTAGTTGGTCAGGGTTCATCCTACAGCAAGATAATGACCCAAAACATACCTCCAGGCTATGTCAGAACTACCTTAGAAGAAAAGAACAAGACGGTAGGCTTCAAATCATGGAATGGCCAGCACAGTCTCCAGACTTAAACCCCATCGAGCTGATTTGGGATGAACTGGACAGAAGGGTGAAAGCAAAGCAACCTACAAGTGCAACACATTTGTGGGAACTTCTGCAACAGTGTTGGGAAGAACTTTCCGAACAATATTTGATTTCCATTGTAGAAAGAATGCCACGAGTGTGTTCGGCTGTTATATCTGCAAAAGGTGGCTACTTTGAGGGACGCATCAGAACCGCATAACCCAAGGTTAGTGGTGCAAGCGTGCAACCTCAAAGACCCTTGTGCCAAATGAAGGCAAGGAAGGATCTATCACATTAAGGCGATAGAACCTGGAGAAAGTATGCGACGTAGCCCAGCTAGCTGCAGTACAGATATCGGACAGCAAGGCCCCTCTGAAGAGAGCCCAGGATGTAGCCAACCCTCTGGTAGAGTCGCGTGGCTACCGCCCAGGTGGGGCCAGCATTGTCATACGCAGTCGAGACTGTGTCCACAATCCAGTCTTGAAGCTGCTTCGAGAGGGGCTGTCCTAGGGTCTATATGCCATGACAGACAAAGAGCTGGGTAGTATGATGCAGAGTTCTTGTCCTATCCATGTAACACCTCAATGCCCGCACCGGGCAGAGGAAGTTCAATCGCCTATCCTCCTCCGAAGAAAACAAAGGTGGATGGAAAGACTCCAGTTCCACAGACTGGTTCATGTGGAAGGATGTGATCACTTTAGGGAGGAAAACAGGGTTTGTACGTAGTGAAACCCTGCTGCCATCGTCCCAAATACACATACAGGAGCTGTGCACCGACAGTGCAAGCGTGCTAGTATTGCAGCTGGTGTGTCAAGAAAGGATGGGTCTAAGGCTGCAAGCACTGAGCACTGTGGGCGATGTGCACTGAGCACTGCGGCTATGCGCACCAAGTTTACAAAGTGTACAGAGTACCATGTGCTCCGGGTGTACCAAGCACCGAGGGCGCTATGCACACTGAGGTACTAAACACCATGCGCACTAACATTTTTGAATAGCCTATATCTGGAGAATGATTATACATTTCACTGCAAATTCTTATTCTATAATATTCCGTACATGCTGTTAATATACGTCATTCTCTTCAACGTTTTCATAATGTTAATTTTTATGGCTGTATGGCACTGACATACATGTTGATTGAGGCAGTATACTGACATCTTCAGTTATTTAATATGGAAAAACCTTCAGTGTATTCCATAACCAGTACATGGTATCAAAACAGTATTTCATATTTTCTATTTAAAATATATTAATATGTAGTTGTGTCTGTAAGATGTGGCATTGTGGTTAGTAAACAGGCTGACAGAGTAACAACTTTACTTATTAAAAGCTGATAGATTATGGGAACGTGTTGCCTTATTGTATGGCCTGCGTGTTACAGCCCAGGTGACAGTATATGGAAAATCAACACACTGGTATTAGTATTAAATCACATTGTGAATGTCACCAGCCCAGCTGACTTCAGTATACAGATAACACATCAACACCCCTTCCACCATCATTGCTGAGGCCTGTAGCTAGATCCTGATATAATGTCTTTTTATAGCCAGTGTCTAACTTTCCTGAGATTGAAGTAACTGTACACCTCCCCTGGCAGCTTCTGTTTATAGAAAAGGATGCGCTCTTATGACACTGCTTCTATCCGTATTTAACAACCAAATAAGAATGAGGTACAAGCAGTTATACAGCTACATGATATTTAAATACAATAGTGTAAATGACTGGGAAAGAAACAGATTGATTGAGGATGGAGGACATCACATCTTAATAGCATATTTATAATGCAGTTGACCCAGGCCACACTAATTTGAATTTCTGGAAGAAGGTCCTAGTTTATCAAAGTGTAACAGTGGTGGTAAAATTCAGTCCAAAAATTTAAATAGCTCCAAGGAGCTAAATTTATCAGAGTAAGTAGCATAATATTGTTGCTGGAAGGCTTAAAGGGTACATAAGGACCTTTTTATTTTATTGTGTTACACGTGTTGCTACAACTGTTTACGTAAGGTGTGTGTATTGTTTTAATTTTATTTATTTTTTTACATTTTTGACCACTTTTAAATTGCATTCCTTGCCTCAAGATGGCTTCACATGTACCCACATGGACCCCATCATCCTCCTGTTCACTGGTAAATCCATCTCAGTTACATACTGTATGTGAGCAGGGGGATGATGGGAAATGTAGTTCTGAGAGGTCCATGCGGGTACATGTGAAGCCATCTTGAGGCAGGGAATGCAATTTAAAAGTTTAAAAAAGTGTTCAAAATGTAAAGTAAAACAGACTGTTCTGATATACTGTATTCATTGCATGTGCAGAGAGACACATTCATTATTATATTATTATATGTAGTAAGGCTGTTTACTGTATGTGTTTACATGTTTAAAGGTACATTCTTCAAAAGGGGTGTATCATTTTAAATGGCACAGCACTACCATTACAATGAAATCAAATGTGATAAATTGCCTATCTCCGCTATGCACAAACCTGACGTTTTAGGAATGCTCTATTTTTTTTCACTGCATTTTAAATTGCCCACAGTGCATAATTAGGGAGTTCAAATCTGGGGGTGATGCCAGAATATTCCTGAGTCCTGAGGAAAAGCTGATTAATTGAATATTACTTGAGACACAGCTTAATTTGTAGTCTGCGGAGAGGAAAATGTCTCTAATCTCACTGCATCACATTAACTGTGCTCTTCAGTCTTTTAAAGTATCCTGTGAGACCATGCAAAAGACTATGCACCTTGCATCACAAATTACAATCAAGCACACAGATCTGTGCTGAGGTGTTGAGTGGACTCTTCATGTTTTTTAACCGTGTGTTAAATATAGGGCTTGAAATCTGCACCTAGTGACTTGGGCCAGTCTCTCTGAATTAGTAAAACCTTTGTGTGTTGCATCTGGTCAAATGGAAATAAATATGGGACAGCAGTAGCTTTTACAAATTAGCACACACAATTATCAAGATTAGTCACTCAGAATATCTGTTCTTTTCCAGTAGGGCGAGATACAGATTGGCCTTTATACTGTACTAATACCTGTACAATATGCACTTTTATATTGTATTAGTATTATTACAGCTTTTACCATACTAATACCTGTAAAATATGCACTTTTATATTGTATTAGTATTATTACAGCTTTTACCATACTAATACCTATACAATATGCACTTTTATATTGTATTAGTATTATTACAGCTTTTACCATACTAATACCTGTAAAATATGCACTTTTATATTGTATTAGTATTATTACAGCTTTTACCATGCTTGCTGCAAAAGTAAGATAAATGCAACATCATTCAAAACTTGTATGATTTTATTTGACATTTAAATTGATAGAAGTGTATAAGTAAATGTTCACTCAAATAAGTACATGTTTAAACAAATAGACAAAGATAGAAAAGCACACCCATAATGTTTTTTACACATAATTATTATTATTTATTCCCTTGCTATGTCTCTGTGATATTCAACATTATTCATACAGAAAAATGAAGGATGTTTTATGCTGATTCTGCAAGGTTTATTCTTACCCAGGTAAGATATGAACCTAAACCAGTTCATTTTCATCATCATTCTTGAAAAAGCCATTAATATTTGATAGGTGGGTAATGAGTTAGTAATGAGGGACTGTAAAAAGAGAAACACAAGGAAATAGCTAGACCCAGAGGCCAAAAACAATTGCTGTTCCAATTTACAATGATAGTTTCCAATCCGTGATATTTAAGCAGGTCCATTTAACTCCAGCTGCTCTAGTTCGGTTTGACAAAAAAGTAAATTATTATATATACAGTATATGCAGTAACAGTATAGTATATTGTTCCTCGATGTTGCCAGCAGCTTTCAAGGCCTAATGAGTTTGTTTCTGTCCAGCGCTCAGTTAATTGGATTTTATAGCAATAGAGCCAAATTAAGAAACTGGGCCCCAGGACAACTGATATCTCTAAGCCCCCCAACCATCACAATTTCCAACCTTATTAACCAAAATTAAAATAATATGAATGCATGCCAGCCTTATTATTTAAAGCTTGATATTTTAATCGGGATATTTCTTATTTAATACATTAGTCTGCATCAATAATATGCAAAATACAATTGAGGATTGTGTGGGTTTAAATACCCCCCCTTAATCCTAATTAACCCTGTACTTGTATCCTTCTCCTGTTGACTTAGAATAGCTTCTTTGACTAAAACAAAAAATATGCATTGCAACCAGGTTGTTTAACACATTCTCAGAAATGGTTGGGGGTTGCTTGGCAACCAAGGGTGTGAAACAAAAAAAGAAACCTTGATGTAAGACAGAGCTGTGATAATGAACTTCTCAAGAGTAAAGAGGTGTCAGTTTTCTACCGTTTCATACAGGTTTAATCACATGAAAACTAAAATATGAGTATATTTTTATTTTTATTTAACAGGATATTACACACTATATATGGGGCCAAAATAATGTGTTTTAAAAATAAATAAAAATGTGTCTTCAAATTTAACTTTAAGAAATGAACCTTATCTACTGAACAAAATACAGACTAAAAGCCCTTGTTTTCAAACACTGCAAACAAAATGTATTCCATAACACTGGATAAAGGATGAATGTTGCAAAAGTCAGTGGAAAGGTTTGTATTTTTTTCACCAAGCTCACAGATTATGTGACAAATAATAGCATTGCTCACCTGTCCAGAAGCATGAATGGTGAGATGGGTAAATCATAAATCACTTTCTGGAGATTTTGGTCAGAAAGACACCAAAACTGTTGCTTCAAAATCTCTGCCTAGTTACACAAACAAGTGATTGACAATGAAGTAAGAGAAAACTTAATGTTGCTGAGGGGTTCATTCCTGTAGTCAGTGATATAGCAAAGACATAGGAGGAGGAACAGTTTCCTTTTTTCTCTACTGCATTGCCTGGAAAAAGAAATATGTGTTTCCTTGACTTTTTAATACTGTGAAATGTTGTTGACAAAGATAAAACAATTCACCACTAACACCACTGAGACTTACTTACTATTATGGAACTGTATGTCAGTGGTGCTTGTCATCCTAGACTCATTTTAAATGAGATGTGATGGCTACTCACCTAAACAGAATCTGTTTTGCAACATCTATAGACCCATACACCACAGAAAGCCCCTGCGCAATGCAGTCCTGCTGCATTTTACAATGTTTTACACAACTAAACAATTATTAATTGTTTAGTTAAAATTACACAATTATTGCTCATGCAAAATTAACCTGTTTCTTCCTTTCAGAAACTGATGCAAATTTTATACAGGAGCAAACATTTTTAAACGGAGTGTTTTGTCCCATATAGCAACGTATAGCAAGGCATGTATTTGGGTTCACGTGCCTTGCATCCTTTTTGTTTTGTGGAAGGACATGGATTATTCAAAGCCCTCCTTATGCTTGCAAAGCAGAAACTTATTACAAGAACCATAATGCAGTGGAGTTGAGTGCTGCAGTTCAAAATGGAGACTGGTAGAGTTTGACATACCTGATGGGTGTCAATGTACTGTATTAAATGTTGTGAGTGTATTTACTTAACCTATGGAACATGGACATCAGTCCCAAGGCTCTGAAAAGCAGCTTAACTGCTTGGGAAGGAAGTAGTGAAATACCAGAAAGGTAGCTATAACCGTGCAGCTTTTTAGTGTGGATCTAGAGCTTGTGCTTCTATTTTGGGACAGTGGTTCTGTGAAGTTAGAAGAAAGGAGTGCAGATGATACATGATTTTAAAAGGTCACTGCACCATGGGAGGAGACTAAAAGCAGCCTCAAGGGGCTTTGCCAGGATACCACCATTGATATCAAGCCACCTGACGACTCAACCGAGTTTTGGGACTGTTTCTAATTGATTTCCACATCTGTATAACTTGTATAACTTGCCTTACACTTAACCAATTCAGTGGATAGAGAACGTGCAGCCCACGCCAGACAGAGAATGTCGGCAGCAACTGCTGGAGGATGTTGCATGCTTGCCTTTAACAAATCTTGCCTTTAGTGGTCTGAATATGGTCTGTATATTGTTTACTTAGGTTTATTTAATGTTTAAACAGGAACGCAAAAATGTCCACAAAATCCTAATTTTATTCCATAACCTACCCACGAAAAATACCTAAATCTACCGCGATTTAAGTAGACCCCTACCTATGACATCGCTCTCGAACCAAGTATTACACAATGGAAGAGTTAATATTACATTTGGACCCAAAAAGATAACTGCTGTACATGTATCTGTTTTCTCTATCATAGCTACAGAAAAAGTCATCTCAGGTGCACTTATGTGCATTTGGAGAATGAACATGCACAGTTGTTTACTGTGTAAATGATGTCCAATGTGCATCAACAGTCTTTTCCCCCAACAATATACTGCACACCTTGCTGCTGCACACGTCTCAGCTCCTGAAAACAGCATAGTGGATGGCAGTGTGGGAGGACATGAATTATTCAAAGCCTCATCCTTACACGGCTTTGAAGCAGTAAGTATAAATAAGAGCCTTATTGCAGTGGATATTGTGTAATAGTGGATGCTTATTCTAATCTAAAAGTAAATGCATTGTTTAAATGTTTAAAATGAGATGGTAAGTGTTTTTGAAACTGAGCAACCTAACTCCTGTGTTTGAACCATCGTCACTGTCACTATGGTGACCACCACCTCCACCCTTCCAACACACATGTATTCCGATGTGGGCTACACAGACGTCTCCTTTGCTACAGAGCCCACCTTTAATAAAAGAAGATGCTCATCTGTAGTGACTACTGAAGGGTTTAGCTTGTATAACACAGTACAATTAGCTGGAAAAATGGATTATTCCCTAATAATATAACCTGATTAACACAGTGCCTCATTGTTAACTGTTAATAAGGTACACACAATATAATCACGAGAGACTACATAGTCATTTTAAATTGCTGATGTGAATTTATTTCCCTACAAACTACCCACAAGAGCATCACAATTAAATACAAGTAACATGATTACCTTTACAACTAAACCGCTGACCATATAAATCTGTGAAAGGGACTGTGTTTTTGAAATATATGAATATTACAAGAAATAAAATACCAAAAGCATAAATAAATGAATAGGACACAAGATACACAGGAAGTGTCACTTAAGTTAGCTATCATTAAATTGTAATGACATGTTAAGTAATTTAACACATCTGAGAAGTGGCTATCTTTACTTGCAACACGTTTAACAGTACTGTCAACTTTCATTAAAAAAAGAAAACTCACAGGGACATGCTGTTAGCTAAGTAGGTCAGGGTAATTTTTTGCTGGAAAGAAAATCTCCTGAAATAGAGCTCATGGTACAACAGTATTATGCATTAAAGCAATCAGGTACAGGCTATAGCCATCTGCAATATCAAAGCAATTATATTTGCCTTAAAATGTACTTTATAAAACATTTTGAGCTCTGATTTTAAAACCATCTGTTATTAGTAGAGAGCAGTGCTTAAAATGGTCTAATTATTAACAAAGCCTATTCCGAGGGGGGAACATCCCCATGACAATTAGTAGACTATTATTAAGAATTACTAATCAATGTGCATTTCATGGTTACCTGCAGCTTTAACCCAGTTTTAACACATTTGATAGTGGATCCTAAAAGAGCAACTTGGTAAGGGTATGAACTATCTATTGTATTCTTTCATTGTTTAGATTCACTTTGCATCATTTTCTGTTACAGTCATCACAGCCTGGTGACTTTTAAAATCAGAAGTTTAAAGCCCCAATAGAGCCCTCAAAATCATGTGGTACATCAGAGTGTCAACACTAGCTTGCCCCCTGCAGCAGTATGCATTTAAACAGTAAAATTTATTCATTAATTTACTAAATCCCCATTCAGATGTGATTAATAATGTTTGTCTATTTTTGTTTACATTGTATATATATATATATATATATATATATATATATATATATATATATATATAGTGGTATTGTAATAGCAGTACAAGCTGTTAAATACATTATTTCCACATGAAAAGCAAATTGAACATTGACATCTCAGCTGTGTTGAAGCAGTTCTGCAGATGTTGTTGACTAATGCAGATAATGTGAAGTGATTTGCCAGTATATTAAGATTTCTAGGAATTATTAATAGTTCTTGTAATACAAATACCTACTTTTAAACTCCCTGCTAATCACATATATATATATATATATATATATATATATATATATATATATATATATATATATATATATATAGCTGAAAAGTAACAAAATTATTGTACAAAGATAGAAAAAAGTCTTTAATGCGTTTATTTAGTCAGTTCATTTCCCAGAATATGTGCATTGCTGAAATGTTATTAAAATAGATTTAGTAACTCTTCATGATAAACAGACAATAATTATCAGTAATTATTATCTTTTAATTTTGTATTTTTTATTACTCCAACCTTAAATTATACCATTAATTAACAGAAACAGAGACCTAACATACATCAGAAAGAAAGTGAGTCTGTTAACTTCATTAAGCTGGCAATGCCCTTTGCATAACTGGTACATGGATTTAAACTTGTATTTCTCTGTCCCAACATCCAACCTAAATAATGTAATTATAATATTAATATTGCTATAAAAACAAATATGACAATGCAATGTTGCTGTCTAAGTTACTAGCCTTTTACATACAAATCAGAAGTACTACGTACATTGCAGCATTATGATATTTTTAGCATAAATCCCAAACCCCAATGCTAGAAAATACAGTACATATTCTATTTAAATTCGCTGTCATGTCTACAAAGTAGTAGACCCCCAAAAAACATCCCTGAATGAGCAATACACCCCACCCCCCAATAGAGCTCAGACAGACAGATTAAGCTAATCCTCCTTGCACGGTTAATTTAATGTCTGTTAGGCAGAAACAAGCAGCAAGGTCACTGCTGGACACTGACCTGCAGGGTCCCCAACCTCTTCCATCACCGGAGGTAGCCGAGCTCCATCCATCGCTGTTGTTGCTGGCTGAAGACAGTTAGATGAGATGATGCCCTGGTCTTGCGAGAGTGAGAGGAATGGAAATGAGGCACAGCAAATCAGGAGAGCATTCAAGAAATTAGGAAACTAAAGACAAGGCCTTGAATAACTCCTCAATATCCACAAAAGCAAGGCTCTGCTTCTAAAATTATAGCTACTATGAGCGAAGAGCTGGCAGGACTGGAGGTAAAAGGAAAGCTGTCTTTCTAAACCCAGCTCCTCTTTGCTGTATTTAGATACAAGCTCTCTCTCTCTCTCTCTCTCTCTCTCTCTCTCTCTCTCTCCCTCTCCCTCTCCCTCTCCTTCACACAGACATACGCACACACTGCTCTTGTGCCAAGCTAGTCTTATTTACCCTTAATAAGATCCAGGCCTTTAAGCTCAAGAGACTTAAATTAATTCTCCTGCACCTAATTTTTAATCTCCATTCTCCTCAAATGTGTTTTTTTCTGCACCTTCCTTGGCATTAGTGATTTAACTGTAATTAGCACAAGCTCTGGCACTAATGGTATTGTGCGTTTCTATGTCATGCTTCTCTCTCTCTCTCTCTCTCTCTGCACAGCTGGTCTTTAACCATTTGAGGGCTAGCTCTCATGTGCTTAGCCAATCAGCTGGGCACCCTTTGCTACCAGCCTGAAATATGTCAGACGTAACCACAGTCATTAATATACGAGTGATGTGTCATGGCAGAACTTAACCCCTTGCCTTCCTGCACCCGGCTGCACAAAAAGTAAGAAAATACTGCTGTCTTTCAAAAGAGCTGGAATCAAATAAATGCAAAGAATGCACTTAGTCACCTAATTAGTGAGACAGTTGATTGGACACTGGATATGGAGTGATTTCAGCTGTTGAATTGCAGGCTTAAATAAAAGCAATAAAGAAAATCACAGAAAAAAAAACCAATATGCCATGTCTGTCAAGACAGCAGCGTCTTTGTGCAATCGGCATGTTGGAGACTGGACTAGGGCAGCGTACTGTGGCTCGCCGTCTTGGGTACTCACAGCTAGCAATTTCAAACATGGCGAGATGGTATAACCAGACACGCTCTGTCAATGACAGGCCATGAACTGGGAGACCAAGAGTCACAACACTTGCCCATGATTGACAGATCATTTTGCAGCATCTTCGTGATGTCAATTGTTAATCAGCACTGTACCTTAAGTCACTGTACCTGCTCTAAAACACAGTTTGTCATTTTTCGATCACATCTAGTGAATTCTATCCAAATATAAGTGATAAGTTTATTTTGATGCTCAGTATAGTTGGGTTACAAGATGTAAAAACAATGAAAAGCAAGTAATAAACATTCAGACTTAGGGTACTAAATTCAGGCTCTGTGCAATTATCAACTTCCAGCCCCTCCCTGCGGAAATGACAAAAGAAAATACCTCTACTATCCGGCCCTCTCTGTTTGTCAATCTGAAAAAGCACGGACAAAATAAACAAAAGATGAAAGACTACTATGGTTACAAACTATGATAACAGCTGCCAGTATTTTCCTGTATTCTAAAAAAAAAAAAAAAATAGGAAAAGCATAAGACACATTCAGAAAATTAACAGTAACATTTTTTTTTTTTTTTTTTTGGTGAATCTACTTATTATATCAAAACTATCCTATCAAGAATCACAGATTTCAGACCTGCTTTGCTTATCTCCTAATAAACCTGGACTGATTTTTCTCCTGAAGACAACAGACATAAAATTAACACTAATTTCACCTTGACTGGCCCAGCTGAACTGCTACCCAAAGTGCAGGCAACTCATTCATCCTGAGGGTTTTTTTTTTTTAAATTTGTATAAAGATTGTGTGGAAAGAATTATTATACAATTTCTAAGAGTAATACAGCATCCGACTTTTATCTTTGATGTGTTTAACAGTAAAATAAACTTTAGTACCAGAACCTCACCCTTTCCATATTTAGTACCAGAGATTACAGAAATAGTATCTCTGAGTAGCACACATTATTAGTCTGTGACTGTCAGTATGTGCTACCTCAAATTACAACACAGAATATATGATTTGTTTACTAAAGTGCACTTATCCTTTGTTATTTTAGAGGTTTTAATCCTTTTTTTTCTGTTCTCAGTGTGTTCATCAGACAGCCTGGAAGGTGTTTTTCAGAAGTCTCTCATACAATGCACACTGGGAGCCGGTGCTGTCACAATGTGTTTGTATGAAATGGGAGATATTACTTAGAGATTAACCAAAGGCCTTAGAACCTTTCAGAAACCTCCACAATGAAGCTGTCTGTCACCCTTATTCCCTTTAGCCTAGCAAATACAGAGGGAGGCTTGGCTGAGACATAAAGGGCAGATCTGTGCATTCATTAATATCTACAGGTGTATTCACTGACCACATATTTCTATATCAAAAATAATAACATCATCTGTTTGTGTTACTATTTGAGGTGAAATAGTATAGAACACAAATTAGAATATAAAACATAATATTGTATCTATAATTCAATCTGGGTAAACAGCAGGCACACATTATTAAAAAGTAAACCAGAAGTAGATGTGATGTACAAATAAAAAGACAAGTTATATATATTGAAAAAATTGCCAAGACACAATTGAGGCCCATGACACATAAACCGCGATGTAAGTATACTGTTAAGGGCTCAAATTAGCCCCAACTGGCCAAAGCTCAAACTGACTTTTCAGGGTAAGCTGATACTTTTTCAAGTATAAACCAAGCTACATACATGAAAACTGAGTGCGTTCCTTACTTCAGTGAAATATTATCCAAATAAGAGTAACGGAAATAAACGGTAACATGCAATGCAGAAATGAAGTTCAAACTTTTTCTTTTGAGTTCAGTGGATAGACTAATGACAATTATGTCTTTTACTATTCTTAAATAGAGCTGCTGTATTAGTAGAAAACAGACTGCACTTTTAAGCAATTAAACTCAATGGTCATGGTTCTTTGTTTAAAACACTGTAGCCAGATATAATGACAATAACTTGGAGAGTTTCTATTAGCTTTTAAGAGTTGCTTAGCAACTGCACTTTAGTTGAACTTAGGTGCCAATTCCAATATTTTCTTAGCAAACGTGCAAAGTAAAATGATTAAACATAGTCCTGTGTTTTACATGTTATATAAAGAAATGAAAGAATGGCTGAGTGTAGGTCACAGCTGCAAAATGGAGAACCAGATACTAAAAAAAATGTTACAATTCATGCCCTGACAAATGAAACAGAAGAGGGTTAGGAAACCAAAATTGGCACTTTCTTCTTACCTACACTACAGCACTGCAGAAAACCTGGTGAGCTGAAAGCTGACACCCCAGGGTTGGCTTTGTCCTCCAGGGGCTGATAGCTTACACTCAGAGCTCCTGGGTGTAAAGAGGTCATTGACTCGGTCATGTGATTGGAGGGTACATGCTGACCGTCCGACTTTCTAAATTGGGGAGAAAAACAGAACAAAAAAAAAATAGGCAACCTTAATTTCAGGAGTTTTCTTATTGGAAAACCATCAAGGACTGAATGACCTTGCAGTTTAGTCAATGTTGCCCTAATTGGATATATGTCATCTCCAGCTTTCAAACAATAATATTCTGACAAATAGACAGTAGGGATAGAATTTTAAAGATTGTATATATTTATTGATGAATTAACTATATAATATATATACAGTACTGTGCAAAAGTTTTAGGCAGGTGTGAAAAAATGCTGTAAAGTAAGAATGCTTTCAAAAATAGACATGTTAATAGATTATATTTATCAATTAACTAAATGCAAAGCGAGTGAACAGAAGAAAAATCTAAATCAAATCCATATTTGGTGTGACCACCCTTTGCCTTCAAAACAGCATCAAGCATCAATTCTTCTAGGTACACTTGCACAAAGTCAGGGATTTTGTAGGCATATAGTCAGGTGTATGATTAAACAATTATACCAAACAGGTGTTAATGATCATCAATTCAATATGTAGGTTGAAACACAATCATTAACTGAAACAGAAACAGCTGTGTAGGAGGAATAAAACTGGGTGAGGAACAGCCAAACTCCAGCTAACAAGGTGAGGTTGCTGAAGACAGTTTACTGTCAAAAGTCATACACCATGGCAAGACTGAGCACAGCAACAAGACACAAGGTAGTTATACTGCATCAGCAAGGTCTCTCCCAGGCAGAAATTTCAAGGCAGACTGGGGTTTCCAGATGTGCTGTCCAAGCTCTTTTGAAGAAGCACAAAGAAACGGGCAACGTTGAGGACCGTAGACGCAGTGGTCGGCCAAGGAAACTTGCTGCAGCAGATGAAAGACACATCATGCTTACTTCCCTTTGCAATCGGAAGATGTCCAGCAGTGCCATCAGCTCAGAATTGGCAGAAAACAGTGGGACCCTGGTACACCCATCTACTGTCCGGAGAAGTCTGGTCAGAAGTGGCCTTCATGTAAGACTTGCGGCCAAAAAGCCATATCTCCGACGTGGAAACAAGGCCAAGCGACTCAACTATGCACGAAAACACAGGAACTGGGGTGCAGAAAAATGGCAGCAGGTGCTCTGGACTGATGAGTCAAAATTTGAAATATTTGGCTGTAGCAGAAGGCAGTTTGTTCAGCGAAGGGCTGGAGAGCATACACGAATGAGTGTCTGCAGGCAACAGTGAAGCATGGTGGAGGTTCCTTGCAAGTTTGGGGCTGCATTTCTGCAAATGGAGTTGGGGATTTGGTCAGAATTAATGGTCTCCTCAATGCTGAGAAGTACAGGCAGATACTTATCCATCATGCAATACCATCAGGGAGGCATCTGATTGGCCCCAAATTTATTCTGCAGCATGACAACGACCCCAAACATACAGCTAACGTCATTAAGAACTATCTTCAGCGTAAAGAAGAACAAGGAGTCCTGGAAGTGATGGTATGGCCCCACAGAGCCCTGATCTCAACATCATCGAGTCTGTCTGGGATTACATGAAGAGAGAGAAGCAACTGAGGCTGCCTAAATCCACAGAAGAACTGTGGTTAGTTCTCCAAGATGTTTGGGCCAACCTACCTGCCGAGTTCCTTCAAAAACTGTGTGCAAGTGTACCTAGAAGAATTGATGCTTGATGCTGTTTTGACGGCAAAGGGTGGTCACACCAAATATGGATTTGATTTAGATTTTTCTTCTGTTCACTCACTTTGCATTTAGTTAATTGATAAATATAATCTATTAACATGTCTATTTTTGAAAGCATTCTTACTTTACAGCATTTTTTCACACCTGCCTAAAACTTTTGCACAGTACTGTATATATATATATATATATGTTTTTACTGCTCATCACTAACTTGGAGATACACTGTATTTCCCTGTAGGTTTATAAAAACAGTTAAATATTAAAGAGTAGATTCATAATTTATGTAGATATAAAACACTATTACAGTTACATAATGTTACGCATATCAATGTGTATGTAAATGATCCCACAACAGTAAATAAGGCCATTCAGTTTCAATGAGGTTTTCGTGATGACCAGGCAGGATAACTGCATTTTCTGACACTTCATTTACTGGCTACGGAGCTCAATGCATATTTTAAATTGAATCATGTAATACAGCATCTACATACATGTTATAGAGACACACTATAAAGATACAGATAGTAACTAGTTTCAGGAACCTTTTCCTATCTTTATGGTGGTTACTGTATTCTGTAGCATCCACTGGCACATACTTCAAGGTGGAAATAGTATTCTGCATTAACTTTCAATGAGGTAATTGTAGCCTGCAGTTGCTGTGAACTATCATATAACAGACATCAAACTCTTCTGGTACAACCTTTGTGATGTTTTTCACTATATATGATTTACTGCAGTGAATTTCATAGTAAATGTGTGTATGTACTGCTTGAGGATGAAGGCTTGTTAGAGCTACCTTATAAAGTGTATTGTCTTCATCTCTTCCCACCCAAGGAATCTATTCATCTTCATAGAACGACTTCTGCAACAAATCAATACTATGGGCATGTTAACCTTTTAAATGATTTAGCAAGCTGTCACACTAAATTGGTATTTATACTGATTTATAAAGTACAATATATTGACAAAAGCATGAATGCAGACCAGACACAGCATATACACACATTTACACATACACACATTTACATTACATTCCTCTGAGGGGTGGTTACATAAAAAAAAGGAAAATGCTCATTTACTTATTCAAATTTTTATTCTATTCATTTTTAATGTGTTCCCTCATACACTGTTGTGCTACATTATTGAGTTAGTATGGTATTCCAGCCAGAGGAGTTGCAATCAAACAGATCTTTATCAAGACTTTGGATTGTGTGTGTGTATATATATATATATATATATATATATATATATATATATATATATATATATATATATATATATATATATATATATTTGTTTATTTAGCAGGCAGCCTTTATCCAAGGCGACTTACAGAGACTAGGGTGTGTGAACTATGCATCAGCTGCAGAGTCACTTACAATTACATCTCACCCGAAAGACAGAGCACAAGGAGGTTAAGTGACTTGCTCAGGGTCACACAATCCGTGGCTGAGGTGTACCTAGAAGAATTGATGATGTTTTGAAGGCAAAGGGTGGTCACACCAAATATTGATTTGATGTAGATTTTTCTTCTGTTCACTCACTTTGCATTTAGTTAATTGATAAATATAATCTATTAACATGTCTATTTTTGAAAGCATTCTTACTTTACAGCATTTTTTCACACCTGCCTAAAACTTTTGCACAGTACTATATATATATATATATATATATATATATATTTACCAGAAAACAGTGTGTGATGGGACAATGCACCAGGCCCACCAGGTACATGACCAACCCAGTGGATCGAACAAGTATTGATAGGTTAGGGAAAGGGCTTTACTTCAATCAGTAATGTTGTCCTTATGCTTTCTCAGGACTGAAATACAATATACACTGTCCCATGATTGTGATCAACTGAATATTTCTAACTTTATGCAACAGATATGCAATTATTTAATCAGTAGTAATATTTGTAGTGTATGGATTGGTTGACTTAGCTGATATATAAGAACTATGAGTGGTCTAGATTAAAAAAAAAACCTGGTTAGAAATACTGTAAATTACCATGGTTACCATAGCTTTCCTCCTGAAAAGAAGATTGTTGTCACCAGCAGCGTGACCAACAAGAATACTCAACCTTGCAATCTAGCTACTAAAACTGCCAAACAGTAACAGAATACTGTAGAGGGTCGAGAGAGAGAGAGAGAGAGAGATGGACATGTCAACAGATACAATGACACCTGGTGGGAGGGAAAAAATACGAGTTAAAGCATTAGAAACCACTGCTTCACTCCCACGGCCTCCCACGTCTCTTGCTCTCATAGACCTTTCTATATATTTGCTGCCAGAAGTAGGATTAAAATCACGATTAACCACTAGTTAGACTGCAGACTGAAGACATCCTTGCTGTTTTATGCAGTGATAACTGTAAAACATATTACATTCTACATGGACATTTAATGGATCAGTTTATATCAGACAGTTTGATGGCTGTTTTATTGTAATTGGAATCCTGCATGTCAAAGTGATGTATTGTAATTGATGCATACACTGGCACACTTTGTATTTGCCTACCTGTACTGCACTGTGCAAAAAGATACAGTGTGGAGCGCCCTACTTTCTCACCTTAATGAATACCTTCAGGCTGACAAGCTGCAGCTCTAAGTTAGTTCCAGCAGGGGGCATTTTCCTATTAGTGTTCTAACAATGTGCCTACATAAAGAAATACAAACAGGACAATCCTGTAGATTTATTACTTAATTATGCAGCTTTTGTTATTTTTTCTAGGACAATATTTGATACCTGACCTGCTATTAACAAAGCTCAGGTATGCGGTTTCACAATTTACACCCTCAATTGGTTTAACAACTAATTCACAAATGAGGTACAGTCTGATTCAGTATTGTAAATTAAGTTCCTTGATTATAAGTAGAGGCTCAATACTCCCACACAGGTGCAGTAATGTCCAGCTGTAAGCAGATAATAGTCCGACACAGTCATCAAAGTTTCAGGCTGATTTTAAAGGGTTAATAAGTAACCAACACCTTTAATCTAGTGAAGACCTTTCACCTTCCTGGAACTCATCATAAACTATATAAATGTATGGTCCTTCCCTTATAAAAAGTGGTAAAAACATAGTAATGTGAAAGCATGGTAAAGAACAGTCAAGTAAAGTAAATTACTGGGAACTATGGCATAGCATTGTTACAAACATGGTTAACTATGGCAAAGAATAGTAAATACATAGTTTAAGCCTGGGAATGCAATTATTATTGTGCAAATAAACTGTGGCAAACTTATGTCTGAAACTATCTTAAAGTTTCATCACTGTAGCAGTTTCTAACTCACAGTTAGACAAGCACTGTAAAGCCATGCTGATTACTGATTACAGTCTAGATTCTGGGGATATACAGGGGTGTCTCTGGGCCCATACGTCCATTTATCTGTTTCTCATTCTAACATTGTTGTATATATCTATGGAACCGCTTGTCCAATCGTGTTAAACATTTCATTGCCAATTCTTATTCTATACTATTTGGTTCATGACATATTCCTGGTCATCAACTTTTTCGTCATACTGAATTTTGCAGCTATGTCGTGGTTACTGATAAACTTGCTATTTTTGTTTGTGCTTTGTAAAATACTTTATTTATATTTATTGAGAATAAAACAAATATCTTTAGACTTGATTTTTACTAACACACTACCTTCAGTAATTTTAAAAATCACAATAATTTATCATTCAATAAATCTGAATATTAAGCTTTTGAAATTTACAAAGAACAAATCAATTTAGTTGACAAAGCAGGAAACAATGTAATGACAAAAAGGAATGTCACAGTTCTACAGTTATTACATAGACTTCATTTGCCCAATTATTTTCAGACGAGCAAAACAAAAAGTTGATTGTATAACACCATAAAGCCTGCCAGACATTTCTTTTAGCACCAAATCAATTACAGTACACTACAGAACAAGGAGATATACTGTATTTATGCATATGTTATGCAGTTAACCAAAGCATTCAGTAATCAGAAACAGATGCATCACAGAAATATTCCGTCAAGTACCGGTATACTGTTAAGTGGAATAAACTGTACATTTAAACTGCATACAACAATATATGCTTTTGACTAATAAGTTATCTGTAATATTCCAGAAACTGGTAATTATATATCAAAAAGAGTATTGTTCTCCAAAAAAACACAAGTCCCCCATTTTATTTTTTTTCAAAGCAAAAAAAAAATTTCAATCCTAGGAATAAAATTATAATACATCACTAATTACAAACCATTGTATGGTTTTATCTCACCAGTTGCATATTTGGTTAAGAGGGCCACATCAAAAGTTAACTTTACATAACTGTCTTTATAAAATTGACACACAATGAAGGGTGTATTTCAATAATGAAAAAAAAAAAAAACTGTGCATATCTTTGACATTTCTATCTTAACTTCCATTTCACAGAGAGTTAAGTGTTTTGATTTTTCAGGACAAACATGTATTTCTGTCTACATGAAACTGGACTCTTTACTAGCAAATGCATGCAAGTACATTCTGCTGGTAGTAGCTATAGGATGAAATGAATGGTGGCCCATTATATATATATATATATATCTGCATACAGTGATACAAATGTTATACCCATCCCGATTATACAAATTTTAATTAATTCTTCACAGTCATTAGCAGTAAATGAGACTTCACAATTCTTCACAAATTTCTTGTGAGAAACACTGACTGTAAAAGAGAATACAATACAAACTTTCCACATGGTACAGGTAGTCTGTAGAAATTCCTAGTGTGCATTGATATAGGCTGAAGATCGACATAATCGAAATAGACATTCAACCTAAACACAAAGTAAAAACTGCTACGTAGAACACATTTCTCTCTTTGTTCCTCGATGATTTACAGTGGAATACTTTGGTGTATTATAAAAGTTATGGTAAATTGTTAAACATGGTTTTAATAGCATTCATGCAGTCCTCTCTGTGTAATTGCTTGAGTGCATTGTATAAGTCTTGTATTGTTGTGCGATGGTATGTTGTTAATAGAAGGACTGTTGGTGAGGTCCCTGTCTGCTTAGCTTGCGTATCCAATTTTTCCACGTCCTGATTGGTACATTCGTCAAGTTTTTCCATTAGAGCCTTCCAGTAGTGGCCTAGAGGATGGTCTTTATCCAGGTTACAAAGTTTTTCTATTGCCCCAGCGCTCAGCCACTGAAGGCTGGCTTCCCACCGCATATTCTCAAGCACTGTAGTGTCATACCCTGCGATTAAGACATCACAAGCATATTCTTCACAGACTGATGATTTATTGTAAAGGTTTTTCCCACTCTTTTCAGACTGCAAGATTTCTTCTTTGGTATAAGTTGCAAGCCCAACATCAGAAGCATCCATTTTGTCTTCAAGGTCCTTGGGACTCAAATACAGCTTCTGCCATTCACGTTCAGTGCCTGTCTCCAGAAGCAAACGCTGTATTTCACAAGAAACTTCTTCCAGCAACTTAAAGCACATCTCTCTTGTGTCCCGATTGCTGCTTTCGCTTTTTTTAGTTTTGTACCCTCTGACTGCTACGTTGATGGAACAGTAATCTTGAGATAATTGCACCAGAGCTTCAGCGATGTCACTGCACTTGATCCCATTTGTCCAAATGATGAACTTCTCAGCTGTAGGACCATCTCTTTTGACCTGGGTGAAGTGCTTCATCAGCCTCAGCTGAAGCCTGGCGAAGAAAGCCTGGGAAAACAAGCCAATATCACTCCTCCACTGGAAGGAGGTTCCATAATAAACGTTAAAGCGTTTTTCTTTTCTCCATACATTCTGTGGTTTCTCTTCTTTCAGCCATGAAGGCACAATGTAGTCCCCCTCATTCTCAGTGAAAACAAGCTCCAGCATTTCAAGCAATTTTATGATTACTGTCACATCCATGGATTTTTCTATTTTCAAAGCGGAGGCTACTTCATCAGTGGTCCATTTCATCTTTGAGAATGGGAGTTTAGAGAGAGGAAAACTACCAAACATGCCGAATATGTCCCGGCAGAGCCATTGCACATCCAAAATGACCAACCCAGTGTCAGATTCAGAACACAGGACATTGGGGAAGAAAATCAACTGTACAAGCAAAATATAAATTAATTAATTAGTTAAAAGGTTTAAAAAGTATGTGTCTATTTGACATTTTAAATAATTTAATAGAAAGGTCAATAAAGCAGTTGCTGTAAATACGTATGTTTTCTGCATTCAGGATAAAGCCAAATATAATTATTGTATTACCTATTGGAAAATATTACATGTATTCTGCTTGTTTTACTTTATTGCTAACAAATAGTTAAGAGTAGGCATTTAGACTAACTACTATACATAGTGAACAAATTCTGTGAAAAGGTTATGTCAAATGAACAATTACAATTCTGAATTGAAAACAAATGGTGTTTTGTCACTTTTGACAGTTTTACCTGTTCACATACAGTACTGTGCAAAAGTTTTAGGCAGGTGTGAAAAAATGCTGTAAAGTAAGAATGCTTTCAAAAATAGACATGTTAATAGATTATATTTATCAATTAACTAAATGCAAAGTGAGTGAACAGAAGAAAAATCTAAATCAAATCCATATTTGGTGTGACAACCCTTTGCCTTCAAAACAGCATCAATTCTTCTAGGTACACTTGCACAAAGTCAGGGATTTTGTAGGCATATAGTCAGGTGTATGATTAAACAATTATACCAAACAGGTGCTAATGATCATCAATTCAATATGTAGGTTGAAACACAATCATTAACTGAAACAGAAACAGCTGTGTAGGAGGAATAAAACTGGGTGAGGAACAGCCAAACTCAGCTAACAAGGTGAGGTTGCTGAAGACAGTTTACTGTCAAAAGTCATACACCATGGCAAGACTGAGCACAGCAACAAGACACAAGGTAGTTATACTGCATCAGCAAGGTCTCTCCCAGGCAGAAATTTCAAGGCAGACAGGGGTTTCCAGATGTGCTGTCCAAGCTCTTTTGAAGAAGCACAAAGAAACGGGCAACGTTTAGGACCGTAGACGCAGTGGTCGGCCAAGGAAACTTACTGCAGCAGATGAAAGAAACATCATGCTTACTTCCCTTCGCAATCGGAAGATGTCCAGCAGTGCCATCAGCTCAGAACTGGCAGAAAACAGTGGGACACTGGTACACCCATCTACTGTCTGGAGAAGTCTGGTCAGAAGTGGCCTTCATGGAAGACTTGCGGCCAAAAAGCCATACCTCCGACGTGGAAACAAGGCCAAGCGACTCAACTATGCACGAAAACACAGGAACTGGGGTGCAGAAAAATGGCAGCAGGTGCTCTGGACTACTGAGTCAAAATTTGAAATATTTGGCTGTAGCAGAAGGCAGTTTGTTCGCCGAAGGGCTGGAGAGCATACACGAATGAGTGTCTGCAGGCAACAGTGAAGCATGGTGGAGGTTCCTTGCAAGTTTGGGGCTGCATTTCTGCAAATGGAGTTGGGGATTTGGTCAGAATTAACGGTCTCCTCAATGCTGAGAAGTACAGGCAGATACTTATCCATCATGCAATACCATCAGGGAGGCATCTGATTGGCCCCAAATTTATTCTGCAGCATGACAACAACCCCAAACATACAGCGAAAGTAATTAAGAACTATCTTCAGCGTAAAGAAGAACAAGGAGTCCTGGAAGTGATGGTATGGCCCCACAGAGCCCTGATCTCAACATCATCGAGTCTGTCTGGGATTACATGAAGAGAGAGAAGCAACTGAGGCTGCCTAAATCCACAGTAGAACTGTGGTTAGTTCTCCAAGATGTTTGGGCCAACCTACCTGCCGAGTTCCTTCAAAAACTGTGTGCAAGTGTACCTAGAAGAATTAATGCTTGATGCTGTTTTGAAGGCAAAGGGTGGTCACACCAAATATGGATTTGATTTAGATTTTTCTTCTGTTCACTCACTTTGCATTTAGTTAATTGATAAATATAATCTATTAACATGTCTATTTTTGAAAGCATTCTTACTTTACAGCATTTTTTCACACCTGCCTAAAACTTTTGCACAGTACTGTATATATGCACTATAAAGAAATAATAACAATAAAAATAACAATTACCTCCGAGATGTTATGAAGGTAGTCTACAGCTGTCTTCAGTGTGTCAATAGAGACATTTCCAGACATGTTCTTGCAGAGGTTTGTGGAAAAATCTTTCCAAGACATGTACTTTACCTATAGAAAAAAAACAATACTGTGTCAGGGATCAAAACTCACATGACCTAGGACTAGTTTCCAGTTGAGGGGGACAGAAAAATGAACAAATGAAAATCATTCAGAGATACCTGCCTATACAACATTGAGAGGTGGTACAGAGCCAGCTGCACCCTTGCTCTTCCAATAGTGGTCACTGTGGAGTAAAACACAGATCTGGCTCATATTCCTACTGTACTTAAATCGATTCTGATTACTTACAGCATTTTTGCATCGTATACTCTGTACTTCATCCATCACATCACTGCAAATTTCAGGGAAAGGGGTATTGGCTGTATCCTGAAATATAATTTTTGATATTAAAACTCCCAAAAGGAAGAACAGTAAGCATTTTAAATACTTAATTTAAGTGGGTCTTCCAAGTTTTAAGGTAGACAGATTTATTATTGATAGACACTACATTATTTTTGCTCCAATGGAAGGTGGTATCGTTTTTATGCAGTCAGTAGTTTCCATGGTATTCTCTGATTAAACAAAATGTCTGAAAAAATACAATACAATACAATACAATACAATACAATACAATACAATACAATACAATAGCATGTAAATGCTGTCTGGCCCAAAAATACCTGTTAAACAGGACAGAATATACCTTGGGAAGTAGGGGAATTAAACTGTTTTTAGGAAGGTTAAAGTTAAGACCCATTCTTTTTGATAAAAAAGATAAATGCATTAAGTTCTTAAGGGAAGAAAAGAAGATGCTTTAGCCAGGAACAATCTGTCAAGGGACTATTTCGTCTTCCATCACAACTCTGTCTGCATAAATAATAATTACTCAAAAATAAATGGAATAAGTGGAACTTCAATTATACCCACTCTAATTATACAAAAGGATTAATTTCATTGTATTATACATATACTTTTATTATCTGTATCTTATAAATGTACAACTCATATTTTATGGTGCTAAGATAAGGACTGAAATGGTTAAAAAAAAAATGTTAAAACTATATATATATATATATATATATATGTACTTGGCACAATATGAAAAGCTGGAAGAGTTCCCTTTACTACAGTATGTGCTAGTGGGCCGATGTGATTAGTGTAATTCTGTCTAATTCTGGTTATGCTGCCTACCTGCTGTAGCTGTTCAACATGCTCCTCAAGCTTCTGTCTGAGGGGCTTTAGATCACTGGGAGATGTGCAATTCACACTAATCACAGCTGTGTCAATATCCAAGTGAGGGCTGAGCGCACATGCTCTAATGTGCAGGATGTCAAAGAAATGTTTAACTGTAAAATAAAAACAACAACAACAAAAAGATCAGTATGAATTTCAAAAGCACAGATTTGTGTTTTATTCACACACAAACAAAAAAAGACTTCTATATATGTGTTCTTCAAATCTTAGAAAACTCTTTCAGCTTACCAACATCATCTTTGCAGTCCATCTCCAGCTTGTCATAATGACTGCCAATCAGGAAAACCTTGGCTCTGTTTGAATCACTGTTGGTTCTGGAAGCATTTAGAAATCGCAGCCAGTACAAAACCTGGAAAATCGTCACAATGCAATAATACATCAAACAGTTAAAATGACTTGCCCGTTTGAGATGTTGACAAGAAACTATGCACTGTTACACTGAATGATGAAAATCTTATAAATCAGTAGTTTAGTATTTTAATTTGCAATGACGACGGAAGAAATCTTATAATAAACAACATCAGACACTTCTTAGTGTACCAAAGAATGTACTACATTAAAAAAAATATATTAACTGTGGGTTATGTACTGGATATTATCAAAAACGAAGCCTTTCAAAATAAAAATAACTAATCCTCATGTAAAAATAGTGATGGTACAAAAGAAGCATATCAAACAGCTGTTCAGTGTATTGAAGTGCAAGGTTATCCACTGTATGTCAACTGTGTGTCAGTTATTTCCTGTAATTCCCGATGTGTAGGGTATCGCAGTGTGGAGGCAGGGAGGCAGTGTGGTCCAGTGGTTAAAGAAAAGGGCTTGTAACCAGGAGGTCCCCGGTTCAAATCCCACCTCAGCCACTGACTCATTGTGTGACCCTGAGCAAGTCACTTAACCTCCTTGTGCTCTATCTTTCGGGTGAGACGTAATTGTAAGTAACTCTGCAGCTGATGCATAGTTCACACACCCTAGTCTCTGTAAGTCGCCTTGGATAAAGGCGTCTGCTAAATAAACAAAAAATAATAATAATCGCTGCTTAAACTTGTCTAGGATTCAACTAGTTAATAACATGCATGTTATAAAACCATTACCAATTAAAGGACATAAGAAAGTATGACTAGGAGCTGATGGAGGGTATATCCCTAAAATGCTTTTGTGACGAGTACCTGAGCGAGAGCTGCCGACTGACCGCCTGCCTTGTCACACTGGATCTGCTCAAGGCTGAAGACAATGCAGTAAAGAGCATTCACACTCTCAGTGGACAGCAGCAGAGAGTGAGTGAAGTAATACTCCATCTGTCCGGCAAAATCCCAAATCACAACCTTCCCAGCTGCAAGCAGTTTCCACATTCAAAAAAAAAAAAAACACAACCATCTGGTTATTTTGCTAATATACCAGAAATGCATCATTTTAAGTTATTAAACATGTACTGCTTTTTATTATTGTACTGGTGTTTTTGTTTCCATTCATGTATCTGTATTTTCATGTATTTCAGGTTATATTTTTGAGACTTCCAGTTTCATCAGAAAAAGAAAAAGGTATTTGTACCACATGTTACATGTCATGTTTAGCAACATAACTGGAGGGTTTTATTTTCTTTCAATTATACAATTTTTTTTTAACATTAATTTATTTATAGAGAAGATTTGCCCATTGAGACCGAGGCCTTGTTTGTATATACAAAAGCTTTCAGACATACAAGTACAGTACAAGACAAGGAAGGGGTCAGTCATACACATACAACACTTTGGTTCTTGGTTTCCCATTAGGTGATTCCACCAGCCTGCAGTTGGTGAGTGGCCTGGGTCACAGACAGTTATTTGTTCTGCATGACGATGTGATGTTAACGTTCGATCAGAGATAACAGCTGTTGTTTATCTAGGGCCCTGTGAACGGGAGATAATGAATCTGAACTGTAAATCTACCTCCCGACCTGGAAGGTTGGTGGTGCGCCTTCACAGGGATGGGCCGACTCGATAGTAGGACGGAACCGGAAGTGGTCCATCTTGGTGAAAGGGCGTAGCTGTAAGACTGCTGAACAGCTCTATTGTGATCAGCTGTGATGTGTGCGGCGATTGGATAGAGCGTGGTACCACACTGATCACAGGGAGGAGTTTAGCAGTACAAAGGGTTCGCAGCTACATGAGTACTGACCCTTACGCTGACACATAACCCAGCCAGAGCCCGTTTTGTTTTGTTTTTGTATTTTGGCAGACGGAGACCATGGGAGCTGAAGCTACTGAGCCAGCACAAGCACCTGTATTTATTTGCTTTGATTTGTTTATTGTTTGGAACCTCAAGTATGTGATTCCAGTCCCCAATACCACTGATGGTAGAGGGGAGCAATTATTAAAAATAAACAGGGGTTCTTTTGTAAACATACTCTCTGTTTGGGCATTCCATTATTCCCATACCACTCGCTTCCTGACAGTCCCCTTGGAAGATAAAACCTGGGGCTATGACTCGATTGAATAACACAGAGTAATGCTTCCTTTCGACTTCATGTGAGAATTACTCATGCAGAATTCACTGAGCTGACTTTTCAACCCCGTCAGCAGGTATTCTAAAACATTCTACTGGTGTGTGGTCTAATGATTCCACTAAATTAAACAAATGAAGGCAGTTGGTTGACAACACTAACAGAACACAATGAAGCTATTTTCCAAACTGTCATTCAATAATGAAATGCATAGGCAGGTACAATGTCAATATTGAGAATAAATATATACTGGATATGAAGTCCAAAAATAAAAGCTTTAAAATGAAATATTATACTGGGCTACAATACAAACACAGGGCAGTGCAGATACAGAATCAAAATATTAAAAGCGGAGCTGAACAGAATTAAAAAATGTGCACCATACAATGTAAGAAACAAGATAACGCAGCCCACCTGCAAGGTTACTTTGGGAAATCTCCACACCTTGTGTAGAAAGAGGTTGATATGGTGCAAAAAAATACTGGAGCTGTGACAAAAATCCTTCCTGGGAAAACAATGCAAAACAAATATATCAGTTACTTACATCAGCTGTAAACACATACAGCTACACAATGGTAATAATTACTCAAACTACACATATTCAACAAATAAAACACGAAAGCTATTGACAAATGTTTGATGCTAGTTTCAGATTTCTAGACAAAATATGAGCAAGTTTGAATGAACTGAGAGAACTGGGCCTCCCCAAAGTCGATAATCAGATACCTGCTGCAATGTGTGTGTCAGGGTTGTCTTCCCCACTCTGCTGTGCCCACAGATAAACAGCTTCACCATGCCTCTGTCAGTCACTTTACTTTTCTTCAAAAGGCCATGCTTCTGCAGCTCCTACATGGAAAGAACAACATCTGTACAGCACCTAGAACTGGCCAAGTGTTCAAATAAACCACACAACTGAAACAGCCATTTGTGCAAAACTGTTCATAGGAACGTAACATTTAATTTGAAAATTAGATACAGTAACCATTCATATACACAACAACATTTAACAGAACTGTAGCTTTTTAGTTGTAAATTGATTTTAATTGTTTTGTTTTTGTTTTACCAGGAACAAAAAACTCGATTGGATGAAAGCACCTCATTTCAGCCAGTGTCCTGGGACAGACAATCAATTTAATGAAAGGGTATTGGGGGAACACATAACCTATTAATATATTGTGTTTGAATGAGATTGTGACCTTAACCATCACATACTGGGAATCTTGCACAGATACCCCATTAAGTGTCATAAAAGAAATGTGAAAAACCATTCATACTAGTAACTGCAGGGAGAGGCATTTGTTACCAGCCCGTATTATGAACAGTCCCAATAGTTGTATGGGTAGTTTTTATAATCTATTTATATGAGCATGTGTTGTATCCCATACTTTCACAGGAAAAGTTCTTACCTGAGTTTTTTGCTGAATCAATTTTGTGATGTTTAGAGGAAGGTGAATCTCTCTGGCTACATCAAGAGCTGTCAGCCCATCCTGTAAAACAGACAGCAAATTAAATCTTATTCACCACAATCAATTCAGTGCCTCAACCTAAATGAAACTTATATGTATCTGCCCACTGAAGAGAAGTACTGGGATCAAATTTAGTATAGTCTGGGTTGTTCCCGTTATAATAGTTTACCATATTAAAAGCATGTCATGGTGTAATAAAACACAGTTAAAGCATAGGTAAGCATTGTGAAGCCCAGATAGTTAAGCACATTAAAAACATGGAAAATCATGGTGAACTATGGTAAATACAAAGTATAATCTGTGGTAAACTTTTATAAAGACTACAACTTGCTACTACCATAAAGTGCAGACCAAATGTAACTTCAGTGCAATGCCTGTCAAACTATTTAAATGCTGCTTCAAACACTCTCAACTCTTAATTACTAATGCATAATATAAAGAACCACCACATGGACTAAATGAAAATACATATGTTATGTAAAACAAATTAAACAATAGATGATGTAAAGCTACTTTAAATTATAATAATTCAATCAAGAACTACAATAAAACAGAACACCTAGAACAACCTTGAAATAAAAAAATGACCTTGTTTCTGTTTAGTAAGAGCATGGTGTTTTCCTCAATGAGCCAGCTGATTAGTTTAGTGTAATCAGCTCCAGTATTTGATCCTGCACCTCTCAAAGCACTGAAAATGACAGTCTCTGCATTCTGTACCAAGAGGACAAATAAAATCAGCAAGCAAGCAATTTAATTATGTAGTTAAGGCAATGTATTCATTACAGACCAGTTAAGTACAAATCACTGTCATCTTAAAACCTTTTTGACCAACACACCTTTTTCAGTTAATTAGAGCTTATATTGTGCTTCCTTAACATTCTTTCTTTATTCTTTCTTTGGCTCAAAAGCAGTGCTACAGTAGCTTCTTACCTTGTTTTTTGCCTGCAAAGATGCTTCCTTTTCAACCAGACGTTGACATATGGACAGTGCTGCACTCTCAGCGGCAAGGTGCAGACAGGTATCACCCCTCTGAAACAGTGTTGTTATATGTGAATAAGTACAAGACAGAAAATATATATTGAAATACAGGCCACCCAAGTGTGTGAACTTGTAGCAGGTCTTGTTCATTTGCATGGAAGTAAATGATGCCAAGGTTTATGTCTGCCCGCTTTGTCTTTCCATGACAGAGTACTGCTCCACCAGCTGCTCTACAAAACTCCAAGACTTTTTTGATTTTTTTTTTTACATGGTACGACAGCACACTTTTGCAGAAAGTCAAATACTGTAGACTGACACAGATATATATGATATGATTAATTCTTTCTAAGAGGGTGTTCAGGTTTATGTATTTAGATCCTAGTGATTGACAAACGAAAAGGGTAACAAAGTCTGTATTGATTGGTTATTTAAGTACCTTGTTTTTAAGCTCCACATTTGCACCACTTTCCAGGAGTTTACAGCAGATGGCTTCAGACTTCTGGGAGGCTGCAAGATGAAGTGGTGTATATCCTTCCTAAAATATAACAAAAAACACTAGCTTCACCTGTCTTTACTTTTACTGCAAAAAATAAATTGCGGGAAATTCTAGATCCAGAGAATCAGAGAAAGCTGTTTAAGCAAATTTGCAAAATACGTATATACGACTTATGCAAATTAAGAGAAAAGTGCTTTGATTATTCGCCTCAATAATGCATATCTTGACTGTAAGTACTAATTTAATAATGTCTTTAAGCTGGAGCTTTTGTGAGAAAACATGCAGTACTAAAGCGTTATCTTATTTTTGAATGAATTACCTGGTTCTGAAGGTTGCAGTGTGCTGTTTTCTGTAGGAGAAATTCAACCGCATCAACTGTCTTCCCAATAACAGCCTCGTGGAGTGGGGAAGAAAGCCTCTGAACCAGAAACATACAGATCTTACTGTGCTTACAGCCAGAACAACACGACATTACATACTGTAACACTTTATCCTTTATACTGTTTCTCCAATCAAATATACTTGGCATGTTTATTAATAATAATAATAATAATAATAATAATAATAATAATAATAATAATAATAATAGCAGCATATTTTACCTTTGGGACTGAGTAGGCCAAGGTGGAATTTGTGTAATCTAGGCCAATAATAAGAATGGCCACTGAAAGTGAGTTTGTCAAAGGTGTTCATTCTTAACTTAACAAACTCACCAACATTTTGTAAAACACCCCTAGCGACCATGCATGCAGTGCCCTTATTGAAATTCCACCTTGCTCAGTCTTGCTCAGAGATAGTTCCAAAGGAAAAAGCTGATGAATTGAACATAAACATGCCAAATACCAATGAGTGCAGAAACTAGAGAATCATAAGCTGCAACTGTCTACCAGCTATAAAGACCCTACATGTCAAAGCATGTGGTCTATATCATTAATAGGGCCAGAGGTTAAATCCATGTGGCAGTGGAAGGATTCATTTTTTATGGAAAAAAATGGTAACATATCTTTGAAAATCAAAGAATACAGCTGTGTACCAAGCATTAAAACAGCAGCTCAATGTGCATTGTCTCTATGCAGCTGTAACTTCAAAGATCACCAGAACTCAATAAAGCAGCTATATTAAGTCAGAGGTCAATTTTATGGTCACCATCAAATTAAGCATGCATGCTTTATATAACTCTGAAAATATGAAGTTACATCGCATTGTTTCTGAGATAAGAGACACTGTGGCAGGGGCAGCTTTGTAAACACATCTTACATCTACTGATGTAGGGAAAAGACTGCAACTCAGCAAATGTCTCTCACTGTGAAAAAGACTTGAACATTTTATCAGTGGGTATTCAATAAATCCAGTAATTGGTTTTAAAGAAAAAAAAAGACTTGAACATACTTTATTATTTGTGGTGGTTTGTGATGTTTGTGCTGTAAATGCTGACAAATGGCAAGCCATTACTGGGTCACATAATCAGCATTGCTAATATCAATAAAGTCAAACTGAACATTAAATCTGTTGTTACATAAACTTACATTACAAAAAAAGTGACAACACTGGTGAATCTTACAAATAGGAAGTCTGTAAGTAGGGTATTTGATATATACAGTATTCACCATCTGAGCATTTAATCCACATGTGTATTTTGTCAAGCACATCAGCACCACCTACCATAGGTTTCTGACAGTTCAAGGCTTCAGGCTTCTTCTGAAGAAAAATATTAAGGACCTCCTTACTACCTCCAAAAGCAGCAAAATGAAAAGGAGTGAGACCCTCCTGTAGGAATATAAAGAAAAAAACAATCACTACAACACAAATAACAGTGTAATATACAATGCACAACGGATTTTCTACAGATGCTGTCATTGGCAGATGATTTACATAGAATTGTGTTATATGCAATAAATGAAATAATAACATTTTATCATACAAATAAATAGCAAACTCACTAACAAACTTCTGAACTACTGTATTAAATAGTAGGATTTGTATCTAAATTAGCTCAGGGATGGGTCTACACCACACTTCTTGTTCCAGAAGATGTGATGTTTTAGTTTAACCCCTACAAAGGGGTTATAAGCTATTTTCAGAGACATAAGCTCTGTGGTATATTGTGTTCGTTTTTACCCAAGCAAAGGTCCAACTCTCAGATTGCATACCCCAGATGCAGTCTCATATACACACACTTCAACCTTTTCCTTTGGACTGGTCTCTTCTTACTGCGTAAACATTCTCACATAAACTTACATACAAAACGTGAATACAAAACAAGGTGTGAAAGTTAACTGTAGAATATCCCACCATATTTGCCTTCAGTATGTCTCCCCCAGCCTCGACCAGTAAGTGGGCCAGCTCTCTGTTCCTGTTAGAGGCTGCATAATGTAGGGCAGTGTTGGAGAACTTGGGGAAAATGGAACATGTTAAGACACAGTTATGAACCCTTGCTTTAGTTGAATTCTCAAACTGAGGAAGTCTGCGGCCTAATCCAGCACACACGCTGCTACATTGTCTATTTTGTTGCTTTATTCTTCTATTTTCAGAAATACTGCTACCCTTTACTTATCCATGTGGGTAAATTATTGGCACTCTTGTAGGTTGACTGGACTTGACTGTGATTAGGCTTGCTAAGTGTAATGTCACTGTGGTATTTGTGCTGTTTAAATCTGGTAGTAGAAATCTATTTCTTTGTGTCTCTAATACTGCAATAAAATTATGTTGATTTTTTTTTTTTTTTACCTGATCACAGTAGTTGACGTTTATATTTCCCTTCAAAATATTTTGTACATCCCGAAGTGACCCAACTTTCACATTTTTCAAAAACTCTTCCTCCTGCATTTTTATGACTGCTACACCTAGAAAAAAAGCAGTGCAGTACATTTAGCTTACTATCACAGTACACAGCTCTGTCCCAGATTTAGATGAACCTTGTTATTTGTAATGCCTTTCAGTTCTGAACTGAACAAAGTAGAAAGCCAATTGTGTCTCTAAAAATGTTCAGGTGTTTGTTTCATTTAACTTTGCTGAACTTTGTACTGTACTACATTGAAATGTATGTGTTTGATATGTCCACGGTAAACAGATGTATTAAAGTCAGAGACGTTTCTGTAGTATTTTACATAATTGATTTGCAATTAAAGTCAGTAGTTTGCTCGGTAGATTAAATAAAAATAGATGTTCCTAGTTCACATCACAGCAACCAATGACTCGCATAAGACACCAGACCTGGCCAATGTGCCTCAGATCTAGTACCTCCATTAATTACACACCTACCTCGGTTCTTATAAAACAAAACAAAAAACAAAAAAACAAAAAAATCAATACAGTCCCTCTTTACATAGACACTGCTTAGGGTAGTAAAACGGTCGTGTATGCGAGATACCGGTATCTAAAATTAGTAAAAGAATGTACCTATATTTCCGCTTGCATCACGTTATTTAATTTAGACATTCTATATTGCGCATGCGCATGAACTGTACTATTGGAAATGAGTGGGAAATTATGTTTTCAGACTAAGAAGGCTAGATGCTGTAGAAAATCAGATGACATAGAAAATGAGTGTATATCAAATGTAATAAACGTATGACTATTCTTTGTTAATGACTATGTTGTTGTATTGTATGTTATTATTAATATGCTAAACTTGAGGCATTATTTTTGTATTGAATCTGCACACGTGAACACAGGCTTGTGTTTACTTTGTTGGTGTTGCATCATCATGTGACACTACATCTCGCTGGAGGTCGGGCGGCGCAGGTCGGTTGCTGTTATTCCTGTCTTTTGCATTTGAAATCACGAAAACATATCAGTAAATAAAGAAAACCTAGGCTGTTGGCGATGGCAAAGCTTGTTTTATTAGTACGGCTGTGAAATCTCCATTGTAGTTTTGGTGTTACTATGTAGCATGTGATCATTAGTTTAGTGTTTCAAATGGTTGTTCAAATGGCACCCCTTACAGATTTGACTCATTATTAGCAGTACATTATGTAAAAATGTTGGAATATAAAAATAAAAAATGTGAGATGCGCTGTTTGAGACAAGCAGTACGACAAGGCCACAAAATATTATGTAGTACATCTACATTAAGTTCAATGTTTAAGTTGAATGTTTACTTACTAGAATAGTATCGGGAAAAAAAAAAACTGTACTCAATGTGGCTGTGTAAGGGGGCAGAGCCTATTACATTATACTGAAATATGATGATGATAATACCATGAGGCACAAGTTAGATATGGCTCAGTAGTTATATCCTAATAACATGATGTTGTATCTTTTGTAGGCACCTCGTAATGTACATCACTTCAAGAATGCTCAGTAGTTATATCCTAATAACATGATGTTGTATCTTTTGTAGGCACCTCGTAATGTACATCACTTCAAGAATGCTGCGAACTTCGGGATTCACTCACTTCACTAAGTACTGTGGCTATTCGAGTATCCGCGTCTTTCCACAGTGTAAAAGACTGGGTCTGTTGATGAACAGTGGAAGATTATCTGGGTCACCTAATAATTATTTAAGTGTGGCATTTTCCAAGTCAGTTTTTCAAAGCTGCAGTGAAGCTAAAAGTTATGTTTTTTCATTACCTTACAACTCTGGAGCAAGACATAGTGTTTTTAATACAGTGAAACATTTGGGTAAAAATAGTTATTCGTTTCAAAGCAAAAGGCCCTACTCCCAAGGTTCTTCAAAGTCCACCTCTACACCTCTAATCAAACTAAGAACTCGTCTGATTGTGACCTGTCTTTTTGGGGTTGGCATACTGGGCACGTGGTACTATGTGCACTCAGAGAAAGAGAAAAAGCTGCAGCTACAAAGAATTGAACAGCTAAAGAAAGTAGCAATCGGACAGGGTGATTTTAACCTGGTAGATCATACAGGAAAGCCCAGAACCAAGAAGGACTTTTTTGGTCATTGGGTAATGATGTACTTTGGTTTCACCCACTGTCCAGATATTTGCCCTGATGAACTGGTCAAAATATCCAATGTGGTCAGCATATTGGATGAAGACAAGACACTTCCACCAGTGCAGCCCATCTTTATTTCAGTGGACCCCGAACGGGATGATGTTGAAGCCATGGCCAAATATGTTAAGGATTTTCATCCACGTTTGCTTGGGTTGACTGGGACTCCTGAGCAGGTCAAAGAAGCAGGGAAAGCTTACAGGGTTTACTACAGCACAGGACCCAAGGATGAGGATAATGATTATATAGTGGACCATACCATCATCATTTATCTTCTTAATCCTGACGGACTCTTTCTGGATTATTATAACAGGAGCAAAACTGAAGAAAATATTGCAGAGAGTATCAGAAAACACATGAAAAACTATGTAAAGTTGTTTACTTAAGAACAAATTCCTATGTCCAGAAAGTTGCTGATAAAACAAATAACTTAAGAAATGTAGTCTCTGCCTTTACAATGTAGGTGAACATCGTCATTGGCATGGATCATTTGAATTAATTTTACACAGCCTGCAAACCCTTTGAATAGTGCTGTTTTCATGGCTTCTACTTTACCTTCTTAATACTATGACAATATGCTTTTACAATAAAACTTTGTGCTTATTTTTTCTTCCATTAATTTTTTTTGACTTTCAAAATCACCAACTGGTACAGCTTTCACATATATTTGCCAGAATGGTACCTGTTAACATATTTTCTTTTAAACTGTTTCATTGTTGTTGTGTTTTTAATAAATAAAGTAATGGTAAAAATACATGCTGTACTCCAATATCCAGTTTTGTAAATACGGTGTGCAACTTCAGTGTTGTTATTTTGACTGAAACAATTGCAAGATGCCCAAATAACAATAAATCTTAAGAGTATTTTTGGTAAATACCAGGAAAAATAAAAATCGAATCTGTATACAAATTTGAGCCATTATCAATAAGCATGTTTATCCAAAATGGGGTGCCCAAAAGCAAGTATGTTAACATGTCCAGTGCCAATGTTTGTTTTTCTAAGACCAATAGGCCCTTGAGAAAGTGATGCAGTGTGAATCCAAAAGAAGGCCACCAGAGATGAAAGTCTTATGAAAAGCTATGGAAACAAAAAGTAAACTCCCTTTTAACAATTAATGTATTATGTTTAATTGTATTTAACTTAATCCAAATCAATGTACATTATTTGAAAGCAAAAGTCTGCCACTTGATTTTAAATAGTAATTGTAAAAAACATAATTTGTAATAGGCCTTATAACATTATAATACAAATTAACCTATATCTATCTATCTATCTATCTATCTATCTATCTAATCAGTACAAGCTCAGCATCTTATTTTTTATTTGCTTTATATAAATGTACATTCATAAAATACAAAGACCTTGAAAACATTAAAATTCTGTGGTATAGAAATGCAAGTGCATGTTTAGTTACTTGCTTTGCATTTAGGCTGGATGTACATACCCCCCAACTCTAATTAGCACATAACTGAAAAGACCTAATCATATTTTAAACATGGTTTTAGAAAAATCCTCAAAACTTGTAGGGTTGGACCTTGTGACACTGCACACAGTCAGCTTTCATGTGGGAGCATTTACATGGCTGCATGTCCATATTTTTTGAAAAACTTAGAGGCTTCAATTTATTGACTTATCAATGCATTTCCTAAAAACTTAAATCCAATAAACACCAATGTGTCCATGTTCCACTGGGATCAGAAATCAGTAAGGGAAGGCGCAGCATATGTTTGAAATCTTTCATGTGCTCGCTGTTTGCTTAGCAGGGTTAGTTCCATGGAATCAATAGATTCATATAGTCCTGGTTTTTTATCAATCTTCACTGTGCAGTCGTTTGCCTAAAGAAAGGAAGAAAGCAACACACTGTAAGATTTTGGAAGACAATTCTAGCTACAGTATAAGTTAGCAAAAAAAAAAAAAAAGATGCTTTATTAATTAGTCATTTAGCAGACGCTTTATCCAAAGCGCCTTAAAGAGATTTGGGGGTGAACTATGCATCACAACTGCTGCTGCAGGGTCACTTACAATAGGACCTCAGTTTTACGTCTGAACTGGGAACTTCCTGTTATCAAGCCTTTTCTTTAACCACTGGTTACTGCCCAGTGCTAAATTTGTGTACATACCAGTTGCAAAGATGCCAGCTTGTAGCGGCACACTTCAAATGCTTCCTTCCCCTTCACAATGCTAGCAAATGTGCGTCTCTCTCCCACTTGGCTGAAAGCATCTACAATCTTGTCCCCGTAGTCATGGATGTCAAAGGCTACTCTTTCTTCCTGTGTAGGAAAAATGTGAATGCGGTCATAAAGCAGACCAGCCAGCCTTGTTTCATTCACAGCTTTACACATCAGATGATAACCTCCAGTGTGCATCTCAAATCACTTTGTTCCTTTAAATCCACCATAACTAATGCAAGCCTTAACCTGTACAAAACCTTTTGCACCAAGTACAGGAGGCACATTAATGATACTGTATTGTCTAATTGTAGATATATGATTTAAAAACTGGTTGTAGGTTAAGGACTTAAAAAAAAAAAAAAAAAAAGCTTTTTTTTTTTTTAGTGTTTATGGTGCATTTAGCATATTTAAGAAGTCAATCTATACCCATAGCATTATTATTACCTGTTCAGTTAGCTGTGGGCCCATCTTGTCTTCCCAATCTCTCACTCTGATAGATAGCACTGTCTCTCGTGCATACTTCTGGGAGTTAGCAATAAACAGATCCTGGGAAAACACATCGGGATATAGGAATTTTGGAATTTGGACAATAGTTTGACAAAGTTATTAGTGTGCTTTTCTTTTATTGACGCTAGTACATTTCATTACTATATATAATTTACGGAAGTACCACCATTCATTGAGACAAAATGAATCATACCAATTTAAAAAAATATTAGCTATGGTATTAGTTTTTGTGTACACACCACATTTCTGCGGACCAAATCCTCGTAACTCGGCCTTTCCTCCTGGGGCTCTTCAAATAAAAAATTAAAAAATAACAAATGAAGAAATAAAAACGATCAGGGAAATGTATGTGTGTACAGGGCTTTGAGGTGATATTAAGATTCTGTATTATAAGGCGTTTTGAATTCTGACATGGAAATATTGAATTACCAGTAGCTGCCAGTCCCTCCTCATCCAATATTTCTGCAGGGAAGTCTTGTGCCAAGTTTTCATGATCCGAGAAATCATCTGAAGCAAGAGAAGATTTCAGATTTAATACAATTCACAATCAATAATAATAAATAAAACATAAAAAAGACATGGTATTTTACCTCCTCCATCATTATCAAGGTAATCATCATGTCGGTTGTCCTCAATTTCATTTTGTTCCTCTGCATTTTCCAAATCTTTATTCTGGTGCTCAGCAATCTCATTAGAAAATAGTGTCCCCTAAAACAATTGTGAAACTATGAATTGTACAGCAGCAAAGGTGCACAGTGTCTCACGTGTTGATCAGATCAGATAAATCAGATACTGTCTAATATTTGGAACATGATTGAAAACTGAATATATGGTGGAAAAACAAAAACATCAGGCAAAGACAACAATGGACATACAATATATCTAAACAAAACTTTAAGGGAAAAAAACACCCAAAGAACATTTCCTCACCTGTAATTTTTTATATATATATATATATATATATATATATATATATATATATATATATATATATATATATATATACACACACACTGTATTTTTTTGCTTAACACAGTGATAGGCACTCAAAAAGCAATTATTTTATTTCTCACTATTTACACACACAGGTTTTGTTTGGTACCTTGACGAACCACTAAATATGTTTAAAACATTTAATGCAAACACACACCATTTTCTTTTGTATCTTCTTCTGTGCAAAGAGCCTCTCTTTCATGCGCTTCCAGTACAGAACCTCCATGTCTGAAAACATAGTTAAAGTATTGTATACATTAATTGTGCAAATACTTATGCAACAGTCTGGAGAAATGTTATTAATCATTGAGGATCAATTATAGCAGTTCCTTACATTTTTATGCACTTAGCACCTGGGATTTTCAAAGAAAAGTACTTACCTGCAAATGTCGGTCCTTTTTTCTTACCCTTGACATTAGCACCTTCATAATCTAAAACAATAATACAATAAAATATTACTACAGAAGAAAAAAAACACCTGAAGTTACTTGGAAATTCTTTTACATTAAGAATGCAGTCAAGTGTACCTACATGTTCCTGAGAACCATTTCCTAAAGTCCTGTAGCTTTGTGGGGCCTTTTCTTTTCCTGTTGTTTCCAGTTGTTTCTTCAACACCTCGGGGGATTGTAAAATGCTTGCCTGGTAAAATACATCAGTAAGATTTTTAATATAATAGTTAATGAACTAATAATATATATATATATATATATATATATATATATATATATATATATATATATATATATATATATATATATATATATACATAAACACACACACACTGTTATTTTAGAATTGGCTAATTATGTCATCTTACCTTTTTTAAAGGGCTTATCTTCAGAATTACTAAAAGGATCAAGATTTCTCCATGGATCCAGGAATTCCTAAATACATAAAATTACCAAAACTTAAAGATATACTTATCCTACACCTACTCCAAACATAACACTTCGATCAGTTAATAACAAAGCATAGCAAAACTACTAGACTATAGTACATTGTAAAGCTTTGTTTCAGTTTATTTAAAGTGGTGTCTACTTCTACAAATGGAAATAAGCAGGTTTGTTTATATTTGAGAACTAATTTGTTACATGATTCTTTGTACCTTTGCTTTCTCAGTCTCAGCTGGTGCAATAGCCCTTTCTCTCAGCATATATCTGTCATTTACAGCCTGCAGAAAAATAAAAACATTTAAGGTCACTGTACTATATCTTAATACATTTCAAGTATCAGGTTTTCTTGTGATTTCATCCGATCAGTGCCCTGTGTATATAGTGCAGTGAAAATTAACATAGTTCATTATACAGGGACGTAGAACTACAGCCACCATATAAATTGGCTAATGATGATGACATCATTTGTAACTTTACCTTAAAAAGCTTTCTGTAATCTTGAGGATTCTTATCAGGCGAGAGATCTTCCATACAAGCAGGAGCAATATCTCCTGTGAAACTTACCTGGTGTCTCTCAACGTGCTCTGAAGGAGATGGGTCTACCTCCATCCTATTGCCCTCTGCAAGTGGAGGCAATGCATCGCCAACATCATCATCATCATTGCAGTCATTATCTCCAGCGCCTACATACAAAAAAAAAAGACAAATGAGAATGAAAATAAAAGTTGGGCATTAGCTCCTCAATTTAGATAGCATTTATTGTTGCCTAGTGTAATAGAGCATGAAGAACTGTATATGACTATTAGTGGTCTATCTAATGAATCAATAAAACCAATTATATTTAAAAAGAACAAATGTTTAAAATGACTTTAAAAATCAAGTATACATCATAAAACCAGAAGCTGTTTAGAGGCATTTCCCCATGCACTGGCCTTACCTCCTGGGTCTGAAAAGTTGAGAATCGGTAGCAGTGCCTCATTATTGCTGGTCCCTGCTTGTAGGTTTCCATTTTCATCACCTGGGCCGACATCCAATACTAAAATTACAGAACGGACGTATTAATAATACATTAAGAAAAAATCCATTTTAACTTTCTCACTTATAAAAATAATGGAGTTTAGGACAAGTGCACACACCTACTCAGTCATATATAGTTTAGGATTTTAAGAATGACACAGTTTTTCTAGAATTTTTTTTATACCTGAAGCATTCCTGTTGTTCCCCTCCCTTAAAAACTCCCTTATAGGAGACATTCCTGCCAGGTCCAGCACAAAAGCCCCATTGGCGTGGGGTGTGTAAGTGTTTATCCTGAAATCCTTACAGCTTGCAAGGATTTCACCTTTGCGGCTGCAAAATAAACAAATATTTTTAGTTTCAAAAACAGTGAATGCTTTTTAGTGATTTGCTTATTGTTGTGTTGTTTGTAAAATGACCAGGAACGTGCATATGCAAGAAATTAAAAGCTGAAACAGGCAAGTTTATCCAGTGGCGTTCCTGTTTGTTTGTTTTTGGGCTTGGTCAATGGCCAGGACCTTCTTGGTTTGTTAACTAAACCAAGTATAAAAGTTAGTACTAATTTTACACCACTGTAACGCTAAAACACACATAATCCATACATTCATCAACAAAGCTTCGCTCAGTTACACAAAAGTAAATTCTGTTCAACAAATATTTAGGGTGAAGAAGATCTTAACTTAAGTGTTGCAGCACTACAGAATCTCTGGGCAAAATAAACTACTCTGAAAGGTAATTTAAAATCAAATATAGTAAATAATACCTGAATACTTTCCATTTTTGTACCAGGTTACATTTCTGTAATTGGTAACACGATTACAGTTTTCTACTTTTTTCTCTGTCTTGCTAACTGACTTTCTCTAAAATAAATAAAGCAATGCAGTTGTAAACCTGTAAAGTGGGTTATCCTTTTTCTCTGCTTCTTCAGGGGGCACTAAACCCATGGGAGTCAGTGGAACTATGTCCACAACCTGAAGATAAAAATACATAAGAAAATAATCGGTTAATAACGTACACAATTTTTTTTTTTTTTTTTAAATCACACCAACGATCAGTTCAATCTGGTATAGTTCACATAGAAAGGCCCAAACACAGATTTTTGGAAGAAATTATTATAGAAAATATATTGTCTTTCAGAACCTTATATTAACTGCTACATGCAACAAAATCCTACTTGCAAATTATTTCTTGGTAGTTTTATACTGTTAAACTAAAACTTACATTGGGAGAATTATTTTTCCTCATGTCCATGTTTGATTTGTTGGTGCCATTAATGTCATCCAGTGAAAGAAACTGAAAAAAGACAAATTGGAACGAGTTGACTTCGCTAAGCTGTATTAGGCTTTAAAGGGAAATTGTGCATCATCTATATTTTCAGAAGCTTCAATTTCATTTCTCACCTGTTTAATGTTATATTATGGTTGTTTTGTACGATTCTCACTTGCTTCTGTTTAGATCATTATTTTTACATGCTTACTAACCTTTCCAGCAAAAAACTGTTTCTGAAAAGACTTCTCCAGATTGTGGGGATGTGCTGTATAAAGTGAAGTGCACTGAAAACCATTGGAGGAGCATTGTGCTCTGTGCAACATTGATACATGCTTCCCCACAATCAGCCCTGTGGAGTCTTTTTATAAGCTTGTCTTTTTTTTGTTGCGGAAACTGTTGGTGAGCATGGAAAATAATCCTCAGAAAAAAATAATACAGAAGGATATTAAACAGATGAGATATATATATATATATATATATATATATATATATATATATATATATATATATATATATATATATATATATATATATATATATACACTGTATATATTAAAATATCTCTTTAAGAGTCCATTGAATCCGAACAGGTATTTTTAAACCAGTTTTCCTTTCAGTTAAACTTTTTTTCCATTTAAATTGTTCCCTCTACTGTCACTATTTTGAAACTTTACCTCTTCCTCTTCATTTCTATGTGCAAAGGTTGCATCTTTATCAACACCATCCACTCCAACAGATGCTGGTTGCTTGTCTCGCCTAGATTGCGGCATTGAAACAAAAAACAATAAAAAATAAAAATTATACCACTTCCTTTAAAAACAAAAATGTTTTGCTTTTGCAAAACTCTGTAATCAGTTATATCTATTGTTCCATATGCCAGTGGTTCCCAACCTTTGGTCTGGGGACTATGTGTGGTCCCTGAAAAATTTCACAAGCTGCAGTTTTAAAAATTGTACTGTTTTGTTCTGTGAGGGATAAATAACTAAACAAGTTTGAGATTCACTAATATACCCTTTTTTGGGAAGCACTAAGGCAGGGCTTCTCAAACTCGGTCCTGGGGACCCCCTGTGGCTGCTGGTTTTCATTCCAAACAAGCGCTCAAATACTTAATTAGACCCTTAATTGAACTGATAATTTGCTTAATTACAACTTTTTATTTGTTTTCAGCTCTAAACAGTTGCAGATTTAAAGTTAGCTATAACATTTTATAAGTAACTTGAACTCCGCAACTGTTTAAGAGCTGAAAACAATAAGATCTAATTAAGCAAACTATTAGTTCATTTAAGGGTTTAGTTAAGTGATTGAGAGCTCAGTTGGAATGAAAACCAGCAGACAGGGGGTCCCCCCAGTACCGGGTTTGAGAACCCCTACACTAAGGAGTTGCTTCTTCATACTAGGTCAGGTTTAACACTACATTTGTTTCTGGTACCTACAAATTAACCAATATCTGAAAAATAAAATAGTTGCTGTAAAACGGAATAGATTTCACCTGGGGTACCATTGCAAAAAAACCATACCACTGTTTCTAGATTTACTTTTTATTGGAGATGAAGTCCAGTGCTTGATAGACCAGGGAATAAAGGTATTCCACCTATTAAAAATATAAACAAGAAAATAACTTTTCATGCAAGTTTTACACAGAAGCTAAATAAGCAATTAGATTATTTCAGTATTACTATTCAAAACTAGGATCTATACAAATATGGAAGTATAATCAAAAGTTTATTTGTAGATCTTGTCAAATGGTATAATTGCTATATCTTGATAGCTTTAAAAAAATGTCTGTATTCCAAATATAATGCTTTATTTTGCTACTCACCTTTTTGCTGTAAATACAGGCTGATCCTTGGATAAGTAGGGCAGCCTCTGCAAAGTTCATGGTTGTTTTACCTCCGTCGAAAGAAATACAGATCTGATCTAACTGCAATAAAATAACTGAGGTCACCAACTGGAGTTACAAAATACAGTAGCCTGATGAATTCCTCCCAGCATAACAAGGAGTTCACTTATTGTGGTTCGCACTATCCCCTTCTCTAAACTTTCATTTTTCAATGTCAGTAATCATGCAAGATTTATGGTATTTTTCCCATCCAACCCCTCTCAAGAGCACGAATTAGTACCTACTAAACAAAGACATTGTTAGTACTGTAGCTAGTTTTCTTCCACCGTTTACGTATTAATTTATTTGACTTTACATTTACCCAGGGAAAAGAAAAAAGTATTTGCAATCAAAACTCCTTTTACCTCATGCATATATTCCCCAAGCTGCGCAGCCACATCAACCTCCCAGTTTTTTGTCATGTCCCTGATGGGCTGAAGGAGATGCGTGTATCTTGCTTCTGTTTCATCCATTTTCAACTGTACAGAAACAGTATAACATTAAAAAAAGAATCTTGTGAACCACTGTCAGTCAAGGTAACATTGAGACTCAATCCACAATACCACGAATCATTCATACGCGCCCGTGGGGCTAAATCTGTTTAGTGTTTACTTCCTAGGGAATACACGGAGAGAGAAAAAAAAAACGTGTTCATTGACAAAAAGAAATTATTGACTAGAGTAAGCGCAGTACTGTTCAAACTGTCAAAGCGTGTAATTAATGAATCACTACAATTATTTAAGCGACTGCCTATTTCTGTACTTACATACGAGATCGTTGTGCCAATGCAACAATGAAAACACAGACAGTTGAACAACATATATTTAAAACACTTACATGATTTCAATGTAAACTAACAATAGTGTATCGACTATCATGATTAGAATAGATTCCTCACCCACAAGAAATGTTCACTGTGCATTAAATCAGACAGACAATGTGTATAACAAAAACAAAAACAAAAAAAAACGAATTTACCTTTTTCAGTAAGATTTTACATCCAAACGACAAGCTTTACAGTTACTCAACAATCTCCAATTAAATTAATTATCAACTATCTTTCTATATGAATATGTTTTATATTATTATTATTGAGTTGAAATCAAACCAGCCACAACTCCGCCATTTTTGCTTTTCCCGCGTGAGCGTGAAATGTCGACGTAACCCACTGTCGTCAAGGTAACCACGTCAAAATAAAAGTCAGTTGTAGATCTGACGTGAGGTAAGGAAGTACAAACGACTGTAGGACAAGCGTTAAAATAGTTTAAATAATAAATGGCATCAAATAAATAAATAAATAAATACATACAAAAACTGGTATTTTGTTATGCAGACCCCCAGAAGTATAAGACACTTCTTAAGACGCAAACGTCAATATATAATAAATTCATAACACACACACACACACACACCATGACAGAAACGTGAGACTCCCATGAATATATTTGATTAGCACTATTGCCACTATATAGAATCAGTAGTTACTGTATTTGTAGTGGATTAGACAGGGTCTGTTTGTTTGTACACTGTAAAAAATGAATTCTTCATTTCTAGCCAATGAAAAAATGAAAACAACATAAACAGAAAATTAGAAAATACATTTTTTAAAGTAACATCTTTGAGACAAGGAGCCTAAACTCCCTAGTGTGTCAAAAAGGCTGAATTTTGGAAAATGTGGTAAAGACTATCAAAAACTGAAGTCTGAATAGACTTGGGACAAGACAAATACAGAGAGAAAAGGTATGTCTTTTTATTGTTAAATAAATATCCTCAGTGAATTAATCTTTAATGTAAGAAGTATAATCTATCATTATTTACCTGATAGTAATCAATAATATTAACTCTTTTAGCTGGAGACTTCCTCTTGCTGGTTGATATCTGACCAGTTTTCAACAATCCTCTATTATTTTCACTACAGTACCTTCCTCATGTTCACCACTAGGTGGCGATAGATCATTCTCCAGGGGGACAACTGATGTACGATGAGGCTACCGTTAGTGCAGTGGATTTATTGCATTCAAATGCTTGTAACACGCCATGGAAATGTGTTCCGTGGTCTTAACTTTAACTTTTTTGGGGGTATGTTCAAACAGCTATGGGACACTGTTGGGACACAAATAATATATATATGTGTGTGTGTATATATGTGTGTGTGTGTGTGTGTGTGTGTGTGTGTGTGTGTGTGTGTGTGTGTGTGTGTGTGTGTGTGTGTGTGTGTGATATATAATACGGTACTATTTGTATCATCAAGTGAATAGGTGTGTTTTTACTTTTCATCATTACTGCTCAGAAAATGCATGCAGGTTAAAGTTGGAAAATTTAGTTTTTTGTAACTTTGGTTCATACTGACAAATTATTTATATCTGTTACTGTTTAAATCACCCCATCGTTCTTTTCATTCCTTTTGTTCCAACAGAGATTATTGACAGATCTGTGGAGTGCTGTAAATTAGGGAAGCACGTGCCCCTTTCATAGGTGTAGGTGGTATGACAATTTGTTTATTATATCTACAATTTATGCAGTATCTGTCTGGGGTGTCAGATTAGGTTTAAACTATAAAAACCATGCTGCTGTTTCAGTTACCAAAAAGGAGAGGAAATGCTTCCAGATCAGATATCACATTTTCTAGTTTTTTCCTAGGGAAAATACTAAAAAAAAAGTCAGGGTTTGTTTCTTCTTGGGTTTTTTTATTTATTTTTTTAGCATCATTGTTTGAAAACAGAATTTCAATGTATTTTCTATTTGCAAATGAAGACAAAACATTAATTGTGTTAAACAACATACTTTTTAAATGTTACTGAGAACAGGAAAAAAACACCACTACACTAAACTGTAACAATACACAGTGGGCAGTCTGTCTACAATATACAGTACAAGTCACAAAATCATATGTATGATTTAGGCTTGGGGCCTTTCCTGGTATTCCTGGTAATTTTATTCAAGAACACTAAATGTTGTTTAAAGCCCATATGTCACCTATTTCATAATACTATCTGATTATATTTTATTAAACTATACTATAATAGTGTTCTAATATATATATATATATATATATATATATATATATATATATATATATATATATATATATATATATATATATATATATATATTTATACTTTTGCGCTTTAACTAAGAAATTTACAATGGTAAAACCTGTACCCTTTCAATTGGAAGATGACCGCCAAATTGAATATTTGTCAGGTATTCGCTGAGCATTTTATATCAAAGCGACGTCGATAGCGTTTCCTTTTTATGAGTAGAAGAAATAAGATACTTACAAAAAAAAGAAAACGCTATTAAATACAGTTTTGTTAAGTGCGATTAGCGGGTTGTCAAAGTTTCGATCTGGTCCCAGACTTAATGTCGTAGATCCCTCCCCTTTAGCCACTAGGGTATTTGAGGTTGCACACTCACACCACCAACTCTAGATGGCGGTAGCGAGATGCCCCTCAGATGCTGTCCGCTCATTCTCCCTCACGACGGCTCTGGTATACTTTCCCAAAAGTATTCAATTTAGCGGTCATCTTCAAATTGAAAGGGAACGATAGGTTACAGATGTAACCCCTGTTCCCTGAAAGAGAAGATGACCGCCAACCTTGTGAGGTCGCATCATTTGCATTCGCGGGTTTAAAGCAAAAGAGACTGACGTCTCCGCGTAATGACTATTTATTACCTCGGTGAGGCGGGACCGAAGACGTCACTCCGCACAGGGGCCTATAGGCACCTTCAATATAAAATGCTCAGCGAATACCTGACAAAAGTATTCAATCTGGCGGTCATCTTCTTGAGTTTGGGCCCTAGGTATATGCCTAGTTTGCCTATGCGTTATTCCGGCCCTGGCCGTGACATTAACCTTACCACAGTATTATCTTTTTTTTTTTTTAAATATATTTATCATACCGGGCAACTTTTATTCCGACCCATCCCTAGTTCAAATGCTGTGAGGTGCTAAGTAAACGTAAATACCTACGTAAATTATGTAAAAATCCACCATGTCGGGCACGGTATAAATGTAAATTTCCCATTTATGCTATGCTTTATAATGCATGTAGTTTTTTAGACCTTTTTTTTTTACAGAAAAGAAAGCATTATTACGCCTTCACAATTCTCATCGGGCAGAGAAAATGGATTGTTGCAGGTTCCACCTTAAAAGAGATTGGAATCATGCCAAGTGCTGTCACGTGTCAAGATTCCTGGAAAGTTCCTAGAAAGTGGCCTTGTATTTACCAGCAGGCTGAGCTGTCTTTCACGAACTTGATCTCAAACACTACAAATGCAGTTAGATTCGGCACTGGAAACACATAAACAGCCAATATCCTCCGTACCCGAATTCATTTTTGTAAAAAAAAAAATATATATATATATATATATATATATATACACACATATTGATGACTTGCAGTCAAATTACGCGTCCCAGTACTAATATTTCTGCTGTAGTAATCCGATAAGGTTGTACAAAAGCTATTTCTGTTTAACTAAATTACGTATTCATGAATCTCAACGTGTTATGTTGCCATCGATTTATTTATTTACTTTTATTTTTTGCAACATTTTTCTGAATTTTAAATGGATGTGTTTAGAAGCGTGCTGTTAAATCGGCCTTCCGCATTCCCCTTTGTTGGACAAGTCTCATTTTTCCAGTGAGTGAAAATATATTTTTGACCTGGTGCAACTCTGCTCCGAAAACATAAGAGAAACAAACACCTCTTAATGGCTTGATTTAACATCTTCTCCTGGGTGCACAGGTAAGCATGCCATTTGACCTCAATTACTATATATCTACTGAATATAAAAATATATTTGGTTACATTTGGCTAATCTGTAAAGCCAGTTCCTCGCTACATACATGTGTACATTATTTCTGTTTGCTTTTTTTTTTTTTTTTTTTTAAATGTGTTTTAAAAAACATGGGGCGCAGTACAACCATGAACGTAATATTAATAATTACAATCGCTTTAACGATTAGAAGTGATATGTTGTACAATAATTAGATAATTTGATAGTTTAATTGTAATCTGATCAGACTAATTTCCTGCAGGTCAAACTAAGTAGTAATAAATAAATTAATCCTTCGTCGTGGTAAGAACGTTGATCGGGAATACTTAACTCGAATTCTTTATGTAGAACACATTTGGAAAAATGTTTGTTTGTGCGTGTGTATATATATATATATATATATATATATATATATATATATATATATATATATATATATAGTACTCACTCCATTAATGGCAACAGAGTTGGGTAAACTTCAGTTATTATATTTGTTGTTGGGACCTGCTGTAGCCTAAGTGTGAAAATGGTGCAGTTTGGTTTTACAAGGTGCCCTCGGGTTAATGTGTGTTTTAATGGCAATTACCAACATCAGTATTCAAGAAATATAACATGTAGTGGCATTGCATTCCTATTGAAGATATTGTTGCAACTCTTTCGGTGTGCACGGTGAAACCCGCTAAACTCAGAAACCATGTAAATAATTGACTCAAATGAGGTGTTGAGTACTGTCGCCTGCATTTAAAACGATAGTATATTTCTTTTTTTTTGGTTTGTTTTAGGTGGAAGAGCAGATAAAACTTGGGTGGCTACGAGGTCTAAATGAGTTGCCCCAAACTCAGTTATTATCAAAGGAAATACATACATCGATTTATTTCAGTATTTGTTGGTTGCAAGAAGTGGATTCCTGGGAGTTTTCAAATGACCGGCCTTTCATCAGATTCCACAGAAACCATAGCGAATGAGAGGAGGTCAGAAACAGAATCCAGAGGTGCAGATTCAGATCAGAACCGCATTGCAGTCGCCACGGGGGAACTGAAAAAAGCAGGTATGTGTAACACGTACATATATAACTAATATTACTCTATATGTTTAAGCAAGCAGACCATACACATATTGAATAACAACGCTACGGAAACATTTAAGTTCATGAATAAAAGTGTGGTTTTGATGTATGTATTTATAACTTTTGTTTATTATTGATATTTGCATGCACGTTATAAGTGTTCCGTTTTTAAACATAGATACAAACTAATAATTTGGTTTTGCTCCAATTTACACGCTGCGCGCAAAACTAGTAATTACAGGTTAGAAAGTTTGTTTTGCCTTCAGAATAGAGCAGTTATGCAAAAAATGGATATAGTCGAAATATATATTATACCCATATTCTGTTAGCTATTCTAGAGATTGCATCGAAAAAGTAAAATCTATGTCGTTGTCTTATTATTTGGACTTGTATAATGTATAGGTTTTGTTAATTGCAACAGGGGGCCAAGCTCACTCATTTGTGTTAAGAGAAACAATCCTAGAGAGAAGTCTCAGAGAAATGATTGCGTTTAAATTTATATATATATATATATATATATATATATATATATATATATATATATATATATAGTGTGTGTGTGTATATATATTATAATATGCTATTTCTTATTCATAATGTATGTAAAAAGTTTCTTATTTTGATGAACCTGTGAATGGGCATTTTTTATAAGATTATGAGACATGTGCTGTGGATATAATTCATGGGGATATAGGTTACAAACTTTGCCTTTGCTGGGAATATCGTTCTTCTGCTTTTACATACTGGTTTTTAAACATGCCCCCTAGGAGAGAGGTATTTTGTACAACCGTATACCTAAATCCTGGAAAGCAAGCTCTTTTGGTATAAATAGCGGGATTTAAACAACCTTCTCACAACTTTTGCTCTTCCCGATTTTAATTAACAAAATCAAAGCTTATTAAATGGCAATACTAGGCTATGATAAAACAATGACTTAAAGTGCTGTGCATTGTGAATCTTGGTTCGATTCCCAAGTATAATTGATTATAATTGTTGTTTTCAATTAGGTTGGTACTGGGGTAATCTGACAGCCAATGAAGCCAAAGAGATATTGCAGGACACCACTGAGGGAACCTTCCTAGTCAGGGACAGCTCGCAGCAGGACTACCTGTTCACCATTTCTGCAAAAACTTCAATGGGACCAACCAACTTGCGCATCGAGTACAGAGATGGCAAGTTTGGGCTGGACTCTGTTTTGTTCATCAAACCCAGACTCAAGCAGTTTGACACTGTGGTGCCTCTTGTAGAACATTATGTGTATCTGTCCAGGATTTCTAAAAGCTCTGAGTCTGCATCACCACCCAACGGCACAGTGCAGCTCTTGTTGACCAAGCCTGTTTATGCTTCAACTCCAGCTCTGCAGCATCTCTGCAGAATCTCCATTAACAAGGCTACCAAGAGGATTCAGGAACTGCCTTTACCAAACAGGATCAAAAATTACTTGACAGAGTACACTTATCATGTGTGAGAGCCATGTTCCAGTACAGTATGTGCAATAAGAAAAGTGTCTAATACATAAACCACTTTTGTATTGTACTCTTACCCAGAGACTTGACATATTGTGACCCATTTTTGTAATAAATGCACTTTAAGTATGCAATTTGCAAAACAGAAGATGAAAAAATGAAGAAATATTTTATAAAGCTTAAAAGTATATCACTTTTTAACTAATACTTTTGAAATAAAATATAAAAAAGTACATATGCTTGCTTCTGACGTTTCTGTTTTGTGGTTTGTTGATTAGAGCGACAGCTCTGCTGAGTCAGTGGAGATGCTACAGCAGGTACAATGCGTGCTATGTACATTTTACTAATTTGTTTTTATAATTGCAACGGCTGTACCAGATTACTGGATGTATTTAGATGGTATCTTTTCCCTCTGCTGCTGCCCCACCCCCGTGTGCCTGAGTTGTGCCAACTGCTAATGCCAATTCATTTTGTTAATTTGTTTTAATGAAATACAGTATGATTAAAAGGTTGTGTGTTGAAATAGGTTATGTTGGGAAGTGACATTTCCCCAACCACAAATATATGTTCTGTGGGTGGCAGATGAGAAAGATATTTGGTTTCTTTATGAAATTTAATCTAAATTTAAATTTAATTTAAAAAAAAAAATGCTGCATGGTATTGATGTTTTTGTCTTAAAAGAGGCAGTCGAGAGGCATCATATTGAGGCTATAAAAAGTTAAACGGTGAAGGGGTGGGGGTGCTAAATGAATATTTTCTTTAACCAAATGTTTTGCTGAAAATAGTCTCTCGATAGTTCATTTTAATTGCAGTAAGTTCTCGTGTATGGTACATATTTTTTAAACTTTTACAGTAACTTGATATTGTGTCCCAAATAGGCTACTTTAGTACTCTGTGATAATGGATGTACAAATTTGAAATAAATGATCATTAATAGTGACTTGATTTTAATTAAACACATGGCTTGATTTCTGTGTAGTGTGATGTCAGACGCACCGTGTTTCTGTCATAGTACATCACTCCTCTGAATGTTGCAAGCATGGACATTAAAGTAGGGCTGTTTTATGTTTTTGTGTGCCTTTTGGGCATTTTTGTGTTCAAATACCATACTGTTACTGTCTCTTCAGTGTGTTAGTGTGCCAATCTCTCATTGTTGTTCTGTCTTTCTTCTGGGCAGGCATAAAACCACAACCCTCTGTCTTGTAAACAGTCGCTAAAAGAAAGAGCAGAATACTTTCCAACGACAGCATTGAAAGATTAAGTAAAACCGTAAAACATAAGTTCTTTCTTATGAATCGTACAGCTCACCAAAGATTTAAGAACCTCTTGGATGATTGCTGTGTTTTTTTTTGTTTTTTTTTTAGCCCAAGATTGAGTAGTCAAAAATACCTCGAGACCTGCTTAGAAGAAAAGGGATACAGATTCTGGATTTGCAATTATCAATTGATTGTATCTAACAGAAAAATTTAGATTTTAACTGGAGTTAACTAATTTGTGCATTTTCTATGGTTTGTTTGTAACCAGGCATTTTTAACACAGTGGCTTTTGTTGGTTAGATGAGTTGGATTTTAGATTGAACTACAGCTTAATTTAAGATGTATGTAAAAATTTAATGATATCTTGAACCTTTTTAATGGCCAATATAATTTTTTTTTTTTAATTTTATTTTCTGGGTCATCTCTCAACGCCAAGCTTATTTGGTGATATTCTGGCTTGGGATGCAAACGTACATACCAGTAAATTGTTTAAGATGTTACCAAAAAACTGAATTTTAAAGTCTGTAAATATTAATCATGTTAAACTGAAGTTCAGTACACAACTAGGGCTGAATGATTAATGAGATTTGTTTCCCCTGCTGTTTGCATGCATTTTGAGTTGTTCCAGATTTGGACCTAAAATGCCACATCCATCATAAACTACTAGATACTGTACATGTGTGTGCTTCTATTGACTGATTGAATGTACATTAAATTAAATACATTTCAGTAAAATATTTGACATTTTCTCCACTCCTCAATTTTACATACTCTCTTTTTCATATCCCTGGAGTTTGGGAGTACTTCCATCAGTGAATTATTTGTACCAGTCACTTAACATATACTAGTAATATAATCTTTATTTTTATATAGTGCCTTTTCATAGTGGACTACGCTCACAAAGCGCTTTATAGAGGTAGGCTGTGAACTGTATAGAATAAATTATTTTTTAATGCTAAATGGATTACATTAGTGTGATATCCGTAATAATTGAACATGAATTGCTGCAATCAGTTGCATTTTGGCTGGATTTTTTCATTTTCGGTTGTCTGTCATGGGTCTGTGAATTAGGCACACTTATTCTTTTATTAAATGCTACTGACATGCGATGACTGGTATGCCTTTTTCCAATTATTAGTTTATTATTTCTAGAAAAAAATGGTAGTTGTGGTAAAGCAGTACATTTTATTAAAACAAATGCACTAATTGGGAATTATGGTTTTATCATCATGGATTATCACCATTTCCATGCCAATTTTATAATTTTTTTTTTTTTAAAGGATCTGCAAGAAGATTAGAAGATTCTTTTTTGGACGTATCAGCTAAAAGGTCAAGTACCAATAATAAAAACGGGGTTTATTCATTACATGTATGCATTATTAAACTTGTATTGACTTGTGTTATTGTTTTCATTCACCCCTGTATGCAGTTATTCTATTTTTGCTCAGAAACTGTATCCGTTTGGTGTCCTTTAAATTGTATTATCTTCCTCAACTGGTGTCCCTTCAATTGCATTACTCCGATTCAGCTTTGTATTAGGCTCATCAATGCAAAAAAAGTAATGTTATAGTATTATATTTATCTAATTTATTAGACATGATTTTTTTTTTTAGAAATAAAAAAAAATAATAATTGAATCATCTGAATATCCAACCTTAATTTATCAAAACTGGCATCAAAGCAACTATTACGTTGGATTAAATTATTCCTTCTTTCTTTCTGTTCCACTATACAAATCCTGTATCTGTCTGGACCGCAAGACAAAAGTGGAGTGACAACGTAAATCCTGAGCCTTTTTGGGCAGGGCAAGCTGGATTTGTTTTCATTTTGGGTCTTAAATTAAGGACACGTCATATGCATAGCTGATAGGAAGCTTGTTGTGTATTGCTAGAGGGAGGGAGCTGACTTTTTTAAGGTGGTATTTTCATGATTTTTCATTACATTTACTCTGAATATCTTTGGATCATTCCTTTGTCAGAAATGTTGTTGTAGGGGGCTCCCGAGTGGCGCATCCAGTAAAGGTGCTCCGCATGGAGTGCAGGATGCGCCCTATAGCCTGGACGTCACCGGTTCGAGTCCAGGCTATTCCACTGCCGACCTCATAATGGAGCTCCCAGGGGGCGGCGCACAATTGGCCGAGCATAACCCGGGGGGAGGGCTTAGGTTGACGAGGATGTCCTCGGCTCACCCCGCACCAGCGACCTCTGTAGTCTGACCAGGTGCCTGCAGGCTTGCCGGTAAGCTGCCCAGAGCTGCGTTGTCCTCCGATACTGTAGCTCTGCGGTGGCTGCATGGTGGGTCTGCAGCGTGAAAAGAAGCGGTCGGCTGACTACACACGCTTCGGCTGACGCACACGCTTCGGATGACAGTGTGTGTTTGTCTTTGCTGCTCCCGAGTCAGCGCGGGGGGTGGTAGTGGTGAGCTGAGCTTTAAAATTAATTGGCTATTCTAAATTGGGAGAAAAAAAAAAAAGAAAAAAAAAACAACAATTGGCGACTACTAAATTAAAAAAAAAGAAATGTTGTTAAAGCAACTTCATAACCATCCTATGTCATTTTAAAGTTTCATAGTTAGGAAATTGGTATTATCCAATTAAGTAATCCTTGAAATAACATGTCCCTTTTTTAAATTAACTATCGCCCTGTACTTATGATAAGGCTTTGTTTTAAGGAATTCATTATTTAATTTTTATGTTAAATTAGCAGCAGGCTTTAGTGGCACTACATCTAAAAAACTGATTAAACAACTAAGGTTAAAGAACATCGTCTTTTATACCTTATCCTCACTACACACATAAAGATCAACGTGTACTGAAACCACGATTGCCATTTACTTTATACCATTTTCAAAATGTAAAGATTGTGTATTCTATACAATAAGTAGTGTGACTGTGGAATTAGTTTAGTTTTTGGGCTGTAACTAAAGTAGAATTAGGATTAGAGCTACCTGCTGCTTCCTATAGAATAAGTAAAATTGCACTAACATTTGGAATATTGACTGATAACAAGAGGATCATTTAGCCAAAGAAGTCTGCAGAGAATACTGTTTTTGGTCTACTATTACCTTTTTATGACTTGGATGTGTGGTATCCAAACATCACAGGTTGTTTAACACTCCAGTTTTGCATTACTCATTTAAGTGTTCCAGTATTTATTTATTTTATCATGCTAGAAAGGTGTCAAAAGAAGCTAATTGACTTTTTAAAAGACATATCATTACACAAATTAAGATTATGCACTTGCTCACATGTGTTTATCAACACATGATGCTTCTAAAACAACATTTCTGTTCAGTATCTTATCCGTTTTGATTAGCAGAACAATAATGTGATAAAACATGTATTATTAAAAAGACTTGCCATGCATGACATTCCCCTGTGAAAGGCTGAGAAAAAGCCTAGAAATTTGGATGAACAACTAAGTGCAAATAATACATGGCAGATTTATTGATGTAACAGAGCTATTAGTTTGCCACCGCAAAAAAATTAAATGTAGATCTAGTCTAGTGCTATACTATCATGTTGTTCTGGGGAATTCCAGTCTCCTGTTTCATCAGGGATTAATGTGGGAACAAAAGAGGCGTTATCGTTAGTGTAAACTAGCATAGAAGTGAAACAATGTACTGTATTGTAACAGAATTATTATAAATAAAGTTTTCTCTAATCATTTAAATCCTAACATTTAAAGGAGACAACATTTGTCCAAGACATTAATAAAAAGAAGTGTTTGTTTAAGTGGCTTCACTAGAAAAAGAACATACTCAATTAGGTTACAGTAGTGCAGCAGGGAGTACAGCTCCCAGTAAAATAAACATCCTTTCTCAATGAATAATGGAAACTTACTGTTAACACATTTTAGATAAACTGCTCAAGCCCTCAGTTTAAGAGAAAGCAGTGTGTCCTGGGGATTAAAAACCCGAAAAGCACACATTCAGCAAGTGCTCATTACCAGCTGGCTTGCTTGTTGGTGTTGGGTTTAAAAAAAAAAGAGTGGGTCTTTGCAGGCTTATGTTACTTGGGTATAGTAGGTTGTGATTATCCAGGTCTGCTTTGGTTTTTGTATAAACTGCCTGGTTTGTTTTTGTATATGTATATAATACATATGACTTTGTGTCCCCCTTATGCTATATCATTTTTAGTAAACTCTAACATATATTGATAATTGGCCTATAGACCAATATTAAAACAAAATGAAATGCAAGCATAAAAAATGATACTGAAATATTAATAACAATCCTCATAAGCTTTGATCTGCTTAATTTACATGAGAGCCTGAGGATATATGTAATTTAACATAATCTGTGTATCAATTAATAGTATGCTGATTAACCAGTCCTCTAATTATGAGGCTGAGGTAACATGTTGATGTGTTTCAAACTGTACTGCCTCTTTCTATCATTAATCAACCAGCTGCTTCCCCTGTTGACTGACATGCTATTCAGTTAATAAATTAACATGCTTTGACACAAGATATTGCTGAGATCACCTTGCATTTGAATTGAACTAGCACACACATGTTTACCGTAGTAAAGGCAATGCAAAGTGTAATACATCATAGTGAAAGCATGGTAAATACTTGGATAAGCATTGTAAAGCCCAGAGAAAAAAAAAATTGTATGGTAAACTATAGTAAATGTGAAGTTGTTATGGAATAATGCAAGAGAAAAGCCTGTGTAAATGAACCCTTTAAAAGCAGGGGTCTCCAATCCTGCTCCTGGAGGGCCGGTATCCCTCCTGGTTTTTGTTCCAGCTGTACCCTAAATTACTTAATTTGACCAATTAAGTGCTTATTGGAAGCTTAATTTGTCCAATTAAGTAATTTAGGGTACAGTTGGAATGTGTATGTGCAGAGCCCCAGGCATCGGTTACAGATAAACTGAAATTATTTCCCTTGTTATATGAGAGAGTTTATAATTATTCACATTTTTAAAAAGTTGTATTTTAATAGCACTTGCAGTAACAGTGGAATTCCAAAGTCTTCAGATTGTGAATTTGGTGTGTGTGTGTTTGTTTGTTTGCTTGGGGAATATATAATTAGTATAATCAAAATATTTAAATATTTAATATAGTATGGTGCTGTTGTAAATCTGTACTGTACATCAATACAAAGACTACTAAGAGACCTGGATCCAGGTCACATACACATGCTATTCTAGGACTCATATTTCTATGCTAATACAGATTGTCCCATCATGTTTTAGTGTCCCCTTGTAGAAACGGAAAATGGAAGATTTGAAGTTTTTTATGAATATCTTTAATGCAGGGAGATACTCTGTGGGTGTCACTGGCAAGCTACAGTATATCACTGTGGTTTTCACTGTTTAATGAGCGGGGAGGCACTTTAAAAAAAAAAATATATATATATATATATATATATATATATATATATATAATCAAGCAAGGGCCGCACCAAATATTAAAAAACAACATTCCAAAAAAGACAACAATCCAAAAATGATAAACTCCTTGCCTCAGCTCTGCTTTCAAAATGTCATCTGACTGGAGCTCCACTGTTTCATTTTCCACTGCTGCTTGTTCTGCTTCTAGGTCTGTGAGAGCAGGTGACATGATGAAACACTTGTAAGAAAAGGGTTTTCAACAGAACAAAGTTTTTTCAGACCCATGATATCTGGACTGAAATTCCTTTTGTAGTTTGTCCATAAGAAGTACAAAAAAAAAGCTCTATAATGATTCAGTAGGCCTGTATTGTCTGATGTGAGTGACTTCAATTTTGGAAAATGCAGATAAGTAGCACTTTGTAAGTCAGGAACAAATACTGTTCTTATTTTGCTTTGAAATGCCATTATAACACAAAACATGTTACTTGGCATTTTTTGCTTGCCTTGTAATTGTAGGTTGAGAACATTGAGTGAGCTTGTAATGTCAGTAAGAAAAGACAGCTTTTTTCGCCAGTCTGGATCATTAAGTTCCTTTTCTTCTTTTCCCTTACATTGAAGGAAGTTGTGAATTACAGGGAGCAGGCTGAGAAATCGTTCCAGCACTCGTCCTTGAGAAAGCCACCTGACTTTGCTGTGCATAACCAGATCGCCGTACTCTGTTTCATACTCCTCAACTAATTCTCTGAACTGCCGATGGTTCAGGGCTTTTGAAACAATGAAATTCACAATCTTGGTGACCAAGAGCTTCTTGGTGAATTATGCAGTGAAACACAAAAAATCGTGGAATCCCCTTGTGACAGAAACAAAATGATTCTTGGTGGTAAATCTCCTTCCCGTCCTGCAAGGGCGCCAAGTAAAGGGAACAGAGTAGCCTGGACTGGATGGCCTGACAATTAATTCCCAGGGTTAAAAGGAAGTCGGTCATCTAGAAAGGGGGCGGAGCTCCGGTACACTAAATCATCGACCCGGAAGGGAAACGACGTGGCAGTCGCGGATTGAAGGAGCAGTTGCAATCGTTAACCATGGGGTCATGAGTGATGGTGATCTGTTCCTTTGTTTATGTTTAAGGAACGACCCGGAAGGACCAGTATTTGTGTATCGTATTGTGAGTATTTTGATGGTTTGTCTCTAATTGTAACTTGTTATTATTAGTAGACGGATACGAGTTTCACAGATACAAGTTTCTTCCAGGAGAGGCCACTCTGATCAAAAACAATTGAAGTGCATTCATAATATCTTCACCCCTTGTTTGCGTTTTCAGTGGAATCAAACCCAGAAGTTCTTCACAGAAGCATTCCTCTTGGGGAAATAAGCCACACACCTAATTGTGATACATTGCATATGTCAGTACTCTCATCAAGAGAATGACTATAACAAGGAGCTGTGGAAATGTCTGAAATGACTTGTCGGATGTCTTGGCCAATCGCTTCAACCCTTCTCATGACTGTAGTATCAGATAACTGTAGCCTCCTAATTTGTTTTAGTATTTAATTTCTGTTGGGAAAATCTGCATAGAAAATTTCCGCATAAGCCACTAACCAACTATTTACAATTTCTGCATCTGTAAAAGCTGCTGAAACAGATTGTCCCATCATGTTTTAGTGAAATTCGTGAAATCGTGAATTTTTCGTGGCCCTACTTATAACACTTAAGCGAGAGGTGAGTAAAATACAACCCCCAGAGTCGATTTTGGTTTCGATTTCTAGGGCAACTGCGCAAGGTGAATCCCCTTTTTATTTCTAATTTAAACAAATCTTTATTAACGAAGGATCATTTGAAGGAACACATTTAGGGTCATGGGGGGCCGCCAGTGGCCCGCAGGCCGCGCAATGAAGACCACTGGTATTCACATTGTGGGAAGGGGTTTGAATGAGGACTGAGTGTTTTTTTTTTTTGTTAGGAGTGGCCATTACTGGCACCAAATGATATTACTAAACTGTAGTGTGGAGTAGTGGTGGTTAGTGCTCTCGATTCTTGACCGGAGCGTCCTGGGTTCAATCCCCAGTGGGGGACACTGCTGCTGTACCCTTGAGCAAGGTACTTCACCTAGATTGCTCCAGTAAAAACCCGACTGTATAAATGGATAACTGTATGTAAAAATAATGTGATATCTTGTAATAATTGTAAGTCGCCCTGGATAAGGGCGTCTGCCAAGAAATAAATAATAATAATATGGCCTTTTGAGGTACCCCTGCCCATAAATTAGCTCATAGGGAAGCCATGGGCAGGGGGGCAGAATAGCTGCCCTCCCCCGTTAGACGAAGCCACAAAAGCAGATGGAAGCTGAAGGGGAAGAGGTGAACTCTGGCGCACAGAAGGGACATAGTGGATTGAGGTAAGATATAAATCAGGCAGCAGTGTCGAGTAGTGGTTAGGGCTCTGGATTCTTGACCGGAAGGTTGTGGGTTCAATCCCAGGTTCAATCCCACTGCTGCTGTACCCTTGAGCAAGGTACTTTACCTAGATTGCTCCAGTGAAAAAAAACCCAACTGTATAAATGGGTAATTGTATGTAAAAATAATGTGTAAAAAAAAATGTAATTGTATGTAAAAATAATGTGATGTCTTGTAACAATTGTAAATTAAGCCTGGATAAGGGCGTCTGCTAAGAAATAAATAAATTAATAATAATAATAATAATAATAATAATAATAATAATAATAATAATAATAATAATATTGTAGCAGTTGAGCCGGAACACAGCTCTGGTACTTTGTTCAATAGGCAGAAGCTTGTTACTTTTGAACTCCTTAAACTAGTCCAAGCTGACATGTAAGGATAACTTGATATTAACTTTCAAACTGCAGGGGAAAACTCTTAAAATCATTATACAGCTACCCCATGGAATTTTAACATAGAAGATAAAGTATATTTTCTTTATTATTATTATTATTAGCCTCCCAAGTTTGTTAAAAAATAAGCACAGAAATTGTGTTTTAAGCTGATTCTACTAATGATTTAAATGGAGTCAAAAAAAAAATCGTAACGGTCTATTTTTCTTGGCGGGTTGATGTTTTTGTAGGGAATAGTTTTTTTGTTACTCCAGGAAGTAAAGTGATGAATTTCTTTTCTACTATTCTGAAGAGAAAACAAAGCCTTATATACTTGTATGATTTATAATGAACTATTATAATCATTACATGCAAGGTACAGGTTACTAAAAGAAAGAACATTTCAAAATAATCGCTCGGTCTTTGCTCAGAAAATCACATTCCAGTACTACTCGCCTAAGTCGTATGTTCTAGTTCTTTAGTTTTTTATGTATCGTCGGTTTACCTTTGGTATTAGATAGTTGTATGACCACCACACTAGAAGATTAATTTCATCTCCACCGTGTGAAAGTCCTATGACTTTTGAAAACGTTTAATTAATATATTTATTTAATATATTATGGATGTAAGACATAAAAAACTACTTAGAAAGCATAGACTTGAGTTGTCTAATCAGCTGGTGGTTGGTGGCACCATAATTCAATACCTGTATCAAGAAGGTACTTTAACAGAAAGCCATGTTGAGGAAATACGTACACAGGACACCAATAAGAAGAAAACTATTAAGATGTTAGACATCCTTCCCACCAGGGGACCACGAGCTTTTGAAACATTTTTAGAGTCCCTGCAGGAAGAATTTCCATGGATAAGGGAAAAATTGCAAGAGGAGGCACAAAACGAGGACAGTCAACCAGGCGCTGCAGGTAACGTACTGTATTTAGATTGTGTTTTCGTGGAATTAAGCGGATTTTTTTTTTGTTACGACTGTAATAAATGTGCAATTGCGAATACTGTTTAAAAAATACATCGTTTGAATATTTTGTTTAGTTTGACGAAAATTAGCAATTTGCAGATGTTGAGATTTTTTAAGGATCTCTTTTTACACTGAAGTGAAAGGAGCTTTTCAGTAGCCTTATCTAGTCTTGTAAAAATACATTTACTATATTTCATGAAATGACTTAATTATACGAAAAATATATTAAAATGGTCAGTTTTGTGAAATATTTAATATCCTACACACATCTTTAAAAAGATGACTTAAAAATAAAACATGTAAGGCATTTGTCTTGGTGAATAAAAAAACAAACAAACAAACAAACAGGTGTGCATTTCCAGATCACCCTGATCACTACAGTGATCATATTATACGGCCATAATTTAAATTACAAAAATAGTGATTGAATAATTTTCCATACAGAATTACAAAATAAACTTGGAACTCAAAGAGCCTGTATTTTAATTATCTACAGTAGCAGTGACAGTTAGATAAGCTGCTGTTTAGATAGCCTACATTGAATAGTTTGAAGTCGAAGACCAGTTTTCAATTAAGTGCAGTTAAAATTACAGTGTACCACAGAGAGCTATCTGCTCCTGTTCTGAATTGAACCTTGCCTGTCCTGTAAAATGTGTGGCTTGTGAATTACCCTGTTGCCCAGTTTAGCAACAGTTACAATTGGAAGGTTTACAGTATGATGTTCACTATCTTATGGCTCTCTAAACCATTGATAAAACTCCAGGCACTATATTTTTCCCAAATGTGACCCAACTTTTGCAGAACAATTTGACCCTAAACACATAAAGATACCAAAATCAAACCTACAGCAAACATGTTAACATTAAAATGTTTCCTGGAGCCATAGATTGTGCCTGCCAAATTCAAAATATATATCAGAAACGTTTTTGATCCAAAGAAACTTTTTTTTTGTCAAGTCTAGTATTGTATCATATTGTCAAAATGATAGCTTAAACTTCCACCCCAAGGCAGTAATCATTTTACAGCTTTTGTGTTTTCAATTAAGTTGTTCCCCCTCAACAACAGGGAACTGATGAAGTCCTTCACAGAATTACTCCCACCTTTTTGTCTCATGTAATCAGGCTGGCCAGGGAAGACTGTTGGCTACCACATTGAACTCTACTGGCTGTATGGATCTCTTAGTTATTAGTTATTCTGTACTGATGGACAGAGTTTGGTAGGGCAATTAAATAAGAGCCCACACTATGAGAGTAGTTGACTTGTCAATGACTAGCTTCAAATGAGATCTGTATTTTGAGTTTTCTTCAAAATAGTTATTTAACATTAACATTATTTAATATCTGAACAATGCATGCCAGACTTTTGATTTTAACACCATTGCTACACATGGAATATTTCCTGGGCAATGTTAAATTCAATAACTCTCATTCAAAGTCAAATCAACCAATTTTTACTTTAAAAGAAGAAATGGCTATCAATGTAATGTAAATTACTAAGGGGTAGCAATATTTTTGATAGTTGTGTTGTTTATAAAATCCAATGGGGGAGCTACTGTAGTACAGCATGATGGTAGTATACAGCATAGATCTCGCTGGCATTCTATGTGAAAATGCCTTGTGATCCCTGCATGGTTTGTTTAACAAAGAATTCTACAATGGAACCATGTTATTGAGGAGGACTCTTGGCCAAGTTTTAGCTGGTAACTGTGTTCTTACTGTACAGTATTTAGATAGCCCTTTAACAGCAGAGTAAGTCATGCGAGAGACGATGGTTATTTATGTATTTACTGTTCTGTGTCTGAAATCATCAATGTACTGTAATGCACTGAACAAGTAACATTTGTGAGAACCTGGCTCAAGCATCTATGTTTCATCATTAAGCAGTGTTTCTACAACATATTTAATTAATTAATTAATACCATCTCTGTTCCTTTATTGAGTAATAACAGAACAACTGTCCTCATAGAAAACAATGGAAGAGCAGCATCCAGTTGTTGTAGAGTAGTATTTTTTTCCAGGTAATTTTATAATAACAGATTATTAGGATATTCGTTTAAATTTAAAATTAAAATAAAAAAATAAAACTAAGTTAACAGTGTTTAAAGGGAAAACGTTTTGTTCAAATGTTGGGTCGTTTAGAAATAAAACAATCTTGCTTTACTCTGTTTTAAATGTACTGTACCAGCTCCACAAATGTAGAGGTTTTTAAAAAAATATATGCATGTTCCTTATTCGAGACCAAATTGCAGTATAGAGAATTCTGAGTGCAGACACAGTGGGAGTTTAGAAGTGTAGAGTATTTTGTGCACACTCTTGTTTGTTCAAGTTGGGTCAAGGATCAAGTGTAAAACATTGTTACACCGTCCTGATATTCCAGTACGCTCAGAAAACAAAAATGTTGGTACAAAAGAACAACAACTTGATGCTCATCTGCAAATGAGAATAAATCAATGTGCCTCTCCCTACCCATTTTATAATTACATTGTGATGTGTTTTCAAAGAAAGATACACTTAAAAAAAAAAAATCCTTGTTGTTTGTTAAACAATATTGCAGTGGTTAGGTGGAGCTGTGGCTTTCATATTTTCATGACACGCACAGGCTTGTTTTTTCTTCTTTTTATTAGACAGCAGTGAATCATGCAGAATTCTCAAGTCCCTGTGTGACAGGATGGCGCAAGGGATGAGGCCCAGAGACAGACTGCAGTTCAAACAAAAAGACTTTTAATAAGTAAAAGACACAAAATAAACAGGCATGAGGGCCAAACAAAAGGTTTTTAAAACACAGACAATAAACACGAAACACAAACTTACAAAAATAAGGCTTCCAGGCTGAGCTATGCCTTCACTGGATTGCAAAATTAACAAAAAAAAACCAGCACAAAAAGAAAAACACCCTTTGCTTCCTCAGCTACCTCCCTCTGCTGATGCCTCCTTTTATGTCAGGTGGCTGGGTGATAATTGATTGTTCATTATTCCCAACTGACACAATAAACCTGGGCAGGGAGTAGAATTTAACCCCATTCCTGCCAATATTTACAAGGGCAGAGCCCTGCTCTGCCACACCCTGTAAACAAGTTTCATTGCCAGTGCTGGTGCCCGGCAGCTTTATGGCTGTTGTAGTGTACATGTAGTCATGACCTAAGTGGCATTTTGCTAATGAATCGGAGAGATTTAAGAAAGACATCCAAATTAAATCTCAAACTTTTTTCTTTTTTTGGAAGGGATGCACAGCTGAGAAAACTTCAAACACTTGCCAAGTCAGTCCTTTTACAATCTACAGTGGGTTTGTTGTGCTAAATTAAACAGGGTGCTTGGTGGCACAGCACTTTCCTTGATTTGGTTGCATTTTAACAATGTGTGTGGGGGGGGGGGGTGTTAGTTGTTTCTTAGCGATCACACAACTGATGTGAAAGATACCCTTTTTTGTTGCTATGTCAAAATCTAAGCTACCTTTAAAAAAGTAAAGTAAAACACATGATGTTGCATTGGTATCTTGTTTTTGTTGGGGGTTTTTTTTTGTTTTTTTTTTGTAAAACACCAAAGTGCTGATTATATACTTCGAGGGTGGAGTATTCTCTTGGATATATGTTTTTGACATACCTTTTTCCAATAATAATGTTGCAAGGTAGCTTCATATTCCAAACTGTATAGTGTTTTGAATATGAACCTACTATTTCAGAAAAGTTAGTTCTATTGGGAATTTTCTTTTTAATTCAGTATGAATGTGGAGCACCACACCTGGGAGTTTCTTCATTAGCCCTAGATCCTTGTTTGATCTGTTCCAACTAAAAGCAAACATTTCAATATCCGGTTGATTCTGGCAGCAGCATGTGTCCTTCTGTGCCAGCCTGCACACTCATTTTACTGCAGTTTTCATCACCCTGCAATGCATCGACTTTTCTCTGTTATCTTTTGCCCAGCTGGTCGTGTAAAATCATGCTGAACACAAAAGGCAATCATTAGCATTAAACATTAAAGAAAAAACACATTTGTGTTTTAAACAGACATGGCTTTTGGCACAGCATGGCTAGAGCAGTGGTCTAGTGGTGTATCCTATGGGATGGACTATGGTGAAATAAGGTGAAATCTAATACTGAAAATTTGGAATCTGAGTAAAACAAAACTAATTAACAGCTTATGACAATCAGATAACACCTAATGTAATGATCTAGGCAGTAATACCGGAATGTCCCCAAATAAATTTAAAATAGTCTGAAACTGGTTGCTAAAAAACCATAGCTATCTATAGCAGGATTATACTGTGTTCAAATTCAATTAGACAAATGAGTTGGGTACTACCTTATTCACTCTTAAGTTTTATTCTCGAGGACACTTCATATTCATTACAGCTATACTTGTAATTAAAGTCAAATATAACATTTCATTTTATTTGAGGATAATTACATTATGCCAGATGATTTGTTTACTGAAGCAGCATTTTTTATTGGCTGATTTTACCTTTTTTTTTTTTTTTTGGATACTCTCTATGATTATGAATTGAAAAATTCAGCCAACAAGGATTTGAATGTTGATATTTGTATGTGTCAACCCCAAAGCCTAGCCCTGTTCTGTTTCCCTGCACCCTCTTAATACAAAACAGTCCTGCAGTATCAATGTCGGATACCAGTTATTACATCCGCCATTCTAGGAAATGTTTTGGTTTTTCCATTACAGTAATGTTCGTGCTGTCGTATTTTATAGACTTTTACATAATGTTTTTTTGGGGTTTTTTTTTACAGTAGCTTCAGTCTTCTTCCGACTCATTTTATTTTTGCCGATTTTGTATACTGAAATACAAAGTCACTTCAGTAGGCTTGTGTTATTCAGAATAGAACCCAGAGTATAAAGACCCTGCTGTCCTTGAAATCTTGAGACCCCCATTTACTTCATTCTTTATATACAGGACTCACAAATCTTGCCATGTTTCACCACATTCTGGAAGGAATATTTGTAACATGAATAGGTTTTGAGCTTTGACAATTTTAAAGATCTTAAAAGAGTCAGTGCCCCCTCTCTCTAACTGAATATGTCTCGCATTGCTAGTGAACAATCAAACAATGGCTCACATGCAACATTTTACCTACTAAGGCAAAAAAAAACACCATGCACCAAGCAGCCGGAAGATCCAGTTAATAGGTAAATGTAATAGTTTATTTTTTTACTTCACTGGGAACAGTTTTGTTTGCCAGGTGGTCAACATTAGTACAAGCTGGTTCCAAGTGCAAGGGAGTTAATGTGTGTTTACAATGGGTGAGTGAACCTGTACAGTATGTTGCCTAACTTGCCCCCCTCAAATTTGCTGTATAATGATCTAAACAGTGGTGAATCAACCTAAACTCCCAAACCAACTGAACAAACAAGAAATACATTATGCTGTCATGCAAAAGTGTATAAACGTTCAAGGATGAGAGCTATAGAATGAAACTTCATATCAATACTGTTAACAGCTAGAAATCCTTTGTAATGAGATCCCATTTTGGGAAATAATTGGACAACACAAAGTACATGTTTTCAGGAAAAGCTGCCAAAAAATAAGGCACAAAAAGTTCAAAAAATAAAATATGGATAACAATATGATCTGTTATTGAAACCTGGCCTTCAAATAGATCTAGCTTGTGGGTCATTCCATGCCAACTCAACCAGTGCCGTTGCCCGTCCATCTCAGATTTTCCTAGAAAAATTCACCTGGGGGTTTTCAGACATGCTGAGTTCAGAAATGATAGCCATTATTTTTTTTTTTTTAATTTCCCCTTCAACCTGTGACCTTGCAAAGGTCAACCTAAAGTGAGAAAGGGACCTTGACCAAATCACCCTGGGTGCAATTTAGATGCTAAAAGAATGTGAATAAAATGCAGATTTTCCTTCAGCAACTAAAACCAAAAAGATTTAACAGAGTGGAAATTGTATAGTTTTTTTTTCAAGCAGATTTTTAGTTCTAACACTCAGAAAACTTACTAGGTCAGAAATTATAAATAAATCTACTGTATATAGGCTGCACCGTTTACCAGACATTCACAACTTTGAGAAGTGGACAGGAATTTAATATGTTTTTTTTCCAATTAAGCACAATTTTATATTTCTTACTGTTATCTAGAAACACATGTTAAGTGGTTTCTTAATTATCAGTTAAAGACCTTTAAGTTAAAATTATGTATTATAGGGCATCCCAAGTAGATCACCTGGTAAAAGCATGGTGTGCAAGGTGAGTCCTACAGTCGGGGGCGCAGGTTCACGTCCTGGCTGTGCGAGGTCGACAGTCATTGCTGGGGATTCCAGATGGTGATGTCAGGTGGACATCCACTCTCGAGTTCTTGGGTGTAAAAGAAGATATTGGCTTGGTCCTGGGATCTGAGGACACCCACTGAAGCTTTCTCCTGAGCTGTGTGGGGAATTGCTGCGGTGAGGGAACATAATTGAACATGTAGTTTGAATTTCAGTTGGACCACTACAGGACCGCATTTCATGGATGCACCTAAGTACAGTAGAACCTCTTGTAATTGGTTACAGGTATCCATCGGATATGTAAAAATATCATATCTCGGGGGAGTCATATACTATATTATAGTTGCTTTATTAATGTCAGGGCATTATACATTAACAATTTCACAAGAAGAGACAGAAACAACAAGGCGGCACTCGCAGAAATACGAATTGGCTTTGGAGGTCAGCGAAAAAATCTTTTCAGCTATTTAAAGGTACAATAATTATATTAATACCTTGTTTTCTTTTATTTAACATAGTTAAACTGGGCAGTTATGTGAAGTGGCAGCATGTAAAAGTGAAACTGAATTCCCATTCTGTCCTGCTAAGAGCTTAATTTACTGTTTTACAACCACAATTTCAATCAATACCGTTGAGTTTGTAGTAGCATGTGTAAATGCCACATGTCCATCAGTTATTAAGTAGTATCATGTCTTACAGGATCAGATGTGACAGGTTATATTGCATAGAAAGTGCAGTCCTTATGATACAATTATTGTGTCTTTATTTTGAAATTCATCACTAACTGGACAAATTGCATGACTTTGCTCTAATTCTAATTGCACTACAGCAGAGTGAAGTATTATATATTGTAAGGCAGCGGGTTGTGTGAGACAGCAGGGAGGGGGTTAAAACCTCCCTGAAGGAAAAAAATGGCACTTTTTTGTAACTAATTGTTTTGCTTTTTAGTTAATTAGTTTTTGTTAATTGTTTTATTGTTTAGTTTAACTGTTTTATTATTTAATTATCCCCTGCACCTGGGCAGTAATTTAGAATTGGGACCAGGTGCAGGGTATTTAAGGGGAGCAGTCAGTCTGCTCACGGCTGCTGAGTAGAAGGAAGCAGGAGAGAGGTGCTCTGCTTCCGAGCAGTCATAAAAAAAAGTAAGTGCTGTATAAACCTGTGTGGTTTTTGTTTGGTGCCATGTAAACGGCTTAGCCGTCCTGCAAGTTAGTCAGGGAATAACCTGTGTAGTAAGTGCTCCAAAACGGAGTTAGGTTTTATTTTGTGTTTTGTTTTGGTTGTGTGTTTATTAAAAATCAGCGCAACCGCGCTTGAAAAATCCATTTCTGTGTGTTGGGTCTATTTTTAAAGGGGCAACGAACCTGTGAGTGGCGCAATCGTTCACAATATATATATATATATATATATATATATATATATATATATATATATATATATATATATATATATATACAGTGCCTTGCAAAAGTATTCAGACCCCTGACCAATTCTCTCATATTACTGAATTACAAATGGTACATTGAAATTTCGTTCTGTTTGATATTTTATTTTAAAACACTGAAACTCAAAATCAATTATTGTAAGGTGACATTGGTTTTATGTTGAGAAATATTTTTAAGAAAAATAAAAAACTGAAATATCTTGCTTGCATAAGTATTCAACCCCCACACATTAATATTTGGTAGAGCCACCTTTCGCTGCAATAACAACTTTAAGTCTTTTGGGGTAAGTATGTACCAGCTTTGCACACAGTGACGGAGTGATTTTGGCCCATTCTTCTTGGCAGATTTGCTCCAGGTTGTTCAGGTTGGTTGGACGACGCTTGTGGACCGCAATTTTCAAATAGTGCCACAGATTCTCAATGGGATTGAGATCAGGACTTTGACTGGGCCACTGTAGGACATTCACCTTTTTGTTCTTGAGCCACTCCAATGTTGCTTTGGCCTTGTGCTTGGGATCATTGTCCTGCTGAAAGGTGAATTTCCTCCCAAGCTTCAGTTTTTTAGCGGACTGAAGGAGGTTCTCTTGCAGTATTTCCCTCTATTTTGCTCCATCCATTCTTCCTTCAATTTTAACAAGATGCCCAGTCCCTGCTGATGAGAAGCATCCCCACAGCATGATGCTGCCACCACCATACTTCACTGTAGGGATGGTGTGTCTTGAGGCATGGGTAGTGTTAGGTTTGCGCCACACATAGCACTTTGAGTTTTGGCCAAAAAGCTCTATCTTGGTCTTATCTGACCACAAAACCTTTTCCCACATCGCAGCTGGGTCACTCTCATGCTTTCTGGCAAACTCCAGACGTGCTTTCAGATGGTACTTTTTGAGTAATGGCTTCTTTCTTGCCACCCTCCCATACAGGCCAGTGTTATGCAGAGCTCTTGATATGGTTGACTGGTGCACCATTACTCCACTCCCAGCCACTGAACTCTGTAGCTCCTTGTGGTAGAGTCCTGGTATACTTGCCTCAGGTGGCCGAGGAGAACACAGAAGAGACTGAGGTAGAGAGATTGACGTTGACATGCCGACACAGGCGCACAGGATTTAAACATAAACAAAAAGTAAACAATAATGTCATGTGACGCTACCAGCGATGGTAGCGCACAGAGGACGATACATGGCTGTACAAACACTCAAAATAAAACACAATATAACAAACTATAAATCAAAGGTGCCGTGAAAACGGCAGGCCTTGCCGCAGCCCCGATCACAGTGATCGCTATATTTTTATACTAACGCTCTGCCGAGACACACCCACCTGCCTGCTGGAACAGCTCATTGCTTTCAGCTGCTGCTCCACGCAGACAGGTAATAGCCCACGGCAGAGCGCAACATCAGTTAAACAATTAATTAAATCAATTTACAACAAATAACACAAAAATATACAAAACTACATATTTCCCATGTGTAGGGCTTCCGCCCTGCCACACTCCTTCAAAGTGATTGTTGGCCTCTCTGTGATCCTTCACCAATGATCCTTCAACAGTGGTGTTTTTATCCAGAAAATGTGACAGCAACTTTAATGGTTCACAGGTTGAGGCCAATGGTAAGGTAATTGTGTCCTCGTTAGGGCAATTTATTTCATCGGTGTAAACTGGGAGCTTCCACAGCACAGGGGTTAAATACTTATGCAAGCAAGATATTTCAGTTTTTTATTTTTCTTAAAAATATTTCCCAACATAAAACCAATGTCACCTTACAATAATTGATTTTGAGTTTCAGTGTTTTAAAGTAAAATATCAAACAGAACGAAATTTGTAATTCAGTAATATGAGAGAATTGGTCAGGGGTCTGAATACTTTTGCAAGGCACTGTGTGTGTATATATACAGTACTGTGCAAAAGTTTTAGGCAGGTGTGAAAAAATGCTGTAAAGTAAGAATGCTTTCAAAAATAGACATGCTAATAGATTATATTTATCAATTAACTAAATGCAAAGTGAGTGAACAGAAGAAAAATCTACATCAAATCCATATTTGGTGTGACCACCCTTTGCCTTCAAAACAGCATCAAGCATCAATTCTTCTAGGCACACTTGCACACAGTTTTTGAAGGAACTCGGCAGGTAGGTTGGCCCTTACATCTTGGAGAACTAACCACAGTTCTTCTGTGGATTTAGGCAGCCTCAGTTGCTTCTCTCTCTTCATGTAATCCCAGACAGACTCGATGATGTTGAGATCAGGGCTTTGTGGGGGCCATACCATCACTTCCAGGACTCCTTGTTCTTCTTTACGCTGAAGATAGTTCTTAATGACTTTAAGCTGTATGTTTGGGGTCGTTGTCATGCTGCAGAATAAATTTGGGGCCAATCAGATGCCTCCCTGATGGTATTGCATGATGGATAAGTATCTGCCTGTACTTCTCAGCATTGAGGAGACCATTAATTCTGACCAAATCCCCAACTCCATTTGCAGAAATGCAGCCCCAAACTTGCAAGGAACCTCCACCATGCTTCACTGTTGCCTGCAGACACTTATTCATGTACGCTCTCCAGCCCTTCAGCGAACAAACTGCCTTCTGCTACAGCCAAATATTTCAAATTTTGACTCATCAGTCCAGAGCACCTGCTGCCATTTTCTGCACCCCAGTTCCTGTGTTTTCGTGCATAGTTGAGTCGCTGGCCTTGTTTCCACGTCGGAGGTATGGCTTTTGGCCGCAAGTCTTCCATGAAGGCCACTTCTGACCAGACTTCTCCAGACAGTAGATGGGTGTACCAGGGTCCCACTGTTTTCTGCCAGTTCTGAGCTAATGGCACTGCTGGACATCTTCCGATTGCGAAGGGAAGTAAGCATGATGTGTCTTTCATCTGCTGCAGTGAGTTTCCTTGGCCGACCACTGTGTCTACGGTCCTCAACGTTGCCCATTTCTTTGTGCTTCTTCAAAAGAGCTTGGACAGCACATCTGGAAACCCCTGTCTGCCTTGAAATTTCTGCCTGGGAGAGACCTTGCTGATACAGTTTAAGTACCTTGTGTCTTGTTGCTGTGCTCAGTCTTGCCGTGGTGTATGACTTTTGACAGTAAACTGTCTTCAGCAACCTCTCCTTGTTAGCTGAGTTTGGCTGTTCCTCACCCAGTTTTATTCCTCCTACACAGCTGTTTCTGTTTCAGTTAATGATTGTGTTTCAACCTACATATTGAATTGATGATCATTAGCACCTGTTTGGTATAATTGTTTAATCATACACCTGACTATATGCCTACAAAATCCTGACTTTGTGCAAGTGTACCTAGAAGAATTGATGCTGTTTTGAAGGCAAAGGGTGGTCACACCAAATATGGATTTGATTTAGATTTTCTTCTGGTCACTCACTTTGCATTTAGTTAATTGATAAATATAATCTATTAACATGTCTATTTTTGAAAGCATTCTTACTTTACAGCATTTTGTCACACCTGCCTAAAACTTTTGCACAGTACTGTATATATATATATATATATATATATATATATATATATATATATATATATATATATATATCATTTTTAAAAAATGTTTTTTATATACCGGATTAAGTCTGCTGCTTCCTGCATCTGTAATATTTTGTAGCAATACCATTTTGAATCACTTTTGCGTACATACTGACATCACTGTGTGGCCATTGTAAATTGTTAGTACCTGTAATTTCCATAATAAAGATATGGTGTTTTTATTTTTTTATGTACAGAACTTTGATTTATGACATGAAAAGGTCAAATTAATACAGAAGTAAAGAATGGATCTATTGGATATGAAAAGCAGGCACTGGCACTGTATAAAACTGGAATGTAAAACAAAAAAAAAGCTGTGTGATTAAAGAGTTTTCATTCTAAAATGTGAAACCAGTTTTCCCGCAGGATTTGTTAAACCGTCATAATTAGCTGTAAAACTGAGTGAGGATTAGGGAGTCTTTGTGATTGTTTTATTGGATAACTGTTGGTTGCTCAAGTTCTACTCTAGTGGTTTTATTGGTCTGCTTTCCAGGAATCTTGGCAGTGGGAGACTTCCTGCCTGGAATATAAAACATCATGTATTTCAGTGGTGGGCTGGGGCGAGGCACAGAAAGCACTGGAATGGAAAATTTTGAACAGTGCAGATTCGTTATTCCTGTCACCTTTATTTAGGATACGCCTATTACCTTCTAGCAATTTGAAAGCCTGGAACATGGCTGACAGAGGCTGGGTGTTAGTCATTTTATTTCTAAGGAGGAGGTAGAGCCAGTCTTCTAGTGCAGGCGGAGCAGGTCCGGTGGGGGTGTAGGGAGAGATGAGGGTCTGGAGGTAGCTGGGTGCAGGCTGGTCAAGGCATTGGTAGGTGAGTACAAGAGTCTTGAACTGCATGCGAGCGGTGATCGGGAGCCAGTGGAGTGAGCGGCGCTGTGGAGTAGTGTGGGAGAAGCGAGGCAGAGAGAGCATCAGGTGAGCAGCGGAGTTCTGGATGAGCTGGACAGGTGGCAAATGCAGGGAGGCCGGCCAGGAGCGAGTTGCAGTAGTCTAGGCGGGAGAGTACCAGGGCATGGACGAGGATTTGCGTGGAGTAGCTGGTGAAGAAGGGTTGGATTCTTTGTATGTTACTCCGAGGTTCTTGGCTGAGGTGAAGGGAGAGAGCGTGGTATATTCCAGAGGAATGGAGATAGAAAGATCAGATGAGGGGGAAGATGAGGAGGGAAAGAAAAGGAGGTCAGATTTAAAGAGGCTGAGTTTGAGGTGATTCGAGTGCATCCAGGAGGAGATAGCAGACAGACAGGAGGGGATAATAGGGTCAGAATGGGGGGAAGGAGAGGAAGATATGAGCATCATCAGCATAGAAATGGTATGAGAAGCCATAGGATGCGATGAGGGGGCCCAGGGAGCGGGTGTAGAGGACCCAAGACTGATCCTTGGGGGACTCCTGTTGAGAGAGGGTGAGGTGTGGAGGTTGAGCCGCGCCAGGTTACCTGGTAGGTGCGGTCAGAGAGGTGCCGGAGATTTCCAGGTCAGCAAGAGAGGATAGGAGAATAGAGTGATCAACAGTGTCAAAGGCAGCAGAGAGATCGAGGAGAATTAGGACAGAGTAGAGAGAGGCAGCACAGGCAGAGTTTAGCGAGTTACTGACAGACAGGAGAGCAGTTTCAGTGGAGTGAGCAGAGCAGAAACCAGATTGAAGATGGTCGAGCAGAGAGTAGTTAGACAGGAAAGCACTGCCCACTCAAGGGTTTTAGAGGGTTTTACAGGTCTTTACAAAGGAGGACACGGACAACATGCCCCACATGTCGACCTGTTCCTATCCAATTTTAAATAACTTTAGCATAACAGAGGCAGAAGTGTTAAAGGGACTAGGAGCTCTTAAAATAAACAAATCCCCTGGGCCGGATGAGATCCTCCCAATAGTACTCAAAGAAATGAAAGAAGTTATTTACAAACCGCTAACCAAGATCATGCAACAGTCTCTTGACACAGGGGTTGTACCGACAGACAGGAAAATAGCAAACGTAATACCGATCCACAAAAAGGGAGACAAAACCGAACCAGGTAACTACAGACCAATAAGCCTGACTTCTATTATATGTAAACTTATGGAAACTATAATAAGATCCAAAATGGAAAATTACCTATATGGTAACAATATCCTGGGAGACAGCCAGCATGGTTTTAGGAAAGGGAGATCGTGTCTAACTAACCTACTTGACTTTTTTGAGGATGCAACATTGAAAATGGATAACTGCAAAGCATACAACATGGTTTATTTAGATTTCCAGAAAGCTTTTGACAAAGTCCAGCATAAAAGATTAATTCTCAAACTGAACGCAGTAGGTATTCAAGGAAATGCATGCACATGGATTAGGGAGTGGTTAACAGGTAGAAAACAGAAAGTACTGATTAGAGGAGAAACCTCAAAATGGAGTGAGGTAACCAGTGGTGTACCACAGGGATCAGTATTAGGTCCTCTGCTATTCCTAATCTACATTAATGATTTAGATTCTGGTATAGTAAGCAAACTTGTTAAATTTGCAGACGACACAAAAATAGGAGGAGTGGCAAACACTGTTGCAGCAGCAAAGGTCATTCAAAATTATCTAGACGGCATTCAGAATTGGGCAGACACATGGCAAATGAAATTTAATAGAGAAAAGTATAAAGTATTGCATGCGGGCAATAAAAATGTGCATTATAAATATCACATGGGAGATAGTGAAATTGAAGAAGGGAACTATGAAAAAGACCTAGGAGTTTATGTTGACTCAGAAATGTCTTCATCTAGACAATGTGGAGAAGCTGTAAAAAAGGCTAACAAGATGCTTGGATATATTGTGAGAAGTGTTGAATTTAAATCAAGGGAAGTAGTGTTAAAACTCTACATTGCATTAGTAAGACCTCACCTAGAATATTGTGTTCAGTTCTGGTCACCTCGTTACAAAAAGGATATTGCTGCTCTAGAAAGAGTGCAATGAAGAGCAACCAGAATTATCCCGGGTTTAAAAGGCATGTCGTATGCAGACAGGCTAAAAGAATTGAATCTATTCAGTCTTGAACAAAGAAGACTACGCGGTGATCTGATTCAAACATTCAAAATCCTAAAAGGTATAGACAGTGTCAACCCAGGGGACTTCTTTGACCTGAAAAAAGAAACAAAGACCAGGGGTCACAAATGGAGATTAGATAAAGGGGCATTCAGAACAGAAAATAGGAGGCACTTTTTTACACAAAGAATTGTGAGGGTCTGGAACCAACTCCCCAGTAATGTTGTTGAAGCTGACACCCTGGGATCCTTCAAGAAGCTGCTTGATGAGATTCTGGGATCAATAAGCTACTAACAACCAAACGAGCAAGATGGGCCGAATGGCCTCCTCTCGTTTGTAAACTTTCTTATGTTCTTATGTTCTTAGGAAGGGTAGCAGGGAGACCGGACAGTAATTCTGGAGGGAGGTGGGGTCGAGGGTAGGTTTTTTGAGGAGGGGGGTGATAGAGGCTTGTTTGTAGGCAAAGGGAAATAGACCAGATAGGAGAGAGGTGTTGGGAAGGGAGGAGATGAAGGGGAGCACAGCAGGAGCATCAGCTTGAAAGAGGTGAGTGGGGAGGGGTTCCATTGCGCACGTGGTGGGTTTGTGGCCCTGGAGGAGGGAAGAGAGGTCAGAGTCTGAGAGGGGAGAGAAGGAGGGTGTTGGGGTTGGAGCAGGAGGGAGAGTTGTTAAAGAGTTCGCGGATATCAGAGATTTTAGAGGAGAAGAAAGAGGCAAAGTCATCGGAGGAGGGAGGAGGAGGGGGGGATTGAGGAGGGAGGAGAAGGTAGAGAATAGTTTCCAGGGGTTGTCAGTGGAGGATTGGATAATAGATTGGAAATAGGAGTGTTTAGCAGAGGATAGGGTAGAGGAGAAGGAGGAGAGGAGAGAGCGGTAGAGGTCTAGGGCAGCAGGGAGTTTGGTTCTCTTCCATTTTTTTTCAGCAGAGCGCAGTTTGGTTCTTGCTCAGCGGAGCACAAATGAGAGCCAGGGTTGGAGAGGAGAGGGGCGGGCAGGTCGGGAGTCGAGGGAGGAGAAGAGGGTGGAGGTAGCAGAGTCTGTAGAGAGTTGGGAAAAGGAGTCGATAGGAGGGATGTGAGAGAGAGCAGTGGAGGCAAGGACAGAGGGGGAGAGAGAGCAGAGGTTACGGCCGGGAGGTGACAGTGGGGGTAGGTGCAGTAGGGAGAGAGGGGAGAGACAAAGAAAGAGATGAAATAGTGATCAGAGCGGTCCAGAGGGGTGACATAGAGGGTGGAGGGGTAGCAGGCCCTGGAGAAGGTGAGGTCCAGGTGACGGCCAGTTTTTGGGTAGGATGGGATGGAGAGAGAAGTTGAAGGAGTGAAGGATAGGAAGGAATCTGGCAGAGTGGGTTTGGTAGACAGAGGGGAGGGAGGAGAGGAGTTCGAGTTCATCGAGAAAGTGAGCGAGAGGTCCAGGGGGACGGAACAGTACAATTAGCAGGAGTTGACAGGGAGAGGTTAGTTGGACAGCGTGAAATTCAAAGGTGTTAACAGAGAGTGAGGATAGGTCAGAGGGGACAGAAAAGAGTAAGGAGGGAGAGAGGAGAAGACCAGTCCCACCTCCCCGTCTAGTGAGATGCGGAGTATGGGACAGGACGTAGAGAGAGGACAGGGCAGCAGGAGTTACAGTGTTATCAGGAGAGAGCCAGAGTTCAGTGAGAGCAATGAAATCAAGAGAGGGGTGGGAGTTAAAGGCAGAGATGAAATCAGCTTTGTTAGCGGAAGTGTGACAGTTCCATTGGGCCCCAGAGAGAGTGCGGGAGGGGAGAGAGTGGGAAGGGGGAGAGGCAGAGGGATGAGGTTAGGGGAGCAGTGGGGGAGAGAGGACAGAGGACGGGAGCGAGAGGACAGAATAACAGGGATGTGAGAGACAGTCATAGCAGGACAGATAGGTACAGAAGTAGTGAGAACAGGAGCAGTGGGCGGGGAGTACAGACCTGTCTAGTAGTTGCCGTCTTCCACTGCTAGGTTCGGATTTTTTCCAACAGCCTCTTCTCACGCCCTTTTCTCTGCTCAACCTCTATGCAATTTAACCACACTTAACAGTAGAGCACCTAATTAAAACACCACCTTAATAATGTTACTTAAATATAGCTAATGTCAAGAGTTGGAATGAGGCCTCTAGAAGCCACTGGGAGAGATTGCTTTCTCTACAAGCTGGTCCAGTTTCCATGCTATATAAATACACTTCAATCAACCACAGCTGTGAATACTTTAGAAAATTAATTCCTTCAAACCAGCTAATGTAGTTACATCAGCAACAAGGATTCAATTGTACTTACCAAAATCGCTATTTTCTGCCTGTCTGCTGCAAACAGCTAAACACAATCCAAGCAGGATCTGTCACATTAAAGGAAACCCACACATCTTGCAAAGTTATTTGTGGTCAGGGGTGGGGGTGGGGATGGAGGATAGTTTTGCGAGGGAAGATCAGTTGGATTAAAACCAGATAGAGACAAAGAGGAGCCGTTACCCATTAAGGTGGCTGTTTGTGTAGTTTATCATTATGTGTTTATTTTGGCTGCTGTGTGGTTTCTGTTTAACCTCTCAGCAATTGGCAAAACCATGCCTTTGGTTTATAGGACCATTTTTTTCTTTTGTAATGTTAAGACACCCTGGAGAGAGAGACAATGGAAACTTCAGTTTAACAGTCGTTTGGATTAGAATGAAAGTTTTGATATGTACTGTAAGCTGTGGGTTGGTGATTGCTAAATCAGATGCACTGTTGGCTACTAACCATACAGTATGCTCACATGAAGTGGACAAAGGGGCTCCAGTAGAGGGTCAGATCTTATAATAATTAAAATTGTGGTAGATAAATGGTTGAACGCTTTTGATTTCTTAACAAATGGTAACTAGAAAAGCTATGGTAGAGTCATTCCATGCCAAATCAGTATGGCTTCAGGGCCATCTCGGTAGTGTTCCACATTTCAGTGCTGTTACTGTAACTATCACCTGAATTTTGAAGAAGCCCATTTGGAAATTAGTGTGCAAGTCATCATATCCTGCTTTTTAAATGCACCCTTCTCAGAATTCTGTCTTTACTCTTAAGTATATCAGGTACACCAGATTTTAACCATTAACCAATCTCCCTATAACACCCTGGCCCTAATGGAACACACGTGTCGTTGTCCATCAGATCAACGGTATGAAAGTCACTCTTGAAATCAGTAAATGTTGCAGTAAGAATACCTTTGTTAAGAAAGGGGAACAAGACTGAAGGGCTAAAATCTGCACAAGAACACAGAAATTGGACTATGGAACAATGGTCAAAGGTGCTTTGGACTGTTGATAGATGGACAACGACACCTGTGCCTCCTGCCAGTTGTGTTGTCAATTCAACGGTTGTCTTCTTTCTTTTCCTTAAGGATATTATCTTCAAGTATTGCTCATTCTTGTTAGACAGCTTTTTGGGTCTTCCAGTCCTGGGTTTGTCAATTACAGGTGATGTTTCTCTGTACTTGTTGATTATGCTTCAGATACCACACCTTGAAAATCAAGTGATGCAAGCTATTTCACTCAATGTTTATCCTTCTTTATGCAAGTAAAGGTTGTAATAATAGTAGAAAACACTAGTGGAGGCTTTGAGTAAATTGTTGATGCTTATAATGCATCAGAGTAGAAAAATGCAACATGTCTAAGACAATTCATGGCTTTTTTTAGATAATGACACAAACTGTTTAGTTCCAGTTACTGATACAAAACGTATTTGTCCTGTAGTAAATATGTACAATATTAAAACACTGCTCTTTAATTTCAATGTTTGTTTTCTTTCTTTTTTTTCTCGCACTCGTAATGTGATGTCATAGGCAAACGTGACTCAGTTTATAGCATGACCTGCTTTATATCACAAATTATGTCTGCATGGCAATCATGATATAAAGCGGGTTCATCTGTCTGTGTGTGTGTGTGTGTGTGTGTGTGTTACAATTTCACAACCACACTTTCAAACAAAAAAACATTTTCTCAATAGATTCAGCCCTAGTGGGGATTCAGTAGAATGCACACGTACAGTACATAACATTATGTTTTTGTTTAAATATTTAACCAGAAACTTTAAAATGAAAACAAAAGACATTTTTAAGAGAGTTCTGTGAGATACATTACAGTCCAAGCATACTCTATATGTGTGCACTTTAACTAAAAGATCATCTGTAATGTTGTCTTTTAATAAAGTCATAACAGGTGCTGTAATTGAAGAGCTTGTCTACTGCTGTAGATTGTTTTAGCAAGTGCTTTGGAAGTGACATCAGATACCCTTTTTCTTGTTATAAAGCTGACCAAAAAACATTAACTAAATTGTTTTTCATTTTTGTATTTCTTTGGCACTAGAAAACTACTTTTTACCAAAAGTTAATCCCCCTAAAAGGTAGCAGCAGAACATTTAATCTAACTACTGTTATCTCAATAGTACCAAGAACAGGTCAAGGAAAATGAAGAATATGTTTTTTGTTGTTGCTTGGTAACCCAAAATCATGTATTTCTAATACAAAGACATACTTTAATACTTTAAAACCCAATAAAAAAATGCTAGGTTGCTAGTTGTCAGTTTAATAGTGGGTATTGATTTTCTTTTTTCTTCAAAATTTTTGATAGAGTAACAAAAGGTGTATTTGGGTTCAAACTGTCAAGGTTCAAGGAGGATTAGGAAAAAAAAAATAGAAAAGGTATTGTGCTGTATGCTTTATAAATCGGACATTTGAGGTTTTGAATATCATTTTTGGATTGAAATATTTATCTCACGGTATTTCAATTATAATTTCTAAGTGTTTTATTATCTGTTAAATAAAAATGACAAGACCACACAGTATATCGGTAGTGATATTTTCTTTTCTATTTCTCAAACTTTTACTTTCTTTGTCGGGTGTCTTGAACAGTTGTATATTTTACATCTAGCTAGGCCATGCACGAAATGATTTAAAAATAAATCACAACAGTGCATTCTAGATTTCTGTGGATGGTTTTAGCTTTACAGAGATATTCTACATGTGCTTCAGGTTATATTTGAATTCTGAGTGAATCAACATTTTTAAATCTAAGCATAAAACATAATTATTTTATTTGGCCTTTTACTAGCAAGCACTTTTTAAACTCTTTTTAGTTGGTTATATTTTTGTAACAAACTCTGGGTTGCTGGTAGAGTCTCCACTAACAGTAACTGTACACTCTTGTATTGTTCAATCTCACCAATCTTTGAAAGGTGTACCTAAATGGTTCTATGTCAGTAAGCAGTTTTCTATTTAATATTACCACAATGGTTATAAGTTGAAAAACAAGGATCAAGGTTTTGTCAGTGTCTCCAATAAAACAACCAAACCTTCCATATCAGGAATGTAAGCCCTTAAAATCACTATTGTGCATCATAAGTAACTGCAATATGTACCAGATAGTATGCTGTCAGTCTCCTGAACCTGGCATTGATTATCCTGCCAGATGAGGAAGAGGAATCAGATGGCATGGGATGAGGAGTGTTGTGATGTCAGGATGCTGTTGGAATACATTTCTAAACTATACTCTTTTATTTAGCAACACTGTTTATTTGTGTTAAGATATTGTCCTTTTTATTGTGTGTCTGTTTCTATAACCAATATTCTTTTTTTTTTTTTTTTTTTTTTAGAAAAGCAGAAGATTTCAGAACAAGTACTGAGCACTGTGCCTACTGAAAAGCAATTAAACAAACTCTCTGTCAGACTAGGACCTGAGTGGGAGAATATCTTGATAGAACTTGGTTTGACTACTAATGAAATTTACCGGTGCAAAGCCAATCATTCTTGTAACGTGCAGGCCCAGACCATGGCCGCCTTTGTGATGTGGAAACAAAGGTTTGGGAAACGAGCGACCGTGCAGTGCCTGCTCAATAGCTTACAGGCAGCAGAAATAGACCCCTCTGTAATGGATGATATATTTCAGTGAAGAAATAACCAAACTGCTGGAACTGATTGAGGATGAAGATTTTGACGGTTTTCTATCCAATCTGATGGGTTTCTCTAAAGCAAACAAACATTCCATATTAAGTTGGTATTTATCATCATATGTTGCAATAAGTATTAAATACGATTCTATCAGCCTTCATGAAAACAGGGGATGAGGCCTATTCAATTGATCAAATCCTGAGCTGTCCAACCTTCCCATTAATCCCACTAATCTTGGACTACTTAATGTTGCCTGCATAAGCAGTATTACATTAGCACTAACTTGGATCTGTGACGCCAGTCATTTGTTTACAAGTGTTGTGCCTGTCTCAAAAGTGTATTCTTGTCTGAAAAAATCTGTAAAATGGTGTAAACAGCGGTGGGTATTTAGATCTGCCACTATTTTGATCAATTAGATAGACCTTCGAGTGTTTGCTGTTGTCTCCTGGTGCTGTTTCAAAACATGAGCCTGTGGTGAAGGAGACCTATATGATTAGTCTGAACTGCATTGCTCAACTTATGTAAGTCTTAAAAACAGTATAGCATTCTTAAGTGAACATGAAGCAATCCACCTTAAATGGACAGACGTTCAACATTCTCTACAGTATTTAAACACCTTTAGCCAAACTGTGGTCTGCATTCCTAAATTCCTATTTGTTGGAACTTTAAAATATATGAACATTGTCCATTAGAAATAAGAGAATCAAGCTCCATTTAACTTGTATATCAGGTATAGGGAAGAAATTGGACATGTTTTAAGGAAATACAAGTTTTACATTTAATATTTTGATAAGAAAAGTTTCACATGGATCTACAATTTTGAAGTGTTGGCTTGTTTGATCTGAATTAAATCTTTGTGGGAAAGAACAGTCTAGCAGAAATCTAGAGCGCACAAAGTATAATATTGTTTTTCAAATGTATAGTTAGTAAATTCATTCTATTTTGCTTGCAAATTGTATACACAGGTTAAAAAAATAAAAATAAAAAAAAACATGTGTCATGTTAGTATATAGTTGTGTTTTAACATAGTTGCTCTCCCAACCAGTAACCAATTTATAATAAATCTCTGTCTATTCATTGGTTTTAGTAAAATTCTTGGAATAATTGAATGGATCACTTGGCAGAATACCCAAGTAGAATATTCTGAGGAAGTGTTATGACTTTGAGACTGGATTATATAAAATAATCCACCTTGACAAAGCAAGCCTCCATGTTTACCCAATAATCTTTCAAAAGGTGACTGCAACCCCATTTTACAGGAATCCTAAGAGAAGTAACAGGTCGCTCATTAACTCTTTCAGCTCTTTAAATAACTTTACAAAAATCGGTAAAGCTCGTTAAACGTCGAATTCCCCAAAAATATGTGTTTGACTGAAATAAATTTATATAGGATAAACGTCAGTTAAACCACTGGCTATTTTTTTTTTCTTACCAAAAATAATAATTTAAGAAATCATCTCTAGTCTGTGTAGTTTGTATACTTGCTGTCTGTCCCATCTCCGTTCTGCTCTGAATGGCTAGGGGTCGCTGTCAGTCAATTCAGTGGTTCCTTAATAGGCTAGTGTAGTTTCACCGTCAGTCATTTCATCCTGTTCTGACAGATGTCGTTGGCTGAAGCAGCGCTAGAATGACTGCCAATCATCAAGTCCGACTGTTTCATTTGCCAGCTACAGCGTCTGTCATTCAAAGTGCCTACTTTGAAATTAGCGGGTTAAGGTGTAGGTAAGCTTTTGCTATTATAGGTATATACGGTGGCAGTTACTAGTTAGATTTGAAAATGAGCCGCAAGAGGAAAACACTCAATGAGTATTGTGCACAATACCCTGATCGATGGCTGAAGTCTCCGTGGCAGGGCGAAGCGGGACAGTCTTCCTTGCCTCCAGTGAGTCCAGCTCTCTTGCAGTACTTATTCTTGTTTAAATGAACACAGTGGAGCATCTCAATATCATTGCCATTGTAGAGGGAAATACTCCACAAAGAGATATAGTACTGCCTTAACTGCAAAACTGCCTCAGATAAAAAATGCAATCTGTATCAACCTTTCCAAGGCCTTTGTTCTTGGAAATGATTGCCTGCTTTTCTAGAAGCATAGATATTATTTTCCTTGTAATCCGTGAACCATCACCAATTTCCTTGAAACTGAGGGAAGGTGGATAATATGATTGATACATTATCTCATAAGAGGTACTGTCAAAGCCTCATGTGCATAGGAGATTAACTTGGATGCTATACAATAGCCAACAAATTGTTCATCATGCGGGTATTTGAATTCTAAAATGGATCTGCAAGTCCCATTTTAGAATTCCTTTTGTTCATCATAGAGATTGAACTTGTCCACCAAAATAAATAAAATAAATTAAAAAAACCTATTCACGCTGTCTTCTCAGGACAATTGAATGACCTTTGGCAATGCTGCAGACCTCTTAAGAACTCACTGTTCATGCTGATTGTCCCAAAAAAAATAAAATAAAGACTGAAGCAGTTTTGTGAGCACAACAGCCCACTCCGGAACTAGCAGAAGAATTGGGTCTGGCTGTGTATGACAGTGCAAGCATAAGAAAATAACTACTTGTACAGAATGTTTAAGAAATGTATTTAATTATATCCTGATGTAACTATCACTGACACTATAATCTGCTCTGTTATTGAATCCTATTTTGTCATATACTTGTACTTGCTAGAACTGATGTAATTGTATTTTATCTTGCCCTTAATTGTATTAACACTTGTACTGTGATTCTTGAAATGTATTTTTGTTTACGACTGTAAGTCGCCCTGGATAAGGGTGTCTGCTAAGAAATAAATAATAATAATAAACAAGAACAAAACTGAATCAGCATATTGAGTTTGGATCACAGCTGAAGATTAGAATCTGTTTATTCAATCATTGGCAATATACTGAATATAGAAGACTCGTGGGTATATCCATCATGTGAAAAAAAGATACAGCGCCATCTTTATCCAAGAACGTTATTTATGCTGGCTTAATCATACTAAAATAAAGGGTTTGGTTTATGGTGTTTCAGAGTATAATTATTCCTATATCTTTAGTGCAACAACTCATTTATAACATTCTTATTTAGAAACTTGGAAAATAAAGCAATTTGAAGCCATTATTGGACATTTTTACAATATAAAAAAGGACTGGTACTCTGTACCATAACAGAAAGACAGTAATGGGTATTAAAGGCCTTTTATTAAGGCTGATCAATGTTGCTTACATTGCAAAAATGTTCCCCTAGTGAAGGTTATTCTGCTACAGATAACACAACCTTTTGTAATCTCCCACGGTCTGGGAGAGCAGATTGTTTTATGATAAGTGGCATGCAGCTGACTTGTTGAAATTGACCAAGTGTATTATTGGATAGTGTATTATTGGATTAACGTGTATTATTGGATTAACTTTACCTACTTTATAATTGGATTTTAAGCAGGGTTTTGGTTGGAATATAGCTGGGAATTAGGAGGAATGTTCTGCTATTGGTTGATTTACATATGCATTTAACTAACATTTACTTTATTGTTAATCTTAAAGGTATTGATTGTTGATTATTTTGATATAGAATGAAAATTGCAGAATAAAACACAAATGAATGCTCATTTCATTTCTTAGAAGGAACAAGGTGCAGTTTAAGGACAATGTCTAATCATATTTTCTTTACCAGAGAATTTTGAAATGTGCAGCAGATGAAGTATTCAAGGCTGGGTAGTTGTTCTTGTGAAAATTAAATTTCAATCGGCTAGAGAGTAGAAGAAAGCTAAACTATTAAAACTCAACTTTTAGGTGTATCACAATCTTGTCCAGTTTTTATAACATTTCTCTTCTGTCCTTAACTAAAGGTTACAATGGTCGGCCTGGCATTCTTCCTTTTTTAACATGCAAAATATTTTCTGCAGTTCTGGCACAGCTCTGCATTTGGTGATCAGCATGCCAGTCGAATACATAAATAGTTTTCTATCTGACGTTACAAAATGAATGGTTCCCTGAGAGCATTATTTGCAAAGAATACATTATTTTTCTTAAGAGTTTTGTCAGCTCCTATGATGATCCAGGCCTGTACTTCTAAGTGAGACCTAAGGCATCTTTCACAGTTGATTGGGAATGAAAAAACAAAAAAAAACAAAGTCAGAGCCCATGGCCTGATTTCCAGAAACCGCTGAGCATTTCTCAACAGAAGACATACAAAACTTCATTAGAAAGTGTCTTGGGTCATTAATTCAATGTGACATTAATTCAAAATGTTCTTTTAATTCCTGATTAAATCTCTCTAAGTTTCCAAAGATGTTGTTTTAAATGTGCTTTAAAATATTTGTGGTGGATCACTGGTTTTTCATAGTTAAATGCAAGGGCATGAGATCAGTAGATTCTAGAAAGTTTGAAAAGGAGAAATTTGTAAACCGAAACAATGCTGCCACTATACAAAGATCCAGAGTAAGTGTAAACATCACGCATTATGGAACCAATTAGTAACAGTAAAAGGATGGCTTTGATGGAAATAATATACAGTGCCACATGAACTTCTTTGGGCAGCATTTGATTTTTTCAGTGTACCAATGACAATAACAAATCTAGTGAAAGCCTACTTTGGAGATTTGCAATTTAGTTTTTCAACTTCAGAATTCAGCACTACATGGCAATGCCTAGAAGTTGGAATAATGGCAGGATGCACCATTTCTCCACTGGCTTTTACCATGGCAATGGAAGTAATCATTAGGGCATCAAAATGGGTAGTGGGAGGAGAGCGCTTGGCTTCTGAATACGACTACCACCAATTCGAGCATACATGGATGACATGACAACCATGACTACAACAGTAGCCTGCACTAATCGGTTATTGGGCAAATTAACCAATAACATTGAATGGGCACGAATGCAATTCAAGCCCACTAAATCAAGGAGCATCTCTATAATTAAAGGTAAAGTAGTAGATAAAACGTTCTTCATTAATGGTGAGGCAATACCAACAGTGTCTGAGAAGCCAGTGAAGAGCCTTGGGAGATGGTACGACGGGGATCTAAAGGACACAGTTCGTGTGGGAGAAGTTAGACAACAAGCTATGGAAGGGTTGAAGAGCATAGACAGCAGCTTTACCAGGCAAATTAAAACTCTGGTGCTTTCAGTTTGGCCTACTGCCAAGGTTGCTGTGGCCACTAACTGTGTACGAGGTTTCTTTGACAACAGTAGAGAAGCTGGAAGCTTTAATCAGTTCACACATCAGGAAATGGTTGGGAGTTCCACGCTGCCTCAGCAGAGTGGGACTTTATGGTAAAGGAATACTGCAGCTACCTGTCTCCGCTCTAACCGAGGAGTTTAAGTCGCCAAGGTCCGACTGGAAATGACATTAGTAGAGTCACGCGACAAATGCGTAAGGGAGGCAGCACCTGTGTTGAAAACTGGAAGAAAGTGGGTGGCAAAGAAAGCTGTGGAGGATGCAAAGGCTGCCCTTCAATTGGTGATATCATGGGGCAAGTTCAGCATGGAAGAGGGGGTCTTGGTCTCAGTTCAGCTCCTCCTACATGGCACAAGGCAGCCCCAGCGCAAGGGAGGAAGCTTGTAGTCAACGAGGTGCAAAAGCAGGAGGAGAGGATGAGGTGTATAAAGGCCATTTCCCAGGGCAAGCAGGAGAATGGATGAGATGGGAGAGTGTGGAACAACGCAAGATTGGCTGGCAAGACCTATGGTCAATGGAACAGAGCAGGATCAGTTTCCTTATAAGGTCAACATATGATGTTCTCCCATCACCACAGAACCTAAACCTCTGGGTAGGAGAGGATCCCTCATGTCCTTTGTGTTCATTACCTGCAACATTAAGGCACATTTTGACAGGATGTAAGGTGGCTCTTAGCCAAGGACGGTTTACTTGGCGCCATGACCAGGTGCTGCGATGTTTGGCCTTAGCATTGGAAGACAAGCGTAACATGACCAATAAGTTGCCACCTGTTCCATCAAAACATTACACACAAAGACAACATTCCTCCACCCAGGAGAGCAACCACCAAGAAAAGGTGTTAAAACCAATCCTCGCCCAGGACAACTGGAAGCTGCTAGAGACTGGAAAATGCTGGCAGATGTTGGTCAACGGCTTATTTTTCCACCTGAGATTGCCACCACAAACCTTCGACCAGGTATTGTCTTGTGGTCTGGATCAGCACGCCTTGTTCACCTGGTAGAGTTAACAGTGCCATGGGAGGATGCTGTAGATGAGGCGTATGAGAGGAAGAAACTGCGGTATGCTCAACTAGCCACTGAAGCGGAACAGCGAGGATGGAGAGTCTGGGTTTACCCAGTGGAAGTGGGATGTCGAGGATTTGTGGCACACTCTACAACCCGGTTTCTCAGAGATGTCAGATTCAATGGCCAAGAGTTGCGTCGCACAGTGAAGAACTTATCTGAAGCAGCAGAGAGGAGCAGCAACTGGCTGTGGTTGAGACGGAAAGATTCTGGCTGGGGATCTCAAGCACAATAGAAAGAAAGAAAGGCTGATGTACAGGTAAGTAAGCTGGGCTGAGTTGAGTGGGGGACGGAGGGGGTGATGCTGGGACGCCAGAATCACCGTCGAGCCCTCTTGAGGTGTCGTGGGCTAGTCGACGAAACACCGAGGATGGAAGGTGCCCACTTGAAGACCCCAGAGATGTACCCTACTTAGCTCAATCCAGACGGTTGTCATGCTGATGCGCTGGGGAGACCGCACTATGGTTGATCCCGGAGCCAGCATCGCAGCCGTTGTGTGTGCTGATGCGCTAGGGAGGCAAAATAAGCTGATCCCTGGAGCCAGCATTACACTTCAGCCATCAACACCAGACAGAAGGATATCTACATCATCATATGGAAGGAAGCGCAAATGGATGGAGACACATATGGATCACATTAGTTTACTGTGAAGCTACGTCTTAGTTGGTGCTTATCTTGGCGAGAGCCAAGTTCAAATCAGCATGAAGTTTTAACATCTACTCTCATGTAATGGAAATCAGGGCCTTATTTGTGAAGCATTACAGTAGTGTGCTATTACATGCATCAGATTTCAATGCAAATACTGGCCTGCTAAAGCCTTATGAGTAAAGTCAACAGTATCTGTAATGCTAACTTGTCACAGTGGTACTGTACAAACTGAAAAGGTCACACATTCCATTTTTTCCCTAAAACAGGGGTTCATTATACCTAGTGTAGAACCATATCTAATGTTTTAAAATGAAAATAAAACGTCTGTTTTTTTTTAAAAGCACATGAGAGACCAATATAATGAATGAATGCACACCCAGGAGAACATTATGAAACTATGTTGTTAGCAACTAAATGCCTGAATATCACAAAGCAGTCACTGTAAACATTTCTTATTGAAGCATATGGTTACTAACTCGGCCACCTCAGTGGTGCCTGAAATGACTGCGCTGCTAAATGTGTTTCAGTCTTGTTCAGCCAATCTTGAGTGCCCTGGAATGTTCACATCACTAACACCTCATAATGGTACAGGACACATGAAGTTCATGCTAAACCTTAATGCAATGTTTATGAAATCACAATAAGGCTTGCTTCTGATTAGTGCCGAATGTCCCAACATTCACTTTACAATACACACTTTTAAACTCCGGCGGGCCATTCCACATCAGGTTTTAGAGGTTATCAAATCAATGTTTTAACAGATTAATACCTGAATGGAGGTGTGATTGGTTCAATTAAGTAATCAGGGGTGTGGTTGTGTAATTTTGGTTTTATGTAGCGTTTGCAAGTTACATGAGCTTCTTGTTACTGTAGTCCCTGGTGCTTGTTGATACATCTCGAGTTAACAAATTGTATGCATGTGGGTCTATAATAAGGTAAGTTGGCAAGACTGCTTATGACCTCACAAAGGGAACTAAATCAAGAAGCATGTTGTGTTATTCTGTCTCCTTGGGAAGCTGCTTAATTGGAAACCCAATAATATTAATCAATTAAAATTAAAAAGGCACATGTAAAAGACCAAGCTGCTTCAACCAAGAATCAAGTGGCTTACCTTAAATGCTTAAATGCTATAAATCTGTTAAACAATCGTAGTGTAAGTAAAGCCTTGTACAGTGTTTTGGTAACCCATAGTGACAATACAGCACAAGACATGTGAAAACTATAATAAGGGCAACAAGAAAGTATCCCCTTACAGTTTGTGGGCCAAATGGTTCAAGCAGACATCTGAGGAATTTTTTCAAGATTACCTATTGAACATTTCCAGGAACAGCAATGAAAGCCAGTAAAAAGCTTTCTTGGAAACCCACTTAGTGCTAAATGGCACCTGGCCAAAAGCGTTGTGCAGAAAATCTGGTTTGGAGTTTGGAATGGCTTGTTAATCCATTACTGAACATACTTTTAAAAACTCTAACATCTAGTGGCATTCATTTCCACAGCTGCATAAGATGAGTCTACATTCATTACCAAAACTAGCCCTTGTACAGTATTTGCTAACAGTGTATTTACGTACAGTAGCTTGAGACAGTGAGTGTAGGACCCTTTACAATAATAACAGAATATACAATTCAGTCTTGTTTTATGAACTCTAAACTCTTTAGTTCTGTGGGCTTGGGTGAGTATGTCCTTACCTCATTGGTTAATTGGAAGAGACAAGTAGCAAGCTGGAGGAGCGGGATATTGGAGAGATCTGGTGCATTCTGGGGGCCATGTTGTATAGAATATGCCTAGAAAACACCAAACTCCCCCAGGTATACCCATCATTCCAAAAGTCTGATATTGTATCTCATTACACGGTTCCCTTAGCAGCAAAATATTTCTATGGGGCTGACATTTTGGCTTTCCTTTTAACCTTCATCAGGTTCCTTGGGTATGTTTTCCCCCCTGTAGGGTTTTTTTTAACATCATTTATTTTAGACATTGTCATGTGGATATTATAATAATCTATATATATATATATATATATAGAGAGAGAGAGAGAGAGAGAGAGAGAGAGAGAGAGAGAGAGATAGAGATATATATAGATTATTATAATATCCACATGACAATGTCTAAAAACAAGAAATAGGAATAGGAATCTGATGCATTCTTCAACAAAATTCTCTGGTCCAATGCGACTTAAATAGAACTTTACCCCAAAAATGGACAACAGTATGTTTGGAGAAAAAAAGGGAAAGCCAATGAAGAAAACCTTGATATGGGGGTGTTTACTTAATACCTATGATAAGGGGTTGTTTTAGCAGTTCAGGAACTGAAGACATTCACGTTACTGAAGATTGAATGAATGCTGCCATGTATCAAAACATTCTACAAAGTACAATGATACCATCTGCTCATAGGCTGATTGGCAGACAGTTTATCTTCCAACACGACGACCCAAAGCATACGTCTCAGTGAAGTCTGGAATTCTTAAAGAAAACCAAGATAAATGTTCTGGAATGGCCTTTGTAATCACCAGATCTCAATCCAATAGAAATGCTTTGGACTGATCTGAAAAAGCTGTAGCCAATCACTGTGTATCCAATCTGGCTGAAGGGACTATGCAAGACAGAATGGGCCCGGATTTCACCAACAAGGTGTAGCATACTGTTTAAGAATTATCAAACACATCTGCAAACCATAATAAAAGCTAAAGGAGGACACATGAAATACTAAAACCAAGGGCCAATACTTTTGTCATGAATGAGTACTTACTGTTAGTTTTTTGATAAAGATTATTTGTTAAATTACTAGAAATTTTGTATTTTGCTATTTGTTTTATTAAAAAGTGGTTAAAGTTTACGAAATGCTTAAATTTCAACCGGTTTTCAATTGTAAAAATAAAACGACAACAAATTCCCAGGAATTTCAGAAAAAAATAAAGAAATAAAAAAACCAAAAACAAAGAATCATAACAATGAAATAAATAGCCTTTAACCTCTCCTTAAACCTCCTTAAAATAACATTGGGTATTGGGGACCAATTAGAGGAGTTATACACTTAAATATGCCTATGTAAAGGAGAAGGGCCCAGGCGTTTGTTATTTTAACTTTTACATGACCACTCAAGTGACTATCTGTGCTCATGAGCATTTTTGAGGTCACTGATTAGAACACTCCACATGCCATAGAGCGGTGCACATAAATATATTGACACTTTATGGTTTCAGATAATCAAGCAATCAATCATTTGTCTATCTGAGCATGGTACTAATTAATTCATTATTAAAAAATATACATATAAAATAACAGTTAACATTAAACATAAATGACAAACTTACATGTCTGCAGATATCTGGAAAACTGCTTAATAAATTGTGTTGAAACTTGGTATATTTACAGTAGCATAAATATAATATACTGTATGGAGGTGTCTGTCCGTCTGTACGTTACACTTACATTGTTCACATGTATTTGTCGTTATACTGATAGCTCTAATTTACATTTTTGCATGCGTGGTGGTGGATGTATGCTACTAGCATGCTTGTTATTATTTTGTATGGCTTCATGTAGGCTTTATTACAGCTTCTACATGACTGGGGATAATGCTAGAGAGAATTTTCTAACGTGCTTCAACTGCTATATAAGGCTCTTTTACGGCTATTTTCACCAACATCAGTGGTGATAAAATGTCCAATTAAGACTAAACTGCAGACCACCAGATTTGTTCCACTTGCTTTTAACATCCTGCAGAGTAATCCCCTTTTAAAAGTAGCATTGTGTTGCAAGCCTCATGCTACTTGCTGGCTTGCTCAGACCATTAAACTTGAATCCCTGTGACTGCTTGTTTACAGGATGCGTGATGTTTTAGGCACAGGTTCAACTGAAATGGGAAGAGCTGCAGCCTTTTCTTAGAAATGTTTGAATTTGCAAAGGGACTGGCTGTACTTGGATATGACTAAACATTTACTTTTAAAGAACATAAAAAAGCAATTGTTTTTGAAAACCTTTCATTTTAGCTGAACGTTCTAGAAGGATTTTTACAATTTGTTTTGATTAACGGAGTCTATTTATCCATTCATTTTCCTTTATTCTTCTTTATTGTACATTGTCTAATCTTATTTCTTCTTAAACTACGAATTGTAAGTTATTCGTGTTAAACTGTTAAGCTATGAATTCATTAACTTTTGTATTTCTTATCTTAGTGGGTTTTAATGTAACTTTAAAATTGCTGCTTTTGTAGTATGTGTATACTGTTATTTAAATATGTTATTTAAATGGTCTGATTGTGGCAGTTGTGTCAGTACACTGTAAGTGACTTCCTTAATGATCTGATTTTACTTAGCAGTGACATCAAAATATTACTACAACACAAGGACATTTAATTCTATTTGGAAGATGGTCAACAATGTTATAGCATTGAATGAAATGTAAGGGTCTATTGACAAAGCTTTAACTCTTGAACTACACTCTACAGTTTTGTGAATGTCAAACTATTTTATTCATAAAAACATTTTCTTAATAACTGTGTGAATTAGTCCTGTAATTTAGTAAAATTGGCCAGGGTTTCCTAAGATTTGAGAACTTTATCAAAACATGGTAAATATGTTATTAAACAAGAAAAGTTATCAAGATAAGGCTTTACTTACTGTATCTTCCTTTTGACAGATTATTAATGTGCCCATTTACTAACCCACAATTCAGAAACAATAGAAATGCTTAAACACACACACACATATATATATATATATATATATATATATATATATATATATATATATATATATATATATATATATATATATGCCATCTTTATCCTTAAAACAAAGATTATATGTATTGTGAAACATCTTTATAGCATGCATCTGCCTGAATGCAAGCTATGTGCCATTCACAAATCACATTGAATGAAAGGGGTTTGTTTTGAAGGATTTATTTGAAGAACTTAACCTCCTGATAAGGAAATATAGTAATACCTTACCATTATGTCATCAGTAGGACTTTCTAAAAGTTACTTAACGTTAAGAGCAAAATCAGAGGGTATGAATTGATTTATATGCTGTATAATACAATAAACACACAAAAAGCATACTATATAATAATAATAATAATAATAATAATACAGATAGTACTGTAGTGATCTTTTCATTTTTTGTCACTGTGACTGAACAATCTCAAGATAACGTAGGTGTGGCAGTTGTTGAGGCTTACCCATTCAGACATTCTACCACTTCTAGTACCAAAGTTATTATGTACTACAAGTACAAAAAAGGCACGACAAGACCATAAAACCAAGTACAATGGTAAGTGAACATTGAAAAAATGGTATAGTATTGTTCTGAGTTTTCTGGTGAAAAAATCTGAAAGAAAAACTGCGCCTGTAACTTTTGTCATAATGGAACTACTGTAACATAACAAGAGCTAACCTGTTTCCATGAGAAGCCTGCTTTTCTAAGCACATAGCACTCAAAAAACACACTCATGCATTCTGACAGTTTTTTTCAGCAGAAAAGAATAGATACCTGGCACAGTTTCTTCTTTGTGCCACCTGCAAGTTACGAATTGTTCATTGCTTCTGAGAATTCTGCTTTTACACCATGTTGCACTGCCAGAAGAATGCTGAGCTGATGCTCAAGTCTAGGACTGATTTATACCTAACCGCCTTGGATGTTTGAATTGGTCTAGAAGATGGATTGTTTACCTCAAAATCCAGAGGTGCTTGGCTGCAATTAGCACTAAGATTTGAGTTACAGCTCGTCTTTTCTATTGGAAGAGGCAGGTTTATAGGCATTTCCCTTTAGCATCTGGAGCTGCTTGAGTAGGTTTTGAGATGGAAATCTGCCCAGAATAAAACTCAGTGGGAAGAGAAGTTCTGTGCCTCTAGTGACATGAGATGGAGACCACGTTCATTTTAATGGATTTTGACATGGACCACTACCAGCATGGGACCAAAAAAGTTTTTATACTACTGACCCAATTAGATAGGCTATTTTGCTTACAAAAAATTATCTTCAGAATAAATAGATAAATAGCATTTTAGGAACCACCAGATATCTACTCATGGAACACAGGTTGGAAATGTTTATTATATAATCCCCATGAACAAGAAGCTTATTTTTAAAATGAACAAAACCCTAGGCAATGGCTAAATAAACTCTTGATTTTAAAATGTCTGCGATCTAAGAACAGCTGCTGTTTGTTTCATGAACACTTAATGCATTTCAGGAACAGTTTGTTGCACAATTTGGAATTAAGTTCTTCCCAATTCTTCCCAAATTTGTTATTAACAACACTCTCGCCATCTGCAGCTGGTACCTTGTATTACTTATCATGTTAAAACTGAAGCCCCATTCATACAAATATAGAGCATGCATCGGAATATAGAAAGAGATAGTATAAGTAAGAGCTGCACCCCTTTAATAGTCAAAGTTAGCCACTGAATGATACAAATATTGTTGATCTGTGTAAAACAAAGTAAACTACTGTCTAGATGTTGAGATTGTGAATATATTTATTTTCCCACAGTAATGAGATAATTACCTCATGATCTCTGTTGCTGTATTCAGTGTTGCTGCAAAATATTCACAAAGACACTTGAGAGTTTGTTTTATTTCTTAACTAGTAATTTTTTTGGGAATAAATTAGGGTTAGGGGTGTGCCTGACCTGTCCCCATGTCATGTCTACACCACATTACTATTTAGTCTATGCAACATTATTGCTGCTGCAGAGTCTCTTATGATAGGACCTTGGTTTTACATCTCATCTGAAGGATAGAGCACAAGGAGGTTAAGTGACTTGCTCAGGGTCACACACAGTGAGTTTGAGGGAACTTTGTGGTATCAAGCCCTGTTCTTTAACCACTGGGCCACCAAACCTACCACATGCAAACTTCAGCTTGCCATGACACAGATATATTTATTTATACATCTACAATCATCAACCATTTACAGACGACATTAAGACAACAAACAGCTTGTTGAGAGCTGCCAGAGCAATAACCATGTGACCATGAGATAGAAAGTGCCTGCTTCAGTGCCTGCTTAGTCGTCTTCGACTATCAGTGCTTCAGCACGTACTCCTTTGAAAACACATAATGCCAAGGAGCACATTGTGCAGAGTTACAATAATATGACCTCTCTCCTCTGTCTGCCTTGTAGACTTCACAGGAAAATGATGTGTCTCACATTCTCTTTCAGATTACTGTTTTACAACGTAACTGTCCCAAGTTCTGATCCTAAAGGAGCCAGCCTTCCCATGTTCTTAAATGGGTCTTTTTCAACATTTTACATTTAAAAATAAAACAGTAACACATTTAATCAAGTAGAGAAATCGTTTGTCGAATGGAATCTATGAAGAAGGCATTAGCTGTATCGTTCTGCTGCTTGACTTAATGTGTCTATTTGATCGATCGTAATGGTGACAGATATAAATACAGACATGGTTTAAATCATTAAAAGAAGGGGACTTTGAAAAAACAAACATCTCTAAATGTGTGTGACTATGTCACAAGGCTGGCTGATGTGGTGACGTCAGGCCAGAAGCATGAACAAAAACAAAAAGGCAAAGTACTGCAGTGCAAAGACACTGCAGCACCGTTTATTTAAATACAAAAAAAAATAAACAGTGAAAACACTACTCACAGAGCAAAATAAATAGTCAAACAAAAACACAAAAGAACGCTAAGGTCAGGCTGAGCAATTGCCTTCACTGATCCTTGTACATGTAAGTTAATCCAGTTTTCTTACTTTTAATTTCGATTTTGTTTTTGTTTTTGTCTTCTGTCTCTCTCACACCCGTTTCTCCTTCCAAACCCCCACCCCGAATCCAGAGAGCTGCAGGCTTTTATCCAAGTGACCATCTCCCGATTAGCAACAACTAATCAATGAATTAACTCGGGAGATGGTCACCTTCTACTAAGGTTTTTAACTGGGTTAAAAACTTCCCCCACCGCACTGCCAAACAATAACAACACAGTATTTTAAATACACAATAAATATTACATAATAATAATAATAATAATAATAATAATAATAATAATAATAATAATAATAATAATACAAATGAAAACAATAATCATAAATAATATGCACAAGGGGAGGGCACCCCATCACACTCTATTAATTGATTTTTGTGTTTAGAAGTAGGCATAATTACAGGCTGCTTTAAGATTTAAATAGTGATGGCGTTTAAGCTGACTGCTGTTTTAATCAGTTGGTCAGTTTCTTTTAGTTGTAGCTTAAACTGTATTTGATGATCTTTGAAGTTGTTGATGAACATTTCAGATTCTAGTAGACTGGAGGATGATTTGGATCAGCTGTACAGGATAATATTTAGATTATGTTAAGCAACATGCCTAAATTACCACACCAATATATACAAATATACTAATACAAATGTACTTTCTAGTTTTGTGCTTTCTTTGTGTGACTAGATTTAAAATGGATTTTTTTTTTTTAAAAACATCATTTATAGAGGAATGTTTTCTTTTTGTTTGTTTTTTTTTTAAATAATTTATTGTGCCCAATGAACAAAAGCCCACAGAAAAATTCAAGTCTGTGGTGTGGGAATCATTTGTTGTTATTGTGGACAAAGAAGGAAAACAAGTTTTGCAAAAAACAAATTTTACATCTTAATTCCATTTGCTCTCGTGTTAAGTTTGTAATAAAATCAGGCATTTACAAGATCGTACTTCAGTTCATTTGATTTTCAGATAATGTATTTATCTTTGTATTTTTTTTACACAAACATATTATATATTTAAGTTTACAGTCCTCAGTGTAGGTTCATGGTGGAATAAACAATGTATGTAGTTCAGCCAGATTTCCAGGTTGACTGGAAAAAAAACACTGCTTTAATACAGTATCTAGTCAGTGCATATACTAAGCTGGGGAAAGGAAAAGCATCTACTGTTTTTTGGGACCGGGTCGGATCCGGGTCTAATAACAAGAATTTTACATCGGGTCGGGTAAATAATTGTCGGTTCGTGGTCGGGTCAGGTTGATTAATTTGGACCCGTGAAGACCTCTACACTCAAATCTCAGGCTACCATTTCCAGGCTTGCAGTGAGTGAAAAAAGAAACTAGCTGACCTTTTAAACCATGTGGACAGGCCTGATTGATAATCTATAAATCAATTAGCACATGGCCACATTCCACAACTCTAAGAAAGCATGGGAGTTGAAATCCATCCTTTACAAAAATGAAAAGAAAAACAAGATACTACAGGTATTTATGCGTGGAGGGCCTCAGCCCTGCCACCAGAAGCTATACAGTAGTAATTTAAAGAGTGAATATGTTATTGTTTTGATTTTTTTCTTTCTATATACAGTATGTATATGCATCTCAGTCAGATCTTCTGAAGAAAAATGTATTTTTGGAATCCTAACATTATGAAGCTGTGTTTTGCTTAAGTGAAGGTGTTGAAACAAACTTGATACAGTAGCTTCCCAGTTCCATGAAGCAGTAAAGCTGGCCATGTCTTCTGAAGCTGCGTTAACATTCTACTTCTTTACGTTCATCTCAGTCTTAAGGAACTGTATTGTGGCCTTCCATGGCTTCCTGTTTCACTGGGGTATAAAAATGAGGTAACACACATATGAAATCCATTTGTCATCCATCACCATGGGGAAAGGCAAAGAACTCACAAATGAAAAGAGACAAATGGTTGTTGACCTTCATAAATCAGGCAATGGGTATAAAACAATAGCTAAAAAACTAAATATACCACTTACCACTATTAGGGCAATAATTAAGAAGTTCAAAACCACTGGAACAGTGGTAAATTTGCCTGGTAGAGGACGCAAGTGTATCTTGTCCCCACGCACAGTGAGGCAGATGGTTCAGGAGGCAAAGGGAAATCCAAGGGCCACAGTTGGAGAATTACCTTTATTGAAAGCAACCAACAAATGTAAGCGCCTGGAGTTTCTTAGATGGCATTGGCACTTCAATTGGAACCGGGTGCTATGGTCAGATGAGACGAAAATAGAGCTCTTTGGCCACGCACACCAGCGGCGGGTTTGGCGTCGAAAGAAGTATGTGTGTGTAGAAAAGAACCTCATACCTACTGTAAAATATGGTGGTGGATCTTTGATGTTATGGGGCTGTTTTGCTTCCACTGGTCCTGGGGCCCTTGGCACATATTAAGCACTGTCACATTCAAAATGTATCATTATACAACAAATGTTCCTAAATATTTAAATGCTTACCTGAAAAATAGTAAATGCTTAATTGTAGAATTTTTCATTTTTATGTCCACCTGTTAAAGATATTCTACATTCACTATCAATGAATTATCAAACAAAATAAAACCATAAATAAATTTAAAAAATAACAGACGTGTGAAATGTCCCCTTCTTGTACTGGACAGTGATCTGTAGCAAAACATCTCCAATCTTTGCAGCTGGTGTTTTTTTTCGTTGAAGACATTTTAAAGAAATTGTGCAGCTCTGTGCAGTGTGTTTATTTACCAGAAGTAAACTAAAGACGACTGTGCAGTTTAACAGGTAGTGCCTCAATAAGGCAAACGTTTGCTGTGTTTATTTTTAAGTGATAAAAAATATGTATATTTACACTATTGTAAAATACAGCCTTAGTCATGAATCTGTAGCACACACAAAGAAACATTGCTTCTTGAAACATTAGGGCTAACAAGAGAGAAAGAGAGTGCAAAACAAATTATATTTTTCAGATTGCAGTAACTGGACCAAGCTTTAGTGAAAAAACTGTGTGTGTGTGTGTGTGTGTGTGTGTGTTTTCCCATGATCTGTATAACAGAAATCATTATTTATTCCATTATTTATTTCTTAGCAGACATCCTTATCCAGGACAACTTACACTTGTTACAAAATATCACAGTACAAAATATTACATTACAAAATATCACATTACAGAATATTGTTGTATTGATGTTTTAGTGGTTTTAAAGATTGGATGTGATTTTGATCAGGCAGATGAGATTATAGTGGATTTGTATAGCCAGTTATTTTATTTCCATGCATTTCTTTCCAAAAAACATTGAACATAAAATTGTTTTCCTTCACCACTTGATACAAAAGGGCAACCCAAATTACATAGCTCTACTATATAGTTTGTTTGCCAAAGATAACTCTTACACAACACTTTTGCTGGTTCCTTTAGGTTTTCTCAAGCAAAATAAAGAGCTGCAGAATTTTAATGGAACATCCTCGTTCATTATATACCACCCCCTTTTTATAATGCCACACTCACCAGATATTCCTGAACTGATATGCACCAGTATAATCCAAACCTGTGTGCCCTTTGTTATACAATCATCTGGCAATGCGCCTAGCCAAGTAAATGTACATAAATACAATGCAGTCTACCACACTCTACTGCCAGCAAGATACTCCAAACCAATTGAAAAAATAAAATAAAAGTTTTGATTGCTAACATGCGCAGGTTTTCTAGTTTATTGTGTTTAATGGCCCTTGATGCCAAGTTAAATTGGCAGTTTGGCCTCTGTTCTGTATGCAGTGGTATAATAATAAAGGAGGACTATATACAAAATGGTATCTAGTTATTTTAGATGCTCTGACGAAGGTCTGATGACCGAAACATAAGCTCCTTTCTGTTTTCTTTTTTTTAAAAACAATAAAGTGAGATTTTGCATAATGCAGTGTGCAGGATTTTTCTAATACTTCTAATTTGCTTTGTGATTTCCGACACATCTATGGCTACACTTATCGTGAGTGCAGGTGTTTCATTTATTTTGGCAATAGGCAGGCAAATTGCCCACTGTATATTTTAAATGTGGGACATGGACAATTTTTCCACTGTGGAAAATCAGGCCAGGTAATTTTTAGAATCTCCAGGGTTATTGTTTCTACGCAAACTTTAATGACAGAACATTTTTTGTGTGTGACTTATTCGGTGGTGGGTGGGTTGCCTCTCTGTTTGAAGCATGTGAGTGCTGCGTTTACTAACATAATGCTTAAGAAAGATAACAAAATGCAAAGGTAAGTGCTTTAATTAGAGGTGCTTTGAAGCTTGATTATTCTTGAGTAGGCCTGTGAAATGCACAGACTTCTAGGAAAAAGAAACTCTTTCATAAGAGCCAATTAAAAATGAAGTGGCATAGTAAAATCGCACAACATGCATATTCATGCTTGCCAAGGTGTTTAGCATTACAAATTGCAAAAGTCTGTAAAATGAAAACACATTTACTGCATGTGGAGTCACTGTACTTGTGTATTTAAATGCATTACATAAAAGGCTTTGAATGTAGACCAGAATGGTTGTGAAGCACATCCATATCAGAAGAGTGTATTGTTTTTTATATCATTAAATCATGCAACAGGTAAGGAGTTTCTGTAAAACAATAAATATATAGGAAGGTTTTTAGTTAAAGATTTTTAAAAAAAACAGCACATGTTTATTTTGGGAGCCTTCTTATAAATTATTCTGTGTCAGTTTAAATCAATTGAATAGACTCCCATATACTGTATGTATGGCAAATAGTATATATATATATATATATATATATATATATATATATATATATATATATATATATATATATATATATGAATGGATATATAAACATGAATGGTAATATTTATTTTTCAATTATATTTGCATAGGGGATACAATAAATCTAAAACTAAGGCGAATGTGCGATCAAAGATGTTCTGAGAATTGTGCAGCTTTCCAGTTTGTGGGTTTCTCTTAAGCAGCATCACATCCAACAATTCCTGAAATTTAGGGTGCCGCAAAATGGAGGCGTTACCTTTTGGGAAGGAACTGAAGTTTTATTAAATAAATGAAGGGACTGAAACCCCACGAACATATATTTTCAAATGTATTAATTAAAGCATACAAAAGTACACTAGCCCTTTATTGATGTTGTGGTAGGCTGGGCTAGATAGCTATCACATTTTTTAATTAAAATAGGAAGTCTCAAGAACATGAAAAGATAAGTGAAAATGCTGATAGATATTTTGAATTGCTTGACTAATGCTGTAATATGAATTAACATAAACTTCTAAGTGTATTTTCACAGTATGTATGTCCTGTAATGTAGAGAGATGGCCGCCATCTGTTGGAGAAAGTAGGTACTTCATGTATCTGTCCGTCTGTCTGTCAAAAGTGCATTTTTATATGTGCATACAGTCGTCGTAATCTGTTTTTTTTATTTTACTGATAGCTCAAATTTTGTACAATACAATCTTGTTTCTAGAAATAGTTATCGCACAACTTCAGAACAGATCAAATAAGGGATGATAGAAAATGAGAATCAAAGCCAAACCAATGAATAAAAGTGGGAAACCTGCTGCGATACGGTGTCAGTCCATTATATATATATATATATATATATATATATATATATATATATATATATATATATATATATATATATATATAAGATTGTGTTCCTTGCTAACATACCTTATTATTGTGAATAAAATCTATATTTGAGTGTGCGCTTATGCACAAATACAGGAACATGCAGAAGACCGACCAAAACAGTACTTCTATATATAAGCATGTTCTTAAAAAAATTGATTATTCAGGTTCAGTTGAAAATAAATATAAAATGTGTATCTATGTAATAATGATAATTATATATGAATGACAGCACTGCATGTATTTGTAAACAAATTAACACACAGTAACATTATTTTAGCGTTTCAGAATCTGTAGGTATATGGCTCAAAGTAAGACCAGTCCTGATGAAGTTGCTGTTAAATATATGAATAGAAAGAACATAGGTATAACTAGAAAACAGAATACCTACAGTGCCTTGCAAAACTATTCAGACCCCTGACCAATTCTCTTATATTACTGAATTACAAATGGTACATTGAAATTTCTTTCTGTTTGATATTTTATTTTAAAACACTGAAACTCAAAATCAATTATTGTAAGGTGATATTGGTTTTATGTTGGGAAATATTTTTAAGAAAAATAAAAAAATGAAATAGCTTGCTTGCATAAGTATTCAACCCCCACACATTAATATTTGGTAGAGCCATCTTTCGCTGCAATAACAGCTTTGTCTTTTGGAGTAAGTATGTACCAGCTTTGCACACAGTGTCGGAATGATTTTGGCCCATTCTTCTTGGCAGATTTGCTCCAGGTTGTTCAGGATTATTATTATTATTATTTATTTCTTAGCAGACGCCCTTATCCAGGGCGACTTACAATCGTAAGCAAATACATTTCAAGTGTCAGGATGGTTGGACGATGCTTGTGGACCGCAATTTTCAAATAGTGCCACAGATTCTCAATGGGATTGAGATCAGGACTTTGACTGGGCCACTGTAGGACATTCACCTTTTTGTTCTTGAGCCACTCCAATGTTGCTTTGGCCTTGTGCATGGGATCATTGCCCTGCTGAAAGGTGAATTTCCTCCCAAGCTTCAGTTTTTTAGCAGACTGAAGCAGGTTCTCTTGCAGTATTTCCCTCTATTTTGCTCCATCCATTCTTCCTTCAATTTTAACAAGATGCCCAGTCCCTGCTGATGAGAAGCATCCCCACAGCATGATGCTGCCACCACCATACTTCACTGTAGGGATGGTGTGTCTTGAGGCATGGGCAGTGTTAGGTTTGCGCCACACATAGCGCTTTGAGTTTTGGCCAGAAAGCTCTATCTTGGTCTCATCTGACCACAAAACCTTTTCCCACATCGCAGCTGGGTCACTCTCATGCTTTCTGGCAAACTCCAGACGTGCTTTCAGATGGTACTTTTTGAGTAACAGCTTCTTTCTTGCCACCCTCCCATACATGCCAGTGTTATGCAGAGCTCTTGATATGGTTGACTGGTGCACCATTACTCCACTCCCAGCCACTGAACTCTGTAGCTCCTTCAAAGTGATTGTTGGCCTCTCTGTGGCTTCTCTCACAAGTCTCCTTCTTGTTTGAGAGCTGAGTTTTGAGGGACGACCTTTTCTTGGCAGTGCCTGGGTGGTGTGATGCAGCTCCCACTTCCTGATTATTGATCCAACTGTGCTCACTGGGATATCCAAACACTTGGATATTATTTTGTACCCTTTCCCTAATCTATACATTTGTATTACTTTATCTCTAACTTCTGTAGAATGCTCTTTGGTCTTCATTTTCCTTTAGATTCACAGCCTGACCAATGATCCTTCAACAGTGGGGTTTTTATCCAGAAAATGTGACAGCAACTTTAATGGTTCACAGGTGGAGGCCAATGGTAAGGTAATTGTGTCCTCGTTAGGGCAATTTCTTTCATCGGTATAAACTGGGAGCTTCCACAGCACAGGGGTTGAATACTTATGCAAGCAAGATATTTCAGTTTTTTATTTTTCTTAAAAATATTTCCCAACATAAAACCAATGTCACCTTACAATAATTGATTTTGAGTTTCAGTGTTTTAAAATAAAATATCAAACAGAAAGAAATTTCAATGTACCATTTGTAATTCAGTAATATGAGAGAATTGGTCAGGGGTCTGAATACTTTTGCAAGGCACTATATATAAGACCTCTGCGAGCACAAGTAATTAAGAGTATCAGAATCCGGGGCGTATAGAGGCTTATATCTATCAGCCTGCCTGAATGTCACACTCAAATTTTAACATGAGCATAATGTGAATGTATATTATTTTAATGCTGTATTTGGTATTTATTTACCCCTCCGAGTCTATGTGTTTTCATTATATTTTTCTACTTTATACACAAGATGGCAGTATTAAACCACTCACTTCTACACTTCCTCCCTCCTCCCCTTATCTAGCTTTTTTAAATCATAAAGGCATATTGCTATGATAACCTTTGATTGCCAAAATACCCCACTTCGATTACCCCTAGGAAGCTCCTCGCAGAGTTTTATCTTGGGATTTCAGGAAATAGAGGTGATATTTACGTTGTTATTGCAAACTGCTACACAGTACATGATTGACATTATTGGCCATATTGTTCTTGTTCTTTAACGTTGAGTAGACAGGATGTTCAGAATATTCTTCCTTTACTGAGAAAACATAACATGGAAATCATTTTTGTATCCACCTTGAACCCTATTTTATGGCGCAACACAGCGTCAACATAAGCAAGTATTGATATAAAGAGTCTCGTCTCTGCCTTGAAATTGAAACATTTGGTACACTGCATAAGTAATCATTATTACACTACTGACAATTGCAACACTAGTAATGGCACATGATCATTATACTTGCAGGGCACATTTTCACAGAGTCAGGTGAAGAACTTGCTCTCCCTTGAAGTTTGACATCTACTCATATACATAACAAATGGACTGAAATGCAGGTACCTATAGTGCATGTACATAATCTGGGGGTTTGGTTAGACTGAAGTGTTAACAGTGGTCAAGTTAAAACCCCAAACACCTCAAATAGGTAAACCACAAACTCTAGCTAGTGACTTTAAATGTGTATTCAAAAGCGCGGTTCACCTTCAGAGGTATAATAAATACTTTCAGTGTAATTATTTATTTTGATTGCTTAACAATACTGTGTAAGCAGTATAGGTATAGAGCTGCATGTTATTACATTAGACATCGCCTATATGATGTTACGCTGTGATGGGTCTAACAAACTCCTCCTAAATTGGTCACATGTGAGTAAACTTGAAGACGCTATACAAATAATTGGCAAAGTTAAAACGGGGTAGAAAAATAATTCGGAAAAAGGGGAAGATGTAATAAAAATGTATTAATTATACAGTTTTAACACCTGCTGTTTTAATTACGGAAGCCTTCCGAGCGAGGTCACGCGGTTAAAATGAGGAACTTTAAACACTCTTAACAAAAACCCATGTCATGCAGTCGGGCACATGCAGTGGAGTAGCTTGCCACCCGTTCTCATATAATTTGCTCTCTGGTTGTTGAATGTGAGTAAGAACGATGGAAATCTATAATACATTTTGTTTCGTTTTGCTCGTTTATTACGCTTGCTGCAATGAGATCTACAGATTTGACGCTGATATCAATAACCTAGCTATTGGAAAAAGTAAAGTTTACGTGGCAACCGAGAGCCACCTTTACCAGCTGAACCATGATTTGAAGTTGGAGATAAAAAACGAAGTCTTTGCCAACAATGCTAGTTGTACCGGCAGTACATCAAACTGGATCAAACTCTTGGTGGTATATGAAGACAACAACACATTAATTCAGTGTGGCACAAGAAATAATGGGGCTTGCGAAGTGAGACGTTTGAATAATATTTCAGACATCATACTTTCAGATGAGGTGCCCGTTGTTCCTGTCTACTCTGGTTCAGCACTAGGTTTCTTATTCAAGGCTGAAACTAAAACATATTTGGCTGTTGCCGCGTTTAGAAAAAATCTTCCGCCGAATTGTAGAGATGATGACCTACAGCTAATAACTGTGAGGGACGTTGTTGGTTCAGACATTTTTCTAGAACATCAAGCCCCTCATAAACCCTTTATTGCAGTGCGGGAAAAGAAACACCGGTATGTACACTTTGTGGACGGTTTTCAGTGGTTACAGAGGATTTATTTATTTTTAAATATCAATTATACATCTGAAAGAGCGAGAATAATTGTAATGGAAACTAAAAAGGACAAAGTGGATATTTTTAACTCTTTTACTGCTGTGACTCTGTTGTGCTGCAACGATAAAGCCCGGCCAGAGCTGCTTTCCTCATCTTTAATACAGCTGTCGGGAGACAGCGCGCTCTGGGCGGGGATTTTCACAGCTGGAAAGTCGGGTGGACCTGATACTACAGCGCTGGGTATCGTTAACCTGTCGGATGACCAACTTCAGAAAAGCGAAGCCAAGGATGATGATGATTACTTCTGCTTTTTAGACTGCAGTGAGACTGCGGTATGTATTTTGCAGTATACTGTTTTAACATAATTCTGGGGGTTAATGTAAAAATACATTTTATATTTCTATCAATTCTCCCAGTCGACCTAAATGGTAATAATATACAGTGTAAATAACACAACTGATTTGGTGGTTAAGAAAGTGGAAAAATTAACAAATTCTTATCTGAGCCTATCGGTCACTCAAGTGATGGGCCTACATTTTATGAGAATTTAGTAGCTTTTAATGTATTCTACGAAAAATGTATAATAGGTATTACTACAAGAAACAGTATTACTAAAAATGACTGCAATGGAAGTACTGTACTCTACAGTACTATTTCAAATGCTCAGTGTGTAAATATTATTTTATTTCTGCAGTGTATTAGTGCCATGTGCTGATGCTTTATGGTGTTGGCGGCCCATAGACAAAGTATTATTGTACTGGAACGAGACCTATATATTTAAAAGGGTGTCAACACTTGCTAACTCTTGTTAAATATAAACATAGGTGCCAGTTTGAGCTACCGCTGTGCTTGTGATATGGCGTCATGTTTTAGAGGATATGGTGAGCTATTCTGGGATACCAAGATATTTGGTGTGAGATAAAAGGGTAAACCCACAATTATTCTGTTTCAAGGCTGGTGACAACATAATTTCAATCTCTAGTTTTTCAAATGTCACATTGTAACTTTTTTTCCCCACGTTTTATTTAAGTGATATTTTAGTGTCATTGCCCTTGAGGATAGTAATGGGTTTAATTTGTTAGGCATGCTTAGTGTGGGCTGAACCAAGGAATATTTAAGCAAATCACATGACAGGGAGTCAGTGGTGGGGATAGCGACACACCTTGGAGCCGCTGTGAGGCCTCTCTGTGTGACACCAAAGAAAAAAAACAAAACAAAACAAATGGTAATACTAGTATCGGCTCTAATAAAGTGGCCAGATAGTCTAAGTATGTGCACAATCTTTTCTTTTCAAAATCATTAAGATTTTTTTTTATCATAGTGTATGTGTGTTTACGTGTTGTGTGTGTTTTATGTCGTTCCCATTGTTTGTAATTGTGTTCCCTTCCCCCTCTATATTTCCCGCCGTTGTTTAACTGTCTCTGTTGCTGTGTGACCCTAGCCTCCGCGCAGGGGCATGTTCTGTGTCTCCCCTGTGATTGGCCTTTCCCTCTGTATCAGTCGTGTAGTGCATGGTCTGTGTCTCCCCCATGCTTGGTCCCATCTGTGAGTCACTGTGTGTTCACGTGTTCGGTGTGTTCCCATTGGCCCGAAGTGTGCAGCTGAGGACCACTGGGATGTGTTGAATAAAGTAGCGGAGGCTGTGGTTATAAAAGGCGCTGCGACACCCTGTTGTTGTTGTGTCGTGGTTTCCATGGTTCCGGAGTAGCTGACAGGGAGCTGTGACCTGTGTGTGTGCTGAATAAAGAAGCTATTGGAACGAGAAACAAGTGTGTCCATCTCTCCTGTTTTCTGGTTGCCTGTGAAATGCTACATTGGTGTCAGAAGTGGGATCCAGAACAAAAGCTCAGCATCAAACAGGAGCAGTGAAAAGAGATGGACTGTTGGATCCCAGACCCGGTGGGATGGCAACCTGGAAGACCTAGTGCCTTGCCTGCGGGGAGTTCGGGCACAAGGAGGTACCACCTGCCCCGAAGCAAAAGAGGAGGAGGGGCGTCCGTTCTCGCCGACAAGCGAGGGAACTGGTGCCGCTTCCAGCGTTGGAGAGGGAGGTGCTGCCCTCCTGGGTGCCAGAGAGCGCAGCCTGTGCATTGGAGAGTGAGACGGAGCAGTGGAGTCTGTCTCTTCTATTTTCTGGTTGCCTGTGAAACTCTGCAAAATTGTATTGTTACTTACTTAGTTACTTAGTTCTTCCAGTGTTCTTCGCTATATTGTATTGTGAACTGCATATTATTTTTTTGACCTCAGTGTAAGGTTTACAACCCTAGAAGGAGACCACCTGAAGAATTAAAAACATTTAATTGCTTTTTTTCTCATCTTCCAGCCCTCCTCAAGCAATAAAACTATTCCAATGAAAGCAGCGCTGGTGCATTCTAAGATGACATCGTTAGCAACAGTTGCTATCCACAATTGGGTGGTGGTGTTCATCGGGACTGGGGATGGGCAGTTGCTCAAGGTCAGTGACAATCGTTCATAGCCACTAGTACAGTAAGTGAGGAAGATGTTTGAAAATGATTTGTAATGTCAGAACTGAAAGTGGGTGTAGCTAACAAAGTACTTTCGTAAATCTTAACTGTCCTGCACTTCCATTCACTAGAAAGTTCTCAAATGTGCAGTATTTTGTTATTTGGTAAGTTATAAAGAAAATAATAGACCACTGGTCCAATGATAAATGAAAGCCTTTGGTAATATCAATAAAGTATTTAATGTATCTCGTTCAGGGTTAGAAATAAATAACTTCAGCTGTAACAGCAGATCATTTTGCTGTGGCAGGATAGACTAAGATTTATTTTTGGTAGGTTGGAGACATTTTCTGTCAAGTATATTATAAGCCTGATCATTTCAAAGAGTATAAGAGTACAAAATTATTTCTTAAAGAAACTTTTAGGAACCTTTTTATACATATTTGAACGGATCCTATTAAAAAGTTTTTCCACCAAAAAACAAAAACAACAACAAAAAAACGTGTTCATACATCTTGTATATGAACCAGCATGGCTGTTTCTTAAATGAACTTGTAGCTACATTATACTGAATAACCAAATCCTACTTTTAAAAAGATATTCAGATACAATGCAATATTATTCCTTATTTGCTCTAAATTAAATATAACTATTTCCCTACTTACAGATTGTTATGGACCAGAATCAGAAATTGAGTTGTCCAGAAATCCTGTATGAATCCCCAGCAGAAAAGGCTGTGTTTTTTAAAATGTTACTGGACCCTGTCGATCAAGAGCACGTATACATGGCTTCTGGAAACGAGGTACTTCGTCATTTGAGCATGATTTGAGAGGGAATGTATTTTGGAGGGAAATCAAGTAAACCGTGCTGTTTCTCTTTGTAGCTCACCAGAATAAAAGTAGCAAACTGTAGGAAATTGGACTCCTGGAAAACGTGTTGGTCGGCACAGGATCCCTTGTGTGGATGGTGTGCTCATGAGAACAGGTCTGTACACAGATACACATTTTTACACTCCTTTTCAATAGCAAAATGCTTTCTAAGCAGTTGCAATGCCTGAAAAACTACACCATAAAAAGAAAAGAGGGCAAGACATGTGAAATCACAAGACATGTGAAATCACAAGGTGGCCACATGATTGAGGTCGACTTATAAAATTTTACACTTAAGTAGTCAGCATTACACTATCAAATGAACTACTGTGTTGAACTTCTTGGCTTTGAATAAGACAGCTTTCACACAAAATTATTCTTTCTTTTTTTTAAAGTCAATCGTGTCTAGAATGTATCAAAATAAAATGTTAAATATTTTCTCAAATCAACTGTTACTGAAGTAATTATCCACATATTTGTTCAAGTTCTGTTTAGTTCATCTAGAAACTTAAGATGTGTGTCATGCCACTTACAGCATACCAGGGGCTCCCAAACTCTGCTGACGGCTATAACACTAGGCATCACTAACTGATGGATCCATAGAATTCAGTTATAAACCTCTTTTGTTGAGAATAGTAAATACCTTTAGTGCAGGCATTGGAAATTAACATTCTAAATAAGTGACAGATCTGACATTAAGGTTGTATTCAGTGTTAAATTTGAAGTAACCCCAAGCAAATGAATAAGCAGATTCCCAGACTTGTGAAACAATCCTTTGTCTTGTGTCTGGAAATATTTCTGTATCTGAGGACACAACAGAGTAAGCTCACCCTCAATTGTAAACTCTGCATTTGAACTGCTGCTGTACAGTTTAGGCAGTCAGCTTTCACAAGCTACCATAAAGTAATTAAGTATGTTGCCCACAATCATTTTGCAAAACCTTTCCACCTTTTTTCTGGTTTTCTAGGATTAAAGCTATTTTTTTCAAGCAAGTGTAAGGGCAAAGGAAGGAACAAAACAACAGTAATGACAAACCAGCAAGAAATGAGCAGTAAATGAGTTACAGATTTCAGCGCACAACCTGTTTTTGAATATGTAGTATGTTTTCTTGTATGGATATTTTGGCTTATAGGTGTTTCTTTGTTTCTCAAAACTTGCAAATGACTTGTTGGATTGATTTGAAAATGTGTATATGCATTCATAATGATGGGAGAATGAACATGGCCAAAACACCCCCACTGGATATTAGTAATGTAGATCTATGAGCATTATTATTTGTGAGCGTGCAGTAGAGTGATTTGCAAACAACCTTCTAGTTTGCTGCTGGTTTTATTCCATTTAAGTTAATTTGTTCTATTGTGGCAATGCACAATTTTGCAGCCCAATATGTACTGTGTACTATGCTTTACATGTGCTGTTACAAGGGTGCTCCCACACCATTGAACTGTGAAACCATTCGGTGCAGCCTTGGAAATGTGCTTCTTACGTTTTTTGTTTGTATTAATTTGTAGATGCACTTTGGCGAATGAATGCTCAAGACCAAACTCGATTTGGGCTACCATAGCAGAGGGGTCTATTCAAAACCCCAAACAAATATTTTCCTATAGATTGATGAACAGCTCTTCTGAAAATAAACAGGTACAAATACAAATAGTTAACATTTGACAAAATTGTCTTTTTGTGAAGCAGGTTGTTCTTTCTATTCATTCATTCAATCATTCATTTGCCCTTAGGATATTCATTTGAAGGCACAAGTCTATGTAAATAACTCAAGAGACCATCCCTCAACTTGTTGGCTAACAACAGCTGAAAATGAACATCTTTGTGAAAAACACAACACAATGTTTCCAGATTGTTCCTGCAGTTTTCCAAAAGACAAACTTAGTGCTGAAGGTAACTGTTTAATGAGCAGTTTGTATCTGGTTTGAGTGTTGATTTGTAAACCCTCCAGGAAGGTTTTACTTACTGTAATCATGTCCTTACTTCATACCCAGTACTAATATGCCAAGAATCCATACATACATACATACATACATACATACATACATACATACAGAACATGCATGCATGCATACACACACACACACACACATACATACACACATACATGTATGGTTGCATTAACTATAATATGTGGTAATTGTTTTTCAAGAGTCTGAAAGCTCTGTATTTGGGAACTACTGGAGCAATATCTAAATACATAAAACAACAGTATAATGGTTATAGACCATGTGTATTCCTGATGAGAATATTAAATATATTAAAAAAAAATATGTTCACGTTTCAAAACTATAAAATATTTTTTTGAACTGGCATATAAATTGTATTTTTAAAGTATGTTGATTAGTTTTAGTTTTAAGCACGGTAAGAGCATTGATATTTATGCCATACCTCAGTGTTTTTTCCTTCCTTCCTTCTTTGTAGGCCTCAATGTTAGTGTGACATTTGCAATTGGCACATTTACGTTCAATGAAACAATGACTCTACATAATTGTTTTAAAATTGGAAGCACCCCCACTAAAGTTCCGTAAGTACTGTCATATTTTAATTTTAGAAAAGGTGTTATTTATTTTCAATCATGCACACTTTAACCATGTGCTATATTCACAAAGAATTTAATGTAACCATTTTTGTAAAAGAAAAATGGAAGTTAAAAACAAAAATGGAAGTTAAAAAATCTTTAAATAACTCACTCAAAAAGTTAACAAAAATTTGTGAAAATTTAGCATGGTAGTAAATTATTTTCAATATGTATCTAATATCCAAAGAGCAGTTTCAGAACAAACACACTCCACCACTTGTGATTGAATCTAACTGGCAACCTAAACTGAAAGGCTTCACAGCCTACTTCCTAACCACACAGGCCCCGTCCCAGGAAGTGGCTGATACTCAAGTTACACATGCCCCTCGTGTTTCATAAAATTATACTTTTAAAATTGAAACATTCAGAAATAATAACTGACTGGCAAAAAAAGTGGAGATTTTAAGTAAAATTTGACTTTGCAAGGCAGTCGGTGCATGTGCATGTGCACTGTCCCTCAGCTGCAGTCAGTAGCAGCAGAGTGCACCTAGACAATTCTTGCATTTGTGTAAAACCACACGGGAAAGCACTATTTTGATTCACATCTAGCAGATCATATCTAAGCTTGCAAGTATATGCTTAGTGACAAGCAACATGCTACAGTGCCCCAAATCAGACACACCGGACAAGACCCTAAAGCACCACAAGACAATTCTACTATCAACCAATGACTAACTAATGTAACTGCTCTGTCACTTTTATACTGTACATTCAGTAACAAAGTGTGACGTGTTACATGGTTAGTCAAACATGGTTATCAAAACACTGCCTAATGTTTTTTACAGTGCCTACAAAATAGGCCTTAACCTGTAATTTGGCCACAAAAAAAAAAAACACTTAACTTTTCTGTTTCCAAGTTGTTCAGATTGTGTTTTAGCTGGCTGCTCCTGGTCTGTAAAAGACCATACATGCTCTTCATCATCCAATCCTCAGAGTGTGAGCCCTGGACAGGTAAGTGGAACCATGCTTACTCAAAGTGAATAACCAAATGGAAGCGTAGTTCCAAAAAACGGGTGCTGTTCATCATTCCTCATCTTCCGTTAGCTGCTGCAACTACTGAACATCCCGTCTGTATATTTTGTGAAGAAGATAATCAAATCCATTTCTTTCACTTTAATGGAAATCAAGTTGACAAGCAGTGATTATTGCAGTTTTACCGTTTTTTTAAAGGACTGTTTTTTTGAGTATTTAGTTATTTTAAAATGAGAGCAGACTAATAAACCCTCTCTAAAACTGTTGGATGGGTTTCATTAAAAAGTCCATAACAAACAGTCCGTAAAAATTGTGAACAGGGCTCCTCCGTCATTGGTAAATGGAATCTATTATTTTAACTGATCGCCATACCAAATTGAAATCCATTTTAACTGTGTTTTAATATTAATCTTAAAACTGTTGTTTTATTTTAATCAGAATTCATGTCCTACGCTAATCAAGATAAGCTTTGACAACTCCAGTAGAGAAATTCTTGTAAAATCTGAAAATACAGAGGCTTTAAAGGTAACTTTGTATTCTTATAGGTTAATACTGTACTTCCAATCCCCCCTGTTAAAGTCTTATGGAGTTATAAATGTGGCAAGTAAGAAATAAATACATAAACAAATTCTATACAAAAATTAACAATGACAATGGGTCATTTGAATCTGTATTGGCTACAGAGAGGAATGGGATAAACTACACACATCTTTTGCATGTTTTACTGTATCTAAATCACCACAAATTATCAATAAGCACATATGAAAGAAAATAGAATCTATAGTTCTATGCCTTGTATTCCCCTGTACACATTTTTAACATTTAGTAACATTCCATTGGTGTCTTGTTGTATTTTAGTTTTTTCAAGTTATTGACGTAAAAATACTTTTACCGGTACCCTAGGAAATAAGTTGATCGGGAAATAAGTTGATCAAGCTCTAGAATTTAAAGGGGGGGTTCCATTGTTTCTAATGTCTACGAGCTTAGGCTGGGAAATAAGTGGATCGAACCTTGGAAATAAGTTGATCGGATATATTAAACAATAAATAATTTAGAATTAATTTTCTAAGTATAATTTATATAAATGAGTAGATTGGATGTCTTCGACAGTATAATGCTAGATAAGGGAATGTGAATATCACTGTAGAACAGATATTTTAGCCTAACAAAAAATAAATAATTTAAAATTAATTTTGTAAGTATAATTTATATTAATAAGTAGATTGGATATATTTGACAGTATGATGCTAGATAAGGGAATGTGACTATCGCTGTAATATATATTAGCAACAAATACATAATTTAAAATAAAATTTGTAAGTAGCCTGTGATATTAATGTGTATTTCTGTTTGTGTAACAAACGTTAACTAGCAAAATGTGTTACATATTTAATGCTATTTCGCCTTTCTGGAGGTGTTACCATATAAAGAGTTGTCGATCACACAGTTTAATGTTCATACAAAAAGACAATGGCACAAACACACTCCAACATACACAGTCTTACAAATAAAACAGTCAGATAAAAATAAAAAAGCCATGCAGTGAACCTCCCCTTTAATCAAACTGTTGCCTCACCTTACTTTTGCCTACTTTTGCATTACTGCACTTGCGCGATCAACTTATTTCCCTGTTAACCTATTTCCTACGACACCGTTATTAACCAAACAACACACTCCAGGGTGTATAGTCGTCCTATAATATATGGATATCTTACATGACTGAAGGCATTTGGCTTCAACACAGTATAACATGTGATATTACTTATAAACAGCAGTGTCACATTATAATTTCTCTTATTTACAAGGTTATGATTATCAAATGTGTTTATATTACTCAACCATAGCCCACTTAATTTTTTTCACAGAACAGCAACGTTGTATGTAGATTTGGTGAACATAAAACTGTAAAACCAAAGCAGGAGAATGGAACTTTCAGATGCTCTGCAAACAAAGTGAGTGTCTTTCACAACTATAATCTTCTAAGCAGTGCTTCAGATAAGGGTTTGGGTCAGTGCGTAATTTACTCTCCAATTTAGGTACTATGGGCCTCATTCACTAAATGGCAGTAAATGACCAGAATTACTGCGTGGCAGGGAGAAGCCACACAGCGTGCAAAAATGAACCAGCAGTAGCTCTATGCACTAAGCTAATTATATGCACAAATAAAGCAAGCAAATGATTCATTTGCAAGCTGTCACAACACGTGGAATTCAGCATGCAGAATTCAACACGCAGATTTATGCATAAGGTTTACACACACTATTTTATAGTATATATTCATCAGGTGGTGAAAACTAAAAGTTGAAACGCGTCGTGGATGTGGATCAGAAATGTTTTTAAATTTTTTTATTTTTTGAAGTTTGTTCAATAAAAGAAATAAAATGAATTGAATCTTGGAAAACCTGAGTAGTATGGATCATTAAGAAAAACCGCAAGGTTTGCAGCAAAGTTCTCTCTGCCGCCCTGAATCATAAGGATAAAGGTTTGTTGGAATATTCCCAGCTGGTTGGCATAAATTGAGAGAGACAATCACTTTCTGACAGCTACCAACGAGGAGAGAGTGAGGAATCTAAACTTTACAGACCAGGAGCTAAATGTATTTGCAGAATAAGTGGTGGGGAATTATGAAAGGCTTTTTGGTGCTGAATCAGCGAGAACATTAACTTCAATGAAACATTAAGGACAAAATAAATGCGCTCCTGTGGCGGGGTAAAGGTGATGCGATGATGTCAGCCCCTGCTGATGGACCCGGAAGACAGACACACAGGCAGGGGAATGCGTTTAAGCGCAATGGTGCATATTTAACAAACACAAAAGGCAGCAAACAAAACAAACAGGAACACAAAACAAAACGGCTCGATGGCCAAAACAAAGGTATAGGTATATAATTACTCAGTATCTCGATCCCCATTCTCCTGTCTCTCTCTGTCTCACTCGCTAACTCCTATCTCCCCCTTTCTCCCTGAGTGGAGCTGGTGACATTTTTATGCGGCCGAGTTTCAATTGATTCTCATTATTCAATTGAAACTCGACCGCATATCCAGAAGAAATAATTAACAAATCAAAACAATAATATCAAATAATAATATTACGCCGGTGCGCGACGGCTGCAAACCCCGCACAGTCACAGCTCCGTAGGAGGAGGGCGCGGGTCTTGTCCAAATCACAGCGTCCTGCAAAACAGTCAAAGCAGAGAAAGTAATTGTTAATGGAACATTTATGTTTAGCTCTGCAAATCAAATAAATATTTGTTTGTGCAACTTGATCTCCCTCTGATTTATTTTGTAATATTAATCAAAAGTCAGCAAAGAACTCGCTCAGTCAATTAAAAGTTCACTATTTACATTTCAAAAGGTGTTTGGCGTCACTTTTTAAACATTAAATGCCATTTGATTGCTTGTATTTATGACTGCACCTCAACTCGTACTCTGTGTACATTCATTTATTGGAGTGTTGCATATACACCTGCCTCATAATCTTCATATATCCCGGACTATCTGATCATGTATGAGTACATTGTAACACTGGAACTCGAGTCGCTATTGAAACAGTCTTTAAAAACGAAACAAACTTTTGCTGGAAACAAGAGTCGTTTAAAATGGTCTAAGAAACAATAATATTGTTTTCCTTATTGGTCGCCTTGCTATAGCAATATAGCATCCCGACTCATCCAAACACAGAATACTGTTTTTATTATATAGATTTACCTTCTAAAAATCTGGTTGACAGATAGGTAAATTGGTAGGTTAGGTTGAGGGAGACTAAGACAGCGCTGAGAAATCCAAAGGATCAAGAATCCAGTCGTTTATTCAACAGTCACAAACACACATTACAAGTGAGTGTATTCAACTGTACGTTTATGTAGCAAAGTGGTTTGCAGTGTGCAGGTGTAGGGGTGATGCAGTGCTCAAGACAAGGACAAACAACAAAGTACTGGTGAAATGATGGTTTATTTATTTGTCATCCACAGTCTGATGACAATAGTAAATAATAAATGATAACAAGCAATACACAGCGTGGTGTATTGCTCCATTTAATCCTGTTTAATCCAATAGACATGACAAAACAAACAAAACACTCACGATAACAATACAGGTTCTCCTTCCGGTTCAGCATTAACCATAACAAAGGAACAGATCACCTCGCTACGTCCCCTTATATACCGTCAATCACGCCCCCTTGGTTAACGACTGCAACTGCTCTTCCAATCCGCGGCTGCCACACCGTTTCCCTTCTGGGTCGATGATTTAGTGTACCGTAGCTCCGCCACCCTTTCTAGACGGCCAACTTCTGCCTAACCCTGGGAATGAATTGTCTGGCCATCCAGTCCAGGGCACTCTGTTCCCTTTACACAGTGCACTCACAGGTTGGGAGGGAGATTTATCACCAAGAATCATTCTCTGTCTGTCACAGTTTATTAATTTTTTTATTGAAAACCTGAACTTATTGGTCACATGTTTCTGGCAATTCCCAGGCAGGCTAAACAGCTGTCACGGCATTTCAATGATCCATTCTCTATGAGACGTCGGGAACCAACAAAGTACAAGAAATTTGATAACATGCAAACTAAAGCTTGGCAGCAAAATTGCTATGTGTATTCTTTACGCATTAAATTGAAATATCATGCAGAATTCTTTTTTTTTTTTCAATGTGTAAAACACCCAGTACGGCACGTACTGAAATATCATGTACTGAAATAATTCACTTAATGGAGTCTGTAGAAAACTGAGATGCATATCCACTATATTAAGGATCAAAAAGTGGTGATTTTAATTAATCAAATGGCACTAATAACTAAAATAAAATTAATGTTTCAAATACAGTGCAAATATTTACTGCTTACCGGTGAAGTTGAATATGGGTCATACTTAAACAATCTAATTTCTAAATGATTCTTTTAGTTGAATTTTTTAGAATCGATTATCCCTGTGGACATTGCCTACGATAAAGGTGGAATTGTTGACAACCCCAACCAACTCTCAAGTAAGTTGCTCCCATTTCTCTGTGTCTCCTGAGTATGAATGAAAGGGTGAAGAGTGAATGAAATTAGTATTTTTTTCAGAATTAAATGCACTGTGTGATAATTTAATTGAAACATACATTTTAAAAGAATGCTATACATGTATAAAATGACAATCAAAATTATACAAAACACAAAGTTGACCTTTGATTGACAAGAGTGACCAGATCTTGAAATATGATGTTGGATAACTTACATTTTTTTGTGCTGATTCAGTTTTCAGCTGTTTTCTTAATGCATCTGGATGCAGTCCAGATTTACAATTGGTGAGTAACCTTGGAGTTTCAATAGCTTTTTTTGCTTATTATATAAATATACTGAACTAAGCTTCATTATTTTATATTCACATGCAGAGCCCAATATCCATTTTATTATAATTGATCCTGCTTTTCTTTTATCGCATGTTATTATAGTGTTCTTTGAAATGTCTGCATATAAGGACATATCGACAGATGAAAAGGGGTCATGTGATCATGCTGGTAATGCTTAAAAGAGGAAATGGATTTTAAAGCATCAGTCAGCACTCCTTAAGCTTTATACAGCAATACATTCAATATCAGCATGATTTTTTATACCAAACAGAAAGCTCAGAAACAGAAACATATTATACTACAGTATATAGGGTTTTTTTTGCACAGTACTGCAGTATGCTAGCATTTATTTTGCCTATACAGTAATTAATGACATACTGGTTGATGAGTCAAAAGCACCCCTAAATGGCAGGTATCCATTGAAAATGCAACTAACTTCACCTACAGATTGATCCCTTGGTGCTTTGTGTATTATTGCCTGTGGATGGTGGGAATCACTTAACATTGACACACAACTACATTTTGTCTTACCAGGTGCCGGTTATTGACTCCATAGAGCCAAATAAAGTGTCAACACTTGGAAAAACCAATGTAATCATTAAAGGGAAATACTTTTCCAGAAGAACAACACCATTTAAAGTACTAGTAAAAGGAAATTCTTACTGCAAACCACAAGAGTAAGTAAATATTGTTTTAAAGCCATTAAATGTTTTGCCTTTCCAAATAGCTGAGATCAGGAGCCTCAGGAAGAAAGCCTCTGAAAATATCAATCTAATAAGATTCTCTTGCAAAAAAACAAAGGGAACAAATAAAAAGAGTTTCCAAATAGTGCCCTTTTATCAAATATATATGTAAGCTGAAGAATGACTTTTTAAGAAGATGGTAAAAGCAGGACTTAAATCTGTCATTTTTTTTTTCAAGAGCACAGATATTGAGCTCAACAGAAACAGAAATAAGGATCTCCCTGCCAAAGGCAAACAAGGATGTGAGGAACGTATGTGTGGAGCTGGGTGACGGCAGGTGCTACGGATCAGCTTTAGTAACATATCTCTCTTTACCGTTCTGTGAGAGCATTTTCCCCAAGGTTTCATGGGCCAGGTATTTGTTTGCAAATTAACATTACCTCACTGTTAGCATGAAGAATACTGAGAAATGTGTATATTGAAAAATATATTGAAAAAATACCCAACACTCCCTTTAGAGTCACAATTACTTAATTTGATCAATATTTCACAAAACAAGCAGTAAAAATAGCAGTATTCATTTTGAGAAGCTCAGTTTGCCAACAGGAAGTTTCACTTCCCTTACTGACAGACAGAACAGGCATTTAATTTAGATTTGTTTTTGCTAAATAGGCTATTTCAGTAGTGTAAATAGAAAAGCTGATTTTGTTGCATTGTGGACATATATTTTGTATTGATGAAAATCATCAGGCAAACTGTTTTTTTGTTTTTTTTTTCTTTTGCAAATCCTGGTTGTAAGCTGTTGCATTGATTGATTGTGGTAGACTATTGGAATATGCTTGTGATGGTTTCCTGTTTCGTACTGCATTAAATTGCCTTTAAAAAGTCCCTAACATTATTAATTATTTTAAACAGTGGGAACAGAAGAATCACAATTTTTGGAACAAAATTGCATTTAGTTGACTCTGTAAAGACTGGGAAGCATTTTGCTGATCCTTTAAATACGGTGGGTTCTCAAAAATATTTATAATTTATAATATTATTTGTTGGTTCATAAATGTAATGGATGATGTGGACATTGCTCAGTCCTGCAGTTCTTTGCTGAGAGGTCAGAAAGCCAGCCAGGGGTGGGAAGAACAAGATAACATATCCAATTGCTAATTGCATCTATTTTGTTATTACATTAATTAGTTTGATTGGTTATTTTAAGGTTTGTGTAGGTCATTTAAAGACAATAGTTTAGAGAACACTTGTATTAACTTGGACTGTCTTAATGAAGAACAGGTCACACTTAGCAGAAGTCCTGGCCTAGGTAAATGCCTGCCCATCACTGTGCCGAGCAGCTTTAAAGGCCACTGAGGTTTTTTCTTTGTATTCTGTTTTATTTGCAATAAATATCTTATGCTGTAGATAACAACTACATTTCATTGGTCTAAATTGGTCAAATGTGGTTTACACTAGACCAACCCCAAGGGGAAATCCTGTAAGATGCCTGCTAGTTTCCTATCTGACACTCTGCATTTTAACAACATTCTTTCCCATTTAATATACTGTACCGGCATCCCAATCCAATTTGAGAGTTTTTTAAAATGAAATAAAAATGACTTACTGTTTTATTTTTAGATGAACAGTTCCCAAATTTCTTACAATTCACCTCCAAATGCTGGAAAGTCTACTGTTTCACTTGTGGTGGATACAAATGAGTTGGACTGTGGTCATCTAATTTACCACCCTGACCCAGAGTTTCTGGGTTTCTCAGCTACTTCCGTGGGAAATGTCTTACAGATAACCATAAAGGTGATCCGTTGTCAGTTTTTTTCTTTAAACCAGGCTTTGCCAATTTATTTATTTTTTGCCAAGTACAGTATGTTTACATTTGTTTTATTTTTGTTTTTCAGAAAAAGAGGGATACATTGAATATTACAGAGGATGAATTAACTGTTCTGGCCAAATCTAACAATGAATCTTGTCCATGTAATGGTATTTTTATTAAAGAAAATGATAAGTCCGGTGATACATCAATTGTCTGCACTATAAACTATGAAGCTTGTAAACTGAGCACATCCAAACTGACACTGGAGGTAAGTTACTCATACAAGTCTCAAATATGAAACAGAGGGCTGTTCAGTTCAGATCAGTATACAGTACATATTATTTTTTTAAAAAAAGGAAAAGTAAAAAAAAAAGATGTCAGGCTTATGAAAAAAAATGTATTATTATACGAAAATAGGGAAAACCTAACAAATAAAAAAACAACAACATGGAAAGGGGTTGGGGTTGTGTGGTTTCTGACATTAACGTTTCTTATATCATGAAATAAAGTCTTTTTTTAATTTCTTAATTGCTTACTTCGATTTATATCCTAAACTTTTAAGTGCATGATTGAAAAATGTATAAATAATTGAACGATGGAGACAGATCTGTAAGATGTAATGGATAAAGGTGGTGTACAATGATTGGACAGGATCTCATCTGGTCCGATGCATCCTCTAACATCAGTCAACCAGGGCCAGGTTTATTAAGGGCTGTTTCGAAAGTTAACAAAAGGTTTTTTGACCACTTTGATAAAGCAGTGCTTTGTTCAGGGTGTTGTGAAGTTTGACTGAACAAGGAAATAACTGATTTATATAGGTTTTAATAAATGTAAAATATAAACTACATTTCATTCATTTAATCTTTTTACGTATTTCTTGTAGATCAAGCTGGGAAACTTTTCAACTGTTTTAGAACAGCCATTTAATTATTTGTGGCTCTTAATTGTCGTCCCATTTTTCATACTTTCTATAGTTGTGGGTAAGTTATTTTTTTCATAAGCATTGTGTTTTGCATACATCCTCATTATATTTTAATGAACAAGACTCGATTAGAAAGTTCCATCGATGAGGCTCCCGAGTGGTGCATCCAGTAAAGGCACTCCGCGTAGAGAGCAGGATGCGCCCTATAGCCTGGAGGTCGCCGGTTCGAGTCCAGGCTATTCCACTGCCGACTGTGGACGGGAGTTCCCAGGGGGCGTCGCACAATTGGCCGAGTGCTGCTCGGGTGGGGGAGGGCTTAGGTCGGCCAGGGTGTCCTCGGCTCACTGCGCACCAGCGACCCCTGCTTGGATCGGGCTGAAGCCTGCGGGCCTGCCTGTAAGTTGCCCAGAGCTGTGTGGTCCTCCGACGCTGTAGCTCTGAGGTGGCTGCATGGCATCTATAAAATATGTTCAGTGACTGTTTTTAAGCAAAGAGATATTGAAGCCAGTAATGATCATACTTTTTAATTTTTTTTAAAGTCTCCATCTACATAAATCAACGCAATAAAAGAGTAATGTCAAAGAATTTAAGTGAACAGCTGGAGCTTCTGGAGAGCGACATCCGGAACGAGATACGTGAAGGTAACCCTGACCCTTCCTGGGGACTCTACCAATAACCAGGAGCAGATTCCTTCACTTGGGTTACTTAAATATACGTGAAGGTAACCCTGACCCTTCCTGGGGACTCTACCAATAACCAGGAGCAGATTCCTTCACTTGGGTTACTTAAATATACGTGAAGGTAACCCTGACCCTTCCTGGGGACTCTACCAATAACCAGGAGCAGATTCCTTCACTTGGGTTACTTAAATATACGTGAAGGTAACCCTGACCCTTCCTGGGGACTCTACCAATAACCAGGAGCGGATTCCTTCACTTGGGTTACTTAAATATACGTGAAGGTAACCCTGACCCTTCCTGGGGACTCTACCAATAACCAGGAGCAGATTCCTTCACTTGGGTTACTTAAATATACGTGAAGGTAACCCTGACCCTTCCTGGGGACTCTACCAATAACAAGGAGCAGATTCCTTCACTTGGGTTACTTAAATATACGTGAAGGTAACCCTGACCCTTCCTGGGGACTCTACCAATAACCAGGAGCGGATTCCTTCACTTGGGTTACTTAAATATACGTGAAGGTAACCCTGACCCTTCCTGGGGACTCTACCAATAACCAGGAGCAGATTCCTTCACTTGGGTTACTTAAATATACGTGAAGGTAACCCTGACCCTTCCTGGGGACTCTACCAATAACCAGGAGCGGATTCCTTCACTTGGGTTACTTAAATATACGTGAAGGTAACCCTGACCCTTCCTGGGGACTCTACCAATAACCAGGAGCAGATTCCTTCACTTGGGTTACTTAAATATACGTGAAGGTAACCCTGACCCTTCCTGGGGACTCTACCAATAACCAGGAGCAGATTCCTTCACTTGGGTTACTTAAATAATGCAGGCATTTCTGACTGGAAATACCACAGTTTATTCCGAAAGAAATCCCAAACTGCCACCTGCTTATCTTTTTGGAAAATTAAATAAAAAATAAATATATTGGTATGTCTGGATGAAAACTATACCATCTTCCATTTAATCATAGAAGCATCCAGGCTATTTATACCAAGCTGTGTAGTTTCTCATTGGCTCCATTTCTACCTCATTTCAGTTATAGACTGCTGGTGTAGGCTTTGAAAGACAAGACCATTGGGACAATTACCTTTTACACGTAGTATATAAAACACTAGACACAAACACAGAAAACACCTTAACAGGACAACAACGGCAATAGGAATGAATAACTATGACAACTAACAGGATCTTTGCAAAGCAAGAAGCAATTTCATACATTTTAGTGGAAAGCTTGCATATTTGACATTGTCAGGTAAACCATTCCATAAAATTGGAGCAACATATGAATGAGGATCAAAGTCTGTTTCACAATAAAGCTTAAGTAGAGTTAATTATCTAGTCTTAAAGAATAGCTTATAGCATATAAAATGAAATTATTGTGATAAATTCAAATTAACACATTTCTTTCTTTCCCTTGTAAGGCTTTGCTGAATTACAAACGGATCAGACTGATTTAATAGAAGGCTCTGGAACAATCCCTTACTTGGACTATAAGCATTTTGCTATGAGAACATTTTTTCCTGAGGTAATAAGCCATTGCTCTCTTAATTATTTATTTATGTATTTATTTTATTTACATACTGCCTTTCTTACACAAGGCACTGTACATGCATTCATAAAAATACAATAAAATACAATAAAATATATAAAAATACAAAATAAGAGCCCAGACATGTTCAGCCTATAAAATAAACAAATAATAATAATAATAATAATAATAATAATAATAATAATAATAATAATAATAATAATAAGATAAACATTAAAAGCTAGCAATTATGTTGCATTAAAACCACTAAGATAAAAATGCAATTTTATAAAAATGTGTTTTAAGTTTAGACTTAAAAATACCCACAGACCCAGCTTCCCTAACACATGGAGGTAGAGCATTCCATAGTTTAGGGGATCTAAAAGAAAAAGCCCTACCTCCTTTATTGATTTTATTGACCCTGAGAACAACGAGCAGCCCTGCTTTCTGTGATCTAAGAGTGTGATTTGGGAGATACTAGGTCAGTAGCTCCTGCAAATAGCTAGGTGCTGCTCCATTCAAGACTTTATAGGTCAATAATAAGATTTTAAAATCAATTATATATTGTACAGACTAAAAGGAGACTAAAACAGGGGTGATATGCTCATTTTTTTAGTTTTAGTCAAAATTCTAGCAGCAGTATTCTGAACAAGCTGTAGGCGGGACACCGCATGTTTTGGGATGCCAGAGAGGAGTGCATTACAGTAATCAATTCTTGAAGAAACAAAGGCATGTGTTAGTCTCTCGGTGTCAGATAAGGAGATAATAGGTCTCAGTTTGGCTATGTTTCTCAAGTGATAGATGGATACTTTAGTAACTTCCCTAATATGAGACTCAAATGATAAATTAGGATCAAAGATAACCCCCAAATTTTTTATTTCAGTTTTAGGATTTGATAAAAGACTGCTAGGGTCAAACTCATGCAATCCTACATGTTTTAGTTGGTTATCGGAGCCTACAAACTTAACCTCTGTTTTATCTGAATTCAACATTAGGAAGTTTTGAGACATCCAGCACTTGATATCAGCAAGGCAAGCAGCAAGTAACACCCCAACAGAAGTATCACCAGGTTTTAAAGACAAATACAGCTGGGTGTCATCCTCATAGCAGTGGAAGTTCACACCATGTTTCCTAACGATATCACCCAATGGTAACTTATATAATGAAAATAGCAATGGACCCAGAATAGAACCTTGTGGAACACCACAATCAACTTTGGTCAATGCTGATTTTTCCTCCCCAATAGTGACAAATTGATACCTATCAGATAGGTAAGATTGAAACCAGGATAAGACAAGGCCAGACAGTCCCACTAAGTATTTGAGCCGATTTAATAAGATGAAGTGGTCTACGGTGTCAAAAGCAGCACTAGATCAAGGAGAATTAGAACTGATGGAAAGCCAGTCAGAGCTAATCAGTAGGTCATTTACAACTTTGACAAGGGCTGTCTCTGTACAATGTGCAGCACGAAATCCAGACTGAAATTTCTCAGATACACCATTAAGAGTTAAAAAAACCTTGTCTCTTAAAACATACACTCAATATTTTGTTTCTGCGCTGAACAGTATGTGATTTACTTCATTTTTATAATGTGCTATATGTTTAGGAACATGTGGTTCATTTTTTGTGTGTCAATGTGATGTTATAGGTAACATTTATTTGAAGATCTGAGTACATATTTGATGGCTGGTTTCTGTTTTTATTTGTTGTTTCTAGATTGGGTATAAATCCAGCCATTTTGTTAATGAAGTTGGTCATGTAAGTTTATCCCTATGTGACTTTTTAAAATTTCTAATACTGTATGTAACACAAATACTAACAATAATAAACTGATTGGATGTGTTATAAACCTTATAAGGCACTTATAATGGCATTGCATTAATGTAGAATATAGAATTGATCTCATGAGAAAGTGAAATGTGTTCTTTTTTAAAGCCTTTTCAAGATTCACAAGAAGTCAAGCAAGATGACTGCTCCAAAGCCTTGTCTGAACTTATATTAAACAAGCAGTTTCTTGTCACCTTGGTACGTGCAATGGAAGAGCAAAAACAATTCACCATCAAAGACAGGTGAGTTGCAGTTTTAACAGAGAAAAGAACATCTGCAGCCTACCTAGCACACCAGTTTCCTGTATTATTATTATTATTTGTTTATTTAGCAGACGCCTTTATCCAAGGCGACTTACAGAGACTAGGGTGTGTGAACTATGCATCAGGTGCAGAGTCACTTACAACTACTTCTCACCCGAAAGACGGAGCACAAGGAGGTTAAGTGACTTGTTCAGGGTCACACAATGAGTCAGTGGCTGAGGTGGGATTTGAACCGGGGACCTCCTGGTTACAAGCCCTTTTCTTTAACCACTGGACCACACAGCCTCCTCATGTATTCATGAATGAGATGCTTATAGATTTTTTTTTTACGTTTGTAAGTCATCAAATGCAGCTTTTTATTGTGTTTGAGCTTACAGACATATGGAATATGCAGGCTTCTTGAACTGTTATATCTTGATTTGCTTAGCAGATATAATGAAAAAGTCTTCCTTTCCACATTCTGTAACTGCAGATGTCCTCACCGGAAACTGTACAGAGGAAGCATACCGCAATAGAGTTATCTGGATCTAAAATAGCTGCAGTGCTGTCAAATCCTGTCAAGGCAGTAGTTTCAGTTACTTTATGCTTCCTTCTTTTTTTGTTCAGTAGAGGGTCTTCAAAGAAGAAGAATTGGCGTTAAACTAAAATAACTCTGCAATCCAGCCAGCTGAGTGCTGGTATTATTTTTTTTTTACATACATATATGAGAGCAAGGTGACATCAGGAATACTCTTTCAAAATGTTGTTTCCATTGTGAAAAAGATGCACAATTAGTTTTTCACATAAATTTTATCTACATCCTAAAACAAGGCGGGTGTTCGTTAATACACTCAGTGCTGCAACAGAGGAACGGGTGCTACACAAAACTGAGCAGTTCAGTTCCAGCCCTTCATCTTTTTCAAGTGCAAATGTGTTCACAAAGATATTTGATACACAAGGTTCATTACTTTGAATTGGTCTACTTTGAATTATTGACCTAAAAAATAAATAAATAAAACATGTGTCAAACAACATGAGCTATCCACGGTATGGAAATGATGTAAAAATGATGTGCTGCATATGCAATGTACATACAGTACAGTCGATCCAAATACAAATGCCCAGCTAGACATGAGAAGCACTGAGAACAGAATACTGAGTATCAGGCACTGCAGGTCAGCCTGGATGTGCTGCACTAAACAGAGGGCTGGAACTTTTTTTAACATGGTACCTAACCAAAGGGTGTAGCATACAGTGTCTGATGTGATGGTGTAGTACCATAATAGCAAGACTTAGAAGAGATGGTCTGAAACACTTCATATCCACCCACCAACATATAAAAAGGCCTGTGAAGATTATGCAACTCTAGTGTATAAATACAATACTTTTAATGCCAACAGGTGCACCTTTGCCTCCTATTTGACCATTGCTCTGCAAAGTAACCTTGTATACCTAACCAGTGTGATGGAAGAATTACTTAAGAACTTAATGGACCAGTCCAGTAACGCACAACCAAAACTGATGCTGAGACGTACTGAGTCAGTTGTTGAAAAACTGTTGACAAACTGGATGTCCGTGTGCTTGTATGGTTTTCTTAGGGTAAGTCTAATATGTTTTGAAACTGCTTGAGTAAAATGGATTATTGGGTTTATCAGTGGCAGATATTTTGACTTGTTTCTCATTTTTAAAAGGGATTATTAGTTACTACAAATGCAAAATAAACTGGATACTGGGAGAACAAAAAAGAAGGCAATTCTGAAATAATAAACAAGGTGTCAAAAAAGGGAATAGTTCAGTTATTTAATGACAAGGTTAAATGAATTGTCAAACATCATAAGTCAGCCCAGATCATTTTTACATTTTCATTATTTTCTCACAAATTAAGAAGTACAAGTCCATGGTGGGATTATGGGGGTAATAATGGCTAAACCCGATTCTAATGTTTCAGATATTTAATAAGATAAGACTGACATATATAGTAAGTCTACAATTGCTATGTTAACAAGGTTAGGAACTTTATCCTATACCTTATTCACACTACCAAAAAATGAGCAATCATCATGTCTCGCTGTAGAGGATAATAGAGGGTCATTTAACTACAATTTTAATAAGAAGTACAGTTTAACAATTAAGGATGTGGTTAGAACAAAGAGTGTTTTAAAAAGTGGGTTGGTTTGTGTATTATAAAAGTTGCACTGTTCCTGTTTTCTTTTATTCAGGAGTCAGTGGGAGAACCTTTATTCTTGCTGGTGTCAGCCATAACACAGCGGAACAACAAAGGTCCAGTAGATGCTATTCATGAAAAAGCTCTTTACACCCTCAATGAGGACTGGCTACTGTGGCAAGCTCGTGATTTCAGTACTGTGGTATGATTGCATTTATTTTTTGATAGGTATTTGATGAAGTTTGTCACAACAGATTAAATGCAATTTTATCCCTATATAATGAACTATTCTTAAACTTATATATATATATATATATATATATATATATATATATATAAGAAAGTGATTGGCTCTCTCAATTTATGCCAACCAGCTGAGAATGTTCCAACAATGATCCTGATGTAGTAAGTTTAAGAATAGTTAATTATAGGGATATATTACATATAGTATTTTCAGTAAACTCTGCAGTAATATAGCTATAGAATGTCATGTTTGGCATTGTACAGTAAAACAAAGCAAAAATACGTTAATGTATGCTGGTGAAATGATTATTCAATAGAATATTACATTATACTTTAGTAAGCTGTAGCATTTTCTCTCTTGAATAGCAACAACAGAATCACTTTTTTCATACTTTTGTGTATACCCATACCCATAGGTATTGACAATGTCGACTCAGGGGACTTTTTCGACCTGAAAAAACAAACAAGGACCAGGGGTCACAAATGGAGATTAGATAAAGGGGCATTCAGAACAGAAAATAGGAGGCACTTTTTTACACAGAGAATTGTGAGGGTCTGGAACCAAATCCCCAGTAATGTTGTTGAAGCTGACACCCGGGGATACTTCAAGAAGCTGCTTGATGAGATTCTGGGATCAATAAGCTACTAACAACCAAACGGGCAAGATGGGCCGAATTTTGTAAAACTCATTTGTAAACTTTCTCATGTTCTTATGTTCTTAAGTACATTCTTTCTGTTTTACTAGAAACTAAAAATTTCATTACAAGGAAGTCCTGAAAGTGAGGGTGAGGCACACACTTCTCTCGATGTCAATGTTCTCGATTGTGACACTATTGGACAGGCCAAAGAGAAGATTCTTCAAAGTTTTAAAAGCAAATTTGGCCATTGCTATCAGTTTCAGATAAATGATATTGATATCGGTGAGTCTGTTGTATTTGTGATAACATGTTCTTATCATATCAGAAATTTCTTAAAATGTTCTGAAAAGTAATTGCATTTGAGTGGGAGTGTGTCTTTTTAGAAACAAAGCCTTTTTTTAAATGTATATTTTTTTCAGAATTTGAAAAAGATGGGATTCAACAGAAACTTCAAGAAGTAGACAACAGTTCTAAAGTTCTGGAAAATGGGGTAACAATGCTGAACACTATTGGGCATTACAAGGTAGGAATGTGTTGGAACATGTTATTCAGATAAGCTTGTTTTATATAACTGTATGTAGACAAAGAGTATTGGGCCTGGCAGAGTTGAAAAGGTCATGTTGTCACATGATTGGAATAGAATGAAGAATGCTGTTCAGTCTCAGACAAGCTGAAAGCGAATTCAAAGCCAGTGGGGAAAAAATGATATAATAGCTCAATAGAATCACTCTGAATCATTGCAAAGATCATTAAATAGTATGAGAAATTTCTCATACCTGTCCTGTGTGGCAGGGTAAAACCCTGCCTGAAGAAAATGTGTTGGTGGCTGGCAGGGATAGGGTTCATTTCTGTCCTTGCCAGATAAATGGGTGTGGGTTGCATAGCTGCAGGTGTAATTATTTTGTTAGCAGGCAGGTATTTAAACAGAGAGAGAGAGAGAGAGAGAGAGAGAGAGAGAGAGAGAGAGAGAGAGAGAGAGAGAGGAAGAAACACACAATACCATTAAGCGCCAGAGCTTGTGCTAATTACAGTTAAATCACTAATGCCACTAATGACTGGAGTGTGTCCAGTCCAGTTTTGTTAGTTAGTACTCCATGTGTGAGTTTCTGTAATTAATAAAATCACACAAAAGTGCTAAAAAAAACCCCTTCAAATCTTATGCCTGGGTCTGTGAAAAGTGGCTACGAACCTTTTAAAATAAGTAAAATCTTTTACATTTGGTGGCAGCAGTACCAAGTCCTACAGACCCAACAAAGTTTAAAAAAAAACAACTATGGAAATAGCAGATTTAATCAAATTACTGCAGTCAATGGTTGCACTTAAGGAGAGCAACAGGTGATGGAGGTAAGAGATGGGGCTGCAAGAACCGGAGCCTTTGGAGCTGTAGCTAGTGCTGCAAGAGTGAGGGGGCCTGCACCGGAGCAAGTGTTGCCACCTCTGGAGCAAGTGTTGCTGTCTCCGGAGCAAGAGTTTCCGGCGCAGCTGCAGGAAGAGGAGCTACAGGCCACAGAGAAGGGGGAGGAGGTGAGGAGCACAACTCCACCACAGCCCCGACCACCACACCAGTCTGCCGCCGGTGGGTGTGGTCCCTTGCCCCGTGCTCCTAGACACCCTGTCGTGGTGTCCAGATCTCCTGTTGCTGGGCCGAGGTCCCAGGTCAATGCACCACCAGGCAGAGCAGTTCGCCTGGTCTCCTTCTGCGCTCCTTCTGAAACCCCAGACGTCACTGCCTTATGCTTCGTTCTCACCTAGGCCTGCTGCTGCAACCTCGCGGTCTCCGTCCTGCACTCCAGTCGCCCCTTCCCAGAGGCGCCAAATGGTGGATCAACCTGCCCTCAAGCCTGCCCGCAGAGGGTGAAAATGGGCAATGTCATACTTGAGGAAGGGTGGTTGAATTTTAAAGGAAGTGGGGGTGAAGTGGCCTTTGAATGGGGAACGATGTGTGGCAGGGCAAATCCCTGCCTGAAGAAAATGTGTTGGTGGCTGGCAGGGATAGAGTTTCTGTCCCTGCCAGATAAATGGGTGTTGGTGTGGCTGTGTTTGCACAGCCACAGGTGTAATTATTTTTGTTAAATTCATTGATGTCACCTGTCTGTAGCAGGCAGGTGTTTAAACAGCACCAAAATGTTTGTTCAAAGCAGAGTCTCCAGTCTGTGCGAAGAGAGAGGCTGTCGTTTGTTTTGATTATTTTCTTTTATTTCTGCAATTAATAAAATCTCACGAAAGTGCTAAATAAAAAAAATAAAAACTTCAAATCTTGAGGCTGGATCTGTGAAAAGGGGATACAAACCTTTTAAAATAAGTACAATCTTTTACACCTGTCAAATAGAAGGCTCAGTCATGCCTGAGCAATCAAATGGACAGTGATATGAAGTAATTTCTGTTCAAACACTAATTGCTGCTTGGTTATTGGAAGATACCAATATATGAATCGCCTCAGGGCATTGCAGTGTATATTTTCAGATTGTAATGAAAGTCTAACTTTTTGTTATGTTTTTTTCTTCTGTTTATACAGTAGAAGTCAACATATTAAGCAGATGTAGACAAAAATCCACAGCTACATAATATATTAGTAATGTTTTTTGTTTTTTTTTTTCAACATGGGGGGGGGCTGTTCCTAGAAATGACCATAGTACACTACCTGTACTTAAATCTAACTGTGGCCTTTATTTTCAGATTCCTGATGGAGCTTTAATAAGGGTCACCAAGAAAAAACAGGAGAAGAATTTATCTACTCAAGAAAGTATAAAAGGTTAATAAGCGTGTATGAGTTTGGAAATCCGCTCCGCCGCTAATTCAACTGCTAATATCTTATAAACTATTTCAGATACTGATATTTTAGGTACCGGTATTATAGAAAGTCATTGGGCAAAATCTAATGGTGCCCTTCAGTTTGAACTGCGACATGATAAAGACCCAGCACTTCATGCTTTTAGCTTGATACTCGGTACACAGCTGAAATCTGTGATTCCCTAGGTCAAGATTGAAAGTTTGTAGTACAAGAAAAGATTACCTATTTGTACACAAAGCTTTGGCTGACACCAGTGTCCAAGCTTCATATGCAGTATCAGAAACCATCTGAGGTAGTGACTTCATGTTTGTTTTTATAAATACTGCATGCTAAATGTGTTAGTGACCATGACATTGACCCATGACATAATATGGCTGCCCTATTGCGGCTTTAAGTTTCTGCCAAGTTATTGTCTTAATTCATAATAAAGAGCTGCATTCCTTGATTTTCTTCAAGGTCCATTACCGGTGTAAAATATAACCATTTCACTGCAACATTGCTTTGACCTTCTTTCTGTGTCAGTGTTCTAGAGCACACACTAACTCTATATTGTATATATTCCAGCTGAGGTTTGCCCTCAGATGTGATTTATAGATCCACTTATTAGCATTACTATAAACAATACAAATACAGTGAGATGAGGTTGGTGAATATTTGTACATTTTAGGGAGGCAGTCCTAATACCGGATAGATTTCAAAGCTCAAGCTAATGGTGATATTGATTGTTTGTTCTTTAATTTGACCTCTCTTCATTTCTCTTCCAATGTGTGCAGATGATGACAACTATACAACCAAATACTGCCATTTGGTAAGTTACAGCAACACATACATATATTTGTGTACACATTGTATTGTGTACAATGTTTGACCTTGTCCCAATATGTTTATAGATTGAAACAGATTTACCAGAAGTTGAAGATAAACAACAAAATGGAAAGAAAAGAAAAAAGTTGAAGCTGAAAGAAGTCTACCTCACTAAACTGTTGTCAACAAAGGTATGATGTTTTTTAGTCAGCCAGTATATACAATATAAAATGCAACATACTTAGGGTATTTTCTTAAATATTACAGTATACAGTAAGAAGAAAACCAGCACTCGCTTCCCATCTTTAAAAAAGAGGACTATTTATTTCCTCATTTTAAATTCTTTTTTTGAAACAGCAGATACACAAGCACAAATGCGTTGAGGTTAGATGCCTTCCTCTGTAAATATTACAGTATCCAAACTTATTTAAGCTCAGAAAGTCACATACAACAACTCATCAGCTGTAACCACTTACTTTTCTAGGTTGCTATTCACGCTTTTGTTGAAAAACTCTTCCAGACCATATGGGGAATATCAAACAACAAAGTTCCAGTGGCTGTAAAGTACTTTTTTGATTTCTTAGATCTCCAGGCAAAAAATAAAATGATCACTGACCCAGATGTGTTGCACATCTGGAAAACTAACAGGTAATGCATTCTTTGAACAAGCAGAAGGATATGAACCAGTTTCATGAATCTTAAGGTGTTTTTAAGATTTTAAACAATTTGCTTTTTCTGTACCTATTCAGCCTCCCCTTGCGTTTTTGGGTCAATATCCTGAAAAATCCGCAGTTTGTTTTTGACATGGAAAAGTCCCCCCATCTGGATGCGTGCCTGTCAGTTATAGCTCAGGCTTTCATGGACTCATTCTCCTTATCAGACCAGCAGCTAGGGAAGGTACCATTTATTTATTAAAGACCAGTAACACATTCTGTATTTGTTAAAAACAAAAAAAAAGGGGGGGTGGGGGGTTTGAAGGCAAGCTTATTAACTGTACTGTATATTGTGTGGCACAAGTCCTTAACACAATGTTGATAGATTATGGTTTTAAATTGAAAGGACTGTATATTTTCTGTTAAATGTTAAATGTTTATTGTAATCAATAGGGGTACTTGCTTACCTGTTATGTATTTACACTGTGCCTTAATGGTAAGGCATGATGTTTAGTAAGGTCAAAAATGACACTGAACACTCAATGTAATTACACCTGTTTTCATCTTTTTCATTTCTCTCAAATAACTTTTACTGGGATTTAAACCTAAATGAAGGGGCATTTTCAACACACTCTAATAAGAGAAAGTGGAAAATCCAGGGCAATAGGACTTTACTTTGTTTACCCCTACATTTAACAGTGGTTTGCTGTTGCGATGTTAACACAATAATTCAGACATTAGAGCTGGAACTGTTCTTTGATTTTTAAAATATACTTATTCCCCTCTGAAGGATTCAGATGATACCATTATGGGGCATGGTGTAATCTGGTTAGAAAATGGAAGGAACCAGACTTACAATATATGGAATATGTGCTGTACTTTATTCAGTCACAAGAAACGAGACATTTATGCTATAACTCATTTCTATAATACTGTCTTCTCATCCAGTGTGCTTATACACAGTGATTATTAGGTCAGAGACAGAAAGGTTGAAACCAAATAGAAGAAAAATTCAGCATCGTCCTAGTTTGTGTAATTTTTTCCACTTTTATTCTTTCCAATTTTAGTATGCACCAACAAACAAACTGCTGTATGCCAAAGACATACCACAGTACAAGACAGAGGTCAAAGCCTACTACAAGCACATACAAGATCTCCCTGAATTCACCAAAAAAGACCTTAATGACTTTCTGCTTGAAGAATCAGAGGTATCGAATCATTTTAAAATAGTCATTTTTTATGTGTTATGTTCATGATCTTGTTTGCCTGTACATAATGTTCTTCAATTCAACTATTCTGTATTTTCATTTTTTCCTCAGAAGCATAAAAATGAATTTAATGAACAAGCAGCTATGGCTGAAATCTACAAATTCATTACAGCATATTTCAATGTGGTAAGTGTTTCTTTATATTTATTTGTTTTGTTTTTTTTTACAAAAATGTTTGTACACAATCGAACTGCTCAGATGCAATATGTATAGGTGCTGGGAAAGTATTAGTTTCTGTAATGATAATCCAAAATGACATCAAGTGCAGGCAGCATGACTGTTTTTTCTTTTTCATGATATACCTTCAACCTACCCTATTATGCATACACAAATGAATGGGGTACTCTTCATAATACAGGTGCATTGTAGCTACAACAACATTTTGTAACATTATTTAATACCTGTGTACCTACAGCAAAATTAGAAGTGGTCAAAAAAATTAAATTCAATGCAAACCTTTTTCACTTATAAAATATATCCCCACAGCCTAAATTTATTTAAGACCATTATCTCTTAAATTTGACCAAATTACAGTACCTGGGAAACCCAATAATATAGCTCTGTATGATGTAATGTTAATATAACAAACCCAACCTCAAAAGTTCAAATATATGACCAAGGTGTATCAATAACAATATAAAACAACACTGGTAAAAGTAAAGCAGTTTATTGAATACATAAACATGGGTGAAAGTGGCTAATGATCATTTTGACTGAAACTCCTGGGGCAAAGCCAATGTTTTGGCCAGGGGCAGCCTCAGTTCTTATTTGCGCTTTAGCTTTAAATGAATATGTAATTCTGAAAGTAAATATGTAAGTCCCCAGTTGTGCACATTTCGGCTTACACAGCATACAGCTTATTGCTTTCAATGTAACACTATCACATTAGGACTTTTCATAAATAAAAATAAAATCTAATTTGGAATTTTAGGTAAACAATGACCCTTGGCCTTTTCAAAACCTGAGAGAAACGTAACCTTAAATTAAAATATACTACAAACAAATGGTTCAGTTTTAAATAAATAACGTCCAAAATGTCTGTATTCTTCAAATCTATTTCTGTAGTCGTTTATGTACTTTTTAACACTATAAAAAGAATAGAGTATCTTCATATACTAGGGAAAAATCTATGTACTTTCTTTTGCGGTAGTAATAACTCTTTGACTTTAAATTGTATTTTTTTTTTAAATGACAGAAGGCAATTTGTCCGATGGAATGCTTTTTTCATCAGGAGCCCCGATGCTGAAGAATCAACCCACAAGACCTTGCAGTAATGAAAATCAGCATTGTTATGGCTGTTCTAATCTGTGATATTCTCTACAGGTCCTGATCAAGCTGGAACAAAATGAGGCTTCAGGCAGCCTGAAACAACAGTTACTGAAGGTCAAGGGCTTGTTCTGTGAAAAGAAATCGTGCAAGTGGGAATAATCTTCAGGTGTGGGGTTTTTACTGCAAGAATGAGAGAAATACGTGATTTAAATAGAACAAAATAATGTTACTTTTTATTTACAGCAAAACTTTAGCATACTGCTATATTCTGAAACACAAAGCTAGGGCAGCACACAGTGCTAAAAAACTAACATAGGGAACAGCCGGTTTCCAGGAGACCATGTTATTGAAAAACATGTACCCCATACATCCTCAGTTGGCGGCCCTGAGAGCATTCCTTTTGGCCCATCGCGTGTCAGCTGTCCATTACAAAAGCTGAAATTGCTGATACGCAAGATTGTAATGTCACCACTATCACAGGGTATTTGTGTCCCCTAACAAGCGTTTCTGGGTTTTTTTTGGAAACTTGATCAGGAACAAGTCAGCTGATTGGCCAGCTTTCATTCTAATGAGATTTCATTTTGCCATGCATCACAAATCTCCGCCCTTTTAGCTTAGTGTTAGTGCGATATGAAAACACCTGCACATTAATTTGAAGGCAAAAATGGCAAGTGATGTGTGGTATTATCACAACAACAACAGAGTGATGCTTCAGATTTGGCAAGCAAGTCAGAATTGAGGGATACAGCTGCAGGTAATGCACATCACTCGAAAATGCTTCACACTTTCCAGACACTGGCCAAACTAGCAAGGTAAATGCTACGTATAGTGAGCAACGATTTGTTTTGTAATCTTATTTTCTGTTATGAGGAGAGTAATAAACGAAAACCAAATTGGTGTTTTTTTTTTCTTTGTGCAACGCCCCCTTTTCCACATTTATTTCTTGAAGTGTTTATTTAAGTTAAATTTGACAGTTTTCACTTGTGCGCACAGCTTAAAAACAAACAAACAAAAAAACACAACTCTGTAATGCTATTACTTTATGAAAATGGGTCATTTGCCACTTTGTTTATTGCCAAGAAACTACAATGGCAGGGATTTAAAAAAAAAAAGTCTACTTTGGTACTGTTTCTGCCTGAAATACACACATGAAAAATTGTATAATTTAAAGTTTTGACATCCTCTGCTTTCTAGCTAATTCAGTGGAGCAAAATAAATCCTTCACAACCTATTCTGGAATATTGCAGTTTTGCGTATAGTTTTAGGATAAATAGTATTGGAAATCGCTTTAATTTTGCTAGATTTAGCTGGGAATTGTGCAGCATGTGATTGGAACATGAAAGTGAAAGTAGTTTTTTGTAGTCATTTAATTTAAATAAGCTTGCAATGTACTTTAGCTTAGGTATTGTATTAAGTTATATGATTGATTAACCTATTACACTTGACCTGGTGTCACAGCATTTTTTTAAATCTTCCAAAACACCAGATTTTTGTCTCCAGTTTATTGTAGAAAGGCTTGGGAAGTTGAGAGTGGCTGCTGTATTATAGAAACACATGAAAAACTTAGGTGTATATGTCTATATTTTCTTTATTTTTCATATGATACACAAAGTACTTTTAGGAAAAAATAGCAGTGCGGCTAAAAGTAAGTGTTCAGGCACTGGAAATTAGCAGAAGAAACCGAGCCTGTCAAAGCTCTTTTTTTGGCTTAAAAAAAGCCTGTTTGGCAAGTCAGAAATGTACCTACACGCCTGTCAAAGACGGCATGTTGGATATGCACTTAAGTTTGTTTTCCCTCTGTTTACTGTCATGCTATGTATTTAATTTAGAAACCTTTCATTTACATTTTAACACATTGGAGTTAGAACATATTATACAACGTAATAAAGCAATCACTAATTGACGTGCTTTCATTAATTAACTTGAAAGTTTGCTGTGCAGTCATTTTAAGAACATTTTTTAGTTTTAATAAAATTAAAATGAATAACATTTTGTTTTAATAGCATAACAGTGAGGTTTGTATAATTATTTGTTTGCAAGATGTCGTTTGAATATTGTCAGAAAAATATCTGGAAAAAAAATATTTGCTTTCTATTTTTATTATTAAATGGCGTTCAGACATTGTATCATTATAAGTAGTTATTTCTGACGTGTATTAGTTGATTGGTGCAAGTGTAGTGTTGCAACGATCTATTACTGTATGTAAAGTATGATTCGATAGCCAGCTTTTCATGACCATTTAAACAGTACAGTACCAGTACTCACATCTGTGAGTACTGGTACTTAACTGAAATGAAAATTGACATCTCCCGTCACCCCACTCCCCTCTTTTCGGAGTCATGATTTGTTCTATTCCAAAAAATAGGAAATCATTAAGGTTATGTCCTACCTGGTTAAAGTGTACTGCCACTGGGTATCTAGCGTCATTTCTATTGATTGCCATAATATGTTCAGAAATCCTAACTTTAAGGGCTCTAGACATTTCCCCGATGTACATTAAGCCACAAGGGCAGATTATACAGTACACCACATTTTTGCTTGCACGGGTGATACGTCCTTTGATTCGTATGCGTCGATTTTCGCTCGCATGTGGAAATTCTCTAATGTTGTACGTGTATTTGCATTTGGAGCAATTCAGACATTTGAAATTGTTTTTTAATTTGGGAGGGTGACAGGACGTGGTGTACAACAGGGTATTTCTATCAGAGGCTTTTCTGAAGAGTGAAGTGTTTAAAATATTTTCAAAACTATAATTAGAGGTAAATTTAAGATTAACATTGCAGGTATTCAAACAATTAATGAAATTCTTTAATTGAGCTTCATTACCATTTCAAATCAAAAAGATAATCTATACATCGTTTCCATATCAGAATATTATCATGGAAGGGGTTCATCTGTTGATCCAAAACAAAATGATTTTCAAAATCCCTGACAAAAGTTAGCAAAATTAGGTGCCATTTTTGTTCTTAGTGCTGTACCTTTAACCTGTAAGTAAAACTGGTCATCAAAGGAAAAGTAGTGTGTTAAGATTAAATTCATTCGTTCCGTAAGAAGGCTAATTGGAGGGTCATTTTTTACTCTTTTTTCTAAAAATGTTACAACACTTTCAATACCTTCATTATGGGGAATGACTGTATATAAAGACTCAATATCCAAAATTACCAAAAAAATACTACTTTGTTTTGTTTTTATTTTCTTCAATTAGTCTTAAAAATTGAACAGTATCTTTTAGGAATGAAGGGATGGATTCCACTAAAGGTCAAATATGAAAATCAATCAATTCAGATCATTTTCCAATTCCAGAGACAATTGGCTGACCTGGCGGTTGTTCCAAATTTTATGTAAAACAGTGGTCTAATGGGGTTTCTTACATATAAAAATTGAATATTCCGTGATTAATGTGACCCAGATGTATATATGGTATTCTAACACTTCCTTTAGGATTTTGAAATTTAATTCTTGGGTCAAAAGATGGTTTTTATTAAACTTTTGGTCACTAAATTGTCTCTGACATTCTCCTTTGTATAGATCTACAGATTGCACTACAGTTGCACCTCCTTTGTCAGCTTATTTAACTATAAAAGAGGCATCATTTTGTAAATCTTTCAATGCTAACCACTCATCCTTAGACAAGTTAAAACGGGATGTGTTGTGGGGTTTCTTGTTTCCAATTTTTGACTTTCTACTAACCTAAAAATGTTTCTGAAGAGGAATTTCTGTTTTTTATAGGCATCAACAGTCCAAAGCACCTTTGACCATTGTTCCATAGTCCAATTTATGTGTTATTGTGCATATTTTAGCCTTTTAGTCTTGTTCCCCTTTCTTAAGAGGTATTTTTACTGCAACACATCCCTGAAGTCCTGATTTCAAGACATGACCTTCGTACTGTTGATTTGATGGACAACGGCAGCTTTTTGGGTCTTCCAGTCCTGGGTTTGTCAATTACAGATGATGTTTCTCTGTACTTGTTGATTATGGTTTGGATACCACACCTTGAAAATCGAGTGATGCAAGCTATTTCACACAATGTTTTTCCTTCTTTATGCAAATCAAGATTGTTATAATAGTGGAACACACTAGTGTAGGCTTTGAGTAAATTGTTGATGCTCATAATGCATCAGAGTAGAAAAATGCATCATGTCTAAGACTTTTGCACAGCAGTGTATGTAAACCGTTTATTGTAGCTGAATTGCAAAAGGGTTAACTGTCTGCAATTTGTATTAAGTACTGTAGACTTTTGCAAATCCAAACCATCTGGGACAGGACCATGTTCATATTAGTGATCTGTGTCAGATTATTAAATTGCAGCCTGCGCTATACGAAAAATCTGTTTGATAAATATTTACATACTTATTACCATACAATTGTCAAGTTTCTATAGATGCATTGTGATAGCATGGTTTGGATAATAGCTACATTTTTAGATTCCTAGGGATTGGATGATACGGTAGATACAGATGCAGAATTGTGTTTCAACTTCTTGCATGTACTGTTGTGGAGGTTTTACAATATGTTATTTGTATATATGCAAAATTACAATAATAAATACTACAATTTTAAATCAAATGTCTTGTGAAAAATGGGTTATATAGTATTGAATACACAACATTTAAATAGGATATAAAAGCTGCTTTTATTTTAATAAAAAAACACATCACTATGATTAGAAAACATTTAAATACAATCTAGTACTAATATTTGAATAATGTGCAAAACATACATTAAGAAATCATATTCTTCAATATTTAGTATTAAATATGTGCATGTTTCACTTTAATGTTATGGGAGATGAAAATCCTGAAGATACATACATTAGAATATTTCAAAACTGATACTTGATCACTGAACACAAAAAAAAAAAAAAATTCAGAAAGTGTTTTAAAGTACACAGTGTTCAACGAAATAATTCCAGTAAATCTTGGAATTACTACCAACACCTCGTAGATCTCACATTTTTCTTTATGAAAAATGCACACAATATGTTAATGTTTTTAATGGTCTTTTTCATAGCAATCGAAAATTGATGAATGCCTTGCACTTTTTCCCATGCTGGACTTCCTATTGAAGGAATGTAGCCAGTTCGAGATATATATATATATATATATATATATATATATATATATATATATATATATATATATATATATATATATATATACACACACACACTATATATATATATATATATATATATATATATATATATATATATATATATATATATATATATATATATATATATATATATATATATATATATATATATATATATATATATATATACAGTACTGTGCAAAAGTTTTAGGCAGGTGTTATCAATTAACTAAATGCAAAGTGAGTGAACAGAAGAAAAATCTAAATCAAATCCATATTTGGTGTGACCACCCTTTGCCTTCAAAACAGCATCAAGCATCAATTCTTCTAGGCACGCTTGCACACAGTTTTTGAAGGAACTTCGGCAGGTAGGTTGGCCCAAATATCTTGGAGAACTAACCACAGTTCTTCTGTGGATTTAGGCAGCCTCAGTTGCTTCTCTCTCTTCATGTAATCCCAGACAGACTCGATGATGTTGAGATCAGGGCTCTGTGGGGGCCATACCATCACTTCCAGGACTCCTTGTTCTTCTTTACGCTGAAGATAGTTCTTAATGACTTTCGCTGTATGTTTGGGGTCGTTGTCATGCTGCAGAATAAATTTGGGTCCAATCAGATGCCTCCCTGATGGTATTACATGATGGATAAGTATCTGCCTGTACTTCTCAGCATTGAGGAGACCATTAATTCTGACCAAATCCCCAACTCCATTTGCAGAAATGCAGCCCCAAACTTGCAAGGAACCTCCACCATGCTTCACTGTTGCCTGCAGACACTCATTCGTGTACGCTCTCCAGCCCTTCGCAAACAAACTGCCTTCTGCTACAGCCAAATATTTCAAATTTTGACTCATCAGTCCAGAGCACCTGCTGCCATTTTTCTGCACCCCAGTTCCTGTGTTTTCGTGCATAGTTGAGTCGCTTGGCCTTGTTTCCATGTCGGAGGTATGGCTTTTTGGCCGCAAGTCTTCCATGAAGGCCACTTCTGACCAGACTTCTCCGGATAGTAGATGGGTGTACCAGGGTCCCACTGTTTTCTGCCAGTTCTGAGCTGATGGCACTGCTGGACATCTTCCGATTGCGAAGGGAAGTAAGCATGATGTGTCTTTCATCTGCTGCAGTAAGTTTCCTTGGTCGACCACTGCGCTTCACGGTCCTCAACGTTGCCCGTTTCTTTGTGCTTCTTCAAAAGAGCTTGGACAGCACATCTGGAAACCCCTGTCTGCATTGAAATTTCTGCCTGGGAGAGACCTTGCTGATGCAGTATAACTACCTTGTGTTTTGTTGCTGTGCTCAGTCTTTCCATGGTGTATGACTTTTGACAGTAAACTGTCTTCAGCAACCTCACCTTGTTAGCTGAGTTTGGCTGTTCCTCACCCAGTTTTATTCCTCCTACACAGCTGTTTCTGTTTCAGTTAATGATTGTGTTTCAACCTACATATTGAATTGATGATCATTAGCACCTGTTTGGTATAATTGTTTAATCATACACTTGACTATATGCCAACAAAATCCCTGACTTTGTGCAAGTGTACCTAGAAGAATTGATGCTGTTTTGAAGGCAAAGGGTGGTCACACCAAATATGGATTTGATTTAGATTTTTCTTCTGTTCACTCACTTTGCATTTTGTTAATTGATAAATATAATCTATTAACATGTCTATTTTTGAAAGCATTCTTACTTTACAGCATTTTTTCATACCTGCCTAAAACTTTTGCACAGTACTGTATATATATACACATACACACACACACATATATACACATTACCATTAAATTAGGATTCATATAGGAAAATGCAAGGTCTAAGAAATAAGGGCTATACATTAGGTAAGATTTATTGGAATTGCATTAGCTTTAAAAAGAAAATGACAAATGCAGCCTGTAAAAAAGATGTATGTATTTGTGGTGCCAAAGTTAGGATTTATAACCCAATACTGTTTGTAAAACATATAAAACAAACTTGACATATAAAATATAGAAAAAATGTGTTATTATTAAAATAGGATATACAGGAATTGTATATGGTTAACAACAGTTATAATTCATTGTAGAAAGAAAAAAAGAAAAAATAAGACCACACAATCAGCTTTGGATCTGCAGTTTCTCATATCTTATCTATTACGTCTTTTCTGTGTCAAAATGCTTCTTGCTTTTCACGTTCTAGGGGGCTCCAAGTTCCTCCAGCTGTTGCTGCTGTGTAGTCTCCAGATCTTCTAATCGTTTGCGCAAAAGGAACAGTTCACTCTGATGTTGCTCTTCCTAAAATAAAGTTAAAAAAACATATATGCATATTTTACTTTTAAAAGGATCTGACAAGAATTTCACATACAACATAACATAAGTTAGATATTTAGTGATACTAAAAATAAACATGACACGACTGTGCATTAGCAGAAATACATTACAAACAGAAATGCAAACAGAAAAACACTTTTACATAGACTTCTCATTAAAACATTTCTGACAATTACCAAGTTCCTTTTTAGTACTAAGACTAGACTGTTTAATTTGGAAGTTTTTGACATTTTTAAATCAAGTTCATCTCAATGTATGTATTTTCAAAACATGCGGATAACAATATTTATATTATGAAGCAACCTCATTGCAGTAAACCACACAGACAACATTTTAGACTATTGACAAGTTATGAACCGTTGGTTATAACGTTCAGTTGTGAAGCCTGCTTGACCTCCAGTATGAGCAAAAGTATTTTATGTTGTTTCAAATATTCACTATTTATTCTGTAGGCTAACCAAATTTGTGTGCACAAAGTAAGAGAACTTGCCATGATCACAATGCTGATACTCACTTGGAGATTAGAAATTGCCATTTGAGCTCCTGGCGCCAACGTGGATGACAGAAAACTGGCAGAATTGTTAATTCCGGCCGCCGTCATGTGTGGCCCTAGAATAAGCCTGCGAAACTCATTATGCCTCCGCTGTATATCCTTTAGTCTTTTTTGAAGCTTAGCATGCTCTTCCGTGTAGGTGTACTGTCTAAAAAACAGAAATAGGCAATACTATTATAGTTAAGGCTGTGATTTTGTCACAGAAATTTATACCAAAAATCATGGCGCAGTCAGGGTAAATTTGGTCAAAATCCCAGAGGAAGGGGGAAATGGTGTGTGAAGTCACATACAATATAATTACATAAAAGTACAAAAAATATTTAACATCAATGCGAACCTAAGTGACAAACTGATCACTTAATTCAAGTATTTGTAAGCTTCACAGCATATACAACTACAAACAAAAATATTTCCTTTTATGTAACAGGTCAGTGAGTTTGTCCCAGCACTACAAGGCAGCAAACAAATGTAGGTTTTACATACCTTCAGAAAATAACATTTCAAGTTAAACAAAAGACTTCTGCTGTGGTACAGTTTGCAGGGTTTTTTTACTTTGTTGATCTCAGTTTACAACTGTAATCTACCAGTATGTTGCACATTGAACAAAACAATAAACCTCTGCTGTCATTTAATACATTTTTTGTACAAACCAAACAGCTGCAAACGGGAAGCTGTTTGGTTTGAAATGGCAGTGCTGTGACGAAATACTATCAAAACACAGCACTGGGTACAGGCAATGCGGCAGATCCATCACAATGCCTGCGCAAAGTAGCTATGTACACGCATTTGTGACTATCCCTCCAACACAAAGGAAGCAGAGACTGCAACAAAGGTGCAGGGTCTGCTACGAAAATGAAAACAAAAGAAAAGACACAAGAAAAATGTGCAGTGGTTGCGAAGGCAACCCTGGGTTCTGTTTTGAACATTTCAATAAATGGCACAGAGCAAGTCGGTAATGGCACACGTTTTGATGTTGTTTGATTTTTATTTGATAATTACTGTTTACTGATTATTATTAGCAGCAATTTTGTTTTCATTGTTAAAAAAAAAACATGTTTTTATCTCTTTATTGAATATGGCTATGTAGTACACAGCAGCATAAACGCTTAATGAAAAACACAGTTTAGGTCATTTATTTGTGTTTTATTCATCATGTTAACATTTTATAGCAATTACAGGTTTGAAAACATTATTATTATTTTCAAAATCTGGTACCTGGGAAGGGGTTTCATTTTTACATCTGGAGTTGAAGTGGTTAAAGTATTCAGAACAAATCAATGATAGATACAAGTCAAGACATTGCCCAGCAGCACTGGAAAATGTATGTATTATTATTTTTGTAGTAGGTTTGATTTTTTAATGGGAAAAGGGTAAAGTCAGTGTGAATTGATTAACCATTTCCACAGTTTTTCCGGTGTTTTCCAGTTTTTATTGGCTATCCACCGATTTCATTTTTTGTATCGGGGGTGTTTTATCGGTTAAAACAGAAAATCAGAAGCCCTAATTATAGTACACTCAATGCCTGGTTACTTGGTGCTGCAGGCCATTTTCACTGATGGTGTTTGATCTCAAACAGCAGACAAAAAAAGATTAGAGAGAACAACTTGTGATGCATCTCACATGTCAACACCGCAATGTACTGAACTATTCTCTGAAATGTATAAATAAAATAAATTTAAAAAAAAAACTTTATAATTTAACCCCTTAAGCATTTTTTCCTAGGTAATAGACATCCATGCAAACATACATACATAGATAAGTGCAATGTATGTAGAACATATATGGCACTGCAGGTTTGATATTGGCTATGGTCCAAACTAAATCTTTTAATTACCCAATTTTTGGAGCTCCACTTCTGTCCTCGCCCTTCTTACTGTACGTACATTTCTACCTTACACACTAACCTCCCTTACAGTCACAAAAATTGACACCCTACACTAACTATACCACAATTTAAGGTAACCGATTAAGGATAAGCATTTAGTAAACTTGAACCACTTTTTAATAAAGTCTCTAGTAATTTAACAAATAATCTATCAAAAAACAATCAAATTTATTTCATTGAAAGTATTTGTTCATGACAAAGGTATTGGCACCCCTGCTTTAGTATTTGGTGCGTCCTCCTTTTGCTTTGATAATTATTGACCAGCATGTTACATCTTGTTCATGAAATCTAGGCCCATTCTGTCTTGCATATTTCCTACAGCTCAGACTGAATGGATACACAATGGTTGGCTACAGTTTTTTTTCAGATCAGCCCAAATATTTCTGTTGGACTGAGATCTAGTGATGTGCAGGCCATTCCAGAACTTATCTAATTTTCTTCAAGAATTCCAGAGTTGTCTTAGCCGTATGCTTTGGGTCGTTGTGTTGGAAGGTAAACTATCTGCCAATCAGCCTACGAACAGATGGTATCATTGTACTTTGTAGAATGTTCTGATACATGGCTGCAAATCAGATTAATGTTTCCAGTCCACGATCTGCTAAAACCAGGGGGTTGCAAACCATTTGTCCCTCGGCCTGGCAGACTGCAGACCTTGCAATAAACATTGTGGTTAAAAAAAAAAAGTTTAACTTTATAGAAGCCCAATTAGGAAGGACTTTTATATTCAAACATATTATAAATTATTTTTCTCTGCCATGTTAAACTATCAGAAATTGTGTATTTTGGTCTTATTGTCATATTAATGAGTGGCTAATGTTCACTAAATGCTTGTATTTAACATGCTTTCTTCAATTACATTAAGTGTAGGGGGTCAATAGTTTTGTCTGCTACTGTATACTGCCACTTCAGAAATAATTACCCACTAAAAGCCCAGATGTCAACCCGCTTTACCGGGATGGTTTTACTGTATGAGTTTTAGTCACAGCTCAGCTTTGACATACAGTACTCCTGTCTTGGAGGCCTTGCACTGGCTGCCTATCAGATTCAGAATTGATTTTAAAATTTTAATGCTGACATACAAGGCTCTTCATGGGCTAGCTCCAACTTAACTGGCAGATCTTTTAACTTTTTTACACTCCTACTCGCAACCTCCGCTCTGCTGATCTCAGACTGCTGTGTGTCCCGTCTGTTCGCCTGCGCTCTATGGGCGACAGGGCCTTTTGTTGCTATGCCCCCAAATTATGGAATTCTATTCCACTAGAGATCAGGGACTCGGCTTCTCTGAGTGTTTTTAAAGCTAATTTAAAGACTTACTTTTTTAGAAAGGCGTTTTTATGATTTTTATGATTGTTTTATTTCCTTGTGCTTTTTTATGTATAATCTTTATTTTTTGCTGTACTATTAATTGTGAAGCGCTCTGAGATGATTGCTTTTAAGGGTGCTATACAAAATAAAGTTTATTAGTATTATTAGTACTATAGCTCAAGTTGTCTTAGCTTATTACGCGAGTTCAATTCTAAAGGCCTGGTCACACGGGTGACTTTTGCCGACGGCAACAAGGGGGCGACAGATGTTGCCAGGCCTGCCTTCTTGCTCTCGAAAGCCTAGAATTAAAAGTACAGTACTGAAAACATTGTTTAGGATAATGAATACCGATATATATATATATTATGTTTGGCATATTAAATATGTAGACCTAACTAAATAATTCTACTAATGTACAACTTTTATTTAATTAAGGAGGAACTACAGGTTTGTTATAATGAAATTAGTACATTTTTATATTGTAGTCTTCCTTTGCAGCATGTTTAAAAAACTAAAAAAAAAACGTTCATTATAACTGGCTTGTATTACGTTGTTGCCTGTGTGTTGCCAGCTTGTCGACTGCAGGCTTGTCTCTCGTGTGACCACCGCAAACTGTAAGGCAACACACAGGCAACAAATGTGTTCCTCTTGTTGCCGTGTGACCAGGCCTTAATGTTGTAAAAAGTACTGGAGTACTGGAGTTGATAGATATATGATTGATACTTGGGTGTATGTACTCAGGGGAAGCTTGTTTGTGATATGAAACCAAGAACTTATAAAACCAGCCTTCCACAGTAGAAACTGGCAATAATCTATTATATCTTAAAAATAAGAGGCAATTTAATGTGAAAATGAAAATTACTTGTTTAAGGTGCTTTTCTCAATTTCTAATTCTTCTTTCTTTGCTTCCAGTAGCTGGATCGTATCTCGCAATCTCTTCTGTTTATTTTCATTTAGTGTCTTTCTCTGCAAAAATAAACAAATAAAGGAATACGTATCAGTCATCTCCAAACGTGTTACTTAACAGAGCTGTCACTTTATGTCACATATGTTTTCAATTGTAAGAAGTGTGTGGGTAGTTACAAGACACCTTTTTCTGTGCAAGTGCAGCTCGCTGCAGCTTCTCCTTGGCTTGACAGTACTTCTCTTCTAGTGTGGCAGAACACTCCTGCAGTTTGTGTTTCTCTTCTAGCCATTCTATACGTCTATCTTCAAGAACTCTTCAAATAAAAAAAATGGGAATTTGTTAGGACACAAAACATAACCACATATTGCCATTTGCTACAACAATGCAGTGAAAGCCCTCAAATTGCTGTAATTTGGTACAGCTGTAATGCTGCCAACTGGAAGGCACTGTCATCGATGAAATACAATGCCAGGCATTTGATAAAAATGATTTGCTGGGCTCAAAACTTTGGCTCCCCACTATAAAATATAAATTGCAATTTGGCTGTAGCTGTGGTGAGTGACTAGTGATTAATATTATAAAGGCTTATTGTTACTACTAACTAAATATTTGCAAGTTCTGAATAACTCAATATGTAAACCTCTAGGAGATTCTAATTGAATGCTTTGGAATGCTTTAAAAGTAAGTTTTAAACTGCTGTTAATCTATAAAGCCACATAAAGAAAATAACAAAACAGAAAAATCATATTAACAATATTGAACACAATTATAATAGTTACATTTCTGATTGAAATGTTACTAAATGCTTCATAAAGGGGTGATCCAAGGCTTTAGAATCCATTTTAACAACATTACCACTTTATGTTTTTTTGTGTTTGCCTGTTTTGCTGATTTTTCAAGTTTCCCCTCTACTGGGTTAAAAAAAAAAAAAAAAAAACTCTTCCTGACATAATCTCTTACATGGTCATCAAGTTGATTGTCTTGCTTTACCATGGAAACATACCACAGGAAGTATACAGCAATGCTGGCAAAACTTAAATAAAATAATAAATAAACTTTTTCTTGATATTAGATAACCAGTTGTGCAGTTGATAATGCTATTAAGAAGTAATAACATTGATTTTAAAAACTCTGGTTTTAAAATTCACCATTTTGAAAAGTAGCTGCTGCCAGTGTACACTTTCTATTTAAGGTTTGTCATAACCCATTAATCACCTCAACCTCTTGCATGTATTTATGCATGTTCAAGACACAACAACAACTGAAAGTAATAGATATGTCTTAAATAAGGAAGGACATCAGTTTTAAAATAAATGCCCTCCTTACAGTTCACTGTTTTGGCTTTTTTCTTAAAGTTCATCTCTATGACAAATGTATTTGCTTAGGGTCGATAAAAATGTTTCAAGTATTTCGCTGACTTCACAAGTAATAAAAACAGAATTAAGGGTGTACTTTTCTGCTTCCTGCTGTGCCTTTTCTGCTTGGCTTCTTGCATTTCGTATTTCCTCTTTTATTCGTTCCAGCATCTCACGCAATTTTACATTGGCATCATGCAAGTTGCTTTCTGAATGTGACAGTGCTGTCACTTGAATTTGGAGGTCATGGTTTTGCTGTTAAGAGAAAGAAAATGTCAAAATATTTGAAAATTGTATAAATATATGGTATCACAATACTAGTGTACACCATGACAGACCATGCTCATTGTAAAAGTAACCACACATAGTAATTAACCATGAACTATCACCTCTTATAGCCACTGTATCTTGATTGCACAGTCTACTTGCTGCAGATTCACACAAACATTCTCAAAATAAAAGAAGTTTCAAGTAAATATAATAAATAGTCAAGTGTTTTCTGTCATTCTGTATTTATTCTTTGATCTAATGTTGATTTTGATGGTATACATTTTGGTTCATTATTCGAAATGTAATAAATGCATATTCCAGGTAACAGGATACAGTGGGGGCACCCGTATACACATACCTTAGTATAAGTTTTACATAAACAGACTTTAAAAACCTTGGAAACTTAAATTATAATAAAATTTCATGGTAAAAAAATCTGGTTATTTTGTGGAACACCTATGGACCTATTATATTCCCTGAGTAAACAGACATTTGTAAACCATACCTGTCTAAGATCGGCATTCTCATTTTTCTCTCTCTCAAGATCTTCCAGGAGAAGCCCTTGTTGTTGCACTTTAGCCCTGAAAGATAGTTACAAAACATATTATGTGTAGAACTTTTTGCCAAGGGAATTCAAGCTATAAGGCATTAGGTTCCTTAAAATAAAATATGAAATGTTTCAAGAAAGATGAAGTACAAGTAGACATTCTGTCAAGGATTACGTCTAAGTAGTCAAATTAATTTATAGCTACCTAAGGTTTTGGGCTTCCTTTTTTGCTGACTCTTCAGTTACTTGCATAGCACGCATTTTCTCCTCCCGCTGTTCTTGTTCTGAACGTCCTGCAGCTTCCTGTACTGCTTTCTGCTGCTCCAAGTCAGCAATTTGGTTTTCCAACTCCTGCCTAAATCAATGAGAAAGGGTCTTTAAAATGAATGTATTGTCTATTTTTAGAAATAGTCAAAATGTGGCAGAGGAGAGAGGGAGATGTAGTCCTTGAAGTGTAGTACAGGACTACATCCCCCAAAATGCCTTGGGGTTAGAATTAGAGCTCTAATGGAATGAGGGACACCTGCCTATAAAAGCAGGGTGAAATGTTTGTGTGCTGTCTGTGTGAATGCTGAGGCCTCTGTGTGAAGCCTGGGTGTAAACTGTAAAAAGGTGCTGTGTGTAAACCTGTGTATCCTATGTAAAACTTGGCTTTGTGAACAAGTGTGTCTTGTTTGTTCCAGTGTTTAATCTGTGTGAATAAAAAAGTGTGCAGAAAGCAGTTAAACTTGGTGAAGCCCTCAGCCAAGGCTGGTTTGCGCCCTTAAACAGTTGACCCAGACACCAAAACTGCAAGTTTAAGCACTTTCTGCGCACTTTTATAAACACAGATTAAACACTGGAACAAAACAAAAGCCTAACTCCTCCAAGGAGTGCTATCTAAACTTTCACAATTCTGAACTATAGAACCAGACAGCTAAGCCATTTACTGGTTACAAAACATACGTGTTCACAAAGAAAAGTTTTACACAGGGTTACACACAGTACCTTTAAAGTTGCCCCACATAGGTTACAAGTTTACTCCCAGGCTTTACACAGACAGCATACAAACATTTCACCTTGCTATAGGCAGGTGTTTCCCATCCTGGCTGATTCTAACACCAAGGCATTCTGGGGGATGTAGTCCTGTACTACACCTTCCTCTTTCCTCCCCCTACTCTGCCACACAAATTAAAAAAACACAACGTGCCTAAACTTGTATTAGTTCCATAATAGAAGAACAAGGTATTGTAACCGCTCTGTATTTCTTAAAACTGTACGAGAGAATATTTTTAAACTGTGTTTGATTGAATGCTGAATGAATCACTTGCTTCTTCTATAAAAGAACAATCTAGTTTACAAGCTGCTTGTGAAACACTGAAACAGAGAAACATGCTGCCCTGGCCTGCACTTCATTGGGTTTATACTCTATTCAGCATGGCTGGGTCAGGGCAGACTTCACCATTTACAAAGTCAGTCCTATAACGAAGCAGAACAATCAACAACTGTTTTACATTTTCTGATTGATAGGTCCCATGAGGAATAGATGTACAACAATATGTGACACTTAAAGTCAAGTGATTTTTTTTACTATTGTTATGTAAACAGAAATTTAGAATTGGCTATCTTACTTTTCATCTTGAATTGCTGCAAGTTTTTGAAATTCTTCCTCCCGGATTGCTTGAACTTTGCGTATCAGCTCGCATTCCTTTTCTGCTATGTGGTTCTTGTGCCTTTCAATTGTGGTCTTCAGGATTTCAACATCAGACTGTAATCCTGTCAGAGAAAAACAATTAAAATAAATAAATGGTCCAATGGGGGTGGGGGTGGGGGTATGGTACAGTATGTTTTGTCTAGGCCTTTGACTCCATCAAGTCCTAAATTAGTTCAGTTGGGAACCACTGTTTTAGGCTTTCAAATAAAAAAGTATTTGAAATTGTGACACAGATGAAAGAAAAGTGGCCTCCATATACCCGAGCTTATGATACATTCAATAACCAATTAAAACCCTATATTAAAAACTGTGATATGTTTGTGTGAATTAAAGTGTGCCTGCCTCAATGTTATCCAACAGGAGAGGATAACTTTATAGAAAGGGATTTATAAAGGCATTTAAAAACAAAAAGGCAATTACCATTGACTTGGCTCTGAAGGCTGTCCCTCTCTCTCTCCATTTCCCCCTTTGCTCGAGCAGCCTCTAGTTTGGTATTAGAAATTTCCAGTTTATGGGAATGTTTGAGTTCTTCCTTCTAATAAATCAAGGAAACATCAACAGTTTGTGCTGGGGAGACAGTGCCTTTACATGTGGCTTATGTACAGTCAAGATATACAGGATTCCTTTTTGTGATGCCACCTGCTGCGTGTATAATTGCACACAATCAAAACGTTGTAGTACAGATGTTACCAAAACTATTTCAAAATTAGAAACCCACTGTGATATAGCATTGGCCCCAAACCCAAAATAAAGTGCAGTTACTAAAATATTAATTTAGACTTATCCATGAATTACAAACTGAAGTTGTATAGAAATGAATGAATGAAAAAAATTACACTTTATACTTATACACTAATTATATTTGAATAAGTTAACTAGCAATTGAAGCTGTATACAGTACACCATAAAAATTATCCTCACTACATTGGCAGTTAACAGTAATGCGAGCTCAGCTTTCTTGGAATTTGCAGATATTAAAAGGAAACAATCTGGTTGGTCTGGCAGTTCATTCCAGGGTCAGTCAGAAGCAAGCCAGCCAGGAAGGGGGCGGAGTCACAATGCCCAAAGTGCTCGCCCTAAAGAGGTACGCGATGTGCCATGGATTGGAGGAGACGTGACTGAATTAGCTATTGCAGGGGGCGTGACTAAGGGTAGAATTGGGGATGCAACGATGTAATCTGTGCTTTTGATGTGCTTACGAATGACCAATAAAGGAAACTAACTGTGTAAATGTATCATGAGTGTTAAGTGTTTTGTTTGTTTGTGGAATCCAATTGTCTGTTTGTCACTACTAGACCTCTATCATGAGCCGGGAAGCTGTCACTACAGGCCAGCATCAAGCCTGGACATGAAGTGGCCGTGTCTGTTGTGTGTTGTTTGTGATTATTATTTCAGGACTGAACCCTGTGGTTTAAAGCTGGCAATACACATGGGTGTGTAGAGCCAGCATTTATTATTTAACGGTCTAAGCAGACAAAACTGAGAAATTAAAGAACTGTTTTGAACTGTGAACTTTGTGTTTGTTATTGTTAAAGCACCTGCATCACCTGTACACCGGAGCACTGCAACCCACACATTCACACCTGGTTACTATATTTAAAATTACTTACAGCTTTAGTGTTTAAGAACATGCGTCAGTATTAGAATATACCGTAATATTGTGCACTTATTGGACACTGGTAATTTGCAAATGATCAAGCCATTTCTGCTTTCCCACTGCACAAAACAATTTGGGTTTTATTTAACAAATATGTGGAACAAACTATCTGATCAGTTCCCTGGTGTGGACGTCCTAACTACCATCTGAGAAGAGAATAACAATTTCTCACACTGGTTAATTAGTTTAAATGGCAGTCAATCAAAACACTAAACCAGCTAGCCAGAAACCAACGTTCCGTAAAGATATGTTCGATGAGTGTAAATATTTGTGGTTTAGCTATCCACTGTTAATAAAGATCAAATGGAATCTGAATCAGTCTTCTCAACTCAACTCCACTCCACTGGGTAAGTCACTTATTGCAAGAATTGCTAAAAGTTCAGCGCACCGCAATGTGTTGCAATATTGTATATGTAAATAAAGGTAGCTCACAAGGCTTAGCCACACTTTTTCAAGTTGCAAGAGTTAGCATGCAAGTGGTGCATGAGGGGAAAAAAACCATGAAGAAATCATTTAATACTTTTCTACTTTAAAAAAAAGGACTTCAAATACACTTACACTATTAGTAAGGGCGTTAACCTCTCGCTCAGCCTTGTGCAGTTTGCTAGTCAGTTGTGTATTTTGTTCGTGGCTTAGCTGTAGTTCTTTCTGAAAGCGCTCCAACTGCAGTCTCAAGGATTGTTTCTCCGCCTTCAAATAAAACAAGATTGTTATCAGCAACAAAGCTACGAAAAGTAACTTTATTAAAAGCAATTTTTGCACATTACAGTACATCACTATAATGAATTTATAGTATAATTACACCTAAGAAGAACCAAAAGCTAAAGCAGGAAACATTTGTCATTATGAACACATCTAATATTAGACATATAGTGATGGAACATTTTACATTAAGAGCGACTGCAGATACAGTTTCATTTTTGCACAAGAAAAAACTGCTTGCAAACAGTTCATTGACATACCTCCAAAGACTTCACTGCAGCCTGGGCCTCTGCTAATTGCCGCACCTGTATTCTCTGAACATTTTCTGCCTGTGCTCCTGAGTTGTCTCTCTCAGCTCGTAACTCAGCGACCTCTGCTTCCAGGCTCCTTAACTTTTGTAGCAGCTGAGCCTTTTCTCTGAGGAGCGATTCAACTCTCTTGTTGTCTCTAGAAGGATCCATGCTCAGCAGCTGGTTACTCAGGTCCTCTTTGTCTAGTTCTAATCTGGAAATCTGATTTATACATTGCAAAAATAAATTACTACTACTACTACTAATAATAATAATAATACAAGTTAATCTATATTCTTTAAGTAAACTTGATATGGACATTTAAAACAGCCCAGAATTGTATGTAACACATTAGTTATTACAAGTAATATTACATATTTTATTTTATTATTATTATTATTATTTTTTTAATACATAATGATTTTATTATAGAATTAAAATATATATTGTGCTCATATTGTTATCAAAATGATAAATTCTATATATGTTCTAATTATTTGTTTGGTACCCAAATTCATGTCTGGTGACAAATAACATACAGTATATTTTCTCAAAGTACAAATGGGCATTATTGGGTTAAACAGTGATACAATGTTTAGGTTTACTGAAGCACATTCAGTAATCTTCTAATATATTAACCTTAAATGGCTTTGTCTGAAGAATGTGTAATTGTTTGGTTTAATGTATAGCTTTTACTGTATGTACAGATGGATATCTTTCTCACACTTCAAATAATGTTAGATGGTAAGTTAAAACCACACCTACACTGCTGCTTTTAACTGAATCATTTGTCAAATGATAAACAAATAGAGATCACATAACAAACACAATGAAATGAAAGTAAAACTACCAGGTACAACCATTGCTGTATTCGGCACGCCTCAGAATCTGGTTCAAAGGAAACCATAGTTTTTTTTTTGTTCACCCACCTCAGATTCATATCTGATTTTATTTTCTTCTAATATGCGCATGTGTGCCTCCTTCTGGTGTTCAGAATCAGATTTTAGAAATGTGTAATCATAACGAAGTTTGTTGTAATCTGATCTGTACTTTTCTACTTCCTACAAAGAAAATACAGTTTTGAAAACCCAAGTCACAATACAATAAAAACACAAAAAATGAATTAACCCTTTCAAGCATGAAATATTGCTTTATATTGGAAGGAAATGGCATCCTCGTGAGACTATCAAGCATTTATTTGTATCTGTCTCCATATGACGTTTCCATGCATGAAAGTGTTAATTAGCACGACATAATAAAATACAGTGGCAAAGGTGGTAGCGCTAATTATCTAATTGATGTTTTCTAAAATTAAAATATCTGTAATGCAGTATAGTTTTAAATTAGTTAGTCAGTAAATTACATCAATGACATGCAAAATAAGAAATGCATATGGCATGCATTAGGAGAAAGATTCAACACTGCTGAGTAGTAGACTGGGCCATGGGTATTTTGAAAGCATAAGATACTAAAACCATTTAAATTTCTGTAAGGCCATCTTTCTGTTAAATCTTGAAAGGGTTAAGGGTGATTAACACAGGATATAACAACTAACCTCATCAAGTCTACTAAATCGCTCTCTCATTGGCACCTCTAGCTCCTGCTGAATTTGACCTCTTAATATTTCTAGCTTCTGTGGTGTGATGATCTGTAAAAGAGAAAGGCTGCCATTTCAAAACAACTTTGCTTGATGTGCCATCTTATATGTTAGAAAAAAAAACTTGTGTGGTTATTTGGTTAACTGAATGTAACTGTGCAATGTTTTACTGCAGTTTATGCATCAGACTTATTTTTACATCTTGCAGGTCTGCTTTACCTGCATCTTCAGCTCCTCCAGTTCTCTGGTTTTATCCAACATCTCCCCACGCAGCTCAGCAAGCAGTAACTGAAATTTATCTTGGACGCTCTGTTTCTCAGCCAACATGCGTTTCAGATCATGTTGAGCCTTTGTGTACTCGTCCTGTAGCCTATTAAAACAATTACAAGATATTTTAATTGGGTCCTTAATGCACACAAATGTTTTTGCAACCACTCGCATTATTTCTCTTTCTTGCATGTTGATTTCCAACATTACTGTCTTCCATAGCAATGTGCAGTACAGAAATAGAACTACAGCCCTGGCAACTCAACTTAACAGTGTTTCTCCATCATCATGTGGACAGTACTGCAAAACAAAATGACTCTTGGTCTCCCAGTTGGCCTGTCATTGACAGTGTCTGGTGACCCCGTCTGGCCAGGTTTGAAATTGCTGGCTGTGAGCACCCAAGACTGCGAGCCACAGTACGCTGCCCTAGTCCAATCTCCAACATACCAATTGCACGAAGGCACTGCTCTTAACAGGCATGACATATTGTTGTTTTTTTTTTCTGTGATTTTCTTTATTGCTTTTATTCAAGCTTGCAATTCAACAGCTGAAATCACTCCATATCCATTGTCCAATCAACTGTCTCACTAATTAGGTGATTAAGTGCATATGCTTCAGTCATAGTCACTCATGCGTGTCATAGTCAAGGATGAATGATCAAGTGATTAAAAAGAAACCAGAAACACTTTGTCAATGTCCATCATTTATATACCTTATTTTTTTCGAAAATAAGTGTTATAATAGTGATAAGTTTTTTTTTTTGATGCTCGGTATATATATAAAATACATGGATGAAGGCTATATTTGCATCCTGAGCCATTCTAAAAAAGTGATAATACCACAGTACTGACGTCAAAAAGTGATATCTCCTCTAGAGGAAAATATACTTGAACTTTGACCCATTCGACTCCTCAAGACCATTACTTTCAATTTTGAGGAGGCTGTGTGGTCCAGTGGTTAAAGAAAAGGGCTTGGAACCAGGAGGTCCCCGGTTCAAATCCCACCTCAGCCACTGACTCATTGTGTGACCCTGAGCAAGTCACTTAACCTCCTTGTGCTCCGTCTTTCAGGTGAGACGTAATTATAAGTGACTCTGCAGCTGATGCATAGTTCACACACCCTAGTCTCTGTAAGTCGCCTTGGATAAAAGCGTCTGCTAAATAAACAAATAATAATAATAATAATAATAATAATAATTCAAACACAAAATGCCTCGTTTTCAATCACTCGACAACACCCACAGTACAGAAATGTTAATTAATAATCAATAAAATTTGAATACATTAAAACAAAACAAAAAAATGTACATTCATATCTCAACTAAACATAGAACGTCTGTACAGCACTGAAAAACACAATTTAGAAAAAAAAAAAAAAAAAACCTGAACTGTACTGCTGAACCTCGTCTTCTTTAATATTAGCATCACAAGGGTATACACACACATACACAATTATTTCTGTATCAATACAAACTTAGGCTTGGTAAAATAATTAATAACAATGAAACAACTGGCACCGTGCATTATCGATACCTTACCTTGTGTGTTCAGCTTTAAGTGTTTGATAATTCGTTTTGTGGTGCTCGCATCTCATTCTTTCATCAATCAGTATTTTTTGAAGCTCCATGTCAGACACTCCCAAACCTACAGGGTTATCACTTAAATAATCCATCTTTGGAAGTAAAGGAGCAGAAAGTGCCTGAACAGGATTCAACAAGCAAGACGTCAATGATCTCCCACCGAGAGCAGGGTTGTCTGAAATGGGCCCCGCCTCCCCACCTGATGCCATCCCAGAGGATTCAATTACCTGTTGCAAAAAAATAAATAAAAAACACCCCCACAAAATGAAGCACTATATAAAAATCATGGTGGACTGTGTTAATAGACGTTTTAATTAAATTCATGTAATGATTGAGCAATCGTAGGGATACCATTTTGGACTGATCCCCAACCAAAATCAAGACACCACACATAGTAGTTAACTTTGCAACGTAATGCACTGCCATGAACGGCATGAGGTCACAAGAGCCCCAGTGCAAATAAAAACAAAGCCGCCTAGGAAGGTTACAGTTGGCTAAGGTGCGGTAGCTTGTGAATTTGTTGTCTTGGCAACAGCCCAGCGCAGTCATACTTTACATTTACAGACCTAATATATTTGCTGATATTAAGACACATGTACATTGCTTTTTAATTCGTTACAATAAATGTCAGGAGGGTCTAAGCGTGATTTATAAAAACTGATACTGACGATAAGCCTGCTGAAAAAGAAAGGAATCAATACCCAACGCCTGAATATTTTTGTTGGTAGTCTACAATTGCAACGTAAATTGGTTTACTTAATTTGCCAAATATGTTTATTGACACGAAAAGACCAGTAGGACCTGTATATGAAAATAACGACAAAAAAATCTAGTCTAAGGAGGTCATGAATAGTAACGACAAATTAACTTTAGACGTACGTGCTTTATATTAACAGATATTAAGTTAGACGCAGGAACGTATTTAAACTCTTAATGCATGCGTTTAATTGTGTTATTTGTTGCGGCAGTGCAGTAAGGTTGTGTCAGCTTCACAAAGTTCAGATATTTAAAAATGGCGCTTTTCCTCCCGCCGTTGTTAACCCAAAAACCCCAGGACGTCAATTAAAAAATATGACATGTAATATTTCACCACATTTCTAATGTAATGCATAATCGGATAATAACAAAGACATATCGTGTCAAATTTTCCATACCTGAATAAGCTTCAGTTCCAGATATCAAACTTCTTGGAACCAACAACAGCTGTTCCTGTCGTACAGGAACTCCAAAACAGAACAGCATCACGGGACTACATGTCATCTTCAACAAGCTCACAGAGCAACCAAGAGGAAAAAAAACACAAAAAAAAACCCACCAGAAAACAATGTCAGCACCATCTAGCGGGCCTATTTTACCAACATACAGATTTTACTTTTTTATTCACACACAAAAAAAAAAAAAACCTGAAACTGTGAATTTGTAATGTTGGTAAATACAACTATTATTATTATTATTATTATTATTATTATTATTATTATTATTATTATTATTATTATTATTATTATTATATTTAAATAATAATAAATAGATGAGAAACAAAAGCTAAGGCAGGAAACATTTGACATTAAAAAGGCATCTAATATTAGACACACGGTGGCAAAAAATGTTTATTTAAGAACGGCAGAAGATACATGTATCTGTTTCATTTTAGCACAGAAAAAAGCTGTTCACAAGCAGTTCATTGACATACCTCCACAGACTTCACTGCAGCCTGGGCCTCTGCTAATTGCCGCACCTGTATTCTCTCAACATTTTCTGCCTGTGCTCCCCAGTTGTCTCTCAGCTTGTAACTCAGCGACCTCTGCTTCCAGCCTCCTTAACTTTTGTAGCAGCTGAGCCTTTTCTCTGAGGAGCGATTCAACACACTTGTTGTCTCCAGAAGGATCACCTAAACTGTTTCTATCTGGTGTTTGGCTGCTTGTGACAGTACAGCTAAAGCTGAAGCCTACCAAGTGTGTACTCCTGCAGAATAAAGTAAAGTACCTGGGGCACATTTTAACTCTCTGAGCGCTAGTTCCTGGCCTTAAATTGGGCAACAGTAGAGAAGTTTAATAAATACTTTGTTGTCTTTCCTTTTCATGAATATAGTGATAACAATCCCCTTGCCCAAGATAAGTGCTATGGAGCAACAGTGGGCAGCCCAGTTAAGAAACTACCAATGTGACTTGACTAAAGAGGGAGAGCTATTGACAGGGCCCACTAAGACAAAGGTAACCCATGAGATTCTTCATGCTTGCTTGCATGTATTTGTGCAGCCAAAGTGACTTCAACACTTCATCACTGCCTACACACCAAAATAATGAAGCAGAGTGCAGAGTGAGGATCCTGTGCATAAAAAGGCACCTTGTCATGGTGAGAGAGCAAGTGAGCCCAGAGAAGTCCTCTGTTGGTATCACCTATGGCTGGACTAGGGAGAGCTGTGCTGAGAATAAAAGGATCCAGGAACACTGAACGTGGTAAGAGAGCTAGGTGAGCCAACATCATGACAGGATGACTTACGCCAACCAGAAATCTCAGGAGAAAATGGAGCATAATTCAGACCAACATAAGTAGCAATTTGAATGACGTTGTAAACAGTCTCCACTATTACCTGGTCAGTGAGTAATGGTTGTGAATAAGACACCTCGATGTGATTGTCAGGCAGCCAAACCCAGATCTACCAGTGTATGTGGCTCAGCTGGAGAATGGTAAAAGTAAGGAGAGAGTTTTGCATCACAGTTTACTCCAAACTCCTGACAAAGGTCTTAATGTTAATGTGTGAGAAGAAAACTGCAGCACTTCTTTAAAATGTAATCAGTATAGTTTTTATAGCTGACTGTTCTGTTCACAAAAGGTAATGATTTAATATGTCTGCTGAAAGGTTTTACCTATTTGAGTTAATGGAAACATGGTTCTGCTTGATCAATGCTCACAAAGATATGCTGTGTGAGAGTGGTTTCATTGGCTGCTCATGGCTTGTGGCTGTTCCCGCCCTACCATACTAAGGGTTGATTACAATGAGGTGCAGCACGCTTTGGGTGTCAGTTTGGAGTTGCACTGCAATCTTCCACCTCTGGAAGAAGCACAATGCCGCGATTCACAGTGCATGTCAGGGATGAGTGGCTGACTGTCCCCTGCAGGGACCTGTCCTGCACAGTGCAGTGGCTGGGTCTCGAGGCGCTGAAACGATACATAAAGAACAAGCCGGATAATGGGGGTATCGGCTCCGTGCAAGAGACGAGTTTCTATGTAAGAAGATGCCAAGGGCAAGGACTGCTGGACGCGGATGACACTTTGGAAGATACGCTGGAAGACAATGATTTTGTAGAAATTGGTAAGGGGGGGGGTCAAGGTCCCACAGCCAAGTTCAGGATGAATAATTCCATTCCTGTTTTGTTTTTCTCTCTAGATTTATTTTTATTTAGCAGTGTACCACTGAGTGCATCATACATTTTTGGGAAGAGTAATATAATTGTAAGAATAAATATGCAATTCTTGTATAACTAAGTAACCATTATATATAACTAAGTAAGATGCATTAATGTTGCATGGTCACTTTGCAAGGCTCATCAAAAGGTTTTATTTTAATGACAAATTACATATCTAAATAGTGGTTTGAACAATATATGTTATACAAATTTAGCTTTTTAAAAATAAAAGTCAAGCAAACTAGTCAGAATAATTTCTGTTGAAAAGTTACTTTTCACTTTTTTTTCAGTAATTAATGGGGAAACCATGTCTCCAAATTTAATTTCACCACACCTTGATGGTTCTCACTTGTATCCTTTCTAAAGCATTTACCTGGGGAAGGCAGGTAAATGAGAAGTGCATTTCCCACCTAGTCATTTACAATTTGTATTGTATTACAGTGTTACATACCAATGCACTTGTTAAGATATTGTATCCATTTAACTGGACAAATATTAGGCCCTATTTATGCATACCATGATATTTTGTGATCAAATAATCTGATTGGAGTTACATGGGATATAAATGCCCCATCCTTATTTTTTCATAATATTAATGTTATAAGCTGGTTTGCTCATGATTTACAGAATGAAGTGAACAATTGTATATCCTGCAATACCAAGATATCTGTTAAACATGCGGCCTGAGTGGAATAAAATGGGTAACAAATACTGTACACCAGCACCACAAAACAATACCACTGTAAACATTTTTGATACACTGATTCATGTTTTAAGTTATATCTTGTATACTGTCCAAATATCATTACCATTGTACAATAGTATCCCATATTTATTTGAATTTACCAAATATAGTTTATGAATAGATGATGATGGTCCATGTTTAGAAATAAAAATATGTACTTTTATTTCCTTAATATTTGCTCTTTAGTTATAGTAAATATCAAGAACCCAGGGAGGTAAGAATCATATAAAATTATCTGATTCAATTTTCTAAACAAGTAGGTTTTCTGCAAAACACTTTTATGTAAATGGCTGTCTCTCATATGACTGATACATTTGCAATGCAATTAGCATCTCAGATATATATTCTGTAATAAACAGAGGTTGCATCTCCCTGTTGCAATATCGTTGACTGATAGTGGGCGATTAGAAGGCACTAGGTTGTCAAGTACTTTTGTATCCAAAATACCGCACAAATTCCTGATGTTTTACAAGGAACAGTCAAAAGTGATGATTCTTAGAGATTTTGCAGATTTCCACTATGCAGTTTGTTATAACACTGTAGATAGCAAGGTGTGCCTTTTGTTTTTAGTGTTTAACAGCATACCAGTTTTTATTTTCAATTCATAAGTTCTATTTTTTAAGTATATTTCTATGGACGGGAAAGGCCTCTCAACAACTGACCTGGTGAATTTAGGAAAGGGACTTTACAAGATTAAGGTGAGAAACATATAAAAAAATAGTATTTTTGTCAGAAAGCTGTTTTCAGATGTTTCATAGAAAAGGTGTCTGTGTTTGTTTGTTTTTTTTGTTGTTTTTTAAGCTTACTGCAGATGCGGAAAGTAAAGTCAAACAGGCAAGGGAACTTGTTGACAACATTGTTAAGGACCATAAAGGTAAAGTGATATGTCATTCATTAAGAGGCGGCAACGTTATCTATCTGCTTCAATTTTATTTCAACAACTTTACAAGTTTTTTGTTTTCATCTAGTTGTGTATGGAATCACAACAGGATTTGGAAAATTTTCCCAAACCATCATCCCAAATAATAAACTCATGTAAGTCGTTTAATACGTTTTCCATCTTCTTGCTGGGGACCAGTCTATAAAAATCCAATTGAGATTTCTGAGTATAAATCAGTCAAGAACTTCTTCAACACAGAGCTGCGCGAGAATGTTTCTGTTAAGCATGTATGTAGTGTACTTTTCAAATGCAATCTCTTCCATTAAATATTTAATGTTCTTATACCCCCAGCGAACTACAGGAAAATGTGATTCGTTCCTGTTCAGCAGGTACTGTAGGAAAGAACAAACTGATCCATTAAATATTGCTCTTGTTTACATCCCTGTCACCTGGACTAAATTTACCCTTTCATGCATAACGACTTCATATGTGGACGGATAACAAAAACTCTCTTCTAGTCTTTAAATGGGGACATATGGAAAGTGCAAATGCATGATTACCTCATATGAGGATGTCATTTTTACCCCAGATAAAGCAATGGAAACAAGTTGAAAACATTTTCAATGAAAAATATATTTATTATGTGTTCAGAACTACATTTTTTCAGCTATTTTCAATATTTCATGCATGAAAGGTTTAAAAAATATTTAAAATCTTTCCTGTTGATGCAGCAGTACAAATTCAAACCTATTTGAATAAGGCCTCTGTCAGCCTCAGCTTATGAAGTCTTATAAATATATATATATTTTTAAAGCTACATTGAACACAATACATTTTAATATATCAGCTCGCATATGCTTTAAACAAATGTCACTATTTTTCATAACTCCTGTTGATTTTAGGTGTTGGCGAGCCACTGAGCCCTGAGCGCTCCCGAATGCTCCTGGCTTTGAGGATCAATGTTCTGGCCAAAGGCTACAGCGGCATTTCCTTGGACACTCTCCATCAGATGATTGAAGCCTTCAATGGTAACCAGACCTTCAGTGGCATTGACGACATACAGCACATTATAACCTAAATGACTAAAAGAAGTAACCCATTCCCCTTGATGATTGCGTGCAGCTTCCTGCCTCTCCTATGTGCCGGAGAAGGGGACGGTTGGTGCCAGCGGAGACCTCGCCCCTCTGTCTCACCTGGCTCTGGGACTGATGGGAGAAGGCAAGATGTGGTCACCCAAGAGTGGCTGGGCGGATGCCAAATATGTAAGTTTTCAATAACTTCTTCACAGAGCCACCACCCAGTACATTCACCGTTACACACTGAACTGATCATGAAAAATACTTTCTTAGGTTTTGGAGGCCCATGGATTGAAACCTATATCACTGAAGCCTAAAGAGGTATAGCATTCTCTGATTTCTGATGTAAAAATGTGATGAAAGCATATTAACTTGGATTGTAATCTTTAGTGTCTTGCTCCAATCTCAGGTTTATCATCTCTTTGCAACCTAGGGGCTGGCGCTCATCAATGGAACCCAGATGATCACGTCTCTGGGTTCGGAGGCGGTCGAGAGAGCCCTGGCTATCGCCAGACAGGCTGACATCATCGCAGCTCTGACACTGGAGGTCCTGAAGGGAACCACAAAGGCCTTTGACAGTGGTGCGTGTCACAGTGGATGACGGGAGTAATGAGAGGATGAGAACGGCTGGGTTAGCGATATGAAGCACTGTAGTGACAGTCTCTTTACATTCCCTCCTAGACATCCATGAGCTGCGCCCCCACCCTGGGCAGAAAGAGGTGGCTTTCAGGTTCCGATCCCTTCTGGATTCAGAACACCATCCCTCTGAAATTGCAGGTGAAGAGTTTAACGGAGGACTCAGAATGGATTGTTAAGCTTTTCAAATGAAAACGCTAAAATGTATTTATTTATTTTTACCAGAAAGCCACAGGTTCTGCGACAGAGTTCAGGATGCATACACTTTACGCTGCTGCCCTCAGGTACTGTAATACAAAGCACTCGCTATGAGAGCTTACTGTAACACAGCCTTGTGTCGTGTTTTTAAAGATATCTAGCTGTAATGGCTGTGTACAGTTGGTGTGAATAAAAGCATGTGTTCTCTTTCAGGTCCATGGAGTGGTGAATGACACAATTGCTTTTGTAAAGAATATCATTGACACAGAGATTAACAGCGCCACAGACAACCCTGTATCCTTTACAGTTTTGGTATATCGAAAAGATTAAATCAGTCAGATTGTAGGCTGTATTTATGGATAAGGCCCTTAATCAAGGTATTACTGTAACAGCAAGCATGTAAGGCTGGTATCTATATCTATATGTTGCAGGCAATGCCCAAATGTAGGCACTCTTTTTATTCATTACATAATACGAGATAAACAGTATATAGAATTATATTATGGTCTGTGCCCTTCTTTTTTATGAACCAAACAATTCTTAAATATATGGGCAAAATAATCCTCAATAAACATCCACAGCGGCAGTGTAAACAACATAGACGATTCACTCTGTAGTAAGTATTTCCCTCTGTGTCTGAGGATGTGTCTGCTTTTAAACAGGGCAGGTGTGTCTCAAGGAGCTCACTTTTCTTAAATTTTGTATCTAGCTATGTTAGTTTCAGCCTTAACAACTGCTGAAGATGGTATTCGCAGAAAGAGGCGTGACTCTTTCAGGTGGAAATTTCCATGGTGAATATCCAGCTAAAGTATGTATGGCATTACCCAAACATTATTAATAATCATATATGGTGTCTAGTAAATGAATTCTAGAAACAAACATAAAAGAGGCCATTCAGCCCTTTAATTCTTGTCTGGTTCACACTAAAGGATGCCAATGATTCAGCAGCAACAATGCTACTTGGTAACTCATTCCTTATACTCATCAGTCTCTGTGTAAATCTAGCTGTTTCTATTAATCATTTTTAGGACTGGTTTGTGTTCACATACTGGTAATGGTTTGCTGCATCTTTTTTACCAGGCTCTAGACTACCTTGCGATTGGTGTGCATGAACTCGCTTCAATAAGTGAGAGAAGAATTGAACGCCTGTGTAACCCTTCTCTCAGCGAGCTCCCAGCATTTCTGGTCTGTGAAGGGGGTCTGAACTCAGGTTTTATGATTGCTCACTGCACAGCTGCCTCTTTGGGTAAGTGGAGGCAAATGGAGGTGGAAAGGCAAGACAATCTAAAGTATGCAGCTCACCCTCACCCTCCCTGTATTGGAAGCAGATGTGCTCAGATTTCATATTTGAATGGTATTGTGGGTATTCTTTCAGTAGTGATAGAACAGGAGCCCCAGGTCTTTACATTAACACAGTGTTATTCCTGCAGTTTCAGAGAATAAAGTGCTGTGCCACCCCTCCTCTGTGGACTCCCTGTCCACCAGCGCTGCCACTGAGGACCACGTGTCTATGGGGGGCTGGGCTGCCAGGAAAGCACTCAAAGTGATTGAACACGTAGAACAAGGTCATTCATTTATTAAAATGTCTACCAAGGTGTAATTTATTGTACACTTTCAGCTCAGTTATCCCAGAGAGAATACATTATATAAGTTATCCACAAACCAGACTTTTGCTCTTTATGCTCTGGTGGTTTTGGTACAGTTTTACTCTATACAGACAGTTGTAAACAGTTTTAAAAACGAACTTCCAAAACTATTAACTAACTGCATGCTTAATAAGGTCTGACACAATGCTTATATTCTGGAAAAAAAAATATCTGAAATGCAAACATGTCAAAAGTAGGTTGGGAAACTGTGATCTACACAGGAAAATGTATTTTAACTTAGTTAACTTATAGCTTTTAGATTTGTATTGACTAGGTTGTTGAAGAAGAGCACTACATCATTGCAAATACAAAGAATTTTTAAAAGACTTGTCTGAATACTAAAATGTAACAGTATACTATGTATTGTTTTTATTTTTCCAACTGCACTTCAAAACTTGCACATATTTGCCTTTTGATTTAAGGGTAGGTAGCAAGTAAGATACATACATCAATGCTTTGCTGTTCAGTTCTTTCCATAGAGCTACTTGCAGCCTGCCAAGGGATTGAGTTTTTACGCCCCCTGAGAACTACCACGCCATTAGAGAAGGTCTATGACCTTGTGCGCTCTGTTGCAAAGTAAGTTAAACAGAATTAGTGTGTTAACAATCAGAATCAAAGATGATTTTTGGTTAAAGTTTAAACATTACTACCTCGTGTCTTTTTCAGGCCATGGATTAGGGACCGCTTCATGGCTCCAGATATTGAAGCTGTTCACAAGCTGCTTTTGGACCAAAAGGCAAGTTATTAATATTACATACTGTATTTGTACTGTAAGTCAAATATTTGTGTCCAAATGTCCTTCAACCTTCTAAATGGGTGATACAGTTTGTTGTCATGAAAATGAATGTCACATGGAAACATAATGTTTTTATAAATTCTACAGTATAATTTCTGGGTACCAGCTATAAAAATACACAGTGAGATTTGCGATAAAAACCATGATGACGAAGGACATGCTTTCCTAAAATGATTGGTAACAAAGTGGCTAAATTACTATTTTCTGTGTCCCCAACAGGTGTGGAAAGCAGTGCATCCTTACATTGAAAAGTTTAGACTGGATCTCACTCCCGAGTCTGACTGTGCCTGTTTCCCCTGATTCACCTGGAAAAGCCACCCACTATTGACACGCCACACATGTAAACTAGGAGATAATATATTTAGATTGAATCTGTGAAAACATAAGGGAATTTGCTTTTAATTTCAAAATACTGTATACATTTTGTCTGTTCGTTACTTTTTCTGTTTGATTGACTCTTGTATCATTTTTTTGTTTTCTTTTAAAATTTCAGGGCTTAGGGCTGCTTGAAATTCAGTAGTCATGGACTCATGAGATGGCTTGAACATGTAATCTCACTATAACCTTTAATCTCACATTGATGAAGTAAAAAGCCCTTGTGAGATACTTAATAAGGCTAGCTGACAGGTCTTTAACAGTCAGGTTTGTGGCTATGAACCTTGCTGAGTCAAATTAAAACAAAAATTAATTAATGTGATGACTGAACAAAACTGATAGCACGAATAACACATGGGTCAGAGAATAATCCATTTTTTAAATAAAAAAAACATTCTACCATTCTACATCACTTTAAAATATAGAAAAGATTAGTGACTGGAATTAGCACTAGAATTATTGATTGTTTGTAATGTATGGGTTAGCGATCCTTTCAATCAACAACTTACTGGGCTTCAAAAACTGTAATGGGAAAATAATTTTCATAAACATGATTAGCAAAAGCTGTAATAGGAAAGGAATTTTCATAAACATGATCAGCTAAAAAGTACCTGTGAGCAGGGCATCACTATCCTAATGCAGCACCTTTTCTGACTAAGCCTAGAATTACATTTTATTTATGGTGCCACTATTATAGCAGCTTTTAAAAGGTTTGTTTTACCAACACAAACTATGATGATGGTGTGCCATTATTTAATGCTAGCACTGCATAACATGGTGTTTATTCAATTTGAATCCTAGGGAATGGGATAGTGTAAACTAAAAACAACATAAGAGCACCAGAGGACACCCAGCCAAAACACCACAATGCTCATACACTAACAGAACCATATTTAAACAACCAGGCCAGCTGCTAACTCTTAGTTCTACATACTATTTGTTTTTCCTGTATAATACATAAAATAAACCTTAGGTCTGCATTACAAAAAATCAGTACCATTGAATTGCAATTCATGTTCATTATTTTACCACCAGAGGGCAAACCAAGTACAGAAATCAAGGTTTGATTATTTTATTTGGTGTTTTGCGGGAATTGTAATAATAATGAATTACAATAATGTTAAAAACCTGCATGGGTTTTTGCAAGTAAGACAAGTATAGTATACCATGTAGCTTTATACATATTATGGAACACATACAGTACAATAACACTAACCCTCTCATTTGTCCCATTCAAAACAGATACTGGGTTAGTCATTATTTTTCTAAGTATACAAAATGTACTGAGAGCTGTGTGGCGCTGAAAAGCACTCAGTCAAAAGAACAGAGTAATAGAATTAAATCCGAGCTCAGCATGAATCTGGGTTACTTATATAACGACTTTATATAATATTTAAACATTCAAATTTAATGTATTGTAGTCTTTAAGTAAAGGTATGCTGCATTTTGTTAATAATTAATCTAAAATCTAGTAAGATGAAAACAAAAACACGTGGTTTTGCTATGTTTTGGGATTTTATCGTTCATGACAGATCAGTTTAAAGCATACAACCTAGCAAATACTTTGATGAGGAAGAAATTGCAAAGCAGGTTTGAAATGACAAACATGAACAGTGTTGCAAAACTATGAAATCTTGCAGCTGTGTCGTTTTGAAATTTGTCCTACTAATAAAAAGAATAGTAGTAATGGTTTTTTTTAAATATATAATGAATACAACCCTGTTTAGATATTAGGCAGAGTAGCCTATCACTGAGCATTAAGATAGCAATGATTTATGCCTTCATCGCTTCAAAGAAAATAATGACCTGGTCTTGCCTCTGCAATGCCAACCCTCATGCATGAATAACCACAGCTCCATTCTATTTTTTAATACTTTGTCCTACCACACGTCAGTTCATTTTAGCCAATCAACTTTCTCCAAATAAAATCTTGTATGTTTTTTTTTTTTTTTTTCATTAAACAGTAACACTTGCATATGAAACACCAAATACCACTGTACCCACAGGAGCTGTCGTTGTAAGGATACTCTTTTTATTTTTTTAAGTCTACAGAAAATGTGTTCCTTATTTAAAGCATTTATTTAAAAAAAAGGAATTTACAGCATCCCATGATGAACAATTATACAATTCATACCCTACCCCCTCCTCTTCAACACACACAAACTGTACATGTAGATAGAGAAAACAGTGAAAACATGTATTCAATTATAAAATTTGTAATTTTACAAAATACAATCCAAAAGAAATTCCTATTCTTTAAAATGTGCTCAAACAATGAGGCAACATCCATATTTGTTCTATACATCTCATATCTCCTACAGTCAGTTCATTGGTCCATAACTTTGATTATGTCACTATATGTTTAACATAGGGTCATAGTATAGATTACTATAAGGGATGTCCATAAACGTACAGATCAGGATTTGAAATTAGACTCCCAATTGCATAGCAGTTTGAGCCTTTCCAGGTGTTAATGGGAGCTTAATTAGCCACTAGGGCTCGTAGTTTTCGGTTTGGTTTTGTTTTTTGCACCGACTTTTTATTCAAACCGAATGCAAACAGTGTGTGAAGTTACATTGATTTAATTAAATCGGAATTAAGAGGAAACTAGTATTTGCAAAACAGGTTATAACATTTTTTGTAATGCGTGATTATGTTACGGGAAAAGCAATTTAACTGAACTCAATTTTTGTGTTCAGTTTAAACTGAAAATAAGGAGCTGCCTTTCAGGTCGGGTCAATATAACTTTAAAAGGGACATCACATGACCAAAAATAAAACCCGAAAACGAAGAGCCCTATATATATAGGTAACCACCCTGGGTGTGTCCAATTAAGCTCATAGTCAAATATTTTTAAAGATTTATTTACTGTAGTTTATCAAAAGTGTTGTAAAGCACAGCAATACATATTAAAGGTACATTTTGTTATGCATGCTACCACAATATACCACACAGACTTACCACAGTAACCTTATCATAAGAGTGGGAATACTGCAGTTACATTTTTAGGAATGAAAACCTGACCATTTTTATCTATATGGTAAAACATGAACAAGCACATTGCTAACATGGTCTTTGTGCAAGAGAAACATGTTTACCCCCAGTAAAAATATTCTCGACTTAGAAAGTATATTTAACTGCGACTTAAACAAATATGGTTGGTTTTTACAGAACCTCATTACAGATTACTTTACCTATATTAGGCAGACCAAGATTAGTGGTTGAAGGTCTGTGAAACCAGCCCATAGGAATAAAAACATTTCTCAACAAGTTTGACAAATAAAAAGTTATTATAGGACAGAAAAAAATAACACAACACTATAAACAGAAACTAATGGCTGACCAAGCACATTTGATCTTTTGCATTTAAAATATTTATGCAGGACAATATGCCCACAGTGGCCTGTGGGGTTTATTCCCTATAAAACTTTAACTTTGACATAAAAACTGAGTGTAGTTGGTTGACTCATAGCACTCACAAGTATTTCTGAAGTAGATTTAGAAAGTACAAAAATAACAGGAATGTATGACACTATACTAATAATTACAAACTCTCAGTATTTATTAAATTACACTTTTTACACATGAATAATTTTCTTTAAAGATTTAGACATTTAATACAAAGATTTGAACATACAAGACAGGCACAACATTAAACCATCAAACATGGAGGAGTTCAGTACCGTTCAAGCAAATCAACCATAAAGTGAGTTTTGGTACTGGTCCAATGGCCCACCATGAGTACTACAGTTACTTTGAGGCCATTTAAAATGGAAGGTTCCAATGTTCAATATATTCCATTCAGTAAGAGCTTGACAGGACAAACACATTGTATTAAAATACACATTTAAATAAATAAAAATAATAATAATAATAATAATAATTCTGGGAATTAAACAAAGAAGCATACTGGGTGATTGTAAAGTCAGATGTAAACAATGCAGTACAGTATTAAGGAAAATCCACTGGTGTTTTCCTTGTGAATAGTGGAGGTATGAAGGCTGTTCTTGAGTGCATGCAGGATACAGTAGCTTTAGATTTGGTATTAAGAAATGTAAAATTAAGACTGATCAAGAAATCTGAAATTCTGAAAGGGAGATACATGTCACATGTACTTTGTTTTAATTTGTTTATTAAATCAATTACAAATTCATAAAATCATTATTTGTTTTACTTTTTAATTTTCAAACAATATGGGAATGCAGTCTGTATCTACAAATGCAAAACAATTTAAAGTTTGGGTTTCCTGTGTGGGTGCAAAACAAAAATTCAGTAATTGTTTGGGGAAAAAATAGCACCTTGAATTTAAATACCATAGTTCAACTATTTTTTTTCCCCCATAGGAACCAATTCAGGTACCAATCTTCATTAGGACTTCATTTGCAGTCCTACACTGAACCTAAGCCACTGAAGCACCCAACTTGCTTGTTTAGCAGGAAAAACACTAACATGTTAGGAAAAGAAAAAAAAACAGTTTATTATAATCAGGTGGAATAACAGGTCTTACAAGCAACTGCCATCCAGCTCACAAGATATTTGAATGCATGTATACTGTGCAGTGCTGGCTTGGGTTGGATTTCAGTGGGTTTCAGATAGCATAATAAAAAGCAATCCAAAATCCCACATCTATATTGCACTTTACAAGCCAGCCATTGTAATAGTATAATGCAAAACTAACAGAACTTTTTTTTAGGTTTTTTTTGTTACTAAAACCTCTATAAATCTCAAACACTCAAATCAATCAAACTGAATGAAACTAAAATAAACTTCAGTCCAGTAGACAAAAGTTTTGAAAAGGTCACCTAACAAAGCAACATATCATAGTGTTTTGTCTACTGGTTTAAAATGTCGAGTTTTATTTTTCTTTTTTTTTTTTTTATAATTATTTTTACTGAGTTTTGTACTGAGTTGTTTTAGGCGAGGTATTACAGATAAAGTCAAGTTTGTGTTACGATATGGTGCCACATGTCAGGAAGAAATGCCAGATCAAAAAGGCCATTGACAGTTAATTGTCAACAGAGACATTTGTATAAAAAGAAACAACCACCCTTTGAACATGCACACTTGGCTAGCCGTTCCATTGAACCTCTACCAGAACTGTGGAAACCAAAGTAATGTCACCCGTCATTTTCACTGTCACCCGTCACAGAGAATTATACCACAGTATTTATCTCTGCATGTACAGCACTTTTTATAAAACTAGATTTAGAAAAAAACAGCATCAGATCAGTACAGTATTTTCCTTCAGCTCGGTAGTAATAATCGCTCAATCGCGATCTGAAAGTGTTCCCAGTTCTTCCAGAAAATGGCAAAGAGGGCGACAGCAAAGAAAGTGCAGATGACGTGCAGTCGGCTCTTCATGAGGGGGGCAGTGAACTTGGCGATGGTGGAGACGCAGACCAGAATCACCGTGACAATGGCCAGCATGATGTTGATGGACTTCCCCAGCAGCACCTTGGCGTTGGTGTTTTCAAACTGCACCACTTGCTGCTGTTGTTGCTGGAGCTCCAACTTAGAGATCTTGGTCTGGCATGACTCCAGCACTTCCTGATGAGGAAAAAAGAAAGGAGATAAACGACATTCAGTTCCATCACAGGTCTGTAAACCTTGGCTTGGGCTGTATTTCGGGTTGCATAACACAGTATAAAGCAATACAAAAATCACCTACAGTATATTGCACTTTACAAGATAACCATTGGCTATGTTCAGAATGACTTTTGGCACTCAGGAAGCAATATTCTTTTTTTAAAGAATCATCACCTTACTGCAGCAGAAATATACTTCCTTATCTCCATAATCCCCTGTAATGCTTAATGCGCACACCTTAAGAACAAACAATGCAAGCGCCAATGAAACTTGGTATGAAAAACAAAAACCAACTAGGGCAAGGGCAAAGAGTTACATCAGTGCTTCCCCATGACTGTCAGCCAGCTGTATATTCTTAGGAGTTTTGAAACTGTACACACACTGTACAGTATATAAGACTGTAGCTGTTAAAACCACTGAAATCTCAGCAGCAAACTCTGTGTAATAAGCCTTAGGTTTACAGTCCTTAAAAGCATAGCATTGAATTCCACTGTTGAAAAGTATTTCAATACAAAAGTTACTTCTCTTATTATAATTATAACCTCTCTCTGAAAATTTAATTGATTTGGAGTTAAGAATCATCTTTTACCAGACATGACTTGTTTTAACTTGAAATTTTTGTTGTAAACATTGTGATTTATAATATAATGTAAAGTATCTTAGAGAGTTGATAATGGTCACTTGGAGATTGATGCAGCTGACATACACCTTCTGTTATTCACTTATCTTTACATGTACATTCTTTGGTGTAATTCTTTGCAAAAAAACTGAATCTTGTATTTAAATACCAAACTTCAACAAATGTGTTCAATATTAATCAATTCAGATACATCCTGAATTTGATGCCCTAAGATGAACTAATCCACTTAAGCAACGAACCTAACATGGACAACACTACACAATTAGTGGTGTTAGTAAAATACAATTTGTATGTAAGAAGTATTGCAACGTTACTAAAGCAACCCGTTCCAATGCATTGTCTTTGTCTTCGATTGACAAAAAAAAAAAAAAATGACAGTGCTAGCCTCTGTGTTCCTCCTCTGCCTGATAGATTACAAAATATTTCACATTTAATTTCCTGTTTTGAAGTACCTCAATGTCTCTGGACCGTTCATAGGCCTGGTAAGCCACTTTTTCTTCAATACTGGACAATTCTTGTTTGAGGTTTGTGGTCTCGTGTTGATGCAGCTCTGTCAGGTCATTAAACTGATCTTCCAAACGCTCATACCTGTGGAAAGACAATGAAATGCTCACCATGGCTGGAACACAGCATGCTGTGCTTTTCAAAACACTCTGTTTTACTACATTGCCATGTATACCACAGAGGGGTTTGATAAAAATAGAAAAAACTCTCCATAACACCATCAATAGGGTTTAAGGTCGGCTGCCAGGGTGGCACTGGTTAATTGTGAAGTCTGTAAGGTGTTTGAATGCTCCAGAGGAATGCGTGACCACTCTTCAATGATCCTTCGGAGAAGTTTGATGGAGAAGGAAAGCCTGTTCTTCAGAACAGCCCATAGAGTCATCATTTTTAAGGCTGTTCCTTGTGCAACTATCGGCTCCTATCTGACAGATTGTCTGTCAGATCTGCTGTACTGCCCATCGAGACCGAAACTGACTAGCAATAAGCATATGCAGCTTCTATATATTATTAGAATAAGTGTTAGGCTAACATCTGCATAACAAATATTTCATTCATGAGAGGGCTTCCCTACACAAAAGGTGTTACCAATTGCTGTTCAATATATTGTCTATATCAAAGCTGACTGACTGAAGAACTAGCTCAGGCAAAATGAGTTCAAGAAAGGTAAAAAAAAAAAAAGGTAAATCCTTTTTTCCAACAGACCATTTTGCACAACTGTTTACCTTCCAGCAACTCTCAGTCTCACTCCTTTAATTACCACGCAAATGCAAACACACAGGCTCATGTGCTACTAATCTTATTTTTGTTAGTTGCAGGATTAACTTAAATTGTTTTCTGGTATGTAATAATCTAAAGTACAACAAATTAAGATCATTATTACTGTTAATTTACAAATGCCCTATACTGCCTATAATAATAATAAAAATAAAAATAAAAACATTTGCTATACATAGGTTTACAAACTACTTTCATAATTTTAACTGTGGTAATTATTTATATGTGCTGTGGTTTGGAGATATTATATATATATATATATATATATATATATATATATATATATATATATATATATATATATATATATATATATATATATATATATATATATATATATATAGCTACTGTTCTATTGTGTTGCTTGAAAAACAATAGTAGAAATGGTTTATGTCAGTTTTTATTTATGAAAAACTAAAATCACAGTGGAAGATAAATAATGATATGTACACAATTAAAAAGTAAAATGACACTGCCATCATCTACTATCTGAGTTTGCTGCACTAAAAAAAATATGGCTGTATAGCTTTGAAAGTGAGAATGGCTGCAGAGTAAAATACAATGCTTCCATACGATAAATATACTGTTTTTTTTTAAAAGGTTAAATGTGTGTTTGCATTTAAAAGGGTAATTTATTAAAATGTATTCCAAAATAATTTGCTGCGACAAGGCCAAGAGAACAATACATTGACAAAAACAATATGTTTAATAATATAGTATGTAAATTTAACTGCTAAAATAAACCTGGTGTTTAAAAAAAAAAAAAAAGAAATCACCTGTATCTTTCCTCCTGCAGGGTTTGTGTAATGAATCCATATTCCCTCTTAAATTGAATTTTTAAATTTTCAACATCTTCTGCTAACTGGGTTTGCATCTCCTTCATCTCCTGCAAGTCTTCAAAGATCTTGGTAAACTTGGTCTGGCTCTCCAGCGTGTTGGAGCCTCCAGGGCCAAAGGAGTGGTTGCCGTTGCTGTCTGCAGAGGCAGAGGTCCCACTGGAGCACTCATCGTCGCTGGGATACTTGGGCTTGGCAACAATAGTGGCACTGCCACTTAGGGCCCTATTCCCTCCTTCAGGGTGGAATGTATCTAGTGAGTTTTTAAGTTGTGCTATGTTGTCTGCACTGCCAAACCTATTACGGATCAGGTTGGCAAATTCCCTAGGTTTGTTGAAAAAAAAGGGAGGTGTCAAGGACACACCTGGTCCTATCGTTTTGCTCTTCTCTTTGCTGTCCTGCCCAGAGTTGCCAGTTCGTTGGGTGCTACCTGCATCCTTTGGGGTCTGCTGTATTTCCTTCAGGTTGTCTTTGGAGGCATCCTTAGAGTTCTTGGATGGCACATTTTGCTCAGCTTCCTTCAGTTTCTTGTGGTACTGCTCTAGCTTCTTCTGCAGCTGAGAGATCGTATGGGCAGACTTATGGTTCTTCTTCTCAAACACCTGCTTGATACGGGCCACCTGCTGCTTGTCTGCACTGTCAACCAGTTTCAGGTACTCGGCCACATTCTCGTCACGAGCAGTCTGCTCGATCTTCATCGACTCTGTGATCTTCAGGATCTTTTGCTGGAGGTTGTCGTTGGTGATTTTACTCTTGTGGAAATCCAGGATGCCGTCGGTCACGTCCACGTTGAGGTTGGTGTCCGAGCCTCCACGTCGGATGGTCGCAGGTACAGTGAGGGCGGTCACATCATTCCGATCTGCCTGGAAAACAAGAAAAGGAACACAAATGAGTAAATAATCAGTTCAGTTATTTACAGTATATTACAAAAACCTGGCTGATCAAATAACCTTTCGTAACACCAGGGCACAAATAGTTCAAGTGCAGTGCTACCAATTCAAAGCAAAACATTATACTTTGCCTGTTGGACAAATAGCTTTTATTTATTTAATTTTCCTATATTCATTCTGTTGCTAGAAAAACACTCTGAGTATATTTCTAGAGAGCCACGCAAGTATCTGAACACTGAATTGCGGAAGTCTAGCACCTACACACAAACATTTAAAAAAGTGCTTGGATCCCACCGCTATCACTGATTGGCTAGCTGTGGAAAAAGCTGATCTTCTATTGGTTACAAGGCACAGACTAATCTGATAAACCTATTTATGTTTTTTTGTAAATTAGCAAATAACTGATACTGTTTTCTTAATACATGAACCTGACATTTAAAATGTAGCAATCTAGTAAAGTTACAACAACAAAAAAAACACAACACCATAGTTGCCAAGGTATTAACAGATTACAAAAAATAATGTTGTGTAATTTATAAAATTATTTCTGAGTCTACATTGTGGTCAAGTATGTATTTGTTGGGATGTTTAAAAAAAAAACGTGAAGATCATGGTTTAGATGCATTTCAAAAGAAACTTTCCCTGACAAAAAATGTAATGATTTTTTTTCTTTAGATTTTTAGTGTTGACAACCTAGTTTACCATTTACATATTTACATATGTAAAGCTATGGTATTTGCCATGGTATTTGCCTAGGGATTCAATACATTTACTGGCATGAAACTACTTTATGATTTTTTAATTTTTTTATTATAATGTGTCAGTTAACTTTTAAATCACCAGGAAATGAGGTGCATGTGTCAAATTGTTTTTGTCAGACATCTGACTAGATCAACAACTGTTCTGTTATTTTTTTTAAATGTTTTGCTTTTGTAGGTTTTGAACTGCATTAGAAATATATACAGATTTATTTCGTAATGGCTTTTTAGTCATGACTCAGGTCATGTCACATCTTTGACTTGAAACAAACAAAACAGGTTTTTTTTAGGTCCTGGTTTAAAATAATTACACACACACACAAAAAAGATTAATAAAAATTCCATGATTAACAACTTGTCAGTCTGGTCTATAGGTGTTCCTCAGTATTTACATGACATCTGTAGCACACTCTAAGTAGCACAGGTCTATCTCTATTGTGCAAGAACTTTGATACTGAGCAGCCAACTCTGATCCCCATTGAAATTTGTTCTAATAATCATTTAACTTTCTGGACATGCCTCAAGTGCTCATTTAAAAACCTATATACTGGAGTATGTCAGCCTGAGCTGGGAATCTTATGCTGACTTCTCACAGTAATAATGCTATGGTTGCACCCAACCCCTGAGACAGAAAACACAAAAATATGTATTGCACACCCACTCGCCCTAAGTTATGTCACTGTACATATTGTTTTGCTACTGAGATTCAAATTGAAATGCATGACTCACCCAAGTTTGAAAACTTGTTTTCAACAAGACAGACTGAGAGGGCTCAAGTGACCTGAAACTAAGCAATGTTTTTCACTTGAAATATGAGATAGTTTAAAGGGCACTACAAACAAGTTCATCTACACAGCTGTACAGTACTGCCATTGTTTAAGGGATTTTAAATGAGTGAGTGAGTTCATTTTTAGTTTTCAGCAAGAAGCATGTAGACAAAGAGCTCAAGAAACATAAAACTAAGCAATGCTGTACAGCTGAAATATCAAAAGGAGGCAAAGACAAATGCCTAGTACTGCCATAAAAGATCTAGCTGGTCCAGTTTCCCCAGAGTTTTAAACAGTTTTCTACAGATCCATCTGATTTCAAATACTTTCATGAATTATACTACGATAACCACATTGCATAAATAGCACTGAACAATGTGAAATGCTAGTTATTTAGAATCCTCACATAGCCTCTCAGTTTGTTTTTTTGTTTGCTGGTTGATGACACTGTAAATAGCTGACTAGTCATGTGTTACTATAATGGTATGACCTCTATTCATACTTGGAAGTGCGAAGATTTTTCAAATCATCAGTAGTATTAGTATTTTTTTTTAAACTAGGGGTACACAGGAAAATTCTGTCAGTGTCAGTTAACTCTGACAGCTTACATTGACAGTGAACAAATCAAACAGCAGATACTTTATAAATGTGACCTCACTGGCCTCTCACCAGTTACCCAATACTTACAGTACTTCCCCCAACTAATATATAAGATCTCTAGTGTTTCTGCTCTGTCTTGATTTGGCAACCCTTTGGTCGCATACTATCCCAGAAATGTTCCTCCACCACTGCCTTGAGGGAAACTGGTTAAAACACACCAAAAGTAGTTTTCAAAGGACTTGCGTTGATTTCACAAATACACACCTTAGTTTAAGCATACAAGGATAGTTTACAACGTAGCTTCTTTGTTTGTTGTTCCAACTCCATTCCCCTATCCCACTGCTGCACTAAAAAACAGGTTTCCCTCACAAATAACTGACGCTAACAACAGAAAAAACTAAAGCAGTCTTGGAAGGTGTCTTTGCAAAGTCATAACTAGGGATTTATGTTGCATAGGCAATTATGAGCAAGAAATCTAAAAAATATAAAAAGGCCATGTCCATTAAAAGTTTGTTCCCAGGCTCCCGAGTGGCACATCTGGTAAAGGCACTCCGAGTGGAGTGCAGGATGCGCCCTATAGCCTGGAGGATGCCAGTTCGAGTCCAGGCTATTTTATTGCCGACCATAGACGGGAGCTCCGAGGGGGTGGCGCACAATTGGCTGAGAGCCGCACAGGGCGGGGAGGGCTTAGGTCGGTTAGGGTGTCCTCCGACGCTGTAGCTCTGAGATGGCTGCACAGTGAGTCTGCAGTGTGAAAAAAAGCGGTCGGCTGACGGCACACGCTTCGGAGGACAGCTCTTAGTTTTAGAATTTCAATAAAAGGGTACACCAGCATATAATCTAGAATAATGGACTAAATCCACATTTAAAATGCATTACTAGGATCTAACCATTATTAAGACAAACATAGGCACAACCGGCAGCACCAGATGTTGCTCTAAATGTACAATAAAATGCTAGATAACAGATATTTCAAATAAAGTGTACTTCCTTGGATTACAAACAGACCACCATGAGCTACAGTAGATCGAAACAAATAGTGAGGAGAACATTTTATTTTTAGAGGGAAAACAAAAACCTAGACACCTTCCAATAATAGATGTACAAATAGACAACACTGTATTGATTTATTATTTGAAAACACTGCTCCTTGTATTGCTGTCTTGCATGTTGCTCATCAGAATGTGTATCTCACTGTGAAAACACATCAATATTTTTCTTCTTAAACTAAAGTTGTTAGTATCACAAAGAGACAACTTTGTAATTACTACAACTCTCCTGGGCATCTACAATGAATTAAAGTGTATAGCAGAAGAATGAAATATAAAAATACTTGTACTGTAACTTATGTTTGAACTGATAAAAAAAAACATCTGTTAGCATTTTAAACATCCTGACTGACTTAATCCAAGAAATCCAAAACTTTCCTCTGCAAAGTGAAACAAGTTGTACTTCCTAATCTACTCTACTGATTCAGACATGAGCCTCTCATTATCTTTTATCGGAAATCATTTTTTTCTAATAATTGAGCTTTACCTTTTTTCTGCTCCAGGTTTCATGAAAGAGCTTTTCTTTTCCCCATGCTCTGGAAACAGAGGATTACACATAATGTCTTTCACAGTCTTCAATGAAACAGAGCCCTCCGGTCTTTAAAAGATAAGGTCCTTCAGCTGACTGCAGCGGCTCAGCGGCTTCGTTCCCCTTCAGCTCCGGCAAGTTTATACTAAGTTTCTGATGAAACTAAGAATGATGTCACCAAAACTAAAGGTACTGCAGGCCGTTTTCATCACTGTCACAATAAAAAAAGAAGGGAGTGGCAAACCACACCACCTGGCCTGATGACTTCTTATCTAGGCTTGTTAAATTATAGCTTTTTATAGAAGTGTTAAAATCGAAATTTTCAAAGCACACAGGAGTTCTGTTGTTACCATAGTGTACAACGTCAAATGGTAATAAAAATAACATTTTTAAAACTTTACTTACTAATAATTGTGAAGCTGAAATATCTTTAAACAAATTTCATTCAGGTATTTTTTCAGGACCAATATCTTTGTGGTTTTGTACTTATATACAGAGTAATGCAGGCTACAGTGATTAGAGCTTATGAAGTACATTTTGCTAAGGTACAAATTCTAGGTCAAAATTTAGGACTTGAAACCATGCATACACAACTAACTACTGCTGTGAAAATTAAGACATTAGTGAGACTTGCCACTAAATTGCAGTTTTTCAAGTTGCTTGAGAGGGAACCAATAAACACCAGATACTAGAACGACAACACATAACAACACCACTTTCCTTCTGGCTTAATGTTATTTTTGATATTTAGATTTAGTTAAATGTATGGCTTGTTAAACCGATTGTTATTTTAAAGTATTGTAGTTTTTTTGTGCTCATTGACTTACTTCTGGTCCCCCATACTCTATTAACTTTCCGTGCTCGGAATGGCTGAAGTACTTATATACAGCAGGGGTACTCAATTATTTTAGTGAAAGTCCAAAATTCTTGGTTACAGCAAGGTAAAGGTCCAGAGCACATTTTCACTCCTATCCCCATAACGACATACAAGCACAGAGTGACACAAATATAGTTTTACACGTGTTGCTGGTTTGAGAGTTCTTCACTAGGTTTAAAATGAGTTTTTGGTGGAATCAAAACTCTGTCTCGTTTTTACTGGTCTCCATTCTTTACTGATTTGTTAATGCAGCCAAACATTGTGTTTCTCCATTGCAAAAACAAAGTAAATTGTCGCAAACAAAACTGAAGCACAAGAAAAAGAAAAAATGAACTGAAAAATCACTGTGCTTTCTCTTTCAAGGGAATTAACAATAAAAACACCTTACAAATAATAAATACAGTAATTTTACATTCAGTACATTTTATAATCGGCTAATACTCATAGTAAGTGGGAGAAGTGGCAGGTCCTCAAGGGCCTTGAATTACAGGTGAGCTCAGCAAGAGCAATAGAGACACGCAAAGAACAGAACGCTGATGTCATGGAGAATGAATTTCCACACACAAAATGTGATCTGCAGATACTTAAGACAGTAAACATTTTAACTGCATGTGTTGTAAGCCTGACTTGGATCGCAGAATTGGGCAATTTTAATCGCCAATACAGCATACACATTGCTAAGCTTTGTACACATAGCACATTTTGGTGGATCGTGGAGTGAAGCGATATCTGTCATGGGGTTTTGTCTGTTGCGCTACCATTGAAGTTTCGTACACACAAGTACAGTACTGTATCATGTTGTGTGCTTCCCCTGAGTCAGGAGTACCAACAGAAACACAAATACGCATTGACTCGTATGTGTTTTTAAAAAGAGCATTGTATTGTATATTTTACCAGTAATATTTTTTTAATCAGCATGGAAAAGCTACTTAACAAAAATGGGCTTTGTAGCACTGGTACTTGTTTTCTTGGTCTTTGTGAAGTGCAATTTTCTGAACTCTTACCATAAGGTATGAAAATTGTATTTTTCATGTGTACTTTACCAAAAAATTACTAAACACTGTTGTTTCACTTCATTTGAGCTGCTAATACTATTGACTTGTACATTTTGTTTCATTCATAGCTCGCACCGAGTATCTGCTACTTACTATCACAGCATGTCTTGCCCCGTTATAGAGCGCCTGCCCCATCATTAACATATTTGCCAAAGCGATTCTGATGAAACCAGGTTTATTTAGTAGTGCAATCAGGAACTTTAACAACTGAACACACTATAAAAAGCAAAGCAGTCCTAAGTAACAACTGCATGTGTTTGGAATGACACAGAAAGAGGAAATCAAAAGAAAGAAAAGTAAAAGAATGACTGGTATGAGTCGGGTATTTTTCTCTGACGTACTCCAGCGCTAAATTCTTGTAGTTCACATATTGTAGTTCACATTCAGAGGATGCCACAATGATAAATAATTTCATTTAAGATTGAGTGATTTAGTTTGGTCTGTAACTATTCACAAACCACCATTTCCAACATCCTTAAATTTACAGTTTGGAGGTACTGTAAAGCTACAACTGCGGTACTACAACAACAAAAAATCCATAATTAAAAAAAAAATACTAAAAAATTGATTTAAATTTTAAAAATCTGATTTAAATTTTAAAAATCCGATTTATTTTTTATTTTTTTTAGTATTGAACAAATCATAGGCATTTTATGACACAGAAATGCAAATAACCAAAGCACAAGTGGTAAACGATGCATGCAAAGGCAATACAAAACCAATTACATTACAACTCAACATTCTGTGTATCTTAAAGTGTTAACAACTGATAAGTTTGACTTTGATGTTCTTACTGGATAAGCTTTTCAAAGGAGTTGATTAGCTGTGGTTTTAATTTTTCATTTAAAAAGGTATAAGCATTAACATTTCTTTTATATGTATTTAACACTAAAATGGGTTTAATTGACTAACTATTTTTTTACTGATAACTGAATTAGTTCAATACATGTAATGGTTGCTAGGAATGGGTGAAAATGCTATGCAATAGGAGTCTCATTTCCATGCTTGCTTGTGTGTGCATCAGTTTGTGTGTGTCTGTCTGGGTTTCTCTCTGGGTTTCTCTCTCTCGCTCTCTCCCTTTCTTTCTCTCTCTTTCCCTCCCCCGTCTCTCTTTCTCTCCACCTTCGGGGAGCAGACATACCGTATGTTCTTTGTTAAGTGAGGAGTTGCTGATAAGGAGGGGTGGCTTGTCAAGGAATATGGGTGAGGGGTAGAGACTTTATGTATTGTTACAAAGTTAGAATCAGCACATTTGGAAAAAACAGGAGAGAGGCTGACACATGCCAACTGTCCAGAGCTAACAGTTAAGTATTTTACTTCACCTGTTACTCTGTATCAGGGCTAGAAATAAACAAAAACCTCTAGAAATAGTGAATTTCTCAGTATAATTTTATTGTACGTTGATAATAAAACTGGATTACTGTGATTTGAAATTGTTAGTTGTGTCTGGTCATGTGTACTCTCATGCCTCAATAGATATTAAGAAAATATTAGGCCTTGTTTTCTTACACTACCACCAGAAATCCATTTGGTTTCAACGCAACACAAAGTAGAAATACAATCCAAAGAGGATTTCATTAGGATTACTAGAAGAAAACTATGTGTGTGCCTCCCTTTATTTGATTTATTTCATTTATAAATCAGATAATCAAAAAGGCATCTATTGAGGTCATTCAGATTTACAGGGTATTAGTATACAGATGGTCAGACAAAGGCGTTTTTATTATATATTCTCTGTAAACCACTTTCTCAATCAAATAACAGTGCAATGCCTGGATTAAATATGAGCCATCAAGCATGATCCGTCCCCACCCCCCCCCAAATGACAGAATTATCTTAACTTGAGGAAAAGTGTCCTTAAAGGCCCCTGTAAGTTAACAATAGAAGATATGTTTGCTGGTGTCAGGCATGCACTGTGTGCAAGTAATACAAAACAAAAGGCTTCTTAAAATGTCATTTCCACTGTTAATAATGAATCAGACTCACAGTTAAGTAGCAAACAAGAATTCCTGGGCAGAAATGAGTTACTGTGTGTCACCCTGGTTTATCACATGGCTACCCAATTCAACGGAAGACTTTGTTTGTTTTATTTCTGACTATGTACAGTAGCAAATACTGTACAAAATTCACTGCTGAATTATTAAGATGCCAAGAATGTTTATCTAAATAATCTCTGGAGCCGTTTCATTTAACATTTTGTCCAAACAGTAGTTCGCCCCTTAATGATGTCAAATTGGAAATATTCATCACCCATGACTGCTCTTCCATGGAGTCGAGTGGTTTATGTGCTCTGACCAGAGGTAGAGCTAGCTTTTCATGCCAGAGGAGGCGAGTCTTGGGGGCCCCATTGTTAAAATAGTTGTCTTATAATTTACTGGTGTCGTGATCTTATATCGAAGCAGATGTAGAAGAAGTGCTGAATTACTGTACAGTGCGTAAAGTAGACTTTTAAGACTATAACAACTCTAAAATAAAAGTCGATAAACTATCAAAAACTGTAGAGACTTGGTACATAAAATAGTTGAAAACCTAACAGGAGAAGCAAATATTTGGCTACAAATGCCCACTATTGAGGTACTAAGAATCCAGCAGATTGCTGGGAATACCATTAATGTAAACAGTGAAGGGTTTATTGATGAAAAATACAAGGACAGTGAAAATAAACTGGTTTTCCTCACATTTCAGATAGACTTTACCTACCCCCCTGCCAGGACAAGTTAAAAAGTAGGTCCCCTGGGGGCTACAGTATTCAAACTGTCTTTGACGATGTCAGACTCCCTGCAATGCTCACACTGTCATGAACACGAGAGGAGGAACAGATTAATGGCCATATTATAACAGAAGGTACTATTTAATTACAAATAAGATTTGATAGTAAATATGATTGGCAAGCAAAAAATTAAATGCGAGATATATATATTGTAACACGCAGGGAGGGGATTAATATCCTCCCTGCATAAAACATGTGCAAATGCACATTGGGTTGATGTTTGTTAATTGTTTTATTATTTAATTATCCCCTGCACCTGGTGATCATTGTAAATCAGAGCCAGGTGCAGGGTATTTAGAGAGAGCAGCCAGTCTGTTCTGGGCTGCTGAGTTGGAGGGAGCAGAAAGCTGTGTGCGCTGCTGCCAAACAGACAGGTAAAGTAAGTAATGTGTTTCTATGTAAAAACTGTGGGTTGTAGTTTGTATTGGTAAGCAGCTTAGCTGCCCGATGGTTAGTCAGGGACTGTACTCTGTTTAGTTTGTACTCCTTTGAGGAGTTAGGCTTTTGTTTGTTTTTTGTTTATTTGTTCATTGTAAATAAACGTGCACAACAGCGATAAAATCCAGTTTCGGTGTCTGGGTCAGTATTTTAAGAAAGTGAAAAGGTCCCGAATTGTGGCAAGGCACCCCCACTTTCTCACAATATACACACACACACATACAGTATATATATATATATATATATATATATATATATATATATATATATATATATATATATATATATATATATATATATATATATATCTATATAGTAAACAAGCCTTGCGGCTCAGGTTCGTTTCGCCCTTTTAAATACAGACCCAGACACAAGACTGAAGGTTTTTAAAGCATGGATGTGCTATTTTTAATAACAAAAATAAACGAAAAAATGAAAACAAACACCTATCTTTTACGAGCACTAACTAAACACAAGCAGGAACCTTCTCTAAGTTAAGCTGGACAGCGAAGCTGTTTACCGGCACAACCAAAACAAAACAAACACAGTTTACACCACAAAACAAAAAGGTTGCACACTACCTTTGTTCTAGAATTACGGCTGTACACACGCACACAGTCGGGCTTCTTCACACACAGCAGCCCTGAAGAGACTGGCTGCTTCCCTTAAATACCCTGCACCCGGCTCTGGAACCTCAGGGTGAACATAGTGGAAGGAAGTGGGAGCACACGCAACGTCTGACGCCCACGGCGTGGCGTCTCGGGTTTCAGGGGGAGGGGAGCAAAGGGCCATGTGCACAATTGTGCCTGGCGGTACTGCGACCTGGGAGCAGGTCCAGTGTAGGGAGGTCCGGGCATTCCGGGCAGGTGTCCACACTGCCGGGATATGGGACCCCAGTCGGAAGCACCAAACTGACTTGCAGGGGTGGTGGTTGTGGTTGTGGTGGGTTGCTCACCTCCTCCCCCTTGATTGCAGCTGGTGGCTCCTCCTCTTCTGGCTCAGGAGACAGTGGGGCTTCCCTCTCTGGCGCTGTCGACAGCGGTGCCTCTGTTGCCTGCTCCCACTTCTGGAGTAGCAGGTCCAGTTCTGTCAACTCCCTTTCCGGCAGTCCAAGCTCCATTCTCCACCTTTCCTTCTGCTCCTTCTGAGCAGCGATATTCTCATTAACCTTTTTGATCAATTCTTGCTAAGTTTCCAAAGTTTCCACAAGTGTGTCGAAACACCTTGTGGTGTACAGCTATCTGTTTGTGTGCTGCTTTTGTTTTTAATAATAAAATGAAATAAATTTTAATAAGTATTTTGTAGTGGTCATGTTCTTATAAAAAGAAGTTATATGGGCAGCAGTGTGGAGTAGTGGTTAGGGCGCTGGACTCTTGACCAGAGTGTCATGGGTTCAATCCCAGGTGGAGGACACTGCTGCTGTACCCTTGAGCAAGGTACTTTACCTAGATTGCTCCATTAAAAAAAAAACAACAACTGTATAAATGGGTAATTGTATGTAAAAATAATGTGATATCTTGCTGTCCTACATATAGTAGCCAGTCAAGTAAGTTGTAACAATTTTGATTATTGTAGCTCTATAATAAGTAATGCCAACCTTTAGGCAATGGGATGGATACAGTAGTAATTAGTGGCATTATACAGTACATTCATTAAGGAAGCTGTCCTGAATGGAAAGAAAACACATTTTTTCTGTAAAAATGACATGCCTAATATTTGTGCAGGACTGTATATTACTCAATACAACATCCCTTCACACATTAGCTGCAATAAATGGCTTCTCCATAATACTTTTCATAACAAATAAATTATAATTACTCCTACTCTTACACTTTTCAACATGTCTATGTAGTTGAACAAGAGTGCACCGTGACGGTATTAATATTTCATAGGGTTTGTACCGATTTATGCTGCGCTATACTGTGTAATGCGAGAAATATTATTACAACTGACGTAAAGTACACAACACAGCTTTTTATGAACAAGCATCTCCAGACACTGTACAATACTAATCCTAAGACCAACAAAATTGAAATACGTTTGACAAGAGTATTTCTTTTGCCCAGACAGCTTGATATCTATTATGGTAAATGAAGGAATGCCATTTGATGTGACTGCTTCCTGGAGAAGGGTAGTGTATTTATTTTCTGTTTACTTGTGTAAATCACTTTCATCAGTTACTCCGCAACCTTTCTGAGAAAAATGTTTAAATTTTTTTTTTTTTTTTTAAAGTCTACCTTTACTTTAGGAAATCACATAAACGGAACGCACAAAAGAATATTGAGGTAGACTTTGTTGTGTGGAGGGGCTTTCTATAGATTTTTTTTGTTGTGTTTTTCTTCAACCAGCAAAACCGGTTCGCAGAGATAACCTTTCGCTTCGAGGCATGTCATCAGTATACAATGTTGAGAATTACTATAGCAGTTCCATTATCAAGTGCAATAAGCTATTATTGGTCTCCTCAGTGCTGTGCTGTAGCTGTAGCTGTACATGAATGCCAGGAAAAGAAAAACAATCCTGACTGGTTCTGATCTCGCTTATAAACATGAAAACTGTGTCATTATAAAAGACAGAAACAAAACTACAGGGACCAGACAGTGGGGTTTACTTTAATGATGTAAACACTGGCAGATCTTAATACAGCTGCACTAACATTTTTATTGCAATAAGTGAGTCAATAAATCACCCTGACCAAAATCCTCAATTGGATTAACATACACTTAAACTGCAGCAGTTTTTATCTCTACTAATGTTTAGGTCCTTAAAATAGACCACAGTATGTCTCAGGAAAAAATATGTGCCTCCTACACGTTTTGTGAGAAGAAACTTCACGCATTTAAAGTCAATATCCATGCCTAAGCACCACTGAGTTGGAACAGAGCCTTTAACACTCAGTAACCTGGAGCTGGAGGTGTGGTTTTCAAAACGACAAGGAGAAACGTTGTGTACTTATACAAGTTACAACATTATTAAAGAAGGAGACAGAGACTAGTGATTAATATGCTATCTCAACTCGCTGCAAGTAAAACTCTCCCCATGAACAGGGCAGATTCCAATATGCAACCTCAACAATGAACTAAACTTTCATTTCAGCTCGCCAGTTTCACTGCTGCGCAGTATATGAAAATAAACACACATAGGCAAGTTCTAACTGAACTATAAAAAAAAGAATTATTTATCTGCCTCCTCCATTCTGATGACTTCCATTCACACACAACGTGACCAACCGATTTTCTGCTGTGACTGGGATGAGTGCATCCGGAATCATGTTGTGCAATTCCTGTTACTCACCGCCAGCTCAACTGCATGGCAAAGATACGGTCACAGTATTATTTTACAGACAGTACGTACTGTGTGGAAGCGTTGCATTTAAAACCTGAACAACTCTGAAAAGCAAACTTATTTAACATTAAAGAAAACTGGTTGTTGTTTCTACTTAATGGTTATGTAACAAGCAAAAACTTCAGAACTGGAAAAGGGAAGCCATCAGCATGTAGAAATCTGCTTTAATAATGCAAGATTTGACAATGCCTTCCAGATTCTTTATTTGAACTTTGGGACTGTCAACATATCCAACTGTCAAAACTGTACAGGGCTTTTCATTTTACAAATATAGAACACCTTCTTTATTATAGTGAATTAAGGCTATATGCTAATCATTATGAATCTATAGTACATCTATTCTGTCCTTGGAGTATGCTGTACATTTTAAGCATGTTGATCCACTTGATTTAAGTTCTGGGGACCAGCATGCTATGACACTAACTGTTTTACAACTCATTGGAGAAGTAATTCCCAACATGAATACTGCATGGCTGTCAGTCATTTTAAACTAGAATTGAGAATGTTCATTACAATACATTTCCTTCATAATACTAGAACAGCAGCTACTGCAGTACATCAGTAAGTTGCACAGTATACATCGTCATGGCTCAATACATAACCTGTTGAAATTGCTCCTCTATATCTCATTGTCATACACTGTAAAGTTATTTAAAAGCAATCAAATGCCAATACTGAGTGCAGTGCCAATGCCACAGCTTTCCTTATACTAAAGAATGAATCAGGATTTCAAGGGTTAATTCCATGCAACAACATTCTTTGAGATCTGAGTTACGTAACTTTTAAACCTTATCAAGGTTACAAAAATAATAATAATAATAATAATAATAATAAAAAAATTACCTTCCATCTAAAAAACAGCTATGGAAAGCACAATACAGTCATTCACAATGTCTAAAATCACACATAACAAAACTATTGCAAGACTTTATAATTGGACTAAGTGATGACGAAAAGGAAAAAGTGGATACAAAGGGAACGCATGGATATAAAGGAACACATGGTATGACATCTACCCATAGCTTGATTAAATCATTTCTTAGTCCACCTAACCAATGATTTTGTTAACCAGTATATTGCCTTACAGCTGAGAAACTCCAAAAAATAGAGGTTTATATCCTCTTCTGACCCCATGTCCTTGTGATTTGCATTTTATTTTGTAGTCAGTGTAAGAGGGGGTCACATGAGAATGGCTAGAATGCCCACCAGTGCCTGTATCCTTACATAAGTAACCCTGTTCCTGAACATGTGCTTTGTGTGTATGTGCTGTAACCCCTCCAGAACAATAAATTACTATAATCCTCATATAAACACTACTCCTGTAAATCGCTTATCTTAAAGGATTGATGGATTACAAATGGATCGCAATGTAACAGAATGTTTCACACAAGAGCCAAGGAAAATGCTAAAACCAATGGTGGATGTGATCTGGAGTTGCTGATATACAAACACCCAAGGTACAACAGCGTCTACATTTTGCAGAAGAACAAGTGCACAGTTCTTGTCCTGACCTGTCAGCAACACTACTGGGCAACATTTTTTCAAAACGCGGTTATATACATACTTTGGAGATTACATTATCAAGCAAGGACTTAATAACCTCTGAATTACATGTTACCTTGAACAATACAATTGTTGGATTATTAACGTACAGTACTAGTATGGCATGAGTCACAAGCACTTTGATAATGATCCTCTTGGTCATTTGCAAGGTTCTGGAGTTCCACCCAGGTCACTGGGCACAATTTGTTATCTTCTAATGCATTTTTACAAAGCCTTGGAAAGTGAACACCGTGGGTTGATTATGAGATCAATAATGATCAAGTTGCTACATGAAAGGCATAAGCCATATCTGCCCTGTTTCTGTACAATTTCTTTCATGACTTTTAACATATTGAGTTTCTACAATTCCTTAAGTATGCATTCTTTGGATATGAATCACCCCCCTGATCCTTACAGTATGATTTATACAGTACAGTATTACAGGGGGATTGGCAATATACACAAAAGCATTAACACTCAGTATGCATCTAAGGTTTTACAGGACATCTCAGATTTAGCCAGTTTGCTGATATCGAAAGCAAACAGGCTGCAGCACGAGGCATGTGCTAAAAAGAGACAAACTGTTTTGAACAACGTGGGCTGTAAGCGAAGGCTGTGTTGAAAACAAACCCGACAAAGTTGTTGCTTCGTGGGGACATAAGAAATGACAGCTCTCCTCAATATCTGGGTGGTTAACCACAGTCAAGAGCAGCTGACAGGCACAGTTAGACATTTAAAAGTGTTTGACAATTGTGGAGATTCTGCAGCAGCAGTTAATCGGCTGCACTGGTATTCAGTGTTGAGATAAAAAGACACAAAATTGAAAAATGAATAAAAGAAGATTAAAGATAACAACAACGTGACTTTTTAATGCTGCACTACTACTTCCTCGTCAGCTATACCTGACAAAATGACAATGGAACGCAGACAGCCATCTTTAACTACACCTCACCAGACCGTCCAGCTCAGCGATACCTGGGAAAAGGCAGTGGAAACAAGGCAATATTTATTCATTTTTTTCTTAATCCTTTATTTAAGAGACATGAACCAGCTGTGAGAGACCATCTGGATAGAGAAATGTTGGCTTAAAAAGCACATCAGATTTTCACTGCATAGTGCGCAGGTCATTATTATTTGTTTATTTAGCAGACGCCTTTATCCAAGGCGACTTACAGAGACTAGGGTGTGTGAACTATGCATCAGCTGCAGAGTCACTTACAATTACGTCTCACCCGAAAGACGGAGCACAAGGAGGTTAAGTGACTTGCTCAGGGTCACACTGAGTCAGTGGCTGAGGTGGGATTTGAACCGGGGACCTCCTGATTACAAGCCCATTGCTTTAAACACTGGACCACACAGCCTCATTCTACTTGAATGTCCTTCTAACAACTAGGACTTTGCTCAAACCATCTCTACTCCATTACATGCAATGCACAGCACACCGGCTTCACCATGTCAATATGTCTGGATTATATATTAGGACACTGAAGTCTGGACTGGCTCCTAAACTCCTTTTCTTTTTTATTCAGACTAATGAGAACTGGAGGCAAGTAGATTATAAGAGATGATTACATCAAACTGCGTTAAAGTAGCACCATAATCTGGCATCTCATTCACAATCTAATGACAAAGATCAGCCTGTTCAACAATCCACTGGAGTCAGGTTTTACACTGTACATCCATCACATAGTCATAACAGATCAATATGTATTACTGATATATGTATCTGGCTTCTTAATTTGGTACCATATACTATACATGGTGGTACGACATTTGTCTGGTGCCTCAACCTGCAGTGGGTTTCATTGCTTTGTGAGAAGTGACTTATACAGTATATGTCCTACATGCTACTGTACAGTGCAAATAGTAAATCAAAACCAAGGTGAAGAAAGCACAGGGGCACAGTGAGCTCATATAGTTCATATTTCTAATCGACATCTATTGACAATGTCCGTATAAAACGGAGTTGGTTGTGGGGGGGGGGGGGGGGTCCGGGGTTCTTCATCCATTAATTACTAGAAGTCATCACAAAACCACCCTCACATTTGGCACGTCATGCAGTAAGCGTTCAATATATCGCTGATGCTGCAAATCGTGTGCTCAGGGGTGGGGGGCAAGCACTGTTTGCGCTTGCACTCGCATTTGCACTCGCATTTGTACTGTGATCAGAATACCGCCCTAAGAGTTTTAGTTTATAGACAGTAAGAGTTTACAATGTTTGTGTTATTAAAATGGTTTTTAAAATGTAATGTCTTTACTACACTACACTCACATATTCCTCAACCCTACAGAGTTTATCATGAACAGAATGTCTTGCATTAGGCTTAGAACAAACCAGGAAATGGTTAAAGGAAAAACAAAACAAACAAACAAAAAAAAAAACTCAACCCCTATGTCTACTAATTTTAAAAGACAGGTAATAAACAAAATCCCAAGTCATGCTTCCATATAGCATGTGGGCTCTCCCTGAGTAATTTCCTTAGATTCTAAACACAGTTTCCTGGTTGTGACAGTACTGCGGATTAATTACGGAATAACTGGGTTACTCCAACTGTACATGAAATACCCCCCTCCCCTGTAAACAGGATGTTCCTGGCCAACTCCAGGAAACTGGCATGTATAAAAACTCTGCCTATCTTTCATAGTGAAACAAAGATTGGATCAAAACAATAGTATTTTAAGGTTGCTGAAGGAACCACACCACACACATAGACGACCCAAACAAACATGTTGGGGCAGAGTCAAAAGTAAGGGTGTGTCCTGTTTTGAAACTTTTAGTACCTTGTAGTCTACCATATATTGTACATACCAAATGTTCTATGTGTACACACAGGTACTATTGCATGCCAATATCTGCCTTTATAGAACTTTAATTACTCTCAAGCTATTATGAGACACAAACCTTGGCAAATGTTAGAAAAACATTTTAATAAAATATCTTGTGTCAGTACCATATAGAGCTTAATTTACTGTATTAATCTGTTTCAAAACTGTCTGGTGGGTAGAACATGTTACCTACTGTTCTTTTATTATTAAGCTGTGGGGCCAGCTCTGGGATCCTCTGTCAGCTATATAATATGGGCTCATAAATCGGTTGCAGTCATAGTATACAGTTCGTAAAAGACTACCAGGCTACTTCAAACTATGAATCCAAACCACGAATGTTAAATAATTTAAACAAAAAACAAAAAACACACTGCAACCTAGTTTATATATGTTTTTAAGACAAATACAGACGCTTGGAACGAAAAGCTATTAGGATTAAATGTTTCACAACACTGAATAATTGATTTGGAACGATGTAACGTTAAGAAAGACAAGCAATTATCTCAAACAGTGTCACCAATAATAAAATCACACTTCGACAGCAGGTGTCACTTGCAAGGCTTTGGTGGGGTATCATAAGTGTAAGATTTATGAGACAGGATGGTAAAAGGTCACAGTAAATTTCATATTCAGATAATACAATGACAGGGCAGAGGTAAAGTCATTTTTTTGGGGAGGGTTACTCTGGCTACTCATATTGGCCACTCTTGTTTTCCTTCATTATTTAATACAGTCTTATTTTGGTAAATAAGTATGGGAAGGAAGGTCAGTTTAAGATCTATTCCTCACAACCTTTACTTTGTCCATTGTTATTTCCTGGAGCTTGGCTCTGGTCTATCTCTTGCAGCTCAGATAAGCTGGTCTGATGACTGTCAAGTGCCTCATCTCAGAATAAAACTGAAAGGAGCTGGGACATACACTAAACTGATAAGCCTGTTTGCCTGTCACTACTGACATGCAATATATATTTTGGAAAACAAAAAATGGTCTTGGCACTGTTTTTCTTTGTAACGTAATGGGTTAAAATAATTTATAATTGTGCAGGACAACATCAACGGCCTGCTCTGAATTTTAATGGGAATCTTACAGTTAATTTCATTTCTGTCTTCCCTTATAAAAGTTTACCACAGTAAATCTGCACAATAGTTTTGCCACGATCTCAAAACATTAGGTTTTTATTATTAAAAAAGAGAATATATAAAAACAGAAAGCTGCATACTCAAGATAGGTCTGCTGTCTTACTGTAGGTCAAGATTTAGCATACAGAGCTTCCATTAAACTGAAAATAATTTGTGTTGAGTAAAATCAGCAGGTTTAAATAATAGTACACAGCACTGAATGCTCTTTTGTTTTCCATCATAATGTATCAGTGACTGATTTTCTGTATGCCATGACAGTAATTGACAGTTTTGAATATACCTTTGGTGTTTGGCCGCACTGTGGATGATCCCTGGAGCCAGCATTGCAGCCGTTGTGTGTGCTGATGCGCCAGGGAGGCAAAATAGGCTGATCCCTGGAGCCAGCGTTACACTTCAGCCATCAACACCAGGAAGAAGGACATAATCAGATGGAAGGAAATGCAGATGGATCACATTAGTTTACAGTAAAAGAAGCTATGTCTTATTTGGTGCTTATCTTGGCGAGAGCTGAGTCCAATATCAGCATGAAGTTTTAACACTTACTCATGTAAAGGAAATATATATATATATATATATATATATATATATATATATATATATATATATATATATATATATATATATATATATATATATTTTAATAAATGCTTTTGCGATGTTAGCTGGAATTCTTATTAATGCTTTACTTCAAGCGTAAGAAAATGACATCCAGCAATCCTGTCAAAAACAAATAAACAAACCCTTCCTTTCCTCTACAAAGACACTAAAATTGACAGATTCTCTTTTGTGAATTAAATTTCTCTCTCAGGCTGGTCTGAGTTGATACAAACATCAAGCTACGTTCTGGATATTTGGGGTCAGGTTACAGGCACCATGAACTTAGGCCAGAATGTATCACCCTTCAATACAACCCTCAGTTCCTGAAAATGTGTTGATTTACTACCCATATAGCTGCCCATTTAAATAATTTTGACTAAAACTTTGCACCTAATTAAGCTTGAAACTGCAGTAATTACTTATGTTAAAGGTATTTTCATATTTTTATTCTTGGGTTTAATTGTTAACCCTGTAAAATAATTTAAAAAGAAATGTTTTGACCATCCACCTGCATTCAAGAAAGTTATCCCTTTTGGATCTGGTTTAAACTCTGTCAAGTCATACGTTTTCTAGCTTAAATATGGACATAGCTTAAATCAGGAGCAGTTATAGCCAAAATTTAATGTCAGCAGTAAAACTGCAAAATTGTGATGGACCGCATTCTAATGGTTAGTCCTAGGGCTGTGGTATTTTGCAGGTTTCCATTTATCTGTGGTATGCATCTATATTGCATTTTGCAGCAAAATCAGAGGAGATCATGTAGAAAAATGTGTGTTGACATAAGATAGATTGGCTTCCCACATATATCAGTTTGATGTTTCAGACCTATCCTTTGCTAGGAAGTGCCCAAAAGTTTTTGTTGGCAAAGTGTAGCTGTGTACATTGGTGACATTAAAATAGGGGGTAATAAGATGCCATCCCAGAGGAACTAAGATGCACTAGGGACACCCCCCTATATCAGCCTTTGTTAATGCTAGTCATATACAAGGGATTTTAAGCTGGTTTACTGCAGTATCACTTATATCGAGCATTGCAGCAACAGCCATGGGAGATTTCACAGTGAAAAAAAAAAACATTGTAAAAATATAGATGGGTTTAAAAAAAGTGAACCAACTAAACTAGAGCTCTCATAAGCCCAGATGCCAGTTATATAAATCCACTGCCTTTGACATTATTCACCCAAGTGAACTACTCCCAAGAGAAATCAGCATCCCAAACTCCACTATCAACCTATAAAAAAGGTTTTTGTTTTTCTTCTATATACAGAATAAAACACCAAAGTACTTATTATTTCACATTTTTAAATGTAAGTTTGACTACGGTACATTGGAATACATCCATAGAGGTCTACCAATAGGACTACTTCATCACACATAACTGAAAAACGAAACGCTACCTAAGTCTTTAGTTGTTTCATTCATATTTATGTTGCATATTTCAAAAAGGATAGATTTTTCTTAGTTCTGTTACTATACTCTTTAATTTACATATTGTATGCTGTGCATATTTTTGTTTCCACAGATCTCTGTTATATTTATTATGTAGAAATGATAAAGCCAGATGCATTTCCCTGAACATATTTTTTTGGTCCCGTGCTAGTTCATGCAGCTGTTCAGGAAACTACACAAGGAGTCTTAAGACTTCTTTAAAATAAGTTACATTTCTATTTTTTTCAGAACCTGGTTTTAAGAAACGCAAGAGAATCTTGAATGTTCTTGGGGTTTTTTGCATAGCACAACGACTATGTGATTTTGAACCGACAGGGAAAGATCAATAAAAGAAAATACTGTCCAAATACAACCTATTTCATTACATATTTATTAATACACATGTCTGAGAATATCTGATTTGTAATGTATATGCTTAACATGCCCTTTGATATGTTTATGGACGATTACTGAATGTGCTTCCACCAAACTACCTTGTGAAAGTAAATTCCAGGTGTTTGGAAAATAATTAAACCCATTCCTCAGGATGTCTGATATCTCTCAAGATCACCAGCAGGGTGCCTGAAAAAGCAGGAATAGGCCTCTTAGCCACAATGGCTAATTAGAACTATACAAACAAAATCACAACAAAGTAATAAAAAAACAAAGCTGTAAGATATAGGATTCTGCCTGTAGGAACACATACAGTAATTGCATCCCACAGTGTGATCTAATGCTGAAGCTCAATTGCCAGCTCAGCACAACTCCCCTCCAGTCCCCCCCAGCTGTTTCAAACTATACCAATCTCTATTGACATTCGTTTATATCTATTTGTTTTGCAAATCCAATGACTAAAAAAAAAATCTACAGATCAGTATTGCTATGCCGATATTTTTCTGATGTAAATTGACACTGTACTTTAAATTGTTCTCAGCTGTTCTTGTAATAAGGAGTCTGACCATACCCCAATAAATACTTGTTGCCACCGTGTAGTAGCAGACATTTTAAAACACACACATTCTAGTTTTAGTGATCACTTTCAAAGTAATTGATTTTGGAGACAGGGAGTGTTATTTCAGCTTCTGCTTTCACACATTAGTGATTATAATCAAGCACAAACTTCATGCTATATACAGTTTGAGTACAAAGTTCAAATTGTTCTATTACATTTTTATAACTTCGGCTACATCTTCCCCATTGCCTGACAACAGCAATAATATGCTATTTGGGTTTCCCTTTTCCCATATAATGCTTCATTGCAAATATCTTAGCTTAAAAGTCAGTTGACCAAATTGAAAAGGATTCATTTCAAGCTGAATTAAATCACTTGTGGTACACATATTGCTACCCTGCAGCGAGTTACACAATCTGCTGCAGATAGTTAACCCTGTTATCTGAAGAGCAGCGCTATATAACCAGGTGCAGAAAAGTACGCTTCACACGAGAAAATAAACAAATTGTTTGCTTTTATGGGTTGTTATTGTGAAATTATTTTCAGAACTATATGTTATGCAAAACGCGATTATGTCCTCACACTGCAAAACACGTTATGTATACTTCCAACATCTGCACTATTTTGTACAGCGGCAAGCACCAACGTTATTAGTCTTTAACAGGTGAACTCCGACAGGGTAAGTGTGACAGAAAACATGCTATACAGTCAGAACAATTGGTACACCGAATGCAGCAGTTGCGGGGGGGAAAACGTAGTAGCCGTTTTGCGAGAGGGGTTCCCGTGACTGAACACGTATACATTTTGTACAAACCGTGTGTTTTTACAACATGCATGCACACATTCCGGAATACTTGCTGGAATAAAAATACAGAATTGTTTATTTACCATAATGCTCCTACTCTGGCTGTGCTTTTCTGGTTCTGATAAACTTTTATCCACAGCAGTTGTTGTTGTTGTTTCTGTGCCCAACATAATCACATTGCACAGTCCGCGATGGTATTCAGGTTGCTCGTCTCTGAGTTCAGGTACATACCTCGAGCACTGTATTTTCCCGACGCGTAACCAGCAGAAACTACCATTATCACCGATTTTACTATTTATGTGTCAAGGAACTAGAGTCGCTGAGCAGGGCAATGTATCAGTAAACCACGCCTCTTGCACTGCCTGACAACGCCTTCAAAATTAACTCTTTCCACACTCAGCCCTTCGTAAACATAATACATTATTGTAAAAATACTGAGCTGAAAGAACCATATAAAGAACCTTTACATTGGCATTCAAGCAATCTGCCCTCAGTTCATTCATTATTTTGTTATAATGTGCAGCTGTTGCACATATTTTAAAACCAGCTTGATTTCAAAGTCCCCAAGGCAAATCAAGGTATTTTGGCAACATACAGTATATATTACTCTTGCAAGGATATACAGTAAATAGCACCAGAGCACCATGCAGCATAGCTTCTCATGAAAAATGCCCAGTTTGATCAAAGCTCACTGTGACTTACATTTACAACATGTGAAATATCTGGCAAATATTAATGCAAAGTTGCATCAAATTAAAACAGGCTGTTTTGAAAATATCGGGCTCCTTTGTTTGAACTCAGAAGTTATTTAAGTAATATTTTTTTGTGTGTGTTTTTATGAATTAGGTTTGATATTGATTAAACTGTTCTAAACTATGTTTGTCTTCTCTAACTATAGGCTAGACTCATTTTTCTATATACTAGACTTTAATTTATCAAAACAGACCTTTTTTTTAAATAAATCGTTATTTAAATTATTTAAAGGCCCATGCCTTCATTAGACGTGTGGTGTCTTGCTGTGTACTTGCAGAGAATGAGACGGACACCATGCTAGGTTTACTGGGAGTAATAAATACAGATGCAGACACGTTCTTGGTTAGGAGCTCCTTTTTTGTTATAATTCATACATGCCAACAGTCCCGATATGGTCGGGACAGTCTCGATTTCCTAGCAAATGTCAGCGTCCCGATACATAGGAAGAAAGTCCCGATATATAGACATAAAAAACGGTGTCTATGTTTACTGTCATGCTGGTCGTGCAATGTTGAGTTGAGGGGATACGTCTCGTATGATAGAGCATATGACCCCTCCCATGGGGGCGGGGCCGGAACGAGCGTCCCGCTGAACAGTTTCCAAATGTTGCCAAGTATGATAATGAAATCATGTTTTGGGATATACCACCAATCAAGCATGTATTTTAAACTTGCACACGTCTTAAGAACGTACTAAAACCAGGTCACTACACCTTTAAGTCAATAAAAAAAAAAAACCCTCCTGGAAAGAAACCAGGCCTCACTAATGCTTGATATCACAATGAGGCCTGCTCAAGGCCATCTTATTTTACTTGCCTTTAAATCTACATTTTACAAACTGAATTGCACCAGTTTTCGATGTTGTTTCTTTTTTTTCATTTTATAACCCCCCCTCTATAAAATAATGTTTCACACTCAGTCCTCAACTTCTTTCTGCTTTAATATCAACATACCTGTCAATCCTCAACTTCTTTCTGCTTTAATATCAACATACCTGTCAGTCCTCAACTTCTTTCTGCTTTAATATCAACATACCTGTACTTCAATATTGCAGAGATTCCAGAGGTAAATTCTCACCTACTTTTTCTTATAGGCTTACATTAAATTGTGGAATCACAGAGGCCCATCGAGATTGTGCTTTAGAATATGCTTAATTAATTAAGCATGGACTGCTTGTGAAGAGTTCATAAACTACTAATGAATTAATGAGACAGCTTATTGAATTTGACCTGAAAAACATCTCCTCATAAATTCTTAATGAAGAAATGTTACACATCACAGTGGTTTCCAAGAGAGTGATTGCCCTTATGAATTATTTAAACATTGTCATATCATTGCCAAATTTAACTAAAGTTCTTTAGAACTCGTACTCTAACCCATTCAGCTTGGAATACTGCCAGGGGTATATGGGGTTTACTTTGTGCATAACAAGTTCATATGCAGATATTGTTGGGTTTTTTTTTTAAATCATATAGTTCATGATCAGCATGTGACATGCATCAGGGTCCTGACACTAGATAACTGATACACTAGACACCTGGTGGAAGAGCCCCATGCAGTGGGGTTTACCACATTGACTCATATCAGTGTAGCAGCGACTGACCACAGTGCTGTCTCTAAACATGTTCCAGCCAGATGGTTGTTGCAAAATAGAATACACAAATAGACTTGTATAACACTGTACTAATGTGGCAATTCAAGCACAGTAGATCAACACTGACATACTGGTAATATAAAATTGTAATTAAAAGCTGACATATACAAATTCATCATTTTTTTAATATATGTGCAATCTCTATTGGCATTTAAAGCAAACTAAAGAATTATCCAGAACTGGTAGATGGAAATACCAATAGCACCTCCTGCATTACTGTACGTTAGCTGTTTTGCAGTGGGTTTTGACACAGGAGTCTCTTTTTTAATCAAGTGCAAAGGCAACATTTCTCAGACGAATAAAACAATTGTAATGATATAAAATTAGAAATAACTACAGAGTTCCTTTCTTGATGGTTTTATATTGTTAAAAATAAAATCTGTATGACAAACATCTCAGCCGTTTGATTAATTAGTAACTTTTAAAATACATATCAAAGAGAATGTTCAGTGGGGTGAATCCACATCTTGTAAATAGTACTGGGATAAAACAAGGCTAAACCTGATATAATGCAACCACCACATTTCCACACTGTAGAAAAACAACATTTAATCTGAATGCACAGCTTCTTCAGCACTTTCCTAACCTCAACCTTAAGAGTCCCTGTAATATAGAAAGTGACCTTGTCAGCTTATAATTACACAATGAAAAATACAAGAAAATACTATTATGGTACTATTATAATACCCTAGCAGAACCGCATTACCAGCAATGGAAACACAATGGATTTGGAACTGTACAGTATTTCACAGGGGTTTGATGTGGTAACACATTTGTACTTACATGGTAGTCTCAAGTCCCAAGTCAACAGACTTTAAAACTGTAATGTCCTGCCATTTCCTTTACTCAACCACTTTAATTACTTTAGCAGAACCTGGATGCCCTAGTGCTCTATAGATGCACCAGAATATTTTTGTCAACACCTTCAATGGCCTGTAAATGATTCTTGTCATTAACCACCCCCAATCTCACTCAGGAATTATGTGATGAAGATTTCTCTCCATGTTATTTGAAGCATTTCTGAACCAATTATAAGGAACAGTGGCGTTCACATGCATATAGACACCCAGATTGGCAATCAAATTTAATTGAAATTTACACTGAACATCTGTGGTAACTCCACTGTTTGCGTTCAAACACTTGCTTTGTTGAGGTTAACAATGTTGAAAATATATAAATGATGCACAATGTATTATTAATTTCTTAACAGATGTCCTTATCCAATTGTTACAAGATATCACATTATTTTTTACATACAATTACCCATTTATACAGTTGGGTTTTTACTAGAGCAATCTAGGTAAAGTACCTTGCTCAAGGGTACAGCAGTAGTGTCCCCCACCTGGGATTGAACCCACAACCCTCCAGTCAAGAGTCCAGAGCCCTAACCACTACTCCACACTGCTGCCCCTGCTGTAATAATAATAAGCAATGAATCAAGTTTGATGAATGGTACAATACTTGGCTGGTCCCGTATTTACATTTCATTCTACACTGCACTGATTTCTTTACATGCTCAGATTAATTGGAAAAGCAACACGCTTTGTTGGTCCCAGGCAATATGACCTACATTACATCCCAAGATTACAAAGAAATAGAGCGCATAATCATGAATATTACAATATACATATTCAACACAGTAAAGCTATTTTTTGGATGCATATTGCAGAAATACAATACTACCCCTCAATAAAAAGTGACAGATACCCATCAAACACGCCCTTCATAGAGGAGTGGTAATATTGAACTGATAACAGACCATTGCAACATCATTAAGATAGTTCCACAAGTCATCCCATTTTTGCAGAGGTCTGAACTCAGTATCTTTAACTAGAATGTCCATCAGCTCTAACTCCACAAACTCTAAATCAAACTTAATTTGCTGATTCATCCCAAAATCCATTTAAACCAATATGTGAGTCATCAATCAATCTAGTTTTACCAGTACCATAATATTTCTAGTTAGTAATTTGGCCAGATATGATAGATATTTTTAATTTAAGATATAAATAGAATAAAGGAAAGTCCACTGAGGCAAGTCAGATGCTGATCTAATTATATATTTGCTGGCTTCAACTGCAGCTAATATTATATCTGCCCACTACTAATAAAAACCCAGCCTTCCTCTGTCTCATTCACCATTTTTTCATTGACCTTTGTTTATGTTGACTATGTTGAAGGTTTGTGCAAAGTGTCTAGCTGAATTTCATGTACTTTAGTGTTTTGTTCTAATGGTGTCAGATATGTATCCATATTTATTGTCTGTCTTGTTATACTAAACATGGGGTTTCCCCCAAATTCTCAGGGATGTGCACTCCTCCCACATTATTATAATTGACAAACCGCATGGGTAATAATAAAATGCTCACCTTTAGTAATGGCAATATGTTACAAATATCATCCCAGCAGTTTGGGGATCATAGTGGAAACACTACCTAATCCTAACCTTAACTCCAAATTGACAGGGTCATATTTTAATTATCCTCAATGAACCCCAAGCAAATAGATTAGATACAAGCAGCGCTACTGAACGATACATGGTACTGCTACTACAAAGGATCATCATTGTGTTGGAACACAGCATTGCAGCTGTCACTGGATTGCCATCTTTTTGAAAGTGTATCAAAATCTGCATCTGACTTACAATGTATTGCCAGGCTTGTAAGGGATTTACAATAATTAGGTAATTATTTCACACAAAACCCTGCACATAACAAAAAATAACACAGAAAAATAAAAAAATGTTGTACTTATTGTTCAAGGCCCATTATAATTGTTGGGTTTCACTGGGTCAAAAAACTGATTCTACAAATAGATTCAAGACTTTACATTCAGTAGATATGTTTATGTAAAGCGTTAGTGTTTTAGCACAATGTACTGTTTGGGAAGTTAATAAATTGCACCGATTTTCATAAAGGGCCTTGATTTTATTGTAACCAGTGCTTTTTTGTGAACATGGATTACAGTCAATATAGGGATTCATTGGGGACCCCTAGTGAAAACACTGCTGCTGGACGATTACAGTGAGTCGTGTGTGCTTGACTCCCTCCAGGTCCACAGAGAGTGCTGCATTGGTCTTGTATTGCGCCATATTGAGGAGGTGCCTGGTGAGTCAAGACCTCGAGCCCTTGCCTCCAGGGTTTTGCTGCATGGTATTAGCAATTCAAATTATGTTGAAGTGTAGTAAAATAACATTTTAAAAAATGATAAAAAAAGACTTGTTCTTTTAATTATTGTTGACCTTTATTGAGCTACAGTTCAAATTACATGTTGTTTATTGGTTTTCAAACATAAATTGCCTCAAAAGAAAATCGAAGGAAATAAAAAGTCTCTTAAAGCCCTTTGAAAAAAAAATAACGTTGGTAATTATCTAATAGTGCATCAGTCACTTTTCCAAACACCATTTAATTAAAATTGTTTTCCTTAAATCAAGCTGTCATTCTGTTACCTTGTTATATTTGAATACATGCAAGGATGGATTCCAAAGTGGAAAAAAAATAGATTAAGGGTTAGGATTAAGATTAGGGCTAGGGCTAAGGTTAGGGCTAGAATTACCGTTAGGGCTAGGGCTACACCATAAGCATTCATGAAGTACTGCAGTTGTTTCATGAATTATGGTAGCTGAATAATTAATGACCATCCTGATGAATGAAATAAACACAGCACTCTGTGTATGTAATCTTTCTTATAGAACAAGTCCAAAGTATTCCAAATAACCTAAATTAAACAGTTGAAATGTGTTTCCATAAAGGAATTACATTGTTTTAACTCTGCTATTCATTGGTCTAGATAATCAAATCAATCAAATCATGAATTTGTTTTAAGGGGCTTTGACTACAAAGAGACAAGGTTTTTTTTAATCCCTCATTTTGGATGGCAGCAGAGAATGTAAGTCATTTAATGCACCAATTACAACTGTACTGCTTAATTTGCAGGATCTAGTGTTTTAACAAGAAATCTACAAATCTATAGAAGTGATTAGCTTACATCCTGAGGAAAGAAGCCTAGATCAAGCTGTATTAAGTTTGCATGTTAAAACCACGAAATAACTGTGAGCATCTGTTTCCCACTTGTCAGCCAAGATAAGAAACACATTACATGTTTGTGCCTCCAGACTTTTTACTCAATGAACACATTCATTGCATTACATGTATTTAAAATATGCAAACATTCATAACAGTTAATGATCCAACATCATGCAAGACGTCACGTGCAGCAGCGAGATGAATGACTTTTCAGCGTATGCGTGTTTTACAGTTAATGATGTGTTTCCCCAATGACACCAAGCAATACAAACTCCTGCTGGCAATAGGTGTCACCTGCGATGCAATTGATGAATAAAACACAACAGACTATTGGTTTTAGTTTTATTAGGGTATTTTTAGACATCATTAAAACTTAATTTTATATTTTTTTTGTGAAATGCTTACTGCAACGGTTGTTTGACTTGGGTGACCTTTTCCATAACTTGCCTCCCCCCCACGCAGTGCACACACGCCAGTTCTGTTGTGACCTGAGCGAGGTCGGAGCCACAGTGTTCGGTTGTCATCTAGTGTTTGTTTCCAACCAGAATTTTAAATTGTTCTGGTTTCTTTGAAGCATAATTTTAATGTGATTCCAAACTGGGGCTACCTGTAATGATGGGCAATTAAAATGAAAAACATGTACCTCACAACAACTGCAAACAGCTCACTTCTACCATAAGATCATTGGTTCTCATGAGGCTAGCATTTTACACTTCTACTCAGTCCAGCAGGGTGTGAGAAGCACCCTGTTGTTACGGCTTCATTCACGAAATGTAAAAGAAGAACCCTATAAAAGCCTTCTTAATGACCCCACTCCAACTAATCCCCTCCACCCCCAACCCCCCTGCTGAGTGGATGCGGCATGCAGGGTGTCTTTGTTAATATAAACGTGCAAAGGATTAGCTAGAGTAGAGATATCTGGAAAAGGTATACAATAAAATGATTTTCCTCCTGGGGTTTCTACCACGTTTTCATTTTTCAAAATGTTTCACTCAGCAAGTTGGAAACTTCACCTGACATTCTCATTAAAACTTGATGTTGAAAGAGCAGAAACAAAGTAAACTATGAAATTAAAGTGCGATCAGCATTTGCCCATTGAATAGCCATGTAAACCACCAGTGACCAACTTTTCTATTTTACTGGTGGATGTTGGCATGATAGCATTTCAAATCTATTGTGTACGCATAAGAGGAAAAAATATTATTTTATTTTTCTTAATCAAAACAAAAGGATACCATGAACTTGGTAACTAATACATTCACATGTATCACATGGAGGCTGTGTGGTCCAGTGGTTAAAGAAAGGGACTTGTAACCAGGAGATCCCTGGTTCAAATCCCACCTCAGCCACTGACTCATTGTGTGACCCTGAGCAAGTCACTTAACCTCCTTGTGCTCCGTCTTTTGGGTGAGATGTAATTGTAAGTGACTTTGCAGCTGATGCATAGTTCACACACCTGAGTCTCTGTAAGTCGCCTTGGATAAAGGCGTCTGCTAAATAAACAAATAATAATAACATTCCTTTACTTGTTTTGAAATTACAATGACTGGGCCGTTATTGATGGTCTATTTTTGGCAGTTACTCACACACATACATCAGATAGAGAGGCAAAATATTGTCAATACCACCATGTCAATGAAGTCATGTGGAGACACATGATCCTATTGTATTTATGAATCTGTTAAAGCCTATTTAGAAAGTCATTTAATATAGTTTGGTATTCATGTCACTTTTCTCAAATGTTTGCTTGCTGTGTTTTCCCTCCTTATAGAGCAGTTACAAGTTTAATTTATAAAGCCCACTACCTTTTAAAATATTTAAATAGCAAATTAAAAAGTCTAAACAATAGATTTTGAACTCTAGAGTTAAAAAGCACCTCATCAGGGTAAAGGTTACAGGACCACATTGCATATCTCCAGAGGTTTTGACTTTCTGTTTCCCCTTGTTAATTATGTAACTGTATGTAACTGTGAGTGGTAGTTTGTGAAAACGACAGATTGTAAAGCCACAAACCACATTCTCTATCTTTTCCCTTGGCTGTGGAGATTATTGGATTCTTGAAGCTAAATCTCTGAAGTGAGATCTAAGCAGTAAACTGGGCCATTCACACAGGGCACCACAATCACCCAGCTTTATAACCGAGTGGCCTTTTATCTCCTTAGACCCTGCCACTATAAATGGAGGTTCATGGAGTTCATAAAGGGACTGCACACGACTTCCATTCTATAGTTTGGTGACCTGTGTTTTATTCCCTGCTGGGGATGCTTTTAAGTGTACATTATTATTATTATTATTATTATTATTATTATTATTAGTAGTAGTAGTAGTAGTAGTAGTAGTAGTAGTAGTAGTAGTAGTAGTAGTACATTTTACATTTTGTATCCCTTATCGAATTAATTACCAAGTTGCAAAAGTAACATCTTATAGGCACTATGCACAGAGGTTGCATGATGAATCAGTGACTGGTCTCTTCTCTCTTTAGTCCTAATCATCAGACAACACAGATGATAATACAACAAAAAAGCATTCTTAATATTGCACAAGCAAAGCTAATAAGTGTGAGGACTTCCACATAGTGAAATTGTTTATAAAGGGCAGCTGATCTGGCAAAACCTGCTTACATACGGGAACCAGACAGAAAACCCTCCAAGAACAAAAAGCATGTAACCCTATTATTTATTTAGTAACTTTCAATGTATTTATGTTTAATATAGCAGTGCCCGCAGTTTCTGGACCCACAGGACAGCTGTTTAAAGTTGCATATTGGCAAGGACCTGTTACAAGTGTTGTTTGGGGGCTGATAATCGGATTTCCAGATATATCCTACTTTGTTAAAATGTATAATCCTACACTGTTGCCGAATCAAGTAAAAAAAGTCACAGAACTCTAGTGACCATTAGATTTATTTTTCATAACATGGTATCACTGGCAAGAGAAGGTGTAGGTGAAATTATAAAGCAGGTGGAGCAACTGATTGTTATGACTGTATTTTCTTTACAAGGTTGACATGTACTAGCCTTTCAGTTTCCTTGACAGTAACTTCTGACTGTACCCAGCATTTATAAGCTACACTTACTCATTATGTGTTGTTATGCCTGCTCATTCTCTGCAGAACAGCTAAGACTCGAATGCATAATGACATAGTCCATGAGAGGAAACACCCATTTTATCAGGTAATAAGAATGCATAAATGCCTAGGGCCTTGGGATTTATTATTTCCATTACACAAGAAACTTCCGGCTGATTTGAACTCAGCTCTCGCCAAGATAAGCACCAACTAAGACACAGCTTTACAGTAAACTAATATCATCCATCTGCATCTCCATCCATTTGTGTTTCCTTCCAACTGATGATGTAGATATCCTTCTGCATGGTGTTGATGGCTGAAGTGTAATGCTGGCTCCAGAGATCAGCTTGGAGATATATATAATCTAAAGTGCACCAGTAACCCAGCATTTTGGTATCACCTGTATATAACAAGCTGCTCTTCGGAGTATTATCTGTGGCCTTGTAGCAGTGTGACCCCGCCTTGTGCGTATTGTTTGTTTATATGTTGCATGTAGTGTGTTAAATGTTGGTGTATAGTCATTGGTACACGGGATATAAATGGGTCTGTGTAGCACGTGTGATAAAATGAATATTTGTATTTAGCCACGAGGGTTGCACATCACTTCACGTGCTGATTAAAATGTAATACTATGTGAGCACGGGGAAGGACACGTAATTAATCCATGTGCAGTTGTACCGAGATTCTAATTGAATGATTGATTAGCAATCGAGTCTCGGTACAACTGCATAAAAGACGTACATTGTCACTCAGTCGGGGTTGGGTGTACAGCAAGGAGGTACGGGGAGATAGAGAGGAGACAGAAGCTAAACATAACAATTGCTATTTGTTCAGCACGATACTTGTTTGTCTGTTTCGTCTCGTTTGTGTTTGTTTACTGTTTTGTTTGGCCCTTGTGCCCGTTTTTTTTTTGTGTGTGTTTTGTTCAACTCTTTTATTTTCATTATTATTTAATAAAGAAACCGAGCGCTTTCGCGTCTCGGTTTTACACTGCAAGCCATCCTGCCACAGGCCTTCACTGCATCCACATCTAAAAAATGAAAGGCAACTGCTACCTTATTTGTTGCACAATGCAGAGTTCATTTAAGTGTAGCTTTTTTTTTAAATTGCTCATAAATATTCCACAGGATTAAGGTCAAGATAGAGTGTGTTATAAATCTAAACCATGATTAATTTGTCTGGTTTTTTTTTGGTGCAGGATATAGGCTTTATGTCGAAATGTCAGCTTTATTGTGAATTGTGAACCAATATACCAATATGTAAGAAATCACATTTACACGTATACATTTTATGTTTAAAAGCAGTACCTGAGTCAAATCTTCATTTTGTGATTAATAATACATTTGATGTGTTAAGGGTGTCTCTTGTACAAGAACCAAACCACTTTGCTTCACAATGTTTTCACAAAACAACACGCAACAGCAATAATCTTATAATTATCTGATGAAACGTCAAATAAAGAAGCTATGATACTCAGTTTATGATATACTTTCCATTTATTTTTCCCATACTGAGTTTACAAAGCATTATGATATTCATAGAGAAATGGGAAAATGATAATATACATAAATTGGTTTCACAACCCCAAGTCTGAGGTGCTTAAAAAAATCCTCAGTTTATCTCTTTTTTGGTCAGGGATCATATGGGACAGTGTTTTTGCAAGCAGCAAACTTTACAGTTTCTACATTCCAGTTTTAAAAAGCCACAAGGAACAAATAGAGAATGTATTAGAAGACAGAATGTTTTTTTTTTTTTTTTATAACATGTTATTTGTATCTAGATTTAATCAGATGTGAGTGATTGTGGCAAAGTGGTTAATAGTGTACAGGTGCAGGTGATCAAAGAACAGACAGACAATTGTAATCCAGGTGCAAAGGTTTGTTTTTATTATTTGTTTTTGTCCAGTGCCTGATGGCGAAACAAACAGGAAATAATGATGCTGGTAAGTAATACAGCAGCGTGTATTACTTACATTTATAATCCCCAAGCTGGTCCTGAAATAATAGTCCCGTTCTTGTATCTCCACATTAAACACAAAACACATACACGGTTAGTGTGTGAATTAGTGATTATGATGCAATACCGTTTTACAGTGGTACAAGTGAAGTGCTGTTCCGGGTTTGTGCTGGCCTCTGGCGACAGCTCCAGAATGTGTTAGTCGTCTATTGAATACACTCAACGATAGACAGTACAAACAAACACTCACGATTATTTCACCAACAGTACGGGTCGTTCCAGGTCAACGACACAACCAAAACGAAGGAACAGATAACATTGCTTCGACCCCTATTTATACCGTCACTCATGACCCCTTGGTAAACGATTGCAGCTGCTTTTTATGATCTGCAGCTGCCACATCATTTCCCCTCTGGGTCGATGAGCTAGTGTACCGAAGCTCCGTCTCTTTTCTACATGACCGACTTCCTTTTAACCCTCGGAACGAAGTGTCAGGCCAAGTAGTCCAGGGTACTCTGTTCCCGTTACTTAGCGCCCTCACAGGTCGGGAGGGAGATTTGCCACCAAGAATCATTGTCTTTCTGTCACAGTGATATACAGAGATGATAGAGAGAAGACAGGAACCAACACCAATTTAACAATTCTGTGATGAGGAAGCAAATTAAATTGTCTAGCATTACTTTAAAAAACAATTCTACAATGTTCTGTAAACCGGGTAGGTATATATAAAAATAAAAACTAAAAAAAAACCCAGAATGATTTCTGGGAGCTTAAATATTGGGCAATTGTTGGGCAGGGATTATTACACAGCATGTTTTATGCATATACTAAGTACAGTGGTAATTAATAGTCAGTAAAACAAATCAACACAAGATCATTATAAAGCACACCTAATGGAGCTAAAACGTGACCAGGCTATGCTATTAATTACACTGTAACCATAGTATTTTGAAGTTACTTATTTGATGCAACCGAGTATCTTACGTTTTTAGATGTAGTGCTATGCCATCTGAAAAAAAAATGTTCATGACTAGGTCTGCTGTACATGTGTAGGTCTGGTAATTGGCAATTAAATGTGGTCCCTGTTCTGCAGTAAATTAATAAATCAGAAAGCAAATACATGAATAAATACATAAATAAATAATACAACCAGAAGGCTGGGGTTTCTGATTGGTGTATTTCGACATGTCACTCTTATGTTTCAAAGTATATGTTACAATCCCCTGTTGGGAAGTCCTTGTCTTTTTTTCTGTTTTGTTTCATTAGGTCATCTTTATTATGCTACTTTGTTAGCGCACATTAGCGTTTGAGGTTCCATTGTGTTTATGTTGTCCTTCATTTTATTCAATTTAGTTGTTGCATTATTTCATGGCATAATGTCTCAAAGTACTACTAGAACCAAATGAAACACTTTTGCATAATGAGTTTCTCTCTGTAAACTGTTTTTAGATTAATACATTGACGGAATGTGCTGACATAATCACAAACAGCCGGAGTGTGCGAACACACCTGGTCGTCTAATGAATAATATATCAGTGTGATTTGTTTAAAGACAAAGCAGAGGTTGTTGTGGGGGCTCACAGCAGAAGGTGTTGAATTATTAATAAACAGTCAGCATGATTCTAGATGTCCAGTCTAAACCTGTTTTTGTATCAGAAAAGCTTGACTTCTAACTGTGGTAGAAGGCGAGAACATTTAAATGTTCTTTCTGAATATTAAAGTAGAAAATCAAAGAGACCAGAATATAAAATATATAGTGCTACACTGACACACTTTAGTCTACTGACTGCTTTTCAAATACAGGAACTGACAGTTTTGAATGCAGTATTTTGAAAAATATCACAGTTTTAACTGGAATGAGAAAGCGGGCAAGTTTCTCTGAGTTTAGTTAAAAAGAAGACAACAAAGTCAAGTTATACAGACACATTTCAAAATACAGGAAATGCTTAAAATAGAAAATGCAAAGTGGAGGGAAAAAAACTTCAGTGGGTTCCTTTAAGTGATCTCTACGGCCATCTAGGTAATTGTTACTATATATGTATATATACATTTTCATGGTAAATGCGTCTTGAAAAATCCTGTTATTTTTAAATAATTCAATGAAAATCATTTACAGCAATCGAAAAAGACAGCAAGAAGTCTAAAAAAGTCGGCCTAATATTTTAGTAAATGATCTTATCTGACAGCACCTTAATGTCATCAAGCTGTGACTAGACAATGAAAAGTAATTTTTTTTTTTACAAAATGAGCTCCTCGCTTTAGAAAATGAAATCATATACGAATCCATCAATCCATTTTTGATAGAAGCGTTTCTACAGAAATGACATCCCTTGAGCATGATGTTAGGTTTGAGATATCAGCTGTGGTGATGTAATTGAAAATATGCAAAATATAATCTTCCCCTTGTACAAAATGTAAAACATTTTTTTCAGATATGGGTCAAAATGCATTTTTCTAATTTCAAAAAAATCACATTGAATCAGATATGATCCATGATGTAGGTTCCTGATGAACAATAAAATAGTGAAGGAAGTGTAATTTGTCTATAATTAAAACATGAAACCAATTCCATAAGATTCCATTGTAACTCTCAGAACATTTTTATTTTCCACTTGACCCTTTGTCTCGTAGATATGGAAATGCAATGTCTTTGATAAAGACATGTATAATTCTTGTGCTTTTCTCTTCATGTGTCATTTCCAGTCATAGTCCTTGTGTTTTCTCGAGACAGCCATTAAAGACATTAAGGCCCCTAGAGCCGGTTATGTAATGTACAGCAAAGTCATTTTTGTGACAGCTAAGGTAAGAGGACAGCGCTTAACAGCTGAAGGGAGGAACGCCGACCGTTTTCTGAGGGAATCTGTTAGCTGGCAGGTAGCCGATAAGCTAACCCAATCAGTACCACCTCTGCACCAAACTTAATCCAGGCATGCCATTAAAACATGTGTCACTATTGGAGGAAAGCAAGCTGACTATTCCACATGCCTACTGGCATTCTCTGAAAAGATTATGTCATTTCTTAATTCCATGACATTAATAACAATTCAGAAATGCTTAACCACCAATAGAAGAATGTTTATTAACTTATTTGAATTAGGATACAGTAACAGAATGTGAAGTCTCTTATTGTGGATGGTTTTATTACTTTTATTGGTTGTCCAAAATGTTTTAAAAAGCTAGCTGCAGAAACATCCACCAACAGACAAATATGCTTTACAGATAACAAAAACCCCACTTTTCTGTGTACTGGCACAATTAACACTTGCATGGATCAGTCATCCACCAGTGCAGCATCAACTGCTATAAATTACATATAGCATTATGTTGTTTCACTTGGGTGAAACATGGTCTGTGAGATGCAGAGACCCATAAACTGTCAGGAAGATGAATAACTCAGTTAAACACTGAAGACACCCATGACCAGTTTAGCTATTTACTACACTATATGAGGCCCAGGGCCATGTTTCTGGGTTACCGTGTAAGGTTTTAAAGTTAGGCTACAGAATGACTTAAATGCATTTTATTATTGATCTATTTCATTGTGGAAGTAGTATGTATTTAGGAGGGGCGACTGCTTCTCATATTGAATAAAACCGATTCCCACTGCTGAAACCTCTACCCTGCTTCAAGAAAAGAAGGCTCTTACATGTTCATAAAAAAAACTACGAGTGCGGAGGGATCCTCGTGTACATACACTGTGAAACAAAAGAAAGCATTACCTAAAAATCCCATGGAAACAAATTCACAGTGACAAGGGAAGTATAGGCAGTGGTACTTGTTTCCATTAGCTTGTGGAGAGAAAAAAACTTGAGAGCAAAAGAGTGCATTTGCTTAGTAAATACAGTATACCAAGTGATTCTGTGAAAAAAAGCAAGCAGATCTTTTAGTGCTTCTTGTGACTTTGACGATCCTGCGAGCTCTATTCATGGCTACATTTTTGGCCACCAAAGAGGAAAAAGAACAAATACAGAAGGAATAGAAATGATTCTCTACTTTATTTTTTAAAGTATGCTTTTAATATTACGTCCTATAAAATATTCAATAGCCTGGCTAACATTCTGAAAGAATGTGCTTTATAAAACAAACTATTATGCCTCAGGAAATACAAGCGTAATGAGTGATGTGTACAGTTTTTTTTCAGTGTCAGCATCTTGGAGAGGATTTGGCAGAATTGTCTAGATTTCTCACACAAGCAATTTATTTTCCCCCCCGAGAGGAGATCTTGGTATGTTAAAATATTGTAACGAGAAAATTTACAGCTTATTAAAATGAATAACAAGATTCAAACCATATATTGATAGCAGGTAAATACAGTCATTTATTTTGTTTATCCACTTCAGGCATCCAATGTAGTCTTTGGCACACAACACCACAGCCACAGCTAACATAATTTAGGTCAGCTCATTTTATCTAAACAGCCCCTGGAAGTATTATATTTGTTTTCTTTTGACTTTGTCTTCCTTAGATTGTGCAGACAGGAATTCTGAACCACGCCAAGAGTACACAATAATGAACAGTGCTCTGTAAGGGATTAGGCCTGCGTTTAAAACTATCAAAGAATTGTGACATGTGGTCTGTCTGACATAGTCTTAAAATCATCACATTATGATAACTGGCTATCTGCAGGAAGGGAGAAGTATATCTTGACTCAGAAACATTAATGTTTGTGTCATGGAACACACTTGCCACAGAAATACAAAGAGAGATTAGCTCAATGGAAAAATGGTACAAGAATGGTTACAAATGCTGTATTTATGAATTCCTAGAATAGAAACAAAGTAATCTTCCAAAAATAGTAATCCCCTTCAGATCATTGTGATTGCGCAGCATTCTGGGTATTGCAAGCAAAGAATGATGTGGTGTGTGAGGGAAGACATATTTGAGAACTACATTTTAATCCTCAGTTCTTGAACAACTCATGTGAATACTGTACAAAAACTGGTACCTGCAAAGCCATTAACAACATGCCTATCGTTTAGTATGCAATATATAGTCATAGAGTTTTGTAGTTGTTTGGTGTATGAGTGATTGGCAAACCTCACTTACACTGCTGAAAATATTACACACAGTCCATTCTCAGTAAAATAGGGAAGTAGAAAGCGGGACAGCTGCTTTAAAAAAAAAAAGTTGCCTTGCCTAATATGCTGTTTTTTTAAACCTATAGTATATACTGTATTGTTGCATGATATAGCAAGCCCATATCAGTCTAACAGGTTTTTCATGGAGGAAAAATATATCCACCCTAAAGAGAATCATAGAGCAAAGGAATCAGTGATGGAATTACAATATTAGGCAACCATGTTTTGCAATATGTTTTATTGTTTTCTACTGTATTTAAATGGGGGTTGAGGGATGGGGTGTTGTATTTATGGAACTGAATATCATAGTTTTTACTTACCACTGCCATTTGCTGGTCATTTGTTCCTAGTGTTACACACCATGGCCCCATGAACCTCAATACATTCTATCAAGCACTATGTGGGGGTTTTAAAAGGCAGCATTTTGGAAGCCAATAAGAAATAAAAATAAGGAGAAATCCATTACAAAACACCCAAAATAGAATTGATCAACATTGTTGTGACTCATGTTATGCCATAGCCTTTGGCAAAACAACCCTATAGAAACGTCACACTGCCAAGCCCTCCACCACCAGCATGAGAATAGAGAGACAGTGAGCCATCTCTGCACTTTCTAAAGGCTGATTCGACAGTGCGTGAGGTGCTATTGCAGCATTAGGATAGAACTCACATTTCACAATCTATAAAACTGCTCCCTCCTCCTAACCAGGTCAATATCATGACTAACTCATCTTTAAGACCTTTCAGGCATAAAGACAATGAAAAAAGAGTACGTATTGCATATGTTTAAACTGCTCAATATTAAATTGGTGGAAATAATTATTTTTTTACCTTTAACAGTAAAGCTCTCTGGCAATGTCAAAGCTCTACATCTTATATTTCAGCGACTAGTGGCAGTTTATCACTTCTATAAGCGAAAGTAAGCCTTCCTTACTGAAGATTGTGGTGAAGAAAAGAGGATTGCTTCATTTGTGTTCCTTCTTTCTCCCAAGGGTTTTATTATATTTAGGCTTTGCAGCTTGCTCTATGCTGGCACAGCAAACATCGCTTTCTCTAGCTGCCTGCCACTGATCTTGGCATTTGTTTCTGAGCACGCTTGGTTACTCTTCTCTATCTTAGTATATTAAAAAAAAGGTGCTGAAGGATAATAACACATTTTGATTTTGTTGCCCTATTTCTGTGTATACCGAATAATGTGTAAATATATCGCACTACTGGCATTTTTTTGGCAGTTGTACTGCTGCTTGCTCAAAGAAGTTGAACAAAATGGAAAACCAGCAGTCTTGACAGTGACACCCATTACTGCACTCTGCTAAAATGGTTGATCTGTAACCGATTTGCCATCCCAGGCTGTATATTTCTTCTGCCAACAATGTACTGCCTGGCAACTTTATTAGGCCGGCATCTTTCCAGAGTAAGGGACCCAGGTGCTGTATAACAGAGAACATGCCTGTGACAAGATGGCTGGTGCATGACGTCACATACCTGGAAGGAACACACAGACAGGCAGTACTGGGGTTGAAACTGAGACACAATGGCTGCGCTCAGTGTTTTATTAAACAAATGAATACAATATTTAAACATAACTTTTGGGTCAAAATAAATATACAAACAAAACAGTGGATGAAAAACAAACAACTACCATGCTGGTCCTCCAGCACAACGTAGCAATTGTTTGGTTTTAGTTTCAGTTTTAGTCATTTACCTCCTGACTCTCCATTACAGTCATCTACTCTGAACACTGTGAAGCCAGTCTGCAGGTCTTTTATATTCTGGCAGAGGGGTTAACTAGCTAGTAATTATCTTATTACCCCTCGGCCAGAGTCTGCACAAGTTTAATGATGATGCATGACTGTCAGCTAATTAAATACTCAGTAGCTGATCAGTCACGCATCTTCATGAGGTTCTTAAAATAAACTCAAAACAATAACACATAATGGCAGCAGCTTTTGTCCGCACCACAACAATAAAATATATAAGAAATCATAATAATAATACAAAGGGGCGGGACACTCCACCACAATGCCCCACACCATTCCAAATACAGTTGGGTAGACAGGTCCTAATAAAGTGGCCAGTCAGTGGATAAAGTATGGAAAAAAATCTATGTTAGGATTAAATATGTCTAAACTTGTACTTTATTGTTAAACTGGTAAATGCACAATAATGACATACATATCTTTATAAAAAAATATGATAGAAATCTATAGCACTGGCAAAATGTTTTAATATATGTATTGTTTTTTATCGCGATGATATAGACCAAGGATGTGGTATATATTTCAAATTGTATGAACAGCCTTTTCTGCACTTCATGATAACTGCCGGTATTCTATGACTGCCTGCCATGTAGGCCTAAGTGGGATCATGGAACTTCAGCATATAGACAGTAATCTGCATTAAAATATAGTCCCACAGGAATAAAGGGGAAATCCTGCCACTCAATAGATATGCAAAGTACCCGTCTGTATCACAAGCAAACACACTGCTCTGCTTTCGGAAGAATTAGGATTTACTGGGTTTTTTAAATTAATTTTTATAGTTAACTTTATAATACTGTACAATGCTTTATATTATAATGCAATTTCCCCTTTTCAAGCCACTTGGAAAAAGTGAGTACAATGTGTTTTTGTAACACATCCAAGGTGTGGTTTATTTCTAAGATACATTGTGTTTCATGTCCTCACATCAATAACCATTACGTTGTTTCTGTATTCAAACAGGGCTTGACATGACAAAAAGGGGTTTGTTTTAATCGGAATAGAGTCAGCACACATCTATTGGACATAATGGTCTCGGTCAGGCATGGAACCAGTGTCTCTGGAGACCAAAGCAATTACAACACAATATTAAAAACAAAATTGGTTGCAAGCGAATAAAAGCAACGACAGTTTATTTAATAGAAGCAATGAATGTATTTGTACAGTGTGAAATGTAATACTGCATTGTGTGTTAGCTATAGGAAAAAGAAAAGAAGTAAACATCAACCATGGAAACCATGGAAGATCAATGAACTGAGGACCCATTTGAAAATAATATACAGAATACATTGTTGTTTTTCCCCAACTGTGATTAGTTTTGATTAGTTTTACTCCTCAAAAAATTCTTACTGATTTGAAAATGTGTTTCTCTATATGCTTTCTGTTAAACACAAGTTTTACTTACATAACCCTTGTAAAAGTTTACCACGGTATTTCTGCACAGTATTTTTGAGGTTTTCCCATGTTTTTCCCATGGCTATACCATTAATTTACATTTATATCCTGGTTTTCCATGTTTATTAATATGGTTTGCCATACTTCACTGGTCTTTACAATGCTTTCCTTTACTTTTACCATGCTTTCACTATGCTTTACTACACTTTGCTATGCTTTTACTATGGGAAAAAAGAGAATACACAGTCCTCAGAAAATGCCAATAAAGATGATAATGAAACATACCTGGGTGATATAAATCTTTGGCGTTATAGCAATTTGTTTCTTCATTTCTTTTCTCTTAGGTAACTGTCATGTTGAACCCCCTGCATGTCTGCTAATAAATATATTTATTAAAGCCGAATTTGCAATGTCTCGGTTTTAGAGAAATCACCTTCCCGTGCAGCAGAAGTAGCCTTTCCTTCTCCTTTAGATTTGACCAAAAACGCCCTCATGAAACACCACTCACTCACACTGATCAGGCCAGATTTCCACACATTTATTGTTTTTTTACAGCAATAAGTCAATAATTGAAGGTATTATTCTTCCAGGGTCATGCCAAGGTAAAAATGCACCAGATCCAGCCAGGATTTAATCAAATAATTATTGAAGAGAGAATCAAATGGCAAGTCATAAAGATATCAGAACAGCCTGGCCTGATATTTCTTAAGAGGAAGTAAAGGGGTCTCAGAAACAAAATTTATACCATGAAGTTTTTCGTAAAACCTCAAAAATGTTATCGTGTGACAAAGGTACGACAACAGTGCACCAGTCCCCATTTTCCATTGTAAACGTCCATTGCTTATTTACTGTTTGTACATACATTTGAAACCCAAATCTTTCGTAAAACTACAAATATCACAAAAGTAAAAGTTTTGGCTTTAGTCAGTAATTCTACTGCATTTTGTTCATTGTTTACCATTAAATGATTATAAAAAACCTGTGTACTTTTGTTTGTATGATGTTTATAAAATTAAGTAAAAATATGTATGCATACATTGAATGCTGCGTAGATGTGCTGGATTATTAGAGAATTTTTAAGTGTGCAGCTTTTCATTTAAAAATAAGATGAACTTGTAGTATAATAGGGTTACAATAACACTAATATCAGTTGTGAGAACATGTGCATAACCCAGATTATATATACATAGAGGCTGGAGGATAAACACATACACAGTCATTGGTGTTATCACATCAGTTTTGCTTTAGGTTAAAGACTGTATCAAACTTGTCTGTAACACTGTGGGAATTTTAATATAAATTAAGTGGAGCAACAATCAATTTGGCTAAAAATGTTGCCAAATAGTAAAAAAAAAACATGTTGTTTGAATATGTATGCACTCCAGCAGTACGTAGAACTATTAAATAAATAAACTAAAGTTGCCAACAACTTTACGGCTTCCAGTATTAGTACCAGTAACAGTACCAAACACTTTAGCAAAATAGTGCAGAATGCAGTACCACTACCAGTATCAAACACTTTAGCAAATAGTGCAGAATGCCAGTACCAAATAGTGCAGAATGCATACATGAGTTACTATATGTGTTCCATAGTAACCATGACCCTATCTGCACTCTCAGGAGTTATTAGCCAGTTTTACATTTGACCTTTAGAACAGGTCAAAGGTCACAGGCAATGACATTTTTTGATAGAGCATACATGGGTTACTATATGTGTTCCGTAGTAACCAGTTTTGTAAGTTGATGATGTCATCCAACGTGGCCGCCATGTTTTTTATTGTAGCATCTTCCCTTGACCAAATCTTAAAGACAACCATACTAGGATCATGTGTGCCAATTTTTGGTTCAATCGGAGTACGTTTTCAGAGACAAAGTTTTTTTAAGCCAGTTTTGTGTGTTGATGATGTCATCCAATGTGGCTGCCATGTTTTTTTTTTTATTGTAGCAACTTCCCTTTAACACCCTTTAAAGACAACCACACTGTGATCATATGTGCCATTGGGTTTGTTTTAATCGGACTAGTGGTTTGGGAGAAGAAGATCTTTGTAGTTTGTGATTATGTCTGTACCGTACGATTTTGACATCATGCAGCATGGCTGCCATACCACACAGCCTATCAACTTCTTACGAACACCAGTTAATCTTGGACTATCCCGCAACAACTATACCAACTTTCAGCACTCTGCAATAAGTTGTTTTCGAAACACAGATTTTTACATTAAGGCAAAAAAAAATGTTCAATCCAATATGGCGGCCAAACCATGTGACCTACGACATCAAGTTCTTTTAACATTTTCCATCTTCCCATAAGCATCTACCAACCTACCGAATCTGGTGAGTTTTCGAACAACTCTGGCGGAAAGAAAAATAACAATAAGAAGAAGAATCCCAGAATAACAATAGGCTTCTCAGCCCTATGGGCCTGGAAGCCTAATAAATATACCACCGCATTGTCACTCACTATGTCAGTGTTGCATATTTCTTATGATGGATGATTTCACATCTAAAGACTTTAAAAAGTGAAAAGGGAGATCATACCGTTTACCAAAAATATGATATAAACATATATTCAAAATTATAATTTGTATGTAAAATAAATATGACACTTTTACATACACATATCTACCTTCTATAAAACACGATGTTTTGATCAATCAAAAGCATACAACCATGAATGTTTGTAAGAATTGCATTTTCATGTCAATTTAACATATCATTAAGCATATGACCTGAAATTCTTTCCGCTTTTCCACCAACGTTTAATTTTTTTGTGAACTTCTCTTTCTAAAATGTTGTCTGTATATCCCAGAAAAGTCTCAACATGCCAGCCATATTTGGTTAGAGGTTAATTTCATGACATGACAACCATGACTACAACAGTAGCCTGCACTAATCGGTTATTGGGCAAATTAACCAATAACATTGAATGGGCACGAATGCAATTCAAGCCCACTAAATCAAGGAGCATCTCTATAATTAAAGGTAAAGTAGTAGATAAAACGTTCTTCATTAATGGTGAGGCAATACCAACAGTGTCTGAGAAGCCAGTGAAGAGCCTTGGGAGATGGTACGACGGGATCTAAAGGACACAGTTCGTGTGGGAGAAGTTAGACAACAAGCTGTGGAAGGGTTGAAGAGCATAGACAGCAGTGCTTTACCAGGCAAACTAAAACTCTGGTGCTTTCAGTTTGGCCTACTGCCAAGGTTGCTGTGGCCACTGACTGTGTACGAGGTTTCTTTGACAACAGTAGAGAAGCTGGAAGCTTTAATCAGTTCATACATCAGGAAATGGTTGGGAGTTCCACGCTGCCTCAGCAGAGTGGGACTTTATGGTAAAGGAATACTGCAGCTACCTGTCTCCGCTCTAACCGAGGAGTTTAAGTGCGCCAAGGTCCGACTGGAAATGACATTAGTAGAGTCACGCGACAAATGCGTAAGGGAGGCAGCACCTGTGTTGAAAACTGGAAGAAAGTGGGTGGCAAAGAAAGCTGTGGAGGATGCAAAGACTGCCCTTCGAATTGGTGATATCATGAGGCAAGTTCAGCATGGAAGAGGGGGTCTTGGTCTCAGTTTAGCTCCTCCTACATGGCACAAGGCAGCCCCAGCGCAACGGAGGAAGCTTGCAGTCAACGAGGAGCAAAAGCAGGAGGAGAGGATGAGGTGTATAAAGGCCATTTCCCAGGGCAAGCAGGGAGAATGGATGAGATGGGAGAGTGTGGAACAACGCAAGATTGGCTGGCAAGACCTATGGTCAATGGAACAGAGCAAGATCAGTTTCCTTATAAGGTCAACATATGATGTTCTCCCATCACCACAGAACCTAAACCTCTGGGTAGGAGAGGATCCCTCATGTCCTTTGTGTTCATCACCTGCAACGTTAAGGCACATTTTGACAGGATGTAGGGTGGCTCTTAGCCAAGGACGGTTTACTTGGCGCCATGACCAGGTGCTGCGATGTTTGGCCTTAGCATTGGAAGACAAGCGTAACATGACCAATAAGTTGCCACCTGTTCCATCAAAACATTACACACAAATGACAACATTCCTCCGCCCAGGAGAGCAACCACCAAGAAAAGGTGTTAAAACCAATCCTCGCCCAGGACAACTGGAAGCTGCTAGAGACTGGAAAATGCTGGCAGATGTTGGTCAGCGGCTTATTTTTCCACCTGAGATTGCCACCACAAACCTTCGACCAGATATTGTCTTGTGGTCTGGATCAGCACGCCTTGTTCACCTGGTAGAGTTAACAGTGCCATGGGAGGATGCTGTAGATGAGGCGTATGAGAGGAAGAAATTGCGGTATGCTCAACTAGCCACTGAAGCGGAACAGCGAGGATGGAGAGTCTGGGTTTACCCAATGGAAGTGGGATGTCAAGGATTTGTGGCACACTCTACAACCCGGTTTCTCAGAGATGTCGGATTCAATGGCCAAGAGTTGCGTCGCACAGTGAAGAACTTATCTGAGGCAGCAGAGAGGAGCAGCAACTGGCTGTGGTTGAGACGGAAAGATTCTGGCTGGGGATCTCAAGCACAATAGAAAGAAAGAAAGGCTGATGCACAGGTAAGTAAGCTGGGCTGAGTTGAGTGGGGGCGGAGGGGTGATGCTGGGACGCCAGAATCACCGTCGAGCCCTCTTGAGGTGTCGTGGGCTGGTCGGCGAAACACCGAGGATGGAAGGTGCCCACTTGAAAACCCCAGAGATGTACCCTACTTAGCTCAATCCAGACGGTTGTCATGCTGATGCGCTGGGGAGACCGCACTATGGTTGATCCCGGAGCCAGCATCGCAGCCGTTGTGTGTGCTGATGCGCTAGGGAGGCAAAATAAGCTGATCCCTGGAGCCAGCATTACACTTCAGCCATCAACACCAGACAGAAGGATATCTACATCATCATATGGAAGGAAGCGCAAATGGATGGAGACACATATGGATCACATTAGTTTACTGTGAAGCTACGTCTTAGTTGGTGCTTATCTTGGCGAGAGCCAAGTTCAAATCAGCATGAAGTTTTAACATCTACTCTCATGTAATGGAAATCATGGTCACCAGCACATTAATGCATGCAGTGATTATAGTTTGAGATATGAGACTTTGGCATTGCAGCAGAAACCCAAAAGACACCTGCCCACAATGTGGCAGCTATCGTAGGTCACAAGTCAAATACAAGGGCAACATTAGATTTTGCCTGAGGAGTTTCCATAACGTTGAAACTATGAAGTTCAAATGTTTTATGAGATATTAGCAGTAGAAGTATTGGCAACATTGGGGCTGCTGTGGTTGAATGACAATTACATAAGCTCGAGCTCCCTTCATTAGCATGCTTAATACATATAGAACTGTCAAAAACAAAAGCATATCTTTTTAACTGTTGGGTGACACTAGGTCAAAATGAGGGATAAGAAAGGACTGCACTAAAACATTGGGAAGCCGTTTCATTGGAATTTGGAGGAAGTCTCTTCAGTTGTGAATTCATGTGAATATCTATTGTTAATGGAACCAACCATGACAGCACAGTTTACATAACAATGAGTCCTCTTTGTTAAAGGGGTTTTATGAAAAGGCAGAATGGCGTGGCACCCAGACAGCCTGCACAAGGTGGCTAGGTATGCAGAGGCTCTAAGGGTGTATTTTAGTTAATTGATTAAAGAAACTCAGGTGCTTCATTCGGGCTGCAGCAGTATGTGGCCCTGCTGGAAATCCCTCCCACCCACTCTATATGATTTAAGTTATTTGAATTGCAATATTAAGCCCACTAGGCCCACATTAAAATGGCCTCTTTAACACCCTTGATGAAGTAAAATTTAAATGTGGCAAAACTATGCTTAAAAAAGGAAGTTGACATAGAAATCACAAAATCACAAGTTAACTGTTATGCTCTTTTTATGCCCAAAAAAGATGGATTATGTTTTATTAGGATAACTGAGTACTGTACTAAAAACAGATTAAGGTAATTCCATCCTGTTAGCTGCAGTCAATCAAACGCAAAACATTAAACCAAATATATCCTTACTTGACCCTTTTCTTTTACCAGTATGTTAATCCTGCTGATACAACTTGAAAACTAAGAAATCTTTGAACTATGAAATGAATTAGACGTTTTATGTGATATTTTTGTTTTAGCCCTAAATGCAAACAAGATTATGCAGCTTCAATACTTTAGCAAGAGTCACAGCATCAAATTCATTAAATCATTTAATATGGACATTTAGCATGTCTTTGTTTCACTAAAATTGAATATGAACTGTTTTTTTACCAAGTTTTCACAGCAGAAAAAGCATTGTGATAACAATACATCACTATGGCTTTAAATGCACCTTCAAATAAATGTTAAAATTATTTCATGAAGTGCTTGTCGACATGCGTTTTACCTCAGTCCAGCTCCTTTATAATTGTTCCAGTTGTCTGTAGACTAAGATATCTCTGGGGGTTGAGTGTACATTTTAATGAATTGCAACTGCACATCCACTTCAGCTTTACTCAATGACTCGTTTAATTGAAAGTGAAGATTAGTGTGAAAAAAGCTAACTATAACAATTACTAAAAAACAGCACATAAAAGGGACATAATTATACATATATTCACTGGGGGATTAGTCATTTCCCCTTTCCTGATGCTTAGCAATATCCTAGTATGCTTTGAAACCACACTTTTAATGTTCTACATTATTTATTTATGCCATTTATAACCTGACACTACAAAAATACTTTAGATCCATATTTCCTAGGCTCACACAACAAAACTGTTTCCTGGCCCTCTATCTTTTTTAGTACATCAAAACTGTTCATTTTCAAAGCAAAAATGCATGTCAAGGACTGAGGGCCTTTACAATTGAACTGATTCCTTTGGTATCGTGCATGTTTGCCAGAATACATTACATATTTTCTGGTTAATAAGGTTATTCTAGGTTTCTCTCTGCTTTAATTTTAAAACCAGCATAGATGTTTGAAAATCAAAGTAGTTTTTAACATCTGAATAGTTAAGGATTTATATACAGCATTACAATATTTAAACACAAGTTGGTTTCTTTTTCTTGAGTTGACTGGTTTGTTTTGCCTTAGTTATATACAACAGAATCCCAGTTATTAGCATTCTGTTTTTTCTGTGTAGGGTTCATGGCAATCTTTTTACTGTAGAGATGTAAACACTAAATATTCAGTGAAATTTCAGATATAAACTACATACACAATCAAAACCCATGTTTATTTTCCACACTTGCTGTAGCTTTCTCATGCTTGATAATAACCGTTTCTGTACAATATGTTCTTCCTGCTCCAGTAATTACATTTCCATTGATGTCAGCTTGACTTCAGTATCTTCCCTCTATTAACTCCCCTAGGTATGGCTCTGAAAATTTGAAGCATAAACTGTATTTAAGTGGCTCTGCTAGAATAGAAAAACACACAGAAACAAACGTGCTGCTTGAAAAACAGCAGTGTCTTTGCTGCAGTGTACTATTTAATGTAACAGTGTATGTATTTGAACTTATATCATTTTTGTTTTGCTTCCCTATCTGGTGGTGTGGATAACAATATTTACAAAACATCCTCATTTACTAATAAAAATCCAAAATAACAAAAACACCCGAAGTTGCTTGCTCTTGGAATACAAAATACCACTTTTCAATAGTTTACAAAAAAGAAGGCACTTGTTTGTAAATTATTTACCACAAACTGTTGTACATGTGGAGCTTCAAGTACTGACTCTTACAGTATATAAATAACTGAATACATTAAAAAAATATATATATATACAGTACTGTGCAAAAGTTTTAGGCAGGTGTGAAAAAATGCTGTAAAGTAAGAATGCTTTCAAAAATAGACATGTTAATAGATTATACTTATCAATTAACTAAATGCAAAGTGAGTGAACAGAAGAAAAATCTCAATCAAATCCATATTTGGTGTGACAACCCTTTGTCTTCAAAACAGCATCAATTCTTCTAGGTACACTTGCACAAAGTCAGGGATTTTGTAGGCATATAGTTAGGTGTATGATTAAACAATTATACCAAACAGGTGCTAATGATCATCAATTCAATATGTAGGTTGAAACACAATCAATAACTGAAACAGAAACAGCTGTGTAGGAGGAATAAAACTGGGTGAGGAACAGCCAAACTCAGCTAACAAGGTGAGGTTGCTGAAGACAGTTTACTGTCAAAAGTCATACACCATGGCAAGACTGAGCACAGCAACAAGACACAAGGTAGTTATACTGCATCAGCAAGGTCTCTCCCAGGCAGAAATTTCAAGGCAATTTCAAGACAGGGGTTTCCAGATGTGCTGTCCAAGCTCTTTTGAAGAAGCACAAAGAAACGGGCAACGTTGAGGACCGTGAGCGCAGTGGTCGGCCAAGGAAACTTACTGCAGCAGATGAAAGACACATCATGCTTACTTCCCTTCGCAATCGGAAGATGTCCAGCAGTGCCATCAGCTCAGAACTGGCTGAAAACAGTGGGACCCTGGTACACCCATCTACTGTCCGGAGAAGTCTGGTCAGAAGTGGCCTTCATGGAAGACTTGCGGCCAAAAAGCCATACCTCCGTCATGGAAACAAGGCCAAGCTACTCAACTATGCACGAAAACACAGGAACTGGGGAGCAGAAAAATGGCAGCAGGTGCTCTGGACTGATGAGTCAGAATTTGAAATATTTGGCTGTAGCAGAAGGCAGTTTGTTCGCCGAAGGGCTGAAGAGCGTACACGAATGAGTGTCTGCAGGCAACAGTGAAGCATGGTGGAGGTTCCTTGCAAGTTTGGGGCTGCATTTCTGCAAATGGAGTTGGGGATTTGGTCAGAATTAATGGTCTCCTCAATGCTGAGAAGTACAGGCAGATACTTATCCATCATGCAATACCATCAGGGAGGCATCTGATTGGCCCCAAATTTATTCTGCAGCATGACAACGACCCTAAACATACAGCGAAAGTCATTAAGAACTATCTTCAGCGTAAAGAAGAACAAGGAGTCCTGGAAGTGATAGTATGGCCCCCACAGAGCCCTGATCTCAACATCATCGAGTCTGTCTGGGATTACATGAAGAGAGAGAAGCAGCTGAGGCTGCCTAAATCCACAGAAGAACTGTGGTTAGTTCTCCAAGATGTTTGGGCCAACCTACCTGCTGAGTTCCTTCAAAAACTGTGTGCAAGAGTACCTAGAAGAATTGATGCTTGATGCTGTTTTGAAGGCAAAGGGTGGTCACACCAAATATCGATTTGATTTAGATTTTTCTTCTGTTCACTCACTTTGCATTTAGTTAATTGATAAATATAATCTATTAACATGTCTATTTTTTAAAGCATTCTTACTTTACAGCATTTTTTCACACCTGCCTAAAACTTTTGCACAGTACTGTATATATATATTAAAACATGAGGAAGCCACATCTGGCAGCCAGACCGATAGCAAGTCATTATGATTACCAACCCTTTAATAACACAGTAACTGGGCCCTCTAGAGAATAAACCACTACAAGCACAACCTCTGCACTCAGAGCATATCAAACCCAATAATTGCTGAAACTCTAACACTTGTATATTAACCTACCTAAAATATTTGCAAAGCATGATTGATATTTTCCAACTTGACTAATATGTTTGTTCAGAAATAACACTTAAGGTTTCTAATAAACAGTATGAATATCGTCTCAGTAAAAATAGACAGTGGGAACACTGTACCCTAGTGGGAAAAGCTAGTTTTTGAATCATAAAATTAAATAAATCAAAATTATATACTGCAACTGCATATTTGAAAAAAATAAATAAAGCATGTGTTTTTTTCACATGCTTTTCAATAAACATGACGTCTTGTCTTGAGTTTTATACCTTTTAGGTTTTATTTTTAACATTTTTTCTTTCCTCTGGCTCCAAAGTACTTGTAAAATCATGTAAACATACTGCATTGTAACAATATTAATTTTCAGAAACTGGTAAAATGCAACTCTCAGAATTTTGTGTCATCAGATGTTGTGATAAAAGCATTGTAATTTCAATAAACAAACATGGCTGACTCATACCAGTTTTGTGGTCTGTATAGCAGCCTGCAATAATTCACCTGAAACAACCTTGCAGTGTGTGAAGAATGCAGCCATTTTCAGCAGTCAAACATTTCTTACAGGGATTCTGTCATTGCGTTGAGATACAGACCTAAAAATTGAAAATATTGCATGTTTGATGTGCAAAAGAAAAGAACGCAACAGCAGTGTCATGTTGTATTTTTTTTTTTTACCAGCATATGTACATGTGTGAGGAGGGCACCACGTACCATAGACAAGAGGAAGGTTTGAGAACCGCTGGGAAAGATGACTGGGTAATTACTTTTTTTAAATTTATTTTTTATAGTTTTTCTATTTTGTAGATTTCTATAAATCAGCGAAAATGAATGTTGCTGATGATCCCTTTTAGGTCTATAGTAATTGCTGTATATTATAGCACAATGCAGATCAAAGGATACACAAGACCCGGATTAGACACAAACAGATAATAAAAAGCTTTTTCTTTTGAGTCATTATTTTTAATTAAAACAAATATATAATCTTTATAATAGAGGTTAAATGACTCACAGTAAAACTTTCATACCCCTCATGCTGTATATATCTATACATGTAATATATTTGGTTCCAGATAATCGACTCAGTACAGTAACATGTGATCTTACAATACCAAGTCTTTCAAAAGCCTGTATGCCATTTTGCCACTGAGACACAAGACACAGCTGAAAACATGAAATACATATTTATATTTTTAATTATCAGCAAGACTTAGTATTAGAATAATTTACAAACAAGCACCACTTTTCACTTTGTAGTTGCCTGGGGTGGGACCCACTCATGTATCTTCTTGCGGGTGGTGGAGTATGGGACATACCGACTCGCTGAACCGCTCAGGTTAAATTTGTGATTCTCCCAGATGAACTTGCGAGGCACTGGAGGGTGAGTTGTTGGTGGATTGTCAGTTATGCAATGCAGCCAGCGATGCCTGTAGAGTGCACATAAGAATAAAATGATTTATTTTTATTTTTAAATGAAGACAGATGAACAGCAACTGTATTTAATCATTTTTGAAGGCAGACACTATCCTATTCCATCTTGGGAATTTAGTACATCAGATACTGTATCATTTTGTATTTTAATTTATACATTTAAAAACGCTTTATCATATAAAATGCTAAATGTATACAACAGCCCCTACAAGGGTATAAAGAATGTGTATAAAGAAATTTCCAGAAAGAAATACAATTAACAGCAACACAAATATTAAATACATTAATTGAAATGCTCATTCCTGTTTCTTGTACAGTACTTCAGTCCTACAGTATTTAATGAATCAGTGCCTACCTCTGGGCTTGAATAATATATAATCATTTATTTACCATTCAGGTGGCACCATGCTTCCGTCTACTTCCCAGTATGTGTTTTTTCCATTCATTTCTTCGGCATATATTACCCATCTGTGACGGCCTGAGATGAGACATCAGAAAAATCACGGTGGGGTCCCTAACTGTTTGTGCTCATAAATCACATTACATGCAAGTACTCTTTATGGTTACTCATATGAATAGAACACTTGATGTGTATTTTCAACACATTAAACAAAGTGGTTATTTTGTTAAATTAATAAAGCATTGAGTTAAACAGAATTCTGTTTAAATCAAATAATTTAAATTCTGTCCATTGCAACGGTTGATAAAAACAACATGTTATATGACTTAAAAGGTTTTACACTGCAAAATGATGCATGGATTTCACGGTCTAGTACTTAAAAGAAACAGTTATAAAATGAGACAAATATCTGGATGATAATTCAGGTACTGAATATCTTTGTGTTGAGTGGTAAAGAAATTCAATTGACACCTATATCTCACTCTCTTCAGTGCTGTAACTTAATTTTTTTAAATGTAACTTAATACCATATGTTATTTGAAAACACTGTAAAATGCACCTATTACTGTCATTTTCACATGACATGTATTATTATACATAGATATAAAACAAAGAAATGTAAGAAACCTGCTGAAATAATACAGTTAGAGTCTGTAGTACAGGAATACAGCACTCCTCTTACTCTCCTGTCCCCTCCTCCACTCACTGCCAACTTCCCATTCACGAAGAGGAAATGGCCAGTGTAATCCTGTGGTCTGTACTGAACTTTATTCCCTGTCATTTTTTTTTTTGCAATTGGTACGAAGACCTGGGGATGATCCGCATATAGTACTGTACTAGCTAGTGCTCACCTTGCTGCCAGAGACTGTCTCAGCTGGAGTCAAAAAGCTAGAACGTCAACATACTCTGCTTTTTACAGTAAACAACAAAGTAGAGGACTTTAAACACTAAGTTAGGTCCATTACACCCACAGAAACAAATCAAAGGGTGGCTCATGGTTCAGTTCAAGGCAAAACATTCAAATCATATTTAAAAACATATTATATAGGCAGAAAGGCAGGGTGGTAATGGCCATATGTTTCTCCTCCCACCCTATTACAGAGTTCCTTCTGAACGTTTAGATCGAGCACTGCTGAATAAACTTGACCTGGAATGACCTGTTAATGCATTAACTATTGACTATCTCCATACATACAGAACTGATACAGAAAGGATGACATTACCAAAAAAGTACCGGTTATCTTCAAAATATTTGTTGCCAAATTTGTCCACTCCAACAACAGCTCCAGTTTTCACATCATTTACCCTGGGGGTGGGGGGTTATAACGGAAAGTACAGTAAATAAAATGCACACCAGCAGGGGTGAAAACACAGCAATAACAACAACAGCCTCATGGATTATATATATATATATATATATATATATATATATATATATATATATATATATATATATATATACAGAGAGAAGCATTGTTGACAACCTTGAAATGCAAGTTACATTTAATAAATAATAATAATAATAATAATAATAATAATAATAATAATAATAATAGCTCATAGTGTAGCTTTTTAGCTACAATAGCTTGTCGGTGTAGACTTGGATTTTTTTAGGCCCTGAAAAACAACATTCAAATAGATATATTGCATATTAAATGTGTTTCTGGATCAGAACAATAAGGGTATAACCGCTAAATAGCCAAACAACACAGGCTTGCCAGAAAGAGGTCACAATACGACAAGGTTACTTCCCTTTCATTACACAAATGTATTAAAATGATACGCTAAACACTCGGCACACTGAATTGTTATTTTTCTTAGGGTGTTTTTAAGAAAATGTACCTGAGAAGCTGCATAACAACACCTCGTACACCTCCATGACCTCTGAGCTGCTGTACAGCCCTCCGAAAAACCTGCAGGTATTCCGCCATGTTTAGACGGGACACTGTGGGTGCGTTCACGAGAGGCAGACTTTGCTAAGTCTGCGCAGATTCTGCAAAGATTCTGAAAATTCATTGGCTACTTGCTCCGATTCTGTGCAGATTCTGCGCAGACTTAGCAAAGTCTGCGTATCGTGAACGCAGCCTGTGTTCTACCAGCAAAGTGTTCGGGTAAACACGTCACAACAAACGTTAGTTCCGCCAAGATCAGTGTTTCACGTTTCTGCTCAGGGCAATCTGGAGGTAAGAAATGGGCAGAGTTTTTTTTTAAAGGTACATTTTTAATTTGAGGATTTTGTAAAGGTTTTTTTTGTTTTGTTTTTTTTAACTGAAAACATTTTTTGCGTATTTTTTAAGGTGGGATCAGGATAAGATTAATAACAATAACTCGCTCTGACCTTCCACAATGTGAGGGCTGTGTGAACTTTGTATTGAAATGTTTGTTAGCAGTGTTAGCGCACAGCTGCATGCATATTACCACCAGTATAAAGCTGCATGCATACCGAAACGTTGGGCAGCTGGCTCTTTGAGCTAATGTGTGAGAGAGATATAGAGGGGGGAAGGGGGTACTGTTTAATATAGAGGGGAAGGGAGGGATTCTGTTTACTATGGAGGGAGGGAGGTACAGTTTAATACAGAGGGAGGAGGAATACTGTTTAGTATTTTAAAAAATTCTTTGTCTGTATATTTGAGTCGGTTTTGCCATGTCATGCCAATAAAGCCAAATTGAGAGAGAGAGAGAGAGAGAGAGAGAGAGAGAGAGCGAGCTGCCCAGCGTTGCTATATATGTACTTTTAAATTAATTTTAATTAATTTATTTAAATGTTATAAATATTTATTGGAGTTAATTAGTTAATTCTTTTCACTTGAGTCCCGCAGGCATAATCATGTTCAGTCTATTTATCCATTTACTTTATTTTATTCTTCTATATGTCGCATTGTCTAATTTTAGTTGTTCTAATTCTGCAAACTTTGCATCGTTTATGTCATGTCCTTGACTGGTGAAGTGCTGTACTACTGGTTTATTCATTTTTTTATTTCTAATTAATGAAAGGTGGTTCTGAATTCTTTTATATAAAGTTGTTCCAGTCTCTCCAACATATTTTATTTCATCCAATTTTTCACAGGCTATTCCATAAACAACATTGCTATTTTTACAGTAGGTATTAGTTTTTAGTGGATATGTGTTGTTCGTATGTATTTTTACTATATATGTGGCGTAGTGTCCCGTCCAAGGCTGGTTTGCACCCTTGAAATATTTGACCCAGACAAAGCTTAAATGATAAAGATTTGAAGCTAATTAAATGACGTGACCAGAACAATGTGCACTATTGGGTGAAACAAAGACGTGGTTATGAAAGATGGCAACATTAAGTGCTGTATAAAACAGGCCTATTTAGAGCTCTTTGTTAGAGCAGGAAGAAAGAAGCAAAGACCACAGGCCTCTCTCTCTCCAATGCTTCTTTTTCAGATGTTTTATTTATTCTGTTATTTGATCTCTCTAGTCTGCTGATTACATTTGAACCACACGTTTTTATTGTGTTGTTTGTATTTTGTGTTTGTCCTTTTATTGTTTTCCAGGACCCCCTTGTAAACGAGACCTCCGTCTCAATGCATAAATCTCCTGGATAAATAAATAAATAAATAAATAAATCTGCAAGCTACAATAACCTAAATAAAAAGTAAAGAAACATTATTTACAGCCTACAGGATAGCCTATCATGCGATAGTTTCCAATGGACTCTTTCTCTGATCACCCAAACTGGACATGATCGCGTTATGCAATGAACAAATTCCATTGTGCAATAAATATATTTCTTTGCATTTAATTTAGAATATCAGTTAGATAAATTGATAAATTACACAAGTAGAAATTAATGTATTACCAATCACAACTTTAAAAACCCATTCCGTCTAAATTACTCCCTGCACCAAATTTTTAATCGATACAGCTGCATTCAGTCTTTGAGTAATGTTGTGATCTTATTGATGTCTTTCAGAAGTCGTAGTCCTCTGCAGCTGTTGTAATCCCCAATCAGTGACTTGCTTCTGATAGCATATCAATATGCAGTCCTCCGTGAAATTAGTTATTCTTTAAAGTTTGTGACACAATGGTCTCGTTTCCATGAGTTTCCTAGGCCTGTTCTGATTTCCAAGAGCGTATAGGAAAAGAGCCAGGAAAAGCTTAGGCACATCAAGATTCAGGGAGGGGAACCATTGTTTGAAAGGGGGCACCTGACTTGCTAAGTTGCAGTTGGAATCTGGTAGGCTTTGTTTAAAACATTTAGAAATCAAAGAGATATACAGTACTGTGCAAAAGTTTTAGGCAGGTGTGAAAAAATGCTGTAAAGTAAGAGTGCTTTCAAAAATAGACATGTTAATAGATTATACTTATCAATTAACTAAATGCAAAGTGAGTGAACAGAAGAAAAATCTAAATCAAATCCATATTTGGTGTGACCACCCTTTGCCTTCAAAACAGCATCAATTCTTCTAGGTACACTTGCACAAAGTCAGGGATTTTGTAGGCATATAGTCAGGTGTATGATTAAACAATTATACCAAACAGGTGAGGTGAGGTTGCTGAAGACAGTTTACTGTCAAAAGTCATACACCATGGCAAGACTGAGCACAGCAAAAGGACACAAGGTAGTTATACTGCATCAGCAAGGTCTCTCCCAGGCAGAAATTTCAAGGCAGACAGGGGTTTCCAGATGTGCTGTCCAAGCTCTTTTGAAGAAGCACAAAGAAACGGGCAACGTTGAGGACCGTAGACGCAGTGGTCGGCCAAGGAAACTTACTGCAGCAGATGAAAGACACATCATGCTTACTTCCCTTCGCGATCGGAAGATGTCCAGCAGTGCCATCAGCTCAGAATTGGCAGAAAACAGTGGGACCCTGGTACACCCATCTACTGTCCGGAGAAGTCTGGTCAGAAGTGGCCTTCATGGAAGACTTGCGGCCAAAAAGCCATACCTCCGACGTGGAAACAAGGCCAAGCGACTCAACTATCCACGAAAACACAGGAACTGGGGTGCAGAAAAATGGCAGCAGGTGCTCTGGACTGATGAGTCAAAATTTGAAATATTTGGCTGTAGCAGAAGGCAGTTTGTTCGCCGAAGGGCTGGACAGCGGTACACGAATGAGTGTCTGCAGGCAACAGTGAAGCATGGTGGAGGTTCCTTGCAAGTTTGAGCTGCATTTCTGCAAATGGAGTTGGGGATTTGGTCAGAATTAATGGTCTCCTCAATGCTGAGAAGTACAGGCAGATACTTATCCATCATGCAATACCATCAGGGAGGCATCTGATTGGCCCCAAATTTATTCTGCAGCATGACAACGACCCCAAACATACAGCTAAAGTCATTAAGAACTATCTTCAGCGTAAAGAAGAACAAGGAGCCCTGGAAGTGATGGTATGGCCCCCACAGAGCCCTGATCTCAACATCATCAAGTCTGTCTGGGATTACATGAAGAGAGAGAAGCAACTGAGGCTGCCTAAATTCACAGAAGAACTGTGGTTAGTTCTCCTAGATGTTTGGGCCAACCTACCTCCCGAGTTCCTTCAAAAACTGTGTGCAAGTGTACCTAGAAGAATTGATGCTGTTTTGAAGGCAAAGGGTGGTCACACCAAATATTGATTTGATGTAGATTTTTCTTCTGTTCACTCACTTTGCATTTTGTTAATTGATAAATATAATCTATTAACATGTCTATTTTTGAAAGCATTCTTACTTTACAGCATTTTTTCACACCTGCCTAAAACTTTTGCACAGTACTGTATATATATATATATATATATATATATATATATATATATATATATATATATATATAGGAGTATGTTGTTCATCAGCATCATTTATTAGGTAGTCTCAATTTTGTACCAAACAGTATGACTTGAGCACTGAAATGCATTTGGCCAAACAATTACTGGAATATATAGAAACTGTTTGTGCGTAATATAGTGTTGATATATTAAAAATGGCATCAAAAACACAATTGCACATTTAATTTATAATAGATGAAGGTATTTTAATGCATTAAAGCTGGCGACCAACATCTTTTCCAATAGCTATATACAAACATAAAACTGAGCACTTTGTTTTCTTAGTAATATAAAAAAGAAATTAAACAATATTGTTTAAAATACAGGCAAAATAGAATGTACACTTCTAGTTTGAATACCTATACATTTACAGTTGCTTTTATACAATAAAAAATAAAATAGCGAGCCAAAAACAAGGATATTCTTTGAACAAACCACCTTTCTTGTGTTTGTGCTGGGTTGCTTTTCAATGAAGCTGCAGGATGTAAACTAATCCTAGTTCAACACAATACCTTACAAAACACTGTATTGATAAAAGTAGCATGGCTGCACTACCAGCAATTACTTTAATGTTACAATTATTTTGGAAATAATATACATCATTCTTATTCAAATTCATATATATTCCAGGAAACACCCACTAGATATTTATTTTTCAAAACAGTCTTGGACATCCATGTAAATGTTCTTATCATATATATATATATATATATATATATATATATATATATATATATATATATATATATATTTTTAAACATGATCAACACTGACATTTTTTCAGTGTTCAGTACAGTGTGTATGAAATTAATCAGGCATATTTCTTATATGACAAAGCATGTGAGGTTAATCATTTTACAGAAAGTGCCCAATTTATTTTTAACTGCTTAAGTTTTGAGATAGTTATGCATTAGTGTGAAACTTTCCATTGTAAATGCTCTCCTCCAGGTAAAAGCACTTTCTATAAAATGCTACAGAAACAATCATTTTTACACGACAAAATCTGTAACTAAAATTAATGGAATTTATTTTACTTGCAGTAAACTATCACAAATATTTTCTTTAACATTGTACTGCAGTGCAATAAAATGTTGAAACAATGTGGTCACATACCTTAGACAATGCTGCCTCTTAACGACGATTTAATATTTAATGATTAACATCCTTATAATTGCCAGATGGATTTAAGATGAAAATACACCTTAAAACACTTCAGTCTGTCAAAGATATGGTAATATGTAACGTTTGCTATTCTCAGAGTTTGTCTAAGTATTTTCTGAAGTTGTTTTGTGGAGGTACTGTATGCATATTGTACATATGAAAACCCTGGATATATAAATGTGGTTAGGCCATCAACACCTATACTCACATTTCTGGTGTATTTAATACAGCACTTCATCAACATGGTTTAATAAAAAGCTGCACTTTAATATAAATGTATTCAATACAGTCCATCTTGGCAGGAAAAATAGCGTACCAAAGAAGAAATGAGCTGTAAAATAAAATGTGCCTAGCCAGTGCAATTTAAACATATCTGCAGTGATATATAATGTACCGTCACCACCTCTATCAGCATTTACATGTTCCCATAAAAAAAGAAAGCAACAGATTTTAAAGTGCACGTGTATTATAGGCTGAAAATACCTTTAAGGTATTAGGAATTCTATTTTTATTTTACATTTATACTTTTGTAAGTCTTTTCATTAATGTATCCTCAAACAGTTTATTTGCTGCGATAATGGGGGGTACAAGTTATGGCTCAAGGTGGCTATATTACATACAAGATCTCAAAAAGTTTATTTTTGACAACAATCCAAAGATACAGTAATCAAGCATTAAACTATTATATATGGAACACATAATTAAAACTAGAATATGTTCCTTAGTTCTACATACTTTTTTCTATTCTGGTTTTCAAGCATTAGTATTTATCAGCTGTATACTTGTTAACATCAAAATAATTTGTCATATGAACCAAAATGAGTAGTTCAATGAAGTAGTAGGCTGGAAACTAGGTGAAGTGAGATGGAATATTTTTTTCTTAAAAACTTGTCTATATTCACAGACTACAAATCAGCACAAAAAATAAAATAAAATAAAAATACTGTACAAAGAGGTGCTAATCATAAAAAACTTGAACAGGTAAAAGCCAGGTTTATTTCAATTGCAACAATTGTTCAGTTTTTAACTGTATTTTTAAACAATTCATTTATGTACAAATGCTAAATTTGCTGTTAGCCTATTTCATCTACTTGCTATAATTAAAGCGAAGAACTAACTATCTGGCTGTTATAGTCTGCGGTCTCCATTTTCAGAATATAGGGGATGATGCTGTCAATCTGTACATTTCCTATGAGGCCAGCAAAGAATAATTCTTCTGTGATAGCTGCACTCATGAGTCTCAATGCCGGTAGCCTCAGAAGGAGCCTTGATAATCTACAAAAATAAAATAAAATCAACAAATAAAATCACATTTTACCCAACTAGTTCAGTGGTATGACAGTCTACTGCAAACATATGTTACAAAATATAACTCTTTTATTAAATTACATAGTTTTAAAAGAAACATTATTCTCCAATATAAGCATACAAGGCCCACTATTGCATACAGCTGTTTAGCTGTCAAGATTGATATCTGTAGTTTTTAAACAGGCAGCTGTTTGCTTTAATGATTACCACTAAGAGAAGCAAGACCCTGGGCATGGTTCCCGTGAGTCTAAGTTACTCAGTGAACTTGGGCTACTCACTTCAGCTTCAATCATCCTAGCTAAAACACTGGAAGCAGGACCCCACCAAAAAACAAGATGCTTCTCCACTGGGTGCCACTACCAAGTACAGTAGAAAAGGTTTGGAAAATAAAAGTTGCTGTACTCTACTACTGCTCTCAATCATAATAATATTTTCTGTATCTTGTACTTGATTTTACTCTTAAAAAGGTAACAGTATTCACGTTTTTTGTAATTGCTCATTTGAAATCGTTTCTTATCCATTAATTGTACTTACTACTTGCTCTGAATGGAATTTACTCTTACAACCAAATATTTAAGTTTAACTGCTCTTAGTCGTAATCACTCTAAAAACATAATTTACTGTATTTTTTAGCTCTTACTCCAGATTTTATTGTATTTTATAACTGCTCTTATCTGTAATGTGATACTTTGTAACAACTGTAAGTCGCCCTGGATAAGGGTGTCTCCTAAGAAATAAATACTAATAATAATAATACTACTAATAATAATAACGCTACCTATAAGTATCTTCTGGGTAGGTTCTGGTGACATAATCTTGTAATTCCATGTATGCCTTTTCTTGGAACTTTTCAATCTGAAGAGTATTATCTATGCCTGGATGATCTAAAGCAAAAAAACAAACAAACAAACAAACAAACAAACAAAAAAAAACAACAACATATTAAATCACAAGATTGCTGTGAAGCAAAATTGGGATTTTTGCTGAGAATGATCATAGGTTGTTTTATTTTTCAAACAACAAAAAACAGCTTTCCCATATTGTAAAGAAATAAAAGCAAAAGCCAGAGATCATTTTTCCCCAGGCAGGCAATTACAGGAAATACAATACATTGCATTTTATACAACACCAGAAACATAAAAGAACCACAGGCCTCCACTTACCAGGGCTAAAGAGAACAATAGCTTTCAAGTATGCATATTCGTAAGAATCCAGACACAGATTAGCCATGCTGTTACAGAATTCCTGCATCTTCCAGATGTGCTCCATTACAAGTTTGACCCTTTCTGCTGATAATTTATCTGTGGATAAAGTTTTTGAAAAAGTGCAAAACTGGAGTCAAGAGTATCATGCAAGTGGATATAACTGCAATTCTCATACTAAAGCTCTTAGTGGTTCATGCAACTCCTTTGTCTAACTTCACTGAGGCAGTTTTACAGAGGCAGTGCTCAAGAACAGCCATTGCCTACTCCTGGTTCACCATGACGCTGCTGCAAAATGAGCAGTTTCACAAATACTTCATGTTTTCATTTGTTCTTGAAAACAATTTCATTTTTACACAGTACAATTTGTTTTTTGTATACACTCTTAGTCCCTGCTTCTCCATTGCTTACCTTGTTGTAAACTGTTCTGGAGGTGATTTATAATGGCAGTTAAAATGGTGCCCACATTCATAACTTGTGAACACTGTGCTAGGCCCAATGCAAAGAGTTCATTCCAACATGCTTTCACCAAAGTTATTTCATTGTCCTGCCTAATAACAACAACAAAAAAAAAAACATTTTGTAATTCCCTACACAGTTCATTCCAATATTCAATAGCTAAAACCTTAAGGAGAATGACATGAGTGTTTACAATGTGGGAACGATGAATTACTGACCCCAGTGCTTGGAAAGCAGGAATAGAGCGTGCCCAATGCATAGACAGGAACAACAGTCTTGATGCGGATTCACAGATGTAGTGAACGTTAAGGTATTCAGGCATGGGTGAAGGCATTGTAAGCTGGAGAAATAAAATACATTCCATTCATTCTCATTACAATTAGAATTACTTCTTGTCACACTTTATCATAGTTCTTTTTAGAATGCCATAGTCTTTATATTTACTGCAACATCAGTTAACTGTTTTAACAAACATCCAGCTATTTTATAGGACCTGATAAAGTCAATGGCTATTTTCAACTAATCCCAACCCTTACAAAATATTAAGTACAATCTGGAGCTGTATAAAATAGTTGGCATACCTTAAAAGCAACATGGACATCACTTAGGATAGGACCTTCAATTTCTATAATGCTTCCAGACTGATCTCCCGACACCAGCTGCATGTTGGACTCCACAGGTTCAGCTGGCAGATGCTCGGCTGGGTCCAGTGCTTTTGCAAGTGTATCAAAGGCCCTGAAAATTTGAGGGTATATTTTTTGGTATATAAAAACATAATACAATACAGTATCAATTTCAAAAACAATAACAAAATATGACTATACTTTTGGTAATTTGACACACCTTAAAACTTACTGCGGAAAATAGAAAAATTAGAAAACGCCCAACCTTGTGATTTCACTTGTTGACTGCTCTCCCTGTTGAATTTCAGTCATAGAACTATCTCCATTGCTTAAGGTCTCCATTGTTGACAAGTCTGCGTTGCTGTCGCTCAAAACCTTTGACTTGCTGAGGTGTGCAAGTGATGTGACCACATTCGCTAGTGTGCTTAAATCACCTTCGTAAGAGTCACTCTGTAAGAAAGTGCAAACCATTTTTTAATCCATGTACTTCTTAGTAGGACTCCTTATTTTTTATTTTTACTTCAATACAAGCATTACAAAACAACACAACTGTTATAGTCAAGGCTGGTCTTGAAGTGCTACTCCATTCCATTTTCAATGTAATAATTAAGATGAGGTTGGAACAAATACCCAGACTGGAAGTGCTGACATTTCTTACCCTTGTTTTAGATGGTACACAAAATGAGATCCAAAATGTGCAAGTTGTTTGTGGTGCAAATAATTACATTTTTAGCAACACCAGTAGCTATCTGAAGAAAAGGCTAACTGGAGGAGAGCCTTTTAATCTGTATTAGTCTGATCTCTATTCATTATATATATAATTTTACTTTTATTCTTAGGGACCACTTAAAGGCTAATGTTGTTATTCCCTTCAAGGCTATGTGACCTACAGTAAAGGTATCATGATACAGTGCTTTACCTATAGCGTTGTAATATCTGCATATCCTGAATTAACTTTAAAAGAACCAAACGATTATCACTTAAATAAAAGGAGGACCAATGTAAACAAATGGGATTTGAAAGCATGGGTTAGAATGCCTTTACAACTGATAACATTTCAATGAAGTGACTGTACTATTTACCAATAAGGTAATAAATAGGCACAGAATACAGAACCATACTATTTACTTAATCATAAAATATTACAAACATTATACAACATTAGGTACAATATGTTAGTGCCCAATTGCACTGGACTGAAATTATTACTAAATCAGTTTGATATTTGCTTGTAAATGAAATCTGGTAATACAGCAACATGTATACCTTTTCAGGTGATGACATCGTCATTGTATTCTCAATCTTTGGGAAAGGCTGCTGAATGTTCAAAAGCATTCCTGGATCCAGCAAACCTGCAGACCTAAAATAACAAGGGTAAGAAAAAAAAAAAAAACACAACACACCTGGAAACTTACAACTGAACATTTCCCCAGTGGGATTTCTAGATTGGTACCTGCAAGTCTCCTTGTCTGTTACAAATGTGGGAGTGGCAGCCAGGGGACTGCGCAGATCTTTTCGGATGTAAATCTTTTCCGTGGAGGCTGCACAGTTTATTGATTTTTCTCGGGAAACTTCAACTGGCTTCCGTTCACACTGAACAGCTGCAAGAGTACGGCTCATGTTAGTGAAGAAGCATTATACCAAATGCAGTTTTACCAAATGCAGTTTTACCAAATGCGAACAAACCAAGGAGACAGTGTTAGCATGAAGACTAAAAACATTGTGCAGTAATAAGAGCAACATCAGAGTAGGCTGAAAAGCCGACTTACAGTCCTGTTTCATCCCAAAGCCAACACACCGCTGCAGCCGGCAGTACTGGCAGCGGTTGCGGTGGTGTTTGTTGATGACGCAGTCCCTGGTTCCTCTACAGGTGTACACAAGGTTCTTCCTGATGCTTCTTTTGAAGAACCCCTTGCAGCCTTCACAGCTCACTGCCCCATAGTGGCGCCCTGGGGGAATAGTCATCACTATTTACACCTTTAGAAAATCAAAGCACATTCATATATTTGGGTACAAAGTCTAGTTTCTATACTTTTCACTACTACTACTAATATTTTTATTTTTAAATAGCGCCTTTCATTGTGGACCACCATCACAAAGCACTTTACAGAGGTAGGCTGTGAACTGTGCATTATATATATATATATATATATATATATATATATATATATATATATATATATATATATATATATATATATATATATATATATATATAGTATATGCGCAGAGTCACTTACAATAGGACACTGATTTAACATCTCATCCGCAGGATGGAGCACAAGGAGGTCACACAGCGAGTCAGACAGTGGCAGGGTGGGACTTAAACTGGTGACCACCTGGTTACAAGCCCTGGACTTTAACCACTGGACCACACTGCCTCCTAAGACTAAGTACCAATGCTTCTACTTGCTTTTTACATCCAGGTGAATGTAACTTAAGTCCCTCAGTTTTCAAGAGTCCTGGTAAAAAAAAAAAAAAACTTTTTGTCTGTACAACAGATAATGCTAAATATCTCTATGAATTAATATTTCTATCATATGTTCTATATTTCTGTCTCTTGTGATATTCCTGGCAAGAAAAACAGCTACAAGAAGCAAGCAAAAACAGTAGCTGTCCTGGCCATTGTTATAGGGATTCCAAGTATACATATTTAATTGGACCGCATTATAAAAACAGACTGCAAGAAGAAGCAACAAAACTGCACAGTGACTTTTGACAGTACCCGATGCCTTGTCTCCGCACACCACACAATATTCAATTATAGGTTTGGATGGGGATAGCTCTGCTGATCCTGAATCTGTCACAATCTAAGGAAAACAAAAATACAACCTTTCAAGCAAGCATTATTATTCTTTCATTGATGCAACATGTATTCTCAAAATAGTCATCATACTTAATGCATTTTAAGCACAGCCATACATGCAACAGGTTAGAAGAAAGATTATGGGTTCAAACCGAAAGTCAGAAGCCCTAATAAAACCCACACAGAGTTTGCACTAAACATCTCTCTGTCTAACTACGTGAAAGTAAATTTAACTACATGTAACAAAATAATTAGATTGAATTAATGATATCCATAAAAAAAAACCTGAGCTCTTAACCTACAGTATTTAAAATGCAAGTCAAACTCAGTTACCAACATTTATGACCAACCATCCGATATGATTAGGTACCCTAGACTCAGAGGATTGAGAAGTGGCGAGCACAGCAGTTTGAATGACCCTTTTTCTTTTATCTTGACACGTTTAAGCAGCAGTAAATTCATTTAGGGTAATTGCTTGGGATTGTTATGGCATGTGCTCTAAATATATTGCATGGAATTTAGTCAAGTCTATATGTATCAAAAGATCACTTTTGAATAGTGTGTTGGCACCAATCGGTTATTTTCCTGTTCATTTGCAAATGAATTTGTACTGTTTGGATTTTGAGTAAAACAGAAAGTTACTTATCACTCTTTTGTTACAGTTTTATTTAAAAAAATACAAAAGGGGGTGTAATGGGTACATGTATAAATAATATTCACTTCTTGAATGGTAAGGCAACCTCACAGTTTCCATACTTATTTACAGTAGTAATGGATATTTAAACATTTTGTTTTGCAACGTCCATATGCTGGGATAGAATCTGATCTACTGTTCACACTTTACAAATGCGAGAAGAAAAGGGGAAGATTAAGAATGGGAAATTGTTCCGACTGATACTGTACCTGGAACTGCTGTGTCGCCATGTCAGATGAAGTAAAAAGCAGCTGGTTGACGCCAGTCCCATCAGGCGTGGCTAAGATGACTTTTCCCTGCGAGTGGTCCTGCCTGGCGAAGATCACCTTGCCCGGTGCAGAACCAGAATTGGTCAGGATAAACTGCTTCCCCGCTGATGCCTGATCAAGGGCTGTTACAATCTGAATTTTCTGGCCCGTTTGCTGGTCTGTGACAATCTATATATTAAAACATATATATTATATTTATATATATTGTATAACTGCACTTCAGATCTTGTTACAGTGGGGGTTGGGTAAATGTAGAATTGTCATAAAAGTAAATGGTGTTTTTACTAATAAATGTACCTGTATGTGCTGTGCTAAGGCCATGCCACTGTCTGCTGGAACGATCTGTAATCTTTGTCCTGTGCTATCCATTACGTGTTGTCCTATTGTAGCCCCTTGGTTGATACCCCCATGGGATGAAGAGACCTGCAAGAAGTAGCGAGTTAGCATTTCATAGAGATGTAAAGGTCCAGTGCTCCATACTGTTTAAAAAAGATTTTACATATTTACGAAGGTTGTTAACTTGTAAAAATAAGCATTTCCTGCAAAAGGTTATCAATATTATTATTTTTATTTATTTCTTAGCAGACACCCTTACCCAGGGTGACTTACAGTTGCATACAAAAAATACATCAAGAATTACAATACAATTAAGAGCAAGATACAAAATACAATGACTTCAGTAAAACCAAGAACTGATGTATATCCTTCTACTAGTCCAAGCAGAAGCAGGACATGCAGGCAACCGGAGGGAGGAATCATGATTTCCCTATAGCCAAAAAGAGAATGTGTCCCCTGCGATGGACAATATAGGCAGAACTGATATATATGTGAAACTATTAGTGATGGAAAGTCTCTCAAAGTGATTAAATAACCTCTCACATGAAGTGGGAACACATTTTTATCTCAATCACCACAAATAAATAGAAATTCAAAACTGCCAATACAGTAGCATATATACACACTGTAGATTGAGCTCCCTGTACTCCTGCGATTCAAACCCTAATTCTATTATTATCATCAAGTTTTCACCAGATTTTCTACTGTATTACTTTGTTCATTGTGTATTCCATCAGCTGCTCAATTAAACCACTGTCCTGTCCCATATTACTTTGGCATGGATTTATAGGTGGCAGTGCCCAGTTGTTGCTGCACAAGGGCACAGTATTTGTGTGTGACCATGGGCTGGTGGGAAGCCTGTGTCAAGCCTCCCCTACTCCGACATAAATATTGTTTGTTTCTACAGAATGTGTCCATTTCTGTTACAGTTCAAACATGCGCATATGTACACATCCCGTGCATGCGCCAGTCATGGGTGACAGGAGTTATTACTGGCAATCACTGAACAGATATAAGCAAAGAGTCTCAGGCACTTGGAGTGGGCAAGCTGTACAGACCAGCCATGTGCATAATGAATGTTAAAAGACAGCTAGAGTTCAGCTACTGGCTATATCTTCTGCAATCGCTGATACAAGTGCTCAACCAAAGTGAATGAAATAAGAGGCTCAAACAAGAGCGTGTCTGTATCAGGGTGAGCTGCAGCTCCCCTTTAAAAACAACACAGAAGGCGACAACTTTTTTTTTTTTTTTTTTTTAAATAAATACATATTTTTTCAATAAATTCTCACTTGACCCCCCCCCTCCCCCCTTCTTTAAAAGCAATTCTAATATACTTACTTTAGTTACTGTACTTCAAAAATGTTAGAGCTTTGAATTGGGAATCATCAGTCTAACTAAACTTCCGAAGAATCCCCTGCATCTTGCGGGAGACAACAATCCAAATCAAGCAGTACTACCCAGTTTATTAACGGACGCAAAACATCATCATATGAACATTGAAGGAAACTGAACGTCATCCATACACACACAAGATTTTAGTAGGAACTAGATTGAAGAGAAACAGCAAAGCATCTACCAACAACATTTATTTAACCTGTTTATACACACAGGTACTTAGTGTAATTTCACACTATGAATGTATTTTCACTTCCCTTGTCTTCTACTGTGCAGTAAATAAAAAACAACTCTGCACAACAATTTTTCACAGCGCTGTAGATACAAATGCTTCGACATAACTGGCATCTCTCTATAATCCAACACTTGACTGGACACAACTAAGCAACTGTAAACAATTCATTCAGACAATTAAACTACAGCCATCCACTAAAATACGCTTGCCTCATTTTCCAACTCAGTTTCTTTTTAGTATCATTGAACACTTGCAACTGAGTGTTTGAAGTCAAGGATAACAGTAACTGAATGAACAAGTTTGTATTTAAATGCACAAGAGGAGTGTTTTTAGAACATTTCATTGATGGTAAATATTAATAACATACCTCTACCATTTGCTGTTCAACTATCTGACGCACCAGTTCTTCCACAGTCGTCATGATGGTCATTCATTGGCACTTCCTAATGTTGATTAAATAAGAAAAATGTTCAAGAATTTTTTTTTTTTTTGCTTTGTTTTGGGTCTTCCACCTAGCACAAAACAGCTTTGTATTTAGTCCGAATGAACGAAGTGCCTCTGCCTCAATTTTATGGACCTGTTTACACGTCCGAGAAAAATGTGTTAATTTAAACATGCTGATAGCATAATGAACCATCAGGGGCGGCGGCAAGGGGCGCTGAAGCCTCCCCAAAATGTACCTTAGCCCGCTCCCCCTCCCCCTATTACTGTGATCTCAAGCTGTCTTTAACCTACACACCACATATGTTCGCAGTCTCCCTAGTTCTGGCGTGTGTAGCTCCAGGAACGGATCAAGATTACGGATCAGTGGAGCCTAATCCAGATCTGTATAGTAAACACCTTCTCATGATCCAAGTCCAGTTATCCCAGAGCCTATCACATTTTTTGTTACCAAGTCAGTGGAACCAGTCTGGTGCAGGACGGTTGACGAGACAGAGTTCAGTGTGCAACAAGGAGCAGCGAGGTGCTGTAATTCTACATTGATTTTACAAAGACTGATATTTTTTGCATCTAAATTTCAAAGCTACAGTTTAGATTGTTTTTTTTTCTCCCAGCCAGAAGCCAACTAATGCGAAAGAAGGCTTGAATAGATGATCCTTCAACGAGTAGCAGTGCTGAAGTCAAAGACAACTGAAACTGAGGATATAGATGATGAATGCAAACCTAATGAAGAAAGTAAGTCTGTTGATTCTTGGGGAGAGGGCAACGACAAGTGTGATGACCAGTGCATCAGCATTTTAAACATGAAAGATCCAGATCCACCTGTTGTGAAACACACATCTCGTGACTAGCCCAGAAACCTATTCTGAACTCAAGCAGAATTTGAAGAATGTCATTGCAGTTACATATAGTTGTTCTTACCATGCTGTCAATTTTAGTAGGTTAAAGTTGCTTTTATAAAAAAACAAACACATTACAGTAAAGATTGAGCTGTATTTGTAGTTTTCACTTGTAGCTACAGCTAACTTCAATTTGTTATTGGTGAAATATTCAAAGTAATTTGTCACTGAAGTTATACCTGCTTTTAAACAATGAAATATTGCTATTTTAGCATTGAATGCATCAACAGAAAACAAGACACACATAAAAGAACAAGTGCTGCAACAATGGCAAATTCTGAATTTTATTTGTAGTCCACACCCCCGTCCCCCCAGAGCATGAACCAGGGAAAACAGTTGCATGTCCCTGTTTACATGCAAGATCCCCGTCCCTGTTTACACGCAAGATGTTACTGTGTAAGCTGGGATTCAGAAAATATATCATGACAAGTTCACTTTCTTGTTATCCTTTTCAAGGGTAAAATGCATACAGCACATGTTTAAATGCCTGCTGTCCACTTATCTGACAATTAAATGTATTCAAATGTATTTTAATGCACGCCCCCTCAATTTTTTGTTTCCCCCCCCCCCCTTTAGCTAAAGTCTGGCACTGCCACTGAACCATGCAGCAGATTTACTGGGCCTCTTCAGAAACTAGATTATTTACTAACATATAACACATTTTAAAAATACTTGTATAACTTTTTGCATTCATTTAACTTTGACATTCTGTGAGACTAAACAACATTGGTAAGCCAGCACCATAAAATGTATGTTAAAATACAAAAATCACATTGTTACAAAATATCACTGTGATATCATGGGTAAGAAATTCAGTTACTTAAATACACCTCATTGTAAAAAGTTCAGCAGCAGCTGCGGGTATAGAACTGTGACCTTTTATACAGTTTCAATAGCTCCGATAATGTTATTGTGTACCTTGTGCATTGTACGACTTTTATGGTTTTGATAAGTGCTGTAGGTAGGCTACATGCCACTAGTAACTGTAACAAACTGCAATACCAAGCATGTTTTCTCCCAACTTCGCTACTCTCATGCTACACTTCGCCATACTGGTTTCATACTGTTAACTACACTGTATTTAAATATTAAGCTTCCATTGTAACCCTGTACTGCCCTGTAACATCTATAAGTCGCCTTGGATAAAGGTGTCTGCCAAATAAATAAATAAATAAATAAATAAATAAAATAGAACAGAACCAAAATGAGGTACTAAAGCCTCCACTCACAATTTTACTCCCCTCCCTCCACCAATCAAATCTGTGTGAGCCCACTTGACAAGGAATTGTTCCTATATATAACTAGTTTACTGCTTATAAAAAAATAATACCATGATAAAATAGACCAGTTATTTATATAATGCTCTAAAAAATGTCCACCTTTGGTTTATGCAGGCCTATGCACCTACATGTTCATCAAATCTCAGTCCCATCTGTGTATAACCACAACTGAATGGCAGAATAAATTATGGGGCAATCTAATTTACTGCAAGATCCAACGTAGGTACCCAGTATCAGATAAAAACAACCCCTTGTCAACTCACTGTCTACTGTACAATAAAAACTAGTATGTCCAGGCAGTTATTTTATGTAGCAATTTGCTGTTACACATGTGTAGACCGCACTTAAACATAAGAAGTAACCCAAGACTATAATACCTCCAGCTACTCTATGGGAAACCAATAAAAAATATTACAGTAAAATTAAGACATCTACCATGAGCTTTGTATTTAAATGCTATTTCTATATTATAGAATACCGGTACATCTCACAATGCACATAAAATAACACAAACAAATATAACATAAGAAAGTTTACAAACCAGAGGAGGCCATTCGGCCCATCTTGCTCGTTTGGTTGTTAGTAGCTTATTGATCCCAGAATCTCATCAAGCAGATTCTTGAAGTATCTCAGGGTGTCAGCTTCAACAACATTACTGGGGAGTTGGTTCCAGACCCTCACAATTCTCTATTTTCTGTTCTCAATGCCCCTTTATCTAATCTCCATTTGTGACCCCTGGTCCTTGTTTCTTTTTTCAGGTTGAAAAAGTCCCCTGGGTTGACATTGTCAATACCTTTTAGAATTTTGAATGCTTGAATCTGACCACCGCGTAGTCGTCTTTGTTCAAGACTGAACAGATTCAGTTATTTTAGCCTGTCTGCATATGACATGCCTTTTAAACCCAGGATAGTTCTGGTCGCTCTTCTTTGCACTCTTTCTAGAGCAGCTGCTTGACAGGCCCATTGTGACCACAAGACAGTATGTCTCACAACCACCTTCGCCATTTGATTCCGAAATGGCAATAAAGGCGACCTTGCAAAATTAATGGTTGACATTTCTTTCAGGGAACCAGGGTTACAATTTGTAACCTAATGTTCCCTTTCAATCTCGAATTGTCAACCATTACAAGTACGGAAATGTATACCCAAGCTGTCGCAGTGAGCCAAAGCAGCCACAACACAAGCCTTGTCCTGGCACTAGCCTAACTAGAAGACTTCCGCGCAAGAGGGCAAGCAGCCTCAAGGACTCTGGACCCCAAAGAAGGTACCTGAAAACCTGCATTTTCCCTTCACTATAAATAAAAACGTGACTTGGTATAATTGAATTAAAACGATATTAATAATACATTTGAAATTACATATTAGTTAGTGGGGTTACCACTGAATTAATGCGATTTCTAAGGTTCTGAAACCGTTAGTTTATTTATACTCGTCTCAGGTTCCGGGTGGGGTGTATCCATCTTTCACTACACTTTACCCAATGCCAAGTCCATATTACCGCCACGAATTGGAGTGGAACTATTACACGTACTATTTTCTTTAAATTCATTGGTTCTCATTTCATTTTCAGCGATCTGATTGGCCAAATTAGTACGCGTAGTAATTAGAATTACAACAAGTAGTCAAATGAGAACGTGTACTAAATATTTGAAACGCGTACTAAATAACGCTTTGACCCGGATGGCCTTCCATACTTCGACTCAGATCTCGAGTCGTGGAAAATAACTGGTCCTTCCTTATCTACAGCACTGTACTTTAATTACTACTAGGTCACTGTTGACACAAGGTGGAGGCGTCACCACAGCAAAAACAACATTATTCAATATGACAATAAAACACATCGTGTCATTTTTTTAAAGGGGTAAAAACGTATTCATAATATTATACGTGTGCTATCCCACTGCGACACAGAAACAAAAAAGTAACCTCCATGTTTGTTTGTTAAAGTCGGTAAGGCTATAGACTGTAATGTTAGGGCGCTCTGGCAAACATTAAAGACTTAAATTCAAAATGGAGGAAGATAAAAGTATTTTTTTTCCTGTGGGTGAAAGGTCAAGATTGAAGGGTTAAAGCATGCTGCCGACAGTTCATATGCAAACCACCTAAGGCAAAGGGTTTGGTCTTGAAAGTCCGGCGGGATTTTGGGGAGAAGAGAGATAGATGCATCTGGAAGTAGTCTAATTCTTAAACTTTAAGAGATAAAAACAATGTTATGTAAAACCTTTTTATATATGTGGTTTTCTGTTATTTGAGAACAGAGAAACTCCTCGACAGACTTTCCAGAGCGTATGTAAGCTGCTGAATGTTGCAACGATCAGCAAATTATAACGATATTTTACTGTTGTTTAATCAATGCATTTAGCCAGTTAATTTGATTTTTAAAAAACCAGTGCACCAAATACACAGGAAAACATTTCTGACTTGATTGAGATTTTTCGGTTGTACATTGTTAACGTTAAGCTTTATAGATGTGTTGTTCCGCTTTAGTCTGATATGCTCTGTCTAATGTTTTCGTCATTTTCCGGCAGTCTTTTCCAGTTTATTTTATCAAATATGTACTCGGGTTATAACATTAAATTGCTTATATTAGTAAAAGAATAAATCTTACCTGAATTTGAAGTTTTTTGTCCGCTAATAATTAATAAAAGTGTATGTTTCTGCTGGTTGCTGCAGCTCCAGGGAGGGTCAGAGTTCATAACCTCTCTGCAAAACACGTCTCTCCGCCTCTTTACCGGGCATGCGTATTAGGAGTGTGGAATGAAATAGAGGCCGCGTTGCTGCAGTTTGCTTTCTGCTTCAGGCCGCCTTCAACTTTGTAGTTAGGTTTCACGATAGGCCCTTAATCGAAATCGTTCCCAAACATAACTGTTTGCTGTATTTTACTTCTTATTTGAATTTGCTGCAATTTACTACTGACTATTGTATTTTGTAACTGTTCTTATCTGTAATGTGATATTTTGTAAATGTTGTATTTTGTAACAACAGTAAGTGTTCCTGGCTAAGGAGGGTGTCTGCTAATAAATAAATAATAATTAATATACTGGATACTGTTAAAATTAAAACTTACCAGGCTTATTCTACAGATGTTGGACAAATTGCATCATGCCTTCATTGCTGGTTATTTAATATGTATTGTGCAATTTTTATTGAAAATCAACACATTTGTGTGTTTTTTAACCCACCAAGGCCTTTATTGTCAAAATAATTTTCAAGTACAGAAAATATTTTTAGTTTTTGTGTAACTGTCATTACCAGAACGTACTGTGCGTTGCCCATAAAATGAGATCATAAATGTTTTGTGTGTCATTATTGTTAATGTTTCTTCTGTAAGGAGATTGTGTAGATAGATATTCAAGTATATAAGGTCTTAATAATAATAATAATAATTATTATTATTATTAAACAATGTTAACTTTCTGTATCCCACCCTACCTAACATATTTTTCATTTCACCAAAAATGATGACCATTTCTCCCTACCTTGGAGCACAGTGATGTAATGTTTGATAGTACAGCAGTTGTTACACAGAATAGCCAATTCTCATCTTTAGGACATAATACACTACTGCTAATATGATACATGCTGCTGAGAGGCACTTCATGCCTCAGCTAATCATGATACCAATCTTCAGCTCCATAGACTGCAAAATTATGCCAAACTTCATCGCTGAACTCATTTAATGGGGTCGACCTTGTGGCCTCGGCAGTTTCTTGTCTTATTCCAACAGAATTCGTTAATTTTTCAGAACATTTCCTTTGAACTTGCTTCACAATAGGGCTTAATATTATACTCTCTAAACTACAGTGCCAGTCTTATCCTCAAGCAATACACCTACAAACTGATGCTCTGTAAGGGTGCGTTTCCATTACTGGGACAGTAGATTGTTGGTGTCTGCTATAGGCACAAACATGAGAGATTGTCAAACACAAACACAATTTCTTGTTTAAAGTTAATTGTTTATAAACTGTACAAATACTTTACATGATACAAATTACAAAGTAGGTGTGTTTTTTTTTCTTCTTCACCTCCAATACAAACTTAATTTTGTATTTATATAATATAGTGCAATCCATGGTGACCAGACCAGTTTTTGCCAAACCCCTATTAAATAAGAAAGCACACCTTACATTTTATGCAACATAAACATAAAAAGACAGAGAAATGCAACATTGCTGACACTGCTCAGAAAACAAAACATGGCAGTAATTTCACTTTAAAATCCTTATCTATTCAACCAGTGCAGACACATACAGAGGAAACATTCATAGGAGGCTAGGAGTGTAAAATAAAAGTTTGTTGCAGATTGGAGCAAAATCAATAGTTATCTCGTTCAGAATGAAGAATGTGATGGACAGTTATTCGGCTAAAAACATTAGATAGTAGTAAAAAGAAATATGCTGTTAAAATGTATGCACACTAACAGTATGCAGAACAAATAAATACATATCCTACTGCATTGTCACTCAAGTGTTGCATACTTCCTATGATACCATACTATTAATGTGAGAAACATTGTAAAATAAAAAAAAATTATATTATTCCACCACAACTAAGTAAATTCACCATGAAATCGTGTTGTATAAACCGGAGTATCTCAGGACAAAACAGTACATTGGACATCGAACACCACACAGGGGTGTCTCATAATATAGTAATGATAATAAAAAGACAGGTCTTGAAATGTGAAAAGAAGCCTGGGTAATTCTCAGATACATACACAGAATACTATCGATGAAATCATGACAGGTTAATATACCTTCTCTAGTTAATGTATAGTAAACTCATACTTTAGAAAATAGTTAACTGCATTAGCTGAACGAATCCTTTAATACAGTTAAAATCGCTCTGTATCTAGTTTATCCTCCGAGCAACATTTATAAGATGAAAAAGTGATAAAGGCATTACTGTTTGTACAATAACAAAAGTTGAAGAAAAAATACACATTGCTATATCAGGAACAATTACAATCTGAAATAAAAGTAGCACCAATAGTGCTTATTTTAAAACACAACTATTGTGTCAGATTTTGTCAAATGCAAATATATTAGGTTTTATTTTTAAATACAAGGCGCAATCTCAAAATGGAAATGAAAATTATGTACAGACACATGTTCCAGTTTCTTTGTTTAACATTTTAAAATTAATACATAGTTTAAAAATCCTGCATGTAATGGTGTTGACACAAAGTACGTTTCACAATTAAAAAAGCTCAAAGAGTTGTTTCAAGTTAACAGTTTGAGTATCAGGTATGGCACTTCCTGGTTTTGTTTGTACAGCCCTGGACTAGTATATGAACTGGTCTCCTTCCACAGGATAAACATTTTATCGTGAATAACCTGCTCTACAAATTCTGCAAGCCATATGTCCTAATGCACATTTTCTCTTTGAATCGTTGGTTACTTTCAATCAAACTGTGGTGTCTTAACTGTGTTTAGAATAGATAAAAATAGACCAGATATGCAATAATCGATTAACAAAAACACTACTACTTAAATATAGGATCATGGGAGAAGATTTGACAATTGCTGGAAGTCAAGGGTTACTTCGCAGCAAAAGGACATCGTAATTGGCATTCATGGAATTTTTTTTAGAAATTATGGCAAGTAGAGCAGCACATGCTTTTTACTAAAAAAATACATACAAATAAATATATAAATTACAGCACCAATATATGGTAGTTTTATCTATTAACAAAAAGCACCAGGTGATTTTGTTGACAAATCTCTCAACATGTATTCAAGATTCAGTCAATGTAGTGCTGGTTTGGGCAGTTTCATTTTCCAGTTTTGATAGGATATTCGGCAATTTGTTCCTCTTATATCAGAATCATGATATTGTTTTGCACAACGGAGGAGGATTACCGCGTTTTTCTTTAAAGACCTTGTCCAGCAGGAGACATATTGGTAGTGAAGAATATTTAGAATAAAGTTACATGGGACATAACTTAAAACTGTAGCATGTTTGTAAATGTGCAATATTGGTGAAATAAGGTTGGTTTCTTCCACAGGATCCAGTGCTTTACTGTATTTTGTGTGCTGGCTTTGCTCATACTATTATACAAAACAAATACAAGAGACTGCTACAGGACAGTGGCTTCTTGGAAAGCTTCTAACCACCTGTAAAAACAACAAAACCACAAAGTAAATCAGAACCAATACAAAATTCCTTTTAAAGAGCAATGTTTACAAGAGCCACTTAAGACCACCTTAACATTGTTTTCTTTTGCTTATATTGACAGAGCAAGGAAGTCTAAAATGTTGGTATTCAAAAGGCACTTTAAGTCGCAAGTGAATGCACACACATCACGCAAGTGCTTACAAATTAGTTATACTACATTATTTTTTGTTTCAGATATTATACAGTACCTTTACTGGACACTAATTTAGTTAAATCACTTTGATACTCAGGATATTGGGTACCGTTCAGGTTTTAATTACACATTATAAAATCAGTTAAATGTGGCAGGAATAAAATTACAACATACCTTTGGGCAGTGTGAGGTTCATCTGCTTTGAAGATGTAAAACAAGGTGTTTTTGTGATAGAGCTGGAACTGTGGATTATGATCCGATCGCTCATCTTTCACACTGAATCCTAGCAAGGGCTGACTCTCTAAAGCAGCCACATCCTGAAAAATAAATAAATAATACAATTTTAAAAAAGCTGCAGCTGTTCAAAAACACACAAAGATTTACATACTTTAACCCAGGGCCATCCAACGAATGACTTGTTGAGCTCCACAGTATGGCTCTCTTGATTTAGAGGTGAATGCTGGACATATGGTAGTTTTTGCTAGAAGCCAGTCAAAGTGCAAAAAAAATTGTTAAAGTATTTAAATATGCAGCCTGTTTAATGAGCATAGATATACTGAAGCTCTGTGTAGTCCAATAAAACATTTTTATTTTTTATTTTTAATACACACTGATAAGCTGCGTACCTGCAGTTTTTACGCATTAAAATCCAAAATACGCACTAAAATTTTAATTTAATTTGTAAAAATACGTATAACAATTTTGCTGCACATCTTGTCTGCCACACCTAAAACTAACAACTACATCTCCCAGAATGCAATGGCTTCAGTTACTACGAAACTGTACACAAGAAAAACCAACCCAACAAACATTATCCAATCTCTGGCTACCCTGTTGTCTTTGCAGCCAATCACAGTAAGAATAAGAAAAACTTGAAACTACACAGGCTTAAGCATAAACCCCCCAGTCCAGCTACAAATCCAATTAAACCATCATCAGAGGCAACCGCTAATAAAAAAGTTACCTATATTAAACAAAATGTTTTATAACTTATTAATACATTTCCTTATTGTATTTATCTGTAGGGCTTTTTTTTGTATTTAAAAATGTAATAGTCCCCAATTAGTTTTTTGTTATTTTCTCCCCAATTTTGTAGTGTCCAATCGTTTTGTTTAGCTCAGCTCACCGCTACCACCCCTGCGCTGACTGGGGAGAGGCGAAGACGAACACACGCTGTCCTCCGCTTTTTTACGCACTGCAGACTCACCATGCAGTCACCCAGAGCTACAGCGTCGGAGGACAACGCAGCTCTGGGCAGCTTACAGGCAAGCCCGCAGGTGCCCAGCCAGACCACAGGGGTCGCTGGTGAGACTTTAATGTTAAAATATAAAGTAATGTAATTTATTTGCCGAGTCTGTGTGATACCTTGAAAAAAAATGTGCTGAGCCAAAAAAGAACCTGTAGAACACACAGTAGTTCAAAGTAACATTGCAGTTAAAATGGAAGTCTCTTTTTTATTGCCTATCCCATTACCTTTAAAGATTGTACAGTATTTATCAAGATTACTTACCCCCTAAAAATACATTTTACTCCCTGTGTTCAAATTAGAGGGTAAGTTACTCCCAGACCCAAAACCTTATCTGGAGCGCTGCACATACATAAATTTTGCAAGTATCTGTCAATGGCTTACCTCACTAGCAGCATAGGTGTACAATACTTTGTTCTTGATGACAAACCATAGATGTTTCCATTGCTTCTTATTACCCTTTGACCTATACAGGTAGCCACTCATAGAAGAGTCTTCAGTGCTTGCAGACACCTTAAAAAAAACAAAGCCATCACTTGAAATCTCTTGTTCCTTTATGGTACTGTTGGTGGGGTTATAAGGTGGTACACTATATAAGCCTGCATTAGATTTCAGATGCAAGAGCGGGTAATCAGGCAACTGGGAAATGTAAAGCATGAAGGGGCTTACTTACTTCTTTCAGGGCAGCTGGGATTTTCTTTTGCTTTCGTCCTGAAGGAATGCTATGGAGAACGGAAGACAAGGCACTCGATGGAGACTTGCTGGTAGGGGACACAACTTTGGGTGAGGATTGATTTTCTAGGTAAAGGAAAACAAATATGTAACAGATAAGTATGTTGATCCTAAAACGCATTCCATTTTACATGGCTAACGCTGAAATCATTGGCATTTGTTTAGAGCGTGTGTTTTATAAATCACAGTTTGCATGAGGACACACTTTTCCCATTTCCTGTCACAGAAGCATGGTATTAATAGTCACACTTGGGCTGAGTCCCAAACCGCACCCTTGCTCACTCGTTACCTTCCCTTGAGGGGCGAAAGTACTAGGTTCGCCATCATAAGGGTTGTCCCAATTCCTTAGGGAACGAGTGAAGGGAGCTTTATGTGCCTTTCACTGCACCCTTCGACAGTGTACAAAACAGTTGACTTCTGCGGAAGTGTTTTTGTGCTGAAGTCCCAGAACTCTTTAAAAGGCGGAGACAAGTGGGAACAATTTGCAAATATAGCAGATGCGGCTGCACATAAATATAATGTAAATGTAGTTAGCTAGGAAACTGTAGATAGGCCAACAAACTTTAAAATATGCGCTATGGACCGCAAAAATATTACTTTCTTGACTGATTCATAAAACAGATATGGACTGCAGACCTCGGCTCATAGTGGGAAACTAAAGGCCCCTCAGGAAGAACTATAGTTACCTCCTGCGGCTTCGGGTATAATAATCCCATTGATAACTATAGTTCTTCTCTCAGGGGCCATAGTTTCCCGCTATACGCCTCCTATTCAATAGATGATTTTTTCAGTGTCATACATCCCCTTTCAGATGTAATTACAAAATTAGGGCTATTTGTATACTGAATAAGCAGACCATCGTAATGTACAGGTATAGTATATGTATAAAAAAACTTTGATAAAAAACAAACAAACAAACAAACAAACAAACAAACAAACATCTGACATACAGATATATACATCCAACCAAATGCTATTCAGTACACTGAATGCAGTCATGTGCAGGAGATAATATTTTTTTTTAGACTTGCGTAATAACCAATGGGCAGATTCCTCCATGCAGTATTTTGACAGACTAATACAGTACTCGAAATAGCTTGTGTTGAATAAAGGGCTTACCAAGTTACCAAAATGTAACATACATAAAACTGACAGCCAGATATGAAAATATAACCCACCGTTCTTCTGAAGCTCTCTGAAGCAGTGATCACAGACTCTGGCAGGTTGATTCTTGAGGTATTCAAGGCTGTGTTTGTTGGAAGAACAGGCTTGACATACAATCTGAAGAGACAGTGAAAAGGAAAATGTTAGGAAAACTCGTACCTACAGACTGGAGAAATATTACTATAGGGGAGTGCAGTAAAATTTCAGGAGCAATGTAAAACACGAAAACGCAGGGAGGAGGCAGACAGACAGCAGTGAAAAGTAGTGAGAATAAAGTCTCTGGGTGTTTATTAATCCATTAATCTAAATGCATGGTCTGTTCCTTGTTGACTGGATCTTGAGGAGTAGAAAACAAACCTTCCCACAGGCTCTGCAGTGGTGCCTCCTCCAGGTGACAGTGAACTCACAGGTACACACCATACACATGGTGGCTCTGGGGTCCGGGATCCAGATGGGAGCCTTGGATCCAAGAGGGGTGTCGCTCTCCACTTCCACTGGATCAGCCTGAGGAACATTTTTAACCTCTGGTTACAACCTGGGAAATTGTCTAATTTAATCTCCAGTATTTAAATCAATTAACAAGAGCGACATCACCATGTAGCATATGATGTAGCCAACTACCATACCTCTTCGCTTTTGCTGGCACTAAATGTAATTCTCTTCTTGGTATAGTCATTAATTGCTTTTGAAATGGCTTCCAGCCATGCATCCCGCTCTGTGGCAGAGCTGCATAAATACAAAAAAAACCAAAATACAAATTTTAACAAATCAATGAAGAAGCTAGGACACAGAACAATATTAGTCTATATAAACAGAGCTGCCATGGTATATATACTACCGTAGCATATCTATTGCTGCTTTATTTTGAGGTGGCACTGATGAGCAAGAAAATGTCTATATCCCGATATTGAAAGCCTTTGTTAAGAACTGACAAGCAACAGTATGTGTTTTACTAAATACCACTTAACATCCCAAGTATAAGAATACAGTGGTGCCCATAATGATGCACTACAGGAGTTCAATTCTCAAGTACCAAATTTCATGAAAAACAGCTTGTGGACTTGCATGCTTGTTAACATTTGCAAAGCTATTTCTTTCAAACATATCCCCAATTCACAGCTTATTTATAGCCTCGCCACTACACAGACAGAATTGTCCTACTTCCCCTCTGCACTTCCAACAAAGATGCATCTATTTTTCCTAGCAAACTGAAGATGTTATCGTTTCTCTACAGGCATCCTGGCGAGAGCAAATAAAAGGTCAGCAAGTGCAGAGAGGCTGGCAGGAAACGTAAATTGACCAAGTGACATTATTTAACAGTTTCCATGGGGAGTGGCCTGGGTTTTTTTCCTGAATGTGTCTCACAATTCAAGTTTCTATGATGTATGAGGCTCTTGCGATTCCCCTGATTGGATGAAAGGACCGTTTCAGATTCTGTGCCCCACCTATGTTATATACATGTGCTTACTATGATTTCTATATGTGTTTATTGGGTGAAATTCTATTCTGTGAACACAAGTGTGTTCAGAAAGCTGCTGCTGCATTTAAATCACCTATTTCTGCGATAGTGTATCATCTTCTTGTGAGGAAAGGGTGCCGCACTAATGCAAAGGTTATTATATAGTGCCACATCTTTTACTAACAGCTGGAAATGGGGACTGCCCTGACAGCAGTTTCATACTGGCAGACCAAACTTTAAACTGGACCCATTAATTGCCAAGTCAGTAAGTGTTTCTACTTAATACCTCTGATACAGACTGTTGCAAGATGTCCAAAAACAAATGAACAGGGATGAATTCCACAGGTAAAAGCTTCTTCACAATTTGAATCTCGGAGAACTTTGGCAGCAGCACACAAACTGTTTATTTTGTGTTACTTTTAATTACAAACCTCATAGTTCATCCTAGTAAAGCGGTCAGTATTCCATTAAAAAAAAAATTTAAAAATACCCCACGCATGTTAAATCTAGTTTTAACTAAAGAGTTGATACTAATAAACTGCATAGTTTCAGTCTGTAATGAACTTGTATAATCTATTGGACAAATTAACTTTGTTTTGTTTTAAGTACATTTTTAAAATGCAACTTATGTACTAAATGTTTTATATACAGTATATGTACCTATGTATGAATTTTATTATTGGCAGCGGACCATACATTTATGATCCCTTTCAGTGTTGCAAAAAAGTGTTTGACAATTAGGTTACACCATTTCAAGTGCTAGAAATTATTATTAATAATAATAATAATAATAATAATAATAATAATAATAATAATAAATCACATCTTTAATCTCTTCAAGTTAAGAAAAATAATAGTATTCCACATTTAAAAAAATAATAATAATAATTCAGGGAGCTGCATGAGCACTGTAAACCATCTACCTAACAAAACCTAGAAAAAACAAGTCTCACTAGTTTGGCAGGACACAAACTGGCCTTGCAAATGCACAGTCCCCAGTTCTGAAGTTCCGCTTGGTAGCCCTGTGTCTGTGTGACACAGAATCCTTAACCAACATCTCTGTCATCTCCACTGACACAACAGCAGAAGCATCTGCCACATGGTGTTGGCAGCAAGGTGGAAAGAATGATGAACTAAAGAGCGTTTCACTGGGTCATTCTTTTCTTTGAACAGAATGGAACAATAACCTGGCTTCCCACTGTGTCAATTATTAAAAGCTAAATATTCTGCCTGCATGACACATGTCGAAGTCAGAACTGCAACGTTTCCTTTAGAAATTTAAGAGCACGTTATTTTATTGAAATGTTATAATAAGTAACAGCTTAATTGAAGCAGTAGTTATAATCCTAGTACTATATTGTAGCCTGCAGTTCAAGCATCTCTCCAAACATAAATAAGGTTTTCATGATCAGTGAAGATCATGAAGATGCACTGTTCTGCAGACTTTACCTGTGCTTTTGTTCCATCTAAACCTTCCCACGTGACTTATGATTAAAGTTATCCTCTGTAATGGCTCAGTTTTACAAGATGAATCACCATTAGCATACAATGCGTTTCACAGAATAGACAGAAGAGTTCCTTCTGTAACCAAGTGCCCAGCCTGTGTGATCCTCTTCAGCATGGTGAGAGTTACTGAAAGGTCATTGTTCTGTGCAGGACAAGAAGTGAAGTGCTGCCATTTAATACCATGTATCAAATGGGCATTTGAGTGCCAGGACTCCAGCCAGAGACACTGTAGTGCTGGGATTCAAGGCACTAAGGCAGGGACCTAGTGTTCCAAGCCACTGCACTGGCAAGACTTTATTGAATAAATATTTCATAGGGTCTCTTAAATAAAGGCTGATCTATTGATAGACAGCTTGCTGAACACCGCCAAAGAATCCTTTTCAACGTCTTTAAAAAGCAAGACGCAACAGCAATTACAATTCTCATTCAAACTTGAAAACTACCAAGAAAGGTTAAACTCCATACCTGGCTGACAGAATAAACGAACGTTCTACACTTTCTATGTTCAGCTCATTCTGGTAGGCTTCTTGGGTTGGTTTGCTAACCTGTGTGAAAGGAAAGAGATTAGGGGACTTGTTCTTATAAATCGGCATTTGATGTTTAGCGAACCACTGGAAAATGAGACCTGATTACGTATCTTAAAGCCTGTTTTAAGTTCTGGCAACTACTGACTCACTATTTCCTGACCAAGTGGGCCCTGTGAACACATTGCCATGTGCTTCAGTCCCATGCTGGTTGCACTAAAATCAACAATATGTTGGTAAAGAAAGGTGATTTATATCTACATTCAATGCCTGTGTTGTATCAATCTGGATTATATATCTACTGCTAATATCTTACATTTCTATTTCTATGATATTAATCCATATATTAAGCCATATACATTTTGCACAGTAATATCTAGATCTAGCCATGTATGGGGTTAAAAAAAAAGTGTGCTTACCTTCATTCCAGCCAAAGACAACATGTTGTTTAGTTTATACATTCCAGATTGTACAGGGGTGGTATACAACAGGCCATCATTAAACTGAAATTACAAACATTTAAAAATCACCAAACTATACGGTACTGTGATGTAATACAGTATAAAACATACAGGCCAGGGTAGATACAATAAGGATGTGGTTTGAATCAATACTGCAAAATGGCTATTTCTATCTGATGGCCAGTATGAGCAATGAGTGCAGGCAGCCTCACTCCTGTTGTCTTTGGACAGCTATCCATAACCACACAGCAATTGGCACTAGTATTAATGTAGCAGAGAGACCAGTCTGGAAATCATGCACTTCAAGTCATTGTGATTTGGACATGGGACTTTAAATATAACAATAGTCAGCATATTAAGACACTACACTAATTACAATTAATCCTGCAGTTAACCAGATCATAGAGACTGTTTATGAAACAGACATATAAAAGTTACTGGGGTCTATAAACAGTGGAGGATCTATACACATTAAAAAGAAAGCACAGAGGGCTCCATTAATGTATGTAATGTAATGTTCACCACTAATGTATTTAGATTTGCTTCAATTCAATTTGGATGAATTTAATATACCACATTGTTTTTAAAGTTACTAACTCTTAAAGTCCAAACTAAAATCTCTTCCATGTTGGGAGTTTATTCATGAGGACCCAATTTTGACTACCTAACACTGAACATCTTATTAAAGCAAAACCCCATTTTGCCAAACACTGATGCTATAATGTGTCCACCTAGACCTAACTGCATACTGGAAGCAAATGTTTAGGAGAACAAAGTGAGGGTTCGAATAGTCTTTTGGTAGGATAGGGTAAGATGGGGTTCAATGAATACACTCTGTTGCAGTGAACTCCTGAAGTGTACAAGCAGCTTGGTTTCTCCCACTCTGTACTTTATAACAAAGTCTATTTCCTGTGCACAATGCAACCTTAAAACTGTTTCTTACGACACCTGCTTCCAAAAGCAACGAGGAGGAACTCACCAGAAAGAACAGTCGGGGCTGCATGACTTTCCGGGAGAGCTTCATCAGTGTTCCTTCCTTGAGAAAAACCTGGCCAAGTCAAGCCACCGAGAATGTTAATGTTGGCTCTGTATACAAGGCGACATAAAAAGAACAAGAAACAAAACAACACTTACCCTCCCCGGCTGAACAATCTCAGGGTGACCATTCAAACTATACTGGATCTGCATGAGCTTCTGAAAGTTATCCTGTGGGGCAATTACAATGATATGAGTGCACCAAAGAATAAAAGGGTTCCCCAGACTTGGAATTTTCTGTTATTATTGTTGGACTTACCCCTTGTTTCATGATGTCATTTGCATGATTGGCCACTTCTATGACAACGATAAGAGCAGCTGCATGTAAAGGAATAGGTTTAAAATGCTTTAATATACAGTACTGTGCAAAAGTTTTAGGCAGGTGTGAAAAAATGCTGTAAAGTAAGAATGCTTTCAAAAATAGACATGTTAATAGATTATATTTATCAATTAACTAAATGCAAAGTGAGTGAACAGAAGAAAAATCTAAATCAAATCCATATTTGACCACCCTTTGCCTTCAAAACAGCATCAAGCATCAATTCTTCTAGGTACACTTGCACACAGTTTTTGAAGGAACTCGGCAGGTAGGTTGGCCCAAACATCTTGGAGAACTAACCACAGTTCTTCTGTGGATTTAGGCAGCCTCAGTTGCTTCTCTCTCTTCATGTAATCCCAGACAGACTCGATGATGTTGAGATCAGGGCTCTGAGGGGGCCATACCATCACTTCCAGGACTCCTTGTTCTTCTTTACGCTGAAGATAGTTCTTAATGACTTTTCGCTGTATGTTTGGGGTCATTGTCATGCTGCAGAATAAATTTGGGGCCAATCAGATGCCTCCCTGATGGTATTGCATGATGGATAAGTATCTGCCTGTACTTCTCAGCATTGAGGAGACCATTAATTCTGACCAAATCCCCAACTCCATTTGCAGAAATGCAGCCCCAAACTTGCAAGGAACCTCCACCATGCTTCACTGTTGCCTGCAGACACTCATTCATGTACGCTTTCCAGCCCTTCGGCGAACAAACTGCCTTCTGCTACAGCCAAATATTTCAAATTTTGACTCATCAGTCCAGAGCACCTGCTGCCATTTTTCTGCACCCCAGTTCCTGTGTTTTCGTACATAGTTGAGTCTCTTGGCCTTGTTTCCACGTCGGAGGTATGGCTTTTTGGCCGCAAGTCTTCCATGAAGGCCACTTCTGACCAGACATCTCCAGACAGTAGATGGGTGTACCAGGGTCCCACTGTTTTCTGCCAGTTCTGAGCTGATGGCACAGCTGGACATCTTCCGATTGCGAAGGGATGTAAGCATGATGTGTCTTTCATCTGCTGCAGTAAGTTTCCTTGGCCGACCACTGCGTCTACGGTCCTCAACGTTGCCCGTTTCTTTGTGCTTCTTCAAAAGAGCTTGGACAGCACATCTGGAAACCCCTGTCTGCCTTGAAATTTCTGCCTGGGAGAGACCTTGCTGATGCAGTATAACTACCTTGTGTCTTGTTGCTGTGCTCAGTCTTGCCATGGTGTATGACTTTTGACAGTAAACTGTCTTCAGCAACCTCACCTTGTTAGCTGAGTTTGGCTGTTCCTCACCCAGTTTTATTCCTCCTACACAGCTGTTTCTGTTTCAGTTAATGATTGTGTTTCAACCTACATATTGAATTGATGATCATTAGCACCTGTTTGGTATAATTGTTTAATCATACACCTGACTATATGCCTGCAAAATCCCTGACTTTGTGCAAGTGTACCTAGAAGAATTGATGCTGTTTTGAAGGCAAAGGGTTGTCACACCAAATAAGGATTTGATTTAGATTTTTCTTCTGTTCACTCACTTTGCATTTAGTTAATTGATAAATATAATCTATTAACATGTCTATTTTTGAAAGCATTCTTACTTTACAGCATTTTTTCACATCTGCCTAAAACTTTTGCACAGTACTGTATGTAAAGGCGACATTCTAACAGCTTATTAGAATTTTTCATTTAAAACTGTATTGCATCTTCAGAAAATTGCTCCATAACAGCCAGCATAAAATCAAAGACAATTTTATGATTTTTATTCATGTTTATGCACAAACTAACCAGAAAACACTGTACACCACACATTTCCAGTAAACCACTAACCTACCTAGGTAAAACTGGGATAAACGATGCTAGTTTCTGGTTTCTGTGACCGCAGCAAAAGATAAACCTGCCAACACCTGGTAACTATTTTAACATAAGTCAAGTGCCAAGCAACATATACGTCATAGGTGTGGTTGTACATGTAACAGGTTTACCATAAGTAAAGCTAGGCAATATTGCTCTTATAAGGTACAGATAGCTTTAAAATGTGTCTTCAGGAATGGCTGGATTTATATCCAACAGCTAACTCTTTTCTTAACTGTTTTATATAATTATCAAGACTGGGATCCCACTGGCTTGTGTTACTGTGTGCTTGCTCAGATGTGTTCATATTGAGCCCACAGTTAAAAGGAATCGTTTCCATGTACAGCAAGGTGAATACCTGTATTTCAATCAAACAGATGTGTCACTGATCATAAGTCGAAGATATTGGACCTGTATCCCCAACTAGGTCACTGATTGATGTTATGAAACCCCTGAGCCCACTCTACCTTCACCAAGAATGCTTTTCTAATCGTTCTCAATTCTGAGACCTGACTGAAGCTGCTTGCAGAAGGAGGATGTATCAGTCCTAACCGGCTCAGACCTGTATGTGGTGGACACACTGATTGGTCCTTCATTTAGCAGAGAATACTTCAGTTAGCAAAAAATAAAATCACCAGTTTATGTCCAAATGGTATTCTACTGGAAAGGGACGGTGCACATATTACAAAAGGCAAAGCTATGGAAAATAAACCAGAAGAATGCAGTTTTTGCAGTACCTTGTGTATCTCTATAATCTGTGGAATCTTCAATGAGGTTTTTCAAGTAATCTGCAAACACAAAATACAAGTTTCTGGTAAGGAAAGGAAAAGAATAATTGTAACATTCATAGCACCTAACATTACAATTTCATTTTAGGAATAAAAATACAATAACTATTTTTTGACTACTTTAAATTTAGTTTATGTAACATTATTAAGGCTCTTTTGTATGTAGTTTTCTTTGGATTTGTTTAGTTACAATTTGAAACTTATTCCACTAGATGGCAGTTCTGCTACTTGAGGACGAATGATCAGCAGTTTAAAAGGATAAGCTGCAGTACAGTATTTTCACAGTATGAATATTCATACATTAGCAAATACCAGCAGACCGTTCTATCTCCAAATCAGTTTTCTAGTGTGCCAATTTTTTTTTTTTTTTCTAAAACGTATAGACGATTGTAGCCTGAAGTGTTTAAAAGCTGGTGTGGTAGCCTTATCTTTAAAGGACACCCCTTGGATGTCTGTTTGCTGATCTCCTTGCAATTCAATATGATCTACCATAAAAGCAGTCTAGACAGCTGTACTGCAGTACACACTATTTTACAGCACTCAGATACAAGACATAAAGTTCAGACAAGTGCAGAACTCCCGTCTAGAGTATCACTGAACAACAAATGGAAAGTGACGCATTTTACAACACCTGGAATTTAGGGTGAAAAAAGCAAACAGAAAAAAAAAATAAAACAATACAAATGATGAAGCACCACACCATTCCCTGTGTCAATATGTAATCTATGGACAGTGTTCCCTACAGATGATTTACTTATCTCCTGGTTAAGTAAAAAATCTTAATGAGACTGCTAAAGACTGATTGATGATGAAACACCCACACACCTAAAAATAAAGGGTGCTCTTCACAAAGCTTTCTTTCTTTTGTCTGGTTTTCCCCTAAAGGTCTTCGTGTATTGAGAGTGGGGCAATATGGAAAAGCTCACGCTGTTCAACTTTTTAGTCAGATAAATTGAGTAATATCAGTAACATGCATTGCATTTTTATACAATTTATTAAAAGTAAAAGAAAATAGAAGTTTGGAGAATTTGTTGCAGTATATCTCTCTTCCTCGATTGCTTGGCAATTAAATTACAGGTCTACAGTGTCTCCATTCTCAGTTTAATGGGCATGGTATAAATACCAGGATTATACCTTTCCAGAGCAGCTTCAGTCTACACGGCGTGCATATATTAAGACAGAGCCCAAGGTAAAAGAACTCGTGTGCTCTACAGAACTGCAGTTAAGTTCTAAAAACAATTAGGATTCCTGTGGGAGTTTGTTTTACCACTGCTTTTAGAACAAGAGTCTATGATGTAAAATATGGTCACTTTAAACAGCCCCTTTGCCTCAGTGACGAGTGTTCCACCCACATCTGGAAATGAATGTCTTGTGACTATTTAAACTGTTCATGCAACTCAATAAAAGGAAGGTGGTTTTTTTGATGTTTTTTTTTTTTTTTACTGTTTTCTTTTAGCAAATACAAATTGTTAATAAAAAACAGGAGCTTTAGAGAATTGAGCTAGATCTTTCACGGACAGCTAGGACTCAGACCTGACATGACTTTATTATATTTAAAAAAATTAAAAAAGGGTGATTTCTTTAGCAATACTTTTGGTGTTTAGCAATACTGGTGCCTCATGCCAGGGAAAAGGTAAAATCAGCCTCCAAAACAATGATTCAACACCATTAAAGTAGCAGATAACTTTCTATTCTTAGAAATGCAGCTTAATCCATTTTGTAGATTTCAAAGATGCCTGCCCATGGTAATGAACTGGTACCTGTGAGCAGCAGTCTGTACTGTGGAATTCTCTGCACAGGTTTCAGCAGGTAATGTTTGAGTGCCAGGCTTGCACAGCGCGGGCTCATCTGAAAGCACAGAAAAATGATATGATCGAGAGCAACCCTTCTAAAATTAAAAAATGTTTAGAAAAAACTGGTACAAACCCACAGTTTGCTTCAGTGATCTCTACAGAGTTTTCAAACACTTAACCCACAGACAACTGTTGGCAATATTAGTGCACAGCATTCAGAAAACCCCCTTTATGGCACAGGGTGCCTCATTAGGCTGGTTAAAAAAATAACATTATTCCCTGGTTCTCAACTCCAGTTCACCAAAAGGAGCAAGTTTTTGGCTCAATCAGGAACTAAATAAATGTTTGAAGCAGTTTTCAACATCACATAAAATACAGTACTCAGAAACAGTGTTTACAGACAGAGTCCCCAAGGTGAGAAATTAAATCTAGTTAAAATGTAAACCTGGACAGACAGACTGGAGCCTGGAGTGGAGAACCACTGGTTTATAGAGCCTTATTATATATGTCACATTATAAAAGGTAATCATCATACTTTTATATTTATTGGTTACCTCAAACTCCTTCACAACTCCAGCAAATACAGGGTTCTTCCTGCACTGCTCATCCAGCAATGCCACATTCTTATCAAACTCTTTGATATACGTGGAATACATTTTGAGGTATGGTCCCTTCTTCACAAAGATGTCAGCTATCCTTTGATTATCATTCCTACAAGAACCAAAACATACCACTTAAATGAAACAAGCAAAAAAAAAATACTAACACAGCACAAAAACTTCCAACTGAAAACAAATAAGGTGCTCCCCATTATAAACTCTGCTGGTGGGAGCATTAAGAGGCTGCATTATTTGTGTTCTACTTTATAACAAGGCAGTAAGTGCTGGTGGAATGGCTTTATGGGGCCAATGGCAGCCATGACCACAGTAACCAGTTATGTGGTATAAAAGGGACACATTACACAGTTTTAAAACGTTCAGAATTAAGGTAACTTGCTTTATATGTCTGTTTGGTTAGCACTCCTTTAAAATTTCTCAGTAAATGTAAAAACTCCACTTGTAAACAACACTGTAGCACTCCTGAGTTAGCAGGAGCATGTGACCAGGAGTACTGTGACAAGGTTGTTTACCAGTGAGCCATTCGCTCCTCCAGCTCCCGCAGCAGGTCCCGGTTCAGCTCATACAGCTGGGGAAGGTAGTAGAGAATCTGGTTCAGTATCCTGTCCTCAATCACAGGCTTTCCAATCTGCCGGGAGGCTTTGGCCACAGCATCTCGGAAATCCTGCAGACGGAGAAACAGACCGTGTATCTCAAGCTATTAGGACAGAAGTATTAAAAGGTGATATTTCATTAAAACACTTTGGGTGGAACAAATAGTTTTTTTCTCCTGGCCAATCATGTATATGAGAATCTGTTCTCTTTGGACCCTACCTGATTATACTGTATGCAGTAACACATAAGCGAACATTTAAGTGTAAAAGGGATAAGGGATCCTTTTTCCCCTCAATATGGCAATGAAGAATATCAGAAAGCATCAAGCAAATTCTGACCATATATCCAGAAACAGCAGCGAAATTGCACAGCTGTCTGAAGACCACACCACACTTGCATATTCATGACATGATGTAACCCAACCATTTATGGGGCAGTATAATTGTGTAATTTACTATTGTAAACAGCAGACACAATGATCATACCGAAAGCAAAGAGATTATCAGTTCCAGCTTTCCATGTAAAAATGAATCACCAATGAAGTGCTTCAACCTACTGTATAACAAGTATTCTTATTTCAGATAAAAGTGGGAGAATTCTCCATGCTTCATTTATAAAGAGCATTAACATTTTAGTAGCCTCTCTACAAAGATGTACCATTATAAATAATGTTGTTTTTTTTATTGTAGCAAGATAGATGCCCAAGACATTTATGACTGCATTATTTATTTATTTTGCACAAGCAATATTCTAAAGAATCAATTGAACTGGAGCTCGCTCACTGCTAAATTCATAATTAGTGGAGACCCACATGCTGAACAACCACATCCAGTGTCTGGGATAGAATTCAGCCGTGATAATAAACACAGACGTAGTTCTTGAAAGAAAGGAATTTCCCTGCCCTTGTCTCCTAAACCTCCAAGTTTTAGCTCACATGGTCTAATTTATGAAAGCTGGAACTCAGCTCCGTCACAACCACAGACATGCAGAACTCAGCTCCGTCACAACCACAGACATGCAGAACTCAGCTCCGTCACAACCACAGACATGCAGAACTCAGCTCCGTCACAACCACAGACATGCAGAACTCAGTCACTGGGCATCCTAAAAGATTAAATGGAACTTGCTGTTTTCAACATACAAACAAGTCTGGTATGTTAGTAACATACAGTACACCGCCTACCTCAACTGCATCTTTATTTCCTGGTTCTAGACCAAGTCAGCCGAGTATATCTACCATTATGGTAGCCAAAACAACTGCATGGTTTAATCACGGATAACAAACAATCTTGCTCTGATCAGGGCAAGCCACAATCAAAGCGTGTATCTTACAGTGCGACTGAACAACCTACAGCAAACATACTGTAGACATATGAATAAGAGAGACAAGCTGGGACCTCTATAGAACACATGCCATTCTAGAAGACACAACTTAGCCTTGGCTCTCTCCCCAACTCATCATCCCTGGAAAACTTAGTTAAACCTGCACAGTGTTGCCATCAATCAGAAGCAGAGTGCTGAAATGTATCATTTACTCCCACTGAAGTTACATAACTTCAAATTAACCCCAAATTAAATTGAGTTGTTTACTAGTTGTGGCACATCAACGGGTGGCAATGTGCTGACACTTGAGTAAAAAGGCTTTGTGAATTCTACCCCAAGTGAACTAATAAAATGACCTATTAATTAGGTTGAATGAGCATATTGCTTTTAAAAAAAATGTATTATATCTTGTTTCATTAAAATGAACCCTTTCCAAAACCAGAATGAATCTTTATTGCAGAAACGCTACTGTGCAGTGTGCTTCTAAGTAGATGCCTTAATTTTTCAATTGGATTTGTTGTCCTTCCAAGCCCTTAAAGCTCAGCTGTGCAACGGTAACAGATGGCAAATGCTTGAAAACCACCAACAGGTGGCTGGCTATTGCATGTCTCCGCCTATTGATGAAACGTAAACCAAAACACAGCACCTTTTCACTATTCTGTCCCTTGCCACAGCTGAGGAATCCAGCCTTTATTTACAATATGAACAAAGCATTGAACTGTTAAATCAGGTTCACCTTGGTTATTAAGCCTTACTCCTAGACGTTCATGCCATTCATTATTCTCCAAAATAGAACTGCTGTCCCCTCAATAGCTCAAAGCTGTTTATAGACCTCTCCAAGAGACCAGATTGAGTTTTATATACTATGCATACATTTTTTTTTTTTTACTTTCAAACAACCATAGCGATGTTAAATCCCAAAGAAAACATCCTGATGAAAGCACTCTGCTGCTGTGTTTCAACAATACAAAACTTACAAAAAAGGAGCAATTTAGGAGGCTCCTATTACACATCTGTCATTAAACTTAAACTCATTATAATATTACACCATCTGTCAGGTCCCAGGAGTGGTGACGCAAGACATTTGATCACTTTACACTGGATACTTTTTCACCTTTTAGAGTCTCATCAAAATCATTTTGTGTGTGTCTGTGTGTGTGTGTGTGTGTGTCTGTGTGTGTGTCTGTGTATGTGTCTGTGTGTGTGTGCGCGCGCATGTTTTGAATGGGGACTAAAAAGAGGATTTACTATAAAATGCATGCAAAATGTATTTATGTTTTTTTCTTGCAGTGGTTCAGTAACCAATGTAATACTTTATCATTTATATTCAAATGCAGTGTATGTACAATACTGCCATAGACATAGGCAACATAGGTTAGATCAGCCAGTGTCTTTACATTAATAAGCACCAGCACCATAGAGTTCCATATGTCTGACAGGAAACTAGAACTGAAGAGCACCTGTAAAAACACCTTAAAGTCCCAAAAAAAACACACACACACACACACACACACACACACACTACAAGCCATAGCAATAAGAACCATACAGAGGACTGTAAACTCAGAACTTTAAAAGACATTTAGAGTAAAAACAATATACTTACAATATGAAGGAGTTTGAGAACATCCACAAACCTGTTTAAAAAAAAAAAATACAACACAAAATATACATGTAAATTTCACTTAAATAAAAGCACATTTGTACAAATATCTGGGAAAAAAATATATACCCACACTTTCTCTGAACTCATGATCTCCTTGGCGATGTGAACAACTTTTGTGTTCTTGCCTCCTAGCTCATCGTGCTGCAATTGAAAGAAAACAGATTGCAACCGTCATGTATATATATATAATTCTCATTCCAATTTAAATCATCATAATCACTATTATTAGAGGTCGGCACGGGTAGAAAATTCTGAACCGGGTACCTGGCATGAAAAATACCCGGGTACCCAGATCTTTTTCGGGTAATGATTAAATTTATATATGTTGTTAAGTGCATGATACATATTTAAATACCATATAGTACACATACATTTAGTCCCTTCAGATCTGTAGACTCGTGTAACCTTTTTCAGTTCTGGAAACATCAAAATAATAATAATAATAATAATAATAATAATAATAATAATAATAATAATAATATTCTTATGTTCTAATAATACCTTTTGGTTAGACAAGTTTTCAAAACTGTCTGGAAACGAGTAGCCATCACACTGGTATGGGATTTGTAGTTTTCATTGTGTGATTAACAGTGGGCACATTGCCAAGTCCCTATATGGTCGGGACAATCCCGATTTCCTAAAAAATGTCACGAGTCCCCATGCATAGGAATAAAGTCCTGATATTTACACATAGAAAAAAATCATTTATTCTGCACAGTAGAGTTAGTGAAAACCACACACTGTGCTCTTCATGCGGCTGACACATCTGCTGATCACTAACTTACCACAATACAAAGATAAGAACGCTTCATTGTGTCTATGTTTACTGTCATGCTGGTCGTGCGGTGTTGAGTTGAGGGAATACGTCTCTTATTATATGATAGAGTGTTTTTTGCGTATGACCCCTCCCATGTGTATGATGCGTATTACGTTCGCACAAGCAAATTTTGTTATGCCCCGTTATGTTGTTTTCTTTCCGATTTAGTTCCTGAGAATAATAGTTACTGCAGTTGTTATTATTGAGGTGTACTTGCCGCTCGCTGTGTTATTGTTTTCTGTAAAACATTGATATCCTGTCAGTTAAGAAGAGGCTTAATGCAAAGCTTGTTTTAACATTGTCTTTATTAAGCCGGCCAGCGACCCGCGCTTACAACTGTATTGTCGTATTGTCATATTTTCTACATATTCTTTAAATTTAAAATCAATCGAAACCCGAGGAGTAAAAAGAGACCCGGGTAGCGGTATTTTTTTAGAAACAGGATTTTTCAAGCTGATAAAAGTGAAGACATAACAAGTAGGCACATTTACAGAATATACTAAAGTAGACACTCAATAATTCAAACTATTAAACCAGCCTGTACCCACAGTAGAAGAATGTCATTCATGTTAGCCAACTTCAGTCTCAAATGCATTCATCCCACAATGCACCAGACCAGAGGTCAGCCAATTTGTTGAGGGTGCGCTGACCCAAAAACAAGAGCTTCTTATTTTAGGAAGTTGTCCATTTACACATATTTGATGGTCCAGATACAATATTATAGTAACAGCAGTCTACATTGCGGCTGTCCTATTGATGTGAATTGGTTGTTTTATGTAGATCTGGCCACACCTGATAATGACTACAAACACTAAGCACCATTTTTGAATTCCTTGACAAGAACCAGATCATCTCTTAAACCCCTAATGCTGACCTGACTGTCAACAGTGCAAATCTAGATCCCTGAACTGTACACATTCATCCTCACTGTCAGGCCTCACTCAATACTGTACTTTGTTTTGTTTGCACCACAATAGGAATAGGAATGTAATGATGAAAATGCCTAAGTATGAACTTTAAAAACAGGAATATAGATGTCTTCAAAATCTTGAAAGAAATATTGGGTTTTTAAAAATTAATAAATAAATTAATATTTTATGGCCAAGAAAATAACAGTCCTGGGTCATTAAGAAAGTTTTTTATAGATTAGGTCTGTGTCTTTCCTTTAATAAAAAAAAAAATTCTAGCACCTGGCTTCCCTCCAGCAGATCAAGCTCTCCTTTGCTGGAGGCTGAACTGGCATCTTCTTCATCCGAGCTGTTAATGACTTCCTCTTCGTCAGAGTGGACATCCTCCAGATCAGGATTCTCGTCCTGCGAGGGCCTGGCAGGAAAACAGGAAAACCCAGTCACTCACTCCCACCTGGAAACCAGGACAAACGCCTAGACACAAAGCCTTAGAGCAAAGCCCAGCAAACAAGGGATACAAAATCACTCTTTGACTTTATACCGGTACATAAAATACAATCTAATTACCACTGTCGCTGCAAAACTCATGTTGGAGATCAGAGGCCCAGGACATAGCAGCATGCATCGAATGAAACAACATAAATAAATTACATATACATTAGCAATAAAACCATAATATACAGATAATGACTAAAAAACTCTATTTCTTTTGACCTAAGAATAGTGATATGCTGCTGTCACTTACATAGCCATTGGTTCTCATATCACGTCCAGTGTATGATTTGCTATAGCTCAATGCTGCTACCCTAGCCTGAAGAAGCGTCTGCTTTCCGTCAGAGTGGAGGAGTTGTATATACTGTATATACAGCGTCTTGTGCTTGTGCTGCCTAAAAGGTTTTGTGCTGTGGGCTACCCTACTCTAGGGACCAAATGAATGGAGTGACTTTAACATGGTAAACAGAGTCAGGAAATCCTGACCGAGATTTTTTTTTTTTTTTGTATTTTCAGTTTGGTTACTGCTTATAATACTCAGTTTAACAGGTGAGAGGCAAAAGAAGGTTAATTCACCCATTTTAAACCTGTAGGATCCCTATGGCTCCTACAGTAGTTCAGACCTAATCACTATATTTCCCTGCCTCACCCTAATTTACTTTCAATTGCTTGATTCTGTAGCAGTTCCAGGGATCTTTGGTCGGTCCAGAAAGAAACCGTCACTTAATGCTAAGTACAGCTGCTTTGCTCTTGCATCAAAGAAAACTAATGGCCAAACATGATAAACTAATTTATTACTAAAACTACTTAGCCTAGAGTACAGTACAGCAGTTATAGAAAGGCATTTTATCCTGTCAGTGTCCTGAGCAAAATTATTAGGACTGACACACTACAATAGGCTGGAAATGGAAGCCATAAAACTGTAGCTGTATAAACAACGACCCGAGTTAACAATGTATCACATCAGTAAAAGAACATGCACATTGCACAACCCGATTATTTTCTAGAAATAATCAGTGCCAAGTTCCTTCAGTAGGTACAGCAGCTGGTGGAGTACGGTACCTGTGAAAAAGTAGATAAGGGGTTTGATTTGCAGCCAGAGCGGACTCACTCTGGTCAAAAATGGACACACCAAGACACTCATCTATCTGGAGGCTACTAGGTAACTACTTAGGCATACAAACTACTTTCAAGACCAGTTAGCGGATTTATTTTATTCCAGCTGGAGAAAATATGGTGCAAGATACAGCAAGGCTTAAGAAATTCAGACTTCAGTAAACCACTTTAAAAACAGAACAGCAATGAATTCAAAGGCAATTATAACATAAATTGAATTGTCCCTGTAATGATGAAGTCGTATCAGACAGTATATTATTTTTTCTACTGCACATTCATTGGCTGCCACTTTAATACGTGCCAAACAAAAATAACTGACCTACGACCTGCACGGCCAACAACAAACAGGAAGCCTCTGTCTGTCATTTTCAATTGTGAACTGTGTACAGTACAGTAAACCATTCTGGGTTATACTTTATCTTGTATTACATTCTATACCACAATGACTACTGTAGGCTTAGATAGGCATTAAAACACTTTCCCCTTTTTTATTTCTAAAGATCCAGGGCATAAAAATGAGGCAAAACACAGGGCAGTATTGATAAAGCATCAGTGTGCCAGTAAATGCATTGCCATCCTATTAGCACATCCTGAATCAGTATGCCAAGGCTTACAGTAACATTAAAATAAAATGTGTACAGCCACTGATTTTTCATCATCTCGAGAAAAAAATAAATCCCCAATAAAAACGACCAGAAAGGTTAAGTTTCTTTCCATTAATATAACAACACACAAATTTGTTTCCTGTTTTTCCATTCCAGTGACTTTGACAAACAAGCAGCACATAACCATCAAGCACCTGCAGCCCCGGCACTCTGTATAAAAACAATTCTTCTGTGCGTTATTCCTACACCTGCTCAGTTTGTATACATGCTCAATATCAAGCAAACTAAACATCTTCCTTTTATGATTTGGTTTACATGTTATTTTTCTAACTGACAAATGACTCATGTTGGTTATAAAACTGCTCTATCCATAGTTTAGCAAAATCCGCATCAAATAGTATGAGATGATTTGAATGAAAAAATAGGAACTAAACTGTGGGTACCTATAAAATGGGAATATATTTCACATTTTATCAGTTCAAGTTCAAATAAACAGTAGTGCAATCCATTCTAGTGCGATAGGCATTGCATGCAATAGGTAAGTAATCTGCATTAAATAATCTTAACCTTACTCAAATCAGCAAGGGCTCAAATAATATAGCAATGAAGTCCACATAGACCACTTACTCTATGAATAGTGAAACAAGCTTCCGTCCTTCAGGTAGCATACACTGTCATCTGGAAGCACTTACACTCCAGTGAATATTACTTTCCAGCAGGTCCAGAAGCCCTGATATTAGTCCTCAGCAGGTGGTCAAGAGGGTCACCAACCTCTCCATAATACTGAAATATATTTAAACCCTATAACTGCATGAACAATGCCTAGCAGTAAACCTACAGGCTTAAGTGAGAATTAATCATGCTATACAATCAGTTCAGACTAGATTTACTGCAGCAGCGGCCTGGTGGCAGACATTCCTGGCACACGGTCATTTCAATAATATATCTAAATAAGGGAAATTCTGACACCCAGTACTGGGTGCAGGACTAGCTTGTGTTTCTACAGTAGCCCTGGTAACCTGTTGCAATCTACTGTGTTGTATGTCATAACACTGAATTATACTACTATGATTATTACATACAAAACCACAAATAATAGTAACACTATACTGAAAGTGGAACTTACAGCCTCCACAGTTTTTAATATCAAGGCACCTGCTTTTGTAAAATAAGTAGGCAACTAAAAGGCTTGTGTCTAAAACCTCTATTTAGATCAGAGGTACTGTACAAATGTTCACAACTTATGCTGTTTTTATTCCTGCACTTTAAGCGTCCCTGGATAGCATTAGAAACATTTTAAACAATCAGAATGCAGGGCTTTACGTGTCCAAATCCACTTCTAAAGGACTTGACCCAAGACCACGTGGAGGACATGTGGTCTCAGTCTGTTGGCCACATTAAACTCAAGTAAAACTATAAGAAACTGAAGACGACAAAGTTTCATCTGATGCCTTGGCCTAAAAGCTTGTGTGCTTGACAGCGTCTTATAATAATAATACTTAATTTAGGATTGTGTGCTTGACGTCACGTGCTGGCCCAGCAAAATGCTCAGTCTGTGAAAGCAACTGGGCCGGTTCACAGCATCTGTCAGTCCGCAATTAAAAAAGGTACAACAGAAACAGCTTTTAGTCTGGATAAGCATTGGTGTGTTTTTTTTTATTTAAAATGTACTGCGTCCAGCTCAGGGATGGAAAGAAGAATCCTACTGCATAGCAGCTTCACCCATGTCAGGTTTTACTACAAGCTTGATTCTCCACAGTGTACAGGTAACACACTCAAGTGTGTCTTCATAAAAACTCATAGTAAATCCAGGAATGGATGAAACAGTTATGCAATAGGAGTCTTATTTCCATCCCTGCAATTGCAGACATACAAACACTGTGACCCAGTATCAGCAGAGACTAAACAGAAGATCTGAGTTGGGAGTTTAGGTGCCAACTGAACTACAAATATATTTTATTGTAAAAAGGCCCTATTAGAGAAGAGGTCCTGTTTCAGTAAACCTGCGTACACCATATTGAAGTCCAAGAGCAGGATACAGTGGTGACAAGACAGAATCAAACTGAAAAAACATACTAAAAGTTTATTTTCCCAGTACAACTCATCAAGCCCACCTTTCTCAAACATTTCCTGCCCAGCCACTGAAAACCCCACAGGAAAGAGTTTAAGCAGTATGAATGCTTCTTTCATCATCCAAACTTCAAGTTCAGCTTGAACACCAATGTACCCAGTGAGACACCAGAGAGGATTCAGATTTTAATGCAGTACAAACAGCAATCATAAAACGTTTTCATTTCAACAGCTTTCCAAAACACAGATTTGATAGATGTTCAAGTTACTATAGATTAAAAAAATACATAATCAAACGCCTTTGCTAAGCCTCAAAGTAATTTTATTGCTTCGTCAGCTATGAAAAATACACACCCTCTCTTTACAGTGCCTCTAAATTCCAAGGTTCATCCAGGCCTGCAGGCTGACAGCTGTTCATTTGTGTCAGCACATCACTTCACAAGGTGACATGGCCACCTGCCCAACATCTTCAGAAGAGTTCAGACTACACTGTTTTTATACCATTACAGAGCTGCTGTTCCCTGGAGAGGTGTATGCATTGTAGCTGTTATCAAACATCTAGATAGCATTTGTTTTTTTTACCACAGTAAATGTAAATTAAATCAGACCTACAGTGTAAACCATTCTGATATAATACACAATTGCTTTCACAGAGTTACTCCTCTTCGTTCTCGTTTATACTTGCGATTTCTCATATGTGAACGCTCCAAAAAAAGAAAAGGCAGCCCAGGGCCAGGGCTGGACCAGATTTTAAAAAATTAATAAATAAATAAATAAATAAACAAATCTAGCAGGTTAACATTCAGGTTGTTTCTTTCACATAATATACAAGCTGCAGTGCATTCATAATTATACTTAATTTGTGACAATTAAATTTTCTTCCTATTGATGCTACATGTGAGGGTGAGACCCTCACTAATAGTTCAATGCCTGCATTGTGTTTATTGTGTTATTTTACTGGTGCTAGAGCAGTGGTTTATTATGTATTGTGCATGTTGTTGAGCAAAGTGTATTTGATATGTGATGGTGTATTGCTGATTTTAGATTACGGCGCTTCCCTTAATGAATTACACATGTTTGTGTATTGCCTGGAGTTATTGTTTGGTCACCAGACTGGGATTATGATCAATAAAACCTGTTTCCAACTGGACTATAATTCTCTATTTGTTCATTGCACACTGCATCACTCCTGCACCTGTACACAATCAGCCACTTTGCCACACGTATTTAACATTATTTAATGCTGTGTCTTTCCTTAGGACAGAGCAGTAGTACTATTAGGTGGTCAGTCATGAGTTTGTCTTGTGAATGTCAGTCATTGTGTATAACCCAATAGTCATTTGCAATCGGAGTGAAGTATTGTGACAGACAGAGAATGAATCCGAGTCAACAATCTCCCTCCCGACCTGTGAGGGCACGGTATAACAGGAACAGTGTGCCCCGGACTGGATGGTTTGGCAGTTCATTCCAGGGTCAGTCGGAAGTCGGCCATCGGTAGGCGATGTGTCAGACATGGATTGGAGGAGATGGGATTGCACTCGCTATCAAAGGGGGCGTGACTGAAGGAATATCAGGGGATGTGGCCGAGCAATCTGTTCCTTGTGTTATGGTTACGAGCGGACCGACAAGGAAAAACCAGTGTACAAACCGTGAGTGTTTGTGTGTTTTGTCAAGTCTAGTAATTATTTTGTTTGTCACTGTTAGACGGCTAAACTATCAAGGCACTTTAGTAATGCCAGTATTAAACCCGAACTACACTTCACCCCTGTATTTCAACACCTGCACCAAGAGTACTTATTCTGGACTTTGTGAACGTGCTGTGTTTGTGTGTGTGTTTATTTGTGCTTTATTATTTGGGGACTGGAATCCTGTTTAAGAACGGAGCGACACACCTAGAATGTGCTTTTTTTAAAATATATATATATATATATATATATATATATATATATATATATATATATATATATATATATATATATATATACCATAAAATTGCTACTGTGCTGCATTGAAAAAAATATATATTAATAAGAAACATCTGCTACAAAAGGATTACTGTATATCCCAGTAGCTCTTCCATTCAGAGTGAAGGCTATCGTTCCATTTAAAAAAAAAAAAAAAAAAAAAGGAGTTTGCCACCTTTTAGGCCCTCTTTTCAGGACTTATATGAATGCGCAAAGGCGCCTTAAAAACGCAAATGTGAACGGGGTTGCAGACCTAAATATGCGGCAGCCCTGGGCCAGCCCAGTAGTGTGAACAAGGTCTTATTCTCCTCTTACACTTTTAAAGTTTTATTATATATTTTATATATACTGGACAAGAAAATGCTCACTGCAAAAAACAAGCTAAAATATCATTAATGTATATCATTGACAGTCCAATGAAGTTAAACAAAGTGGGTAAACATACTGTATAACCTGTTCTATTGGGGACAAACTCATTTGCCAATTACTTAATCTGTTCTAATTAGTTTTTGGCTATGGGTTTCTCACACACAATTTCAGTACACTCAACTCTGTTGTAGAATGTGTCTAATGAAATCCGTGAAATTCAAATTGTTGAGAGCTAACAGAAAACTAGATGCAAGTGAGAAGGCAAAACATTGCTCATGGTTGTAGCAATAATGTTGGTATAATTGGTAGACGAAGGTGTGTAAAGCCCCTTTCACAATGGCATGCTCTACCCGGGTCAGAACCTACTCGGATCAGGACCCGGGGTCATGCAGGTCAGTTACGAGATTTTTTTCTTGCTCAACCCGGATCAAAGCATGTCGACCCACATCCTAAGGTAGGTCTTTGGGACCCAGGTACAGCCCAGGTAAGTGGTTTCACACTGCGCAGGACTGTGACCCAAGTCCGGACCTGGGTAGGAGTGCCAGTGTGAAAGGGGCTTAAGCTTTCGAGTTAGGTCAACCATCCCTCTTCTGAGGCATGTTCTTTAGCTGTATGTTGTTGGTGAAACCATTATTCATTTATATTGTTAACACTACATACCATTCATATTTGTGTTGTCAAGATAAAGTATTTTTCAGCAGTGTGTCAGCAACTGATAATTAAAACCACACTACAGTAAAATGATAAATGCAAAATCAGGACAGGAATAATCTGGCTGATGCCAATTCCCACATTTATAATTGCTTCATTTGCTTCCTAAGGTATGTGTGACTGGAGGGGTTTTAATACTGTAGTTCTCAGCAGTTTTAGATTTCATCAAGAGTTTTAATTCCATTTTAAGTGAACATTTAATCATTTACTGTATAAATAAAAATTGCTATATGCTGGCAAAAAAAATGTCACTCAATGCCACTAACTATAATATAATTATTAGGCATCTTAATTGACAATTATGGATTTTTAAAAATATATATTATTTTCATAATTAATTGTTACTATTTTTGCTATGATTATCCTTGACTATCCTCCACCATTCATACAGTATTAAATATATTAAAGTATTGCATTACCTGCAGTATATGTTCTTTTGCCTGTAGGTTATATAACTCCTAGCGGGTTCATAAGGTTCCTGTACCTCATATACGCTCGTCTCCGAGTCTTCCAGGCTGCTGGAATTTTGCCAGCCAAAAGCTGGAGAGTGTGGGGTGCGGTTTCCAGACGCATGTAGGAAAGGCAAATTCATGTATTCAGGGATTTCCTCATAATGAGGCAGGTTCTCATATTCAACAGCTGATCCTTGACTTGTGAATGAATCTGTCGGTGAACACCCCTCCTCAGAGGTCTGTAAACAAGGGCCTTCAGGTTCATCCGCTAAATCCCATTTGGCAGGCCTGGTACTCTGCATTTCAAACTGACCTTTCAGATTCAGCCCATGCTTCTGGGACACAGGACTGTGCGATTCAGCAGAAAGTGCCTTAACCAGTTTGCTTTTCCCATCACCTCCCGGCGAGCTTGGGTTTAACTCACCGTTGGCCCCATTTCCTTCCACAGGGATATTTCCTACTGCTGTGCTGCTGTCTAGCGACTGGCTCCCCTTGGTAAAGAACTTGGGAAAGTCAAACATTTTCACAGCAAGCTTCATGCCCAGGAACTTCCTTAAAGAGTTCTTCTTTTGACCTGTTTTGGGAGAGATCTCAGATCTTCTCATGTCTGCTGATGAAAACGACTTTGCCCTGGTTTTTCCGAGACTGATATGAGGCGCAGTGCAAGGAACATTCTGAGCATTGCCGTTTTTTAAAGATTCAGAGTTTGCTAAAAAGGGTACAATTGGGTGAGGCAGCTTCCATGTTGGTTTCTCCTGTGGCTGCCCTTGTAAATTATCTGTGAATTCAGGATTGCTTTTTTCTACTGTTGCACTGGGACTCTCATTAAACTCTCCCGATAAGTCTTTTTTCAGCAAGCCTGCTGCTGGCAAACTGTGCCTTTGGGGCTTCTTTGGAGCCACTCTCGGGGACCGTTCTGCTTTGAGAGGCAATTTCTTTTTCAATTCTACAACAGCTGGGCTGTTTGCTACAGACAGCTGCAGGTCACAAGACAGTTTGAGGTGTTTGGGCAAACTCAAAGTCAAAGTGCTACAGCGGATAAAGTTGCTATTTTGCCCAGTCGGAGTGGTGTTTTCACTTTCAGTTTCTGTATTGGATTGTTTACAAGCTTCATCTTCCACATTCCCAGATATTTCCAGTGGCGTGTCAGAAGCTTTGTCCTGTTTAAATGATGGAAAATGATTACACAGCACATCAGGTGTCACAGGTTTTTCAACTGGTTGAGGAGCACTGTCTGTGTCAGGCAGGAGTTCACAAAGCTCAGGATTGTCATTGCTCTTTCTGGTATACAAAACACTCTGAGCATAAATAGAAACATTTGGGGACTTTATTTGACTACACTTGGCAAGTCTATTTGGTTCATTTAGCAATAGCTCAGTCTTCTCTGCTTTTTCATCCACAAATGTTTCAATACAGTTTTGTCTGATAAGCCCAGGATTTCTTGGTTTTCTGGGTTTTGGGACTGGAAGAGCTTTAGTTGGTACAGCTGGTGGTACTGAAGAGTCATGTGGATGTCTGGTCTCCTTGCTTAGTTCACATCTACTCTCAGTTGTTAGGACTGTGTTGTCGGCACTTCCTGGTCCCTCTTGATGCTGAATCACATTGGAAATGGCTACTTTACCATTCTCTGATTCGTCAGGGTTTTTTTCTGCAAGATCACCAAAATTAGCTGTGGATGAAAACTGTTCAGTGTCAGAAGTCTCATTCACGGTATTGGATTTCTCCAGAGATTTTTGCTTTTCGTGATAATTATCAGGCGATACAGCTTGGACCAAAACATCTTTGAGTTTTTGTTCCAAAAAGCTGGCCTTGAGGACCACATGATTCTTGTTCAAAGCCTTTTCCTGACCAGTGTCTTGTTTGATTCTTGTCCTTGGAAGAGGAGGACTCAGTTGTCCATCAATGTTTTCATTTTGCCAGACCTCCAGCTTTTCCAAATGACCAATGAAGATTTCATTTTCGTTGCATTGCTCCGTATTATTGCATTTATGGCTAGAGTCAAAGCTGCAGGTGCATGTTGGTATGATATAGCTGGAATTAATGTCATGCACTTCTTTCTGCAAGTCATTTTTAGAATTAAGGACACCCAAGTTCTGGGACAAGTCAATCTTCTCTTCCAGATTTTTATTGTTTTTTTGAGGGCAAGGTTTCACTTCAGGAACAGAAGAACTTTTTGGAAGCCTTGGTTTTGGGGCTACTACTGGCTTAGCTTTCTTCTGCAAAGGGGCAGAATGTGACAGAACAATATCTGGCTTGGGTGCAACTGGTGGAGGAAGCGGCTTCTGGGTCACAGCAAACTTGGGTTTGGGGGCCACTGGTGGCTTCTTTATATCTACAAATAGAAAAAAAAAACAGTTAGTTACCGGTCTTACAAAAATAAAAATCATACACTACTTTAGGACAATTCCTAAAGCATGGACTTTTCCTGAGGTTGAACAGTTATTTAAACATAAATAATGTCACTTTTTATTATTTATCAAATTTCCAAAAATGTGTAATATGTGATGCAATAAGCTTACATTTTCAATGCTCTTTTGCAATCCATGCACTGTAAAATACATTGTTGTTCCACTTTGTGTTTCACTTTTAACTTATCAAAACAAAGCTTTGAAGTATTTTTTATTTGAAAGTAGGATATTTGTAAAGGGGTCATTTACAGTAGAACAACTTGCAATCCATTGTGCCTACTCAAAACAACAAACCTTAAACAAATACAGCAATAGATCTGAAGTAGATTTTTTATTGTTATTTATTTATTGTATTTTGAGGTTGTAAAATCACATTTTTTGGTGCCAGTATTAAATTCTCACGGATAGCTTATACATTCTAACAAAAATGTTTAAAAAGTGAATTTTAAAACTTACGACCTTAAAAGTGTCCTACCAAGTAGCCCACAAACACATATCCCTTGCAATTGATTGGCTAAGCCTATCCCAATAAACAAAGCATGTGCCTGGCAGATAGCACAAGAGGGAGCTTTAGTTCAACTGAGTCAAAAAAACCATCATAGGTTGTTTAGATCTTCTGTCTTGTGTATTTAAAACTAGAAATCATAGTAAATTACAGCCAAAATAGTCAGTTTACTCTTAAAAACAAAAAAGTGTCCCTGAATCCCACATGGCAACTGGAGCCCCAAAACTACTCCTTGCACACCCAAAATTGAAACCAGTGGTGGGGCAAGGAACCGAGGAGCTTCGGGGTTACAAGAAGTTCAAACGGAGCCTCTCCACCACAGCTGTGCTGTGAGGCAGAGAAACAGAGGTAGTAGACAACTGCTAAAAAGGTAGAGTGAGTAGCCATAGAAAAAGAAGTCACAGAAACAATGCTTTATTTGTCCTTAAGAAAACCTCACATGGAATGTGAGACATCTGCACTGAAGTTGTTTTTTTTTTTTTTTTTCTTGGCTTCAAATTACAGTGGAGCTTGTTCAACAAACGTTGTACCAAAGATTAAACAATCTACACCAGCATAAAACAAGACTGCCCTCATTGCTGAACAATCTGCTGCACGTACAGCACTGCACCTACTGTCTGTTCTATGTAATTTAATCAAAATTAAATTATCCTGCCTATCTTAGAGACTGTTTATTAGATACATGATCACCCTTTATTTTTATTTTAAAAGGTGTTTTTTTAAACAATTTTTACCCCTGTTTTTTCTACCTATTACTGCAGGCCAGTTGATGGGTGACTTCCTGATATCAAGCCAACAGCCACTTTTCACCCAGACTTCTCCTTGACCCCTCAGACACCTGAACAGTAGTGGTCACTGGAGAATGAGCTGAACTGTCCTTGTCCACTTTTTCGTCCTTAACTCCACAGGATAGCAACAACCAACGCAACTCCCTGTGGATCTTTAGCCAAGATCAGGGTGAGCCGCTTGGGAACCTGGGGCCACACTTAAGTGCATTAAACACAAGTTATACATAGTCATTCAACAACTGTGGTTAATTGTATTCATTGTCACCATAACAATGTACTCTGAAAAATAATTATTCAAATGCAATGCACACATTTACAGACAAATGTGCAGAGAATGGTTTTGTCCACCCCCTTATTTGCCAACTTTGATTTCAGCAGATGTCATACTGTACATCTGCTGTACCCAATGATGAGATTAAGAGATTTCCAATGTTACATCGTTATAATTTACTGTCACGTCTCTGCTACTTTTTCTGAAAATGTAATTGATGAAGTTACAAATTGAAAAAGAAATGTGTGTTTATCAAATCGAATTCCAGTAGCTGAACTGGCATGGCCTAGTCATGATGGTGTTCTTGACTTATCATGCACTATGCATTTAATTATAACTTGGTTCTGAAAATGAGGCTATGAAAATTGTGAGGATGTCTATATTACAGTACAATCCTATCTTCCTTGAGTATAGAAACCAAACACGTACATACTGTATATTGCAGTCAAGTCTTTCAGTCTATCCTTCTGAATATACAAAAGATTTAACATTCAGTGTTTGATTAGAAAAGTCTTCCAGTTTTATACTGCAAGAATCTTTATGCTCAGGAGGCAGAGAGAAAAAATTGACCTCTTCAAAAGATGCAGACAGGGTATAGAGTACCACATTAAATCAAACGCTCTGAGAATGTGTGTCCTCTCTAAAAGACTTCAAGAGTAAATCGGCTTATTAAAAAACGTAAAATCAACACAGTATACACCTGGCCCCTAACCAAAATAAACTACAAGTTCGAGTTTTGTGAACAAAAACCAAATATCCTCTAAGGGACTTAATCTAAGGGGAATGTTATATCACATCAAATGGGCTATATGCCTACCAAGCAAACTTGACTGACAAAATCACAGAACACAGTATTATGCCAACATCTTAACACAATAATAGATTAATACGTAACAATTGGCAGTAGCTCCTAGGGTAAAAGAATGTTTGATTAAAAGATCTAGAAAACCTCTTAATTATTTAATAAAGTAATTTCTGTAAAATATCCTGCACTGAGCTGTCCAAGGCATGTTTCGCAGTTTTGCTGCATTGTACTGTACAAATCAGTTAACACCCAAGTAAGACTCCACATACCTTACTGGATGCCTATATTTGTACAGCTGTGTTGTGTACCAGAAAACAACAAATAACACATCTAGTAAGGGGCTGGCCTTGTTCCCATGCCATGCTTGTACAGTAGTGTATTGTTAATCATTTTTAATGTCATGGCAAATCGTTTTCAAAAGCATGTGCCTATATTTAATCTATATAGTAAATGTGCTGTATTGCGATCTTTGTTTAGCAGTCCAAGTGGGTCAATTCGATTGCATTTCAATGTTAAAATGCCACACTAAGTGAAGGTTTTTAAGCTTTTTTTTGATGCTTGCTGCATTATAGCAGAAAGGTTAAGCTACTCCCAAGCTTATCCATTACTGAAGATAAATCAAAACGCTAGGCACGTCATTTCCATGTTAGGTACACCGTCTTGAAAGTATTTAAGAGGCTGGCTTGTTTTTATTAAGCAACGGAAGTAGGTTTTGGAAAAAGTGAAGAAAAAAAAAGCAAAAGCCTGCTGATAGTCTACTTCTCATGACCGCAGAGGTTTTAAATCTAGTCAACTTACTTTTGTACCCTTTAGCTTATTTTGAAATATTTTTCCACTGCAAGTAAAAAGCAATATGCCCCACATCACACAGATTTAAAAGAACATAATGATGCACTACAAAATAAAATAGCTTTTTAATACTGTATGCGCTCCAGTGTCTTACATTAAACACCTTATTTGCTTGTCTTTGGTAATATATAGGACATAAGAAAGCGAACCTACATGATGCCTTTCAAAAGGTAATGATACAGTCCTAGAATAAATTATACATCTACAAAGTTATTATTTGGTGGTATGATGAAACAAAGTGTTTCGAAATTAAAGACGTGCTACAGTAACTGGTGGTGATTACCCAACGTTCTGATTCTCAGCAGCCTTGGTTTGTGGTCTTTCAAATGTGAATTTATTTTGTTTCTGTGACAACTGGACTGATGTTTTTTTAAAGAAAAAAAAATGCACTGTACCGGTACGTATACAGAAAGCTTCGAGTTCTCCGACCATGAAGAGCCTCTCTTGCCAAATAAGTTAATTACACGGCGAATAACTTCTCTATTTAGTTTTGGTTGAGTTGCCTTGCAGAAGCCTTGGCCAACACAGATCATATTAAACATAATGTATACATTAGGTTCGTTTCAGTAACATTGGACACGGTGTCATCTTCATTTTGCAGTTTCTTGTTTCAAACCTGGTTATTAAAATAAAGAACAATACAAAAACAGTAGGCTATATAGCATCTTTGTACGGACACGTACAATGCCTTTGAGCAAATAAATAATGGGACCGTTTTCGCATGCAATCTGAAAACAAGTTGGTAGAGCTGAAAACGAACTTACTGTACTCACTCTGTTTAATGTGGCCAGGGGGGCACTTAAAACCTAAATCACTTCAATGAACTTTTTGGTTGCTTTTGTTTAGTTTTACTAATTGTATTCTGTGTGCATGACTGCTCGTAGAGAACATACTGCAGAATGTGAATAGGACTTACCAGTTAATCAAAGATACTCATTATTAATCAATATACAAATGCGGTACTAGGTCACGTAATCAACAAAAAAAAAACTAACGTTTCATTTTTTACGTTAACAAAAAAAGTGTTTCCTTTTTTTTTTTTAATTAGCCTACTGTAACGTTAAAATAAACTCTGTGAAACTTCATTCAGAATCTTTATAGTAATGCTGGTTGTGCAGTATTGTGTACCAGTATAATTATTGACTTTACTCCCCAAAACAGTTAAATCTGGAACTAACGTAGGCTAATAGTATAATGTGCTCAGTATTTGAATTACACATTGCTTCTCATTGGGACCGAAGGTACGGAGCCAAGATAAGAAACTAACCTGCACTCATGATTTCCAAACTTTTTTCTTCATTCCATGTTCTTTCATTTCACTCAAATTGTTTTTTAAACCGGGATATATTCCTTCGTTCCCCCTTTCATCTCAAACTCCAAAAAGCAATGGTAAATGTTGTTCCCAAGGGGTGATCTGGTAGCCCAATAATCCCAACGGACTTTGTTCCTTTACCCAACTGTAAGAGTTCTCTGTTCGCTAGGTCTTGTAAATTCCAGCCTGCTACTCACAGCGCTACTTTCCCACTAGCGAGTCTTTCAAGAATATTGCCCCCTCAATGACGTTATAAGAAAGGCTTCATAATTCCAAATGAGCATGCGTTTCATTCAGCCACCGCCCTTCTCGAACGGTCATCCTCTACAGCGCCTGCGCCTGCATTGGACTACAATCCCACAATGCTAAAGGGTTGGAGGTCCATGGCGGAGAGCAATGACTGAGGAGTTTGATGAAGAGGTGGTCTTTGAGGTTGGTACAATGTTTCCAGATGTGTTATGTAAACAGTTGTAACAGGACACCATTTTGATAAACAACAGAAACATCGGAGTGGCAGATTTTGCGTAATTCATTGGGTTTGATTGAAACAATGTTTGAAACAGCGTAACGCAGTGCTGTTTGAATGAATGTATTCGTGTAATGTCAGTCTGTCTAGGCTCTTCTGTTGTTAGCGAGCTAGGTAATTACATTTTAAAAACGCAGATCCGAAATATGATTTAAATAATGGTGTGTGTTTTTTTTAAAGAATCAAAAGACACGAATGTTCTTTCCGTGTTGTCAGATTCAAGAATACGCTTGCTTGTTTTATCTCGTCTATTTAGGTTAATCACTTTTTAATGTGTAACCCAAGCACCAGGTATAAGCATTTGTTCTGCATTTTAAATTAGCACTGTGAATTGGGCGGAGACTGGAAAAGTAGGTCAGTGTATGTATAGAATGACTTAATGTATGTGTGAAATTATGTTGTATATTATTATAGCATAGACTGCTCTTGCTATACTAACATATTGCTGCTGTTAGGGTGACATGTTGAGAAATGTATGTCGTGATTCACTTCAGTTGAAAACAATCACTTTGCCTACAGAGGTATTTTATAAAACTACTGTGCCTGTAAATAAATTAAAATAAATAATATTCAATGCCGGATTAAAAAAACAAACCAAAAGAAAAAAACAACAACAACAACAACAATAACGAAAACAATTATATGACTGTATTCATACTTTTTTGATTATTAGATAGTATAATACTGTTTTACATTGTAGTTTAAATTGAGCATAGTTCAAATCAGGGGATCAGAAATCATCATTCTAAATTATACTAGAATCAATATACAGTGCAAGCTGTTGGTCTGTGCTGACAGTCCCCAGGCAATACCAGACTTGGAACACAGATACAGTAGCAATATTCACATATTCAAACACACAAATTAAAATGTGTAACACATACACAGCAACCAAATGCTACTGAAAAATGCTCTGTATGTATAGCTGGATTGTTTAATAGTAATAATAATAATTTAAAAAAAAACTTATTTTATGTTTTTAGTGTTTATTGTTAATTCACTTAGATGCATCTTATCAAAGGGGTGTTGTGTTGGCTGCTTCCTAGTTGTAAAATAGTCCATTCATTTTGCAATCTCTAAGTGATAAGTGTATATAATAAATAATTTAATCAGTCACATTTATTACAGTATAAAAACCTTGGAATGATTTTCACAGACATTTTCTTTCTTGTAATAAAGTGCAAAAATAGATTTCATGCTTCATATATTGGTGCTCTATTTGCTTCTACACAACAGCTCTTGGTCGTATAATTTTAAGAAATACATAATTACATGTATTGAGTATTTGTTTTTATACACTTGAATATACATGCTTGTGTACTTAGAATCAAAGAGACCATGTGTATAGATGTTTATTTCAATAAGTATGCCTTTCAGAAAGCATAAAACAATACCAGCATACTGCATATCCTTTTTGGACCCCTGCTATACATTATCTGGTATCTAATGTGTAACTCCATTCATAAGTAGCATGTGCTCCTTATTTGGATGTGCAGCAGAGTTACTCTTGCCACTGGCAATATGTAAATCATGCCGTGATGCTGTTGCAATATAATCCATTTTGTGCCAACTTTATTGATTCATTATTTTAAATCTAGGATACAGTTCTGATAATGATTTAGCAGTAAAGTGAGGGTTTCACCTTTTTTAATTGAAGCTTTCATGCTTTACTTTTCAGTTGATACAGTGGGTCAAGAGGCCAGGAATCAGTTGAGTTTATGTTAAGAGCTGTATTTGATTTTGTTTTGCCTGCAGTGGCAGGAGCTTGCTTTCTGCCAGTGGTTTGGCAACTGGACATCAGAAATAAAATGTTTAGCTCTTGATAGAAATCCTTTCATTAGATGAATTATCTGAGCTAGATTATGTTTTTTGCTAGTATAATGGTGCTGTTGGCAGCCAAGAGCTTTGTGTGTTTCAGTGAGGAAGCAGTATCACCTGCGATTATTACTAAAGAAGATTGTCATTTTAATTGGTATTTACATGTTTTGATATGATATTCAATAAAGTATATTTACACATTTGTCACTTTTTTTTTAATAAGAAATATAATACAATGGACCAGGAATGTGAAATTGCGTCTTTTAATAGTACAGTATTTTAGACCTGAGAAACCAAATCTTATCGTTGTTTGTTCCTACAGGTCACTGATAACATGCTTGACTTCTTCTGATAAGAACCAATTTCAGTAATTTGTCGATCTAACTTTGGATTTCTCCCCGTTACCAGAATTCTCCGCTGTTCCAATACTTGCAGGATTTAGGACACACAGATTTCGAGACATGTGCAGCTGTGTTCCAGGAGGCAGAACAATGCACAGGAGAGGAGGGGCTCCACCAACAGGATATCCACACCACACCAAGAGTGAGTGCTGCTCCTGAACCCCTGCTCTGCTCCTCTGGGTCCCCCTGCTGCTGCCTTTATTTTCTTTCAGCTTTCCTCTTTTGTAATTTGGTTGGCTTTATCATAGCTGTTACAGTACCAGATTCCTTTGCATAATACATTGCCATACATTTGTGCTTTTTAACTAGACTTTTATTATTTTATTATTATTTTATTTTTTTAGTAGTAGTGTCTCTGGTTTTTAAAACTGCAACTGCATAAAACTGACGGTAGATGAGAAACAGTTTTCTGACCTGCTTGACTGTGTGCCCCAAATCAAGACAACACAAACTCCCTGTGCTTGACATAGTTTTGTAGTGCCCCTTCTACCATGTGGAATAGGGGGAGGCCACTTCTGTCATTAAGCCATACCAGCTTGAGCCTGGGGCACTTGATGTCTCTTGACGTAGTCAGGCTTAACAAATGAAGGGCATTAGGAGTGATCAGTTGCACAGCCCTACTGGCTTTTGGTTGAGGAAACGCAAGCCTTCATTTTCATTCTATTTTTTTTTTTTTTGTCTTGCTCATTTGTGGTCAGATTGTTTGATTGAGTCCAGTCTTCTCAACTATCAACTATGATTTCCTCTTAATGCATTTATTGTATCACATGACCTGTCAGAATTTTGAATCTCTTTAAAGGGAGAAGGGGACTTTTTCTACAAGCAATGATGGCCAGTGCTGCATATTTAAGCAAGACTGTCCAATGCAGTTCCCTCAAGTTGAAACCAAACAAATGTTTTTTTGTGTATTTCAAGTCCCTTTAGAGGACGTAGACTGTGGGATAATGTATGCTATACTGGGAACCTGATTGTCTGAGATTTGTGTTTATGGCATTTCTGTATTTGGCGGTAACTTAATACCAAATGCAACTATTTGATTACATAGCTACAGAATATAGTATTCTGCTGTAAAATTTGAAGATTGTATGAAGTCATTCTTGGGCAGAAAGTGTATGTCCAAGTTGGTCTTACCTCTGTGTACTAGGGAAACTGCAAGGATCGAACAGATTTCTGTCTTGAACCTCAACAACCTTCCTGCTGCTCAGTGTGCTATCCGCTGACCTGCGCATGCACACTTTGTTAGTATAACTGACCCTGGATTGGCCCTGTTTTATTCCGATTAAAAGGTTACATGCAAAGTACAATAATGCAAGATTGGCTCAATCACCATTGTATTCATACATGTGCTAATACCGGAGCTAGGCACACTAAATTGTGTTCCCCCTTTTTCAAGATGTGAGTAAGTTTAATTATTTTTTCTGACAATGAGGCTGGGATCCAAACTAAAGCTGTGGCGACTTGCCAGAGCTCAGTAGTGCACAGATGGAGAGGCATGGGCTAGTCTTCTTTAGTGATTAAGTGACTGCCCTCCAGGGGAGGGGATACAGAAATAAAGTGATCACAGGGAGAAGCTCGACCGGCAGTTAGGCATTTCAAAATGGATTTCATAGGGCTAAGTGGGTAGTCCAGCTCCTCTTCATTTAGATCTCTGCAGGATCTGCACAAACCCAATTGTTTCTAATCGCATGCCCTCAGGTCATTCAGGACAAAGTGGTCAACTAGCAAGAGTTTCTTTCTTGCCATGTAGGATTTTAATGTACTTTGGTGCAGCTTATTCCTGAGGTCTTTCTTTTAAACTGAATCGGTTCCAGACAGGGGGTGGTGGGGTTAGGGGAAGCTTTCATCACCTGTGTATCATTTTACAAGATCTAATTAGGAGGCCTAACAAATACGGCTGATTGAAAAATCAAGAAGTTACAGCACAGTGGAAAAGCCTGTGTGTCACTCACAGCTAAATTCGTAAATAAATACATGAACAAATTCCATACATAAAAAAAACTAACAATTGAGTTGGAGTGTACAAAATGATTAGCCTAATTATGGGAACACTCCCAATAACAATGTGCCTGAAATGGGACAGATTGAGTTTGTTAGAGGAGTATTTGAATTAAGCTGTTGTTATTTTTAATCGTCACACATTTTAAGCCAGGGAGAAAAGTGAGTGTGAGCTGCATCAAACATAATAATTGGGAGAGGAGTGAACATGGTAAGCTAATGTAATTTAGTCAGATGAGTTTAGCATGCTAACAAATACAGCTTCCAAGGCCAGGACCAGATATAGGATTTAAAATAGGATGCATTCCTAAATGTGGAAGTTGTCTCCCCTGATATGAAAAGGCAAGGGCTGTGTTTGCTTTCACAGCACTGCCTGCATGGTCAGGTTTGTTTTCTTACTTGTTTTTGTTGTCTTTACTGGGATGACTTGGGTTAATATAATGTTTACCAGCAAAATGAAAAGACATTATATCACATCTTGGTCTAAATGAGTCAGCCAGAATAATGCAATTGAAAAGATAAGCATGCTGTAACAAAGCTCGGCTAAAGAGCTTGCGTAATGTCTTTTCCAATACACTTTAATTCCAAAAATACACTCTGCGTTTTACTTTATACTCGCATGCTGTTACTAGAGGCGTTTGTGTTTTGCTCTTATCAAATAACATTGTTTCCATAGATTTTTTTTAAATAAAGGTACCGTATGGGATGTTGCTCTTTCTAAATACGAAAGACCTGCCAATTCAGTAGAATCTATTTCCTGTACTTGGATGTTGTTGAGTTGCAGCCCTGCTTGTGAAAACCTCCACCCTGATCACGAGAGAGAGAAAGGGAGGCAATGCCAGTTTAATGTTTTCTGCAGCGCTTTTCATTTGTGTTAGGAGTTTAAATATTCCTTCAGTGCTCATGGTAATGCTGTCTCCTGGGGCACTTAACTAAAGAAAACCTACATTCTTCGAAACAAGTAATAGACTGAGGTTCTCTGAAACAAGTCAGAGTTAGAGTAGATTGATAATTCAAGGTCAGTGGGAGTTGGTTTTTGATGTGGTGTGCATGAGGTCTCCTATAAAGGATACCTGTGGTGGGCAAGTATCCGTGTGACATAGATTCGGTTCAGCACTTCTGTGCTCTGCAGGCCAGTCCTGTAATGATACAGCTATATGTTTAGATTGTATTGTGGCTTTGTATCCATGTTTTTAAATCAGTGGGCCCTATCCAAAAGGTTTACAATGTTTTGTATCCTGTTTTTCAGCGAGGCCTTTTCTTGAAATTGGCTGATGCCATTCTGAGGTTGAACCCCTTCCAGCAAGGCAAAGCATCAGACAGCCCAGAGATGCAGTTGGTGAGTGTTATTATTTCTTAATAAGCTGTAACTAAGCCAGTACACACCCAGGTTCTCGCTAGACTTCCATGTCAGGAAGTGTTGGTGTTTTAGCACAGCCCCAAAGCAGCTGTGGCTTATCAGACTCACAGTGATTAAGCTCACCTTCCATTAGCCACACCTGGTACTGTTGTTGCAAAACCTCAAGTGGAGCACTCTACTTCCCTGGAGTCCAGGGCAAACCAGGCATACAGTTAGAGGAAGACCCCACAGTTTGTTCAACAGTTTCAGTCGACAGTGTTTTTTTTTTTTTTTTCCTCACCTCTTTCTTTTTTTTTTTTTTTTTTTTTAACTAGGATGTGGGATTTCGACAGTATTCGCTGCATACCATCCTGGAACAGGAAGTGCTGCTACAGGAGGATGTGGAGCTGATTGAGCTTCTCGACCCCAGTATCCTGTCCACAGGACACTCTGAGCAAGCGGAAAATGGCGACACTTTAGGCCTGCGCTTCATAGCAAGTCTAAATTTTTGGTAGTGCCCTGAAAATGCTGCTTCTTTCATCTCACAGATGTGCTACTATGCTTTGGTCAGAGTACTAGTTTCCAGGTTAATCTGAAAGTAAATAATGCACTGAAAGGTTTTAAAGGACAGGGTGGTAGACTTCTTGAGACAAGTATGTTGATTGATGTGCACAATGGATTTTCTGTGCTTTTTTTTGGAGGGAGGGAGGGGGGGCTTTAAGTTGGTTGCTCCTTTCTCTTTTTCAATACCACATGACTCTACTGACCATTCTCCTACTGTATTCTGGAATTCCATCATGTAAACATGCCTGGATATGAATACTGTTTTTATCCATTTATAATATATTTGTTGTATGTTTAGAGAGTTCCCCTCTTGCGTTCTGTTTGTGTCCAGCCTATTCAGCTTTGACACCCTATATTAACACAGAACATTCTAATGTTTTAGTTATCTTTTTGCCCTTACTGTGTAGAAGTTAAATATTGCTGTCAAAGTTGGCAGCCTGGGTGACATGATACATTATTTTAATTAATGTGAAGTTGTAATCTAAACTGAGAGCAGGTACAAGAAATGAAAAACTGATCATAATCCTATGTAATGTAAGACATTTTGTCTCCTCAGGGACCTCTCTGTGCTGGCTGCCTTTATCGGGGTCCTGATCGCCCTGCACCTTCTCTGTGATGATGTGTCCTGGGTGGCCCTGGGGCCCGGCCTCCTCGCTTTCACTGCCTTCGTGTTTCTCAGGGGGCTGACCCTCTGGAAGACCGCCAGGCTGCGGATGACGATGAGAAAGTGCAACGTCCAGCTGGAGGAGCTGACAGCCAACAGCCGGGCCTTCACCAGCCTGGTGAGGAAAGCACTGCGCCTCGTTCAGGAAACAGAAGTCATCTCCAGGGGGTTCACCCTGTAAGTCTCTCTTCGCTTCTTTTTTAATACCATATTTCAATGTACAAACTAATACAACTACACACACACACAAACACACCTCCCTCTTAAGACATGAAAGCTGTTTAGGTTACTTGGTAACAAACTAGTTCAAGTTTATATTGCTCACCCCCATAAAGTAGAACTGTGGAATTCCTTGTATTTTCGGTGAAGTTTGTCATTCCATTACTTTATCAGGTCTGCATTGTGTAGAAGAGAAACAGCAGCAGATGCTGGTTTACAGAAACTCCAATCCTGATAAGATTACATTGTTGGTATTGGAAAATAATCCTGATCTCTTGCATGCAGACATCTTTTCCAGTGCTGGAGTTCCATATTTTGTACCAAGGTTTTGTGCCTCTTTTCCACTGTACAACTGAGCCGTCACGGTGTGGTTAAGGAGCACCTGGGTTGTTTTTCCGCTGCAGAGCCAAGCTGTGCTACTGACATCACAAGCAACGAAAGACAGTTGTTATTAACTCAGTTTGCCAAAAGTTGCACAAAAACAAATGCTGTTCAAAAATGAATAGACCAACAGTACAGCTGTATCTTGTATTGCTATATTTTGTAACTATATTTAGGAATGTCTTTATAATCCACAAATTTTACCAATTTTATATCGACTTACTAAAGTTCAATTAGTTCTGTTGAAGGGGGAAAAAGAAGCTGCTCGAGCACAAGAAGAGCCATAGTTGTATGTATGGTACAGCTGTGCAGTATTTTGTTTGACTATATATTTGTCCAGTTCCAGGTCCAGGATGTGAAATTTGGTAGAATTTTGAGTTTTTGAGCGTGAGAGTTAAGTGTACTGTACCCAGGGTTAAAGTCCATTTGCTTCAAATCGTCAGAAATTTGTGCATAAACGTTCTCATTTCTAACGCACAACTCTAGATCTTCCTGAACACTTCTATCTGCCCACAGAGAAACTAGAGCCTGCACTTCCTCAGCGTACCAAGGCTGTACTTTGTTGTTGTTCTTTCTGGAGTGTACTATCTGATGCAACGTAATGACGAAAATCCTTAACCCCGCCCCTGGCTCGGCTCAGCTCACAGCCAGATTCAGATGTGAAGCTGGAGTTTCACGCTTTGGTTCTCGCTCGGCTCGACAAATAGCCAGCGGAGAACCACCCATACCCGTACCGTACCGAGCCCTCACGGGTCAGATGTGCCAGTGGAGAAGGGGTATTAGTCTAGTGATGAAATGTCTCTGGCTACACAAATTTGATATGCAATCTTTACGTAACTGTTTAATTGTGTAGGATAAAGAAAATACTCTTTTCAATTTTTAATTTAAATTAAAAAATATGCAACAACAAAAAGAGTAATTTTACAACAAAAAAGCCATTGGCTCCACTTGGTTCAATATCCATGTGGTGTTGAATTTGCAGTTTTTCATTTGTCATCTCCCACAATGTTTTTTTTAATTTTTTTATTTAGAAAGTTGACAACCAGCTTGCTCACTATGATATACAAGAGTACTGACTGAAGTGCATACCAGACCCCTGTCCATTAGTTTCTGCTAACTTGGTGAAGCAAAGCTATTATGCCAGCCCCTTCAGCCATTATGTCTGTTTTGTTGTTGTGTGTAGTTTGAGATGTTCTGGGACATCTGTACAGTTGTATCACATTTCACTTTTCAAGTTTGCTTGACAGGGTCAGTGCTGCTTGTCCGTTTAATAAAGCGGGGCGACACCGTAGCCAGCAGCTGATTGGCCTTCGGAAAGCAGTGTACAAAGCCCTGAGAGCCACCTTCCGAGCCTCTCGGCTGGCCACCTGCCACATGCTGAAGTCATATCCTTTTCATCTGAGGCTGCAAAGCGGCTGCTGGGTAAATGGACAGCAGAACAACACAGATCAGGAAGCTGCTTCTCATTAATCTGTCCACTCTGCGCTGTTTATTGTAAGACTCAAGTTGAATTTTACTGCTGGGGGCAAGGTCTGCTGTTGACCTGGAAAAGACAACAGTACTTATGTTATCTTAAGATTTACTGGTTAATGTCTGAAATAAACATGATGTCGCTTTACTTCAGGCATTTACTGAATGGCTAATATCTCTCTTTCGTGCATTGTTTGTAAGGGAGTCCTGTGTAATACCAAGTGCCACAAAATACTGCAATAAGTAAGTAAATATATCTATGAACTGCCTGTCATAACCAAAGTATGATTTTCTGTTGAAAAAAACCAAAGGTCTTAAATGATTAAATAGCCTTCAACACCATTGTGAATTGTTTTATACGCAAATTTACAGAATGTTGGTTGTTCAACATAAGTGGATCCCAATATTGTTAAGTACCATGTTGAACTAGTTTAAATTGCTCAATTGTTCATTACTGTACGCTCATTAGTGATTATTTTAATAATGGAAAATGTGTTTGCAGAAATATATTCTATCACCATTAATGATTATTTTGTTAATTGGTAATTTTATATGCAGGATTAAATACATTCTTCGATGATACAGTATACCTGCATTTACTAATAAGCTTTGGTAAATCATAAGTCTATTTCTTTATAATCTCAGTCATTTACCACTTTATTTGGTAAATATTGACATTTACCGGTAAAACTTAAGATTGACCAGATTTGGACTTTTACCATAACATATATACTAACAATACCAGTGATATTCTACAAGTTGCAGAGTAGACTAGAGAGTTGGTTCTTTTTGGCCTATGGGTATTACAAATCTATGGCTATAAGTTTTGTTTTCACACACATGCTTGCACACTTTTTTGTAAATGGGAAAGACACACATATTTTCTGATCTTAGTTTCCTTAACCCCTTCCTGAACGTACCCCCTGAACTCGGAGATAGACAATGTGACGAACTATGTATCAGCGGTGCCCCTGAAGGAGTTGGGTTTAGGGTTGAGCGAGGAACAGCTGTCAGACGAGCAGGCCCAGGAGCTCACCGACGACTACAGTCTCCCCGCGCTCAAGGTAACGGGGCCTTTTTTTTTTTTTTCACTAAACCCAGAAAGAAAAGTTAGAAAGGTTAATATGGTAGAACAGTATTTATACCAGTTTGATTCTCAACAGAAGGCCTATAATATATTATTTGGAGAGTTTGGTGGCTTTCGATAGCTCTCATACCACTTAGACAACACAAATTGATGATTTTGCAGAAAAAAAGAGGAAGCAAACTTTTTTCTGGTGTAAACAAGACGATGCATGCTGCTTCTTAAACTTCTCAGCAGAATTTAATGTCCTTCTCCATGCTTGCTTTTAACAGCAAATGTCACGTATTTTATTAATACCCTTAGTTATGTTTTTGCTTTGTACTTTTAACAGGTACTTTTTCAGCTGTGGGTGGGGCAAAGTTCTGAGTTCTTCCGGAGGCTGGCTTTGCTCCTGTCCCCAGCGCACATGCCCACAGACTCGGGTCTGAGCCCTGAGCATCTGATACATCAAGTAGTGATGGAGGTGACGGGGCCGCTGCACCGCACGCTGACCACATGCCTAGAGGAACTGCGGCGCAGCTATGAGTTCCACCGCTACTTTGAGACACAACACCAGTCGCAGGGAGGGGGAGAGCGCTCCAACAGGGCCAGGCAGAAGTGCAGGGAGCTCAACAGTCTGTACACTGCCGTGCGCAGTCTCCAGCTCCACCTCAAAGCCCTGCTCAATGAGTACGTGCTGCCGGCTATTGCGCCTCCTCGTCTTGTGGTTGCAATTTGCTACGTGTTTACCTTGGTGGTAATAATGGGCTTTAGTCCCACAGTTGCATGATTTTGTGATCACGCATTACTTTTGTAGTGTGACATATAGCAGCTGTATTTCTTGGCCCTTTTTAGATCATTGTTTTCATTTGTTTGTTTTCGTGTCATCTACAATCTGTACTTTACATCTTCATTTAAGCCAGGCCTTTTTAGCACACCACTTGTGATTTCAATAATTTGAAAGCATTGTGTAGCCTTATTACCCATTATACACAGGTATTTTATTTATTACTAGTTTTTCACATCGTGCTTTTTCTCATATTAATTGTTTGTATGTGTGTTTATTGGCATATTGTTAGTAATTTTTTCAGTTTCCTACTTTTCTTTTCTTATTGCAGAGTGATCATTCTGGAGGATGACCTAGAGAAGCTGATGGTTTCCGGGGAGCCTCCAGAGATGACTTGCGCAGTGTACCGGGAGCTGGAACAGAAACTGAAGCTGATCCAGCCACACATGCAGGCCAGTTCAAGCTGCTGGGAGGAGGCGGTGTCCCAGGTTGACAAAATGGTACGCAGAGCCACGGACTGCAAAGGTAACATTTGTTTATAGTATAAAATATTAAGCATCACACAGAGGAGTTTAACTAGCTGGTGCCCATTCGGTAACCTTGTGCAGGGATGCCTACCTAAAGATGAATTCATAAAGACAGTAATATCTAAAGAGATCCTCTGAGTTGAGAAGATTGCACCCGACTGGATTCTGTAAAGGTTTTATGATCTAGTGCCAGGTAAATGATCATTTACCGAAAAAAAATAAATATAATAATAATAATTTATATATATATATATATATATATATATATATAAAATATATATATATATATATATATATATATATATATATATATATATATAGTAACCGAGCTGCAACTCGGTTCGTTGCCCCTTTAAAACACCGACCCAGGACACAGAAATGGAGTTTAAAGCGCTGACACGCTATATTTAATAATCACACAAAAACAAAACAAACACCTAGATCTAACTAACTAGACACGCGGAACCTAAACTAAATGGCAGGACGGCTACCTGCTACACAAACTCCAACAAAACCACACAGGTTTACACTGTACACACTTTTAACGACTGCTTGGAAGCAGAGCACCTTTGTGCCTCATTCTCCTCAGCAGCCCTCAGCAAACTGACTGCCCACTTTAAATACCCTGCACCTGGTTCTAATTAACAATAATTACCAGGTGCAGGGGATAATTAATAATAAAACAATTAACAAATTAAATTAAACAATAAAGCAAAACAATTAAATTAAAACAAATGTGCATTCAAGACAAAGCCATGCAGGAGGATTAAACCCTCCCTGCTGTGTTACATATATATATATATATATATATATATATATATATATATATATATATATATATATATATATATATATTACAAATAAAATATTTAACCATCACTAAAACCAAAACAAAGGAACCAGCGTGTAGTACTCCCACCATTACCATTTTGAATTTTACAATAACGCCATACAGAACCAGATCACTTCCGTTTTCCCTTTTTTTTTAGCTCTGACAGGCAGTAAGAAATTTAAACAGACAGAGCACCCCTGCGAATCAGATTTCTGGAAGTTACATTGAGGTGTATTGAAAGTTGTAGCTTGAAATGCGGAAATTTTTCACTGCTTCTGCATTAATAGTAAATGGATAACATTTAGGGTACCACTAGCTTAATATAATGTGTTGTATGTATTTGAAGAGCGACTAGTTTTGAAAAAGCTTTTAATGTCTGCTTATTTAAGGAAGATCACTCAAGTGAGTTTTTTGTAAAAAGATGTTATTGCCTCCTTTACATAGAGCAGGCAGTCACATTATGACTGTTCCTATTCAGTGCATTGGTGGTCCCTGTAGCTCTTTAGTAGTGCTGGTCCTGTGAAAGGTTTAGTTAGTTTAATTGGAAATAACTGTGACTCATTTCCTTACAACGAACACTGTTACATTCCTCCTTCTCACCTTTTGGGAGATTAGGCAACAGATGGGAGATCTATTCATATGGTAAACAGGCCAGTTTTTAGTTGCCTCCCTAAATATAAATCACTGTCCCAACTGTATTGGCATTTCCTAGTGAAGTGAGGTTTGAAGTGTTACTTGCTATTAATTTGACCAGACGATTCATGACTTATTGCTTTTGTTCCTGTACAAAACTATTTTGGTCTTCATTGACTTTTGCTGAGATGTTGTCTGCTTTGTGTCCAGTAACCCGTGCATTTCATCCTTAGGCTGTGTTACGTCAATGGTTATCGAACCACAATAGTTCACCCATTAATTAAAATGTTTGTCATAAGATGTATAGTGCTGCAATACAGGCTAATCCTGCACTGGAAGATAAACATTGGAAGGCTAAGTAACTTCACACTTGTCCCCTAGACCCTGTACCCTCAGTTAAGTTTATTATTAAAATGATCAGGAGCCAGGAGTTTGAGCAGTAAGGCTCCTATGAAATAAATTGTTCCTCCCCTATAGCTGCATGAACAACTCCTAATAGTAAACCTACAGACTCAAGTAAGACTTTGAATGCTGTGATCCTGTAAGTGTGGTCAGTTCAGACCAGGTTTAGCAGGGACCTGATTGCTCGAATTCCTGGCACCTGATGATGTCAATAATATACATTCATTCAGGACTGGGTGCAGAGACTCATGTGAGATTCTAATCATGCTGCGTTTTCCGAACTAAATATATTTCTGTGTTTTTTGTTCTGTACAGTACATGGTATTCTAGATCAATAAATCACTACAGTGCACTAATGTTTGCTGCCTCTTAATATTCCCTGCAGGAAAGCCTGAAACTCCAGGTGAGAGCTTCACTCCTGTCCTGACTCCCACATCCCGTCCTGTCACACTGATTGAGGACAGAGATCCCGTCCCGGAGGAGCAGGTACTAAGTGTGATGGTGTTACATGAGCTGTGTGGGAGAGCAGGAACAAGGGACTACTATATAAGTAGTCTTATTACCATCTAAAAACCACTGTGTTTCATCATCACATATTACAATTATTGACAAAAACAGAGATTTTATGAAAATGTGTTTGAGGTATCATGATTTTGAGGCAGATTTATTAAGCTTTTGTTTCAATACTTTTGTAAAGTGGTATAAACAAATTGCTAATGTTTCAGAACTTAAATAACAAATTAGGTGTACGTAGAAGCTCTTACAATACACAGTGTGTTGTTTTGTCTAGTTCTGAAAGATAAGCAGTTTTTTATTTGGAAATTGAGCAATTTTGCGCTGAGAAAAAAAATCGTAAATCTGGCTCTTTGTTTTATAAAGTCAGAGCACGTTGTTGTTGTTGTTGTTGTTGAACTGGAAGCAGTAGGTGACAGTGCAGAAGAGGGGGCAGGTCTGCTCCTGTAGAACGATCAGAAATTGTATAAAGAGGGGACTCTAGACGGAACACTGCAGGTTTTTTTGTTTGTTAACTGAAAAGCACATTTGCCTCGTCAGGAGCTGGAAGCCTATGTGGATGACTCCGAGTCGGATGGAGAGGGCTGGGGGGGCGGGTTTGACTACCTGTCTCCAGAGGAGAGAGCGCGGCAGAAGAAGGAAGGCGAGGAATCCAAGAGGGTCTTACTGGAGCTCAAATCAGTGCTGGGGCTCCGAGCCTCCGAGATGGAGAGGCAGAAGTGGAAGCAGCTGCTGTTCAGCGATCAAGGTCAGGGTGATGCATGAGTGTATGTTAATTACATGACTGTAATTTAGAGTAGGTAACGTTGAACATTTTGTAACTTTCATAAGGACTGAATAAGGCACATACATTAGGTCTGACAGTTATGCCTGAGTCATTCCTACTCGTGGAATACTAAGCATAAAACATTATTATTTGTTTGCTTTTTAATTTTAATTATTTTCTATAAATTTGGAATCTGCAATTATTTTACCCCCGATTTTCTCTGAATTTGGAATGTCCAGTTATTCAACCCAGCTCACCGCTGCAACCCCCGCACTAATTCGGGAGAGACGAAGACGAGCACTCGCATTTTTTTTTTTTTATTTATATTTCCTATATTTCACTATTGACTGTGGTTATATCATACATAATTGACAGAGGAGTTGAGGACTTGCAGAGGTAGATTTGGAAAAAGAAAATTAGAATGGAAGATGCATATATCCCTCTCCCACATCTGTTGCAAACTAGTTTCATGTCATCCAAATCCATGAGATATACAGTATATGAAAAAAAATAAGTACAAAACTTGCATAAAAATGTTAATTTAATGCTGTGGAAACCAGCTTCTAATGCACAAATATGGAAAATATATTTTTATTTTCGCATGAGAACAAGGCCTTTTGTGATACTGTTTAGCATGATCAGACTGTAAACACATTGGAAAAAGCTGTGGGAACCAGCTGTTTATTTCTAATACAGAACTTGAACTTGTTTTATGTTGGTTAAAGTGGAAGCATCTCGAGCTCACAGTACTAACTGTGGTTTTGTGCCGAGGAGTCAAAATGAGATGAAATCTTTATACAATAAATTCTGCCAAGAGGAAGCTAATCTACGTGAAATGAATGACCCAGCTGGACACCCAGCCTGACCGAAAAGGCTCGTGCAGAGCGAAACGGTCTGTGCTGATATTCTAGATCCTAAAAAGGCAATTCCACCAGAGTGTGTGGGAGAGTGATAATGACTGTGGAGGTGGATATTGGCAACTCAGAGGGTTTCAGAGTGGTGCTGGCATTTTAATTTATGTCCAATAGCATGGATTTAGGGTTTGCAGGTTCATGCTACAGTTGCTGAGAATAGGAATTAATAGGTTTTGAGTGGTCACAGCCAGCAGCATTGTTCCATTCAAACAGCTTGCAACATACTGTAATGTAGATATATCAGTTTGTAGCCTGTGTCGAATGCTTTATAGTCCTGTCTATTAAACTTTTAATGTGTTTTACATATTTATTCATATGCATTTAATTTCTATTGCTTTCCAGCTATTTTGAAGCCTATAGTGCCTGCAGAGACTTTAGAGCCCGTTGGTACCTCTGATTCACCCCTGGACACAGCCTCCCCTCCACAAGAGTACAGTCAGTATAATCATGCCCCTAAAGGGGATGGTGATTGTAGCAGTGAGTTCACTGGCAGTGCTGCAGTCTGTCAGACAGAGTATTGCTGTGCTCTGCCAGAGGGGGCGCAGAGTAAGGAGAACACTACAGACAGGGAGACATTGAACTCCCACAGGGCTGAGGGAATGCTGCACTATCAGTACGATGGCACGGAAGCAGATGCTGAGAATGATGTAGCTGCTGCTGAAACCATGCCCTCCCGGGACGTTTTGGAGAAGGTTTTGCCAGCCACTGTGCAGGAGAGGCTGAGTGGACTGCATGGGTCTGCAGCCATCAGTTTCAGCTCTGCTTTAGCTGCTCAGGCAGCGGCCAGATCGTATGCCTTCTCCAGCATGCAGGAGCAGACCTTCGAAGAGGATGAGGGTGAAGGCGAGGGGGAGGACGGAGGAAAACTGAGTGGTGACTCTGAGGAATAGAAAAAATGGAGCTGCTTTACTGGCATGCATTCTTGGAAACTGTACAAAAGGATATTAATTTTCATAGAAAATTATTATTTATAGAAATTCTGTAAAGATAAATCTGTTTAATTGTGTGATTTTAAAACACAACTTTTATTTTAACGACAGAAAAGTATTGTCTTTTATGGATGAACAGAATACGTAACCAGCTTTAATATTCTTGTACCTCATTTCCACTGTCCATAATGCTGTTCTGGAAATCATTCTTGATTAGAACCCACTTTGTAACTGTCCTTCTTCCCCTCAGCATGGGGGGTCCACATTGGCTGTGCGGTTCAAAAGATGAATACCTCATAATGGGTCAGTATGGCTTTGTCTTCCCATAAATTCTCTCTGTATATGGTTTTTTGTTTTGTAGTGTGTCTGAGATGGTAACAAACCACTGTGAGCTGTTTAAGAACGGTGCTTAACAAGAACTCATTATAGCATGCTTCTGTTTGAGCTGGGCAACATTGGACAATGGAAATGTAGTATCAAAGCACTGTGCATGGAGTAGATCAACCCTCTGCCCTACCGTCCAGCAAACGGGGCAAGGTGCTGAAACTCACGGGATTTTCTGAATGATAAAGATTGCTTTTCTTGGTCTTAATTGCAATCTCAGTATTTTGATGGTGGGTGACAAGATTGGACAGACAACTGAAGCAGAGACATACCATGCTGCTTTAAACAAAGAAACACACTTAATCAGTGGTGGGGATTGATCTGCAGTGTCTGACCAGAGTAACAGCTGCTGAGGCCTTGCCTCTGTCATTACATAGTGGTGGTGTTTTGAGTAGAGAAGCGAAGAGTATGCCAGGTAATGTTGAAAATACCGGTTGTGGTCTTGGGTATGGTACCTGTACATTTGAATGTATTTCTAAAACCTAAACCGGGACATGTGCTCTGAAGATGGACTTGCACTTGGTCTTTAAGGCAGGTACGAAAATACGTCTGTTTCTTTAACAACATGATTGTTTGGTGATTTATTTCATGAAAATGTGTGGGGTTTTTTTGGACACTCATCTGCTTCATAACTCTGTAGCCTTCTGTAAACCAAATGCAGTGATACTGCCAACATCTGTTGAATGGTTCACAATTGCATGCAGTTTTGTTGCATTTGTTATATACAAATGATGAGATGGGAGGATTGTATTCTAACAAAACATTCTATGCTAAAGGGCACCCTTGATTGTATTTTACCAGTCATTTGCTCACCAATACATCTCACCAAAGGAAAAGGGGTTTTCATTGATGTAACAGAAAATAGGCCATTTATTGCACATCATGCTGTTTAATTACAACACAAGGATGAAAGGGTTTTGCTGTCATAGTACTGGTAAAATGATACGTTGACAGCTGGTTTCATAAGCCTTGATTATCACTAATCTTGGACTACCTTACCTAGAATAACATTAGGTAGTCCAAGACAGGGTTGGCTGATTTCAATCAAGTCGATTTAAATCACTTAATTTAAAAAAATAAAAAAATCCTTGATTTAAATCAGTTTTTCATTTACTACCTATTTTGTATAGTTTCTCAAGGAAAAGACACAAAAAGTATGTTTTAAAAACCTTATTAACACAAACATCTTAAACTATTACTGTCTATAAACTAAACCTCTTAGGGCTGTATTCTGATCACAGCCCAAGTGCAAGTGCGAACAGCGTTTGCCCCCGATTCTGTGGCGCATAAATGGAGTGAAGACGAAAAAAAAAAAAATACTGCAATGAAATGGTATTCTAAAGACATGCCCTGCCCTGTTATAGAGCGCCTGCCCCACCATTAACATATTTGCCTAAGTGATTCTGATGACAGTGTAATGGGGTCCCAAATAAACAATTGAGCACTGCGTTAAGACCTGCTGAAACCAGGTTTATTTAGTGGTGCAATCAGTAACTTTAACAACTGAACACACTATAAAAAGCAAATCAGAGTGTTTGGACTGAAGCAGAAAGAGGAAATCAAAGAAAGAAAAGTAAAAGAAAAGAATGACTGGTATGAGTCGGGTATTTTTCTCTGGCGTACTCCATCGCTAAATTCTTGTAGTTCACATATTGTAGTTCACATTCAGAGGATGCCACAATGATAAATAATTTCATTTAAGATTGAGTGATTTAGTTTGGTATGTAACTATTCACAAACCACCATTTCCAACATCCTTAAATTTACAGTTTGGAGGGACTGTAGAGCTACAACTACGGTACTACAAAAACAAAAAATCCATAGTTTAAAAAAAAAAAAAAAAAAAAAGAAAAAACATTTTAAAAAATCAATTTAAAATAAAAAAAATCTGATTTAAATCAAATAAATCAGATTTTTCTGATTTAAAAAAAAAAAAAAAAAATTGCCAACCCTGGTCCAAGTGTAGTTCTAATCGGGGTCTGTGAAACCAGCCCTAAAACTAATACAGTAGTTCGTCACGTGTCCGCCCGTCACATATCTGCCATGATCAATCTCTTCAGCAACGTTAGTTTATTATTGAACAGAGAAGATTAGTTCAGAGATTGTAGATCCTACCAAAGTGTTCGTACCCTGTGTTGTATGTGATCCATGCACAGCCATTGCTGGTAATGTCATGTGAGCTGTTCAGTGTGTTGATATGTAAATAAATCCTGTTCGCCTGCAGGTTGTATCGGCTTCAACCTCCGTCTCGATCTCCTGCCAGTCACTCAGCAGCAAATGCACGCACCCACAAGGCAGACGGCTACCCTGTGTTTTTCTAAATGAGAGATTTAGGGGAGCGCCCTAATAAAAGCTGAATCTCAAAACAATAATTGTGTGAATATAGTAATTGTTACAGCTGTGTACAATGGGATTTAAAACAGGATTCATTTATCCGCCCTTACTCTAGTCCCACCGCAGTCGGATATGCGACGGATTACTGTATTTGTAATCTATTGTAAACCAAAACAGGGTACAAGGCCCTGTATCAAAAATGACAATTACCATCACCAAAGTTATGATATTTTGTTGATAATGTATAGATTTCCCAAAAATATTGTTTGTTTGATTTTTCTGTCTACTAGTTTTACCTTTTACAAAAATAAAAATATCACATTTTGTTCACTCCAAATACATCTTTTAGCAAGACTGTATAATTCCACAATTTGTGAAAACAATAACAATTTTACATATTAGATTTGTATGATGAAATTGACCTTTTATTAAAAACGTTTTTTTTTGTGTGTGTAAACCTCCTGTGTAATCTAAAAGCCCTCCTTACTGTTGTTGCTTTGTAATATCTTTGTATGAAGGATGTTGACGAGGCACATGTACTGTGTGGATTGCACTCAGTCACGACAAACCATTGACTCTGATCTGTTATCCAATATTTTAAATAAATATTGCAGTATTCCTGTACAAAGTATTGATTCATGAGTGATTTGTCTTTGTTTTCACATTCCAAGTCCTCACTACAGCTAAAAAAAAACTATTTCATTTAGATCTTTTATTTAACATCATGTAATCAAACAAACTACAAAATGAAATCGCAAAAGTCTATTGGAAGCTATAATAGTAGTACAGTATTTGACTTTATGAACCAACATTTGTTACTTCTATAGGGTGGTGCCAAACTTTTGTCCATAGCTGTAAACTTACAACACTAGTCCTTTTTATTCCAAAAGCATTCACATTTTGGGAATCCAGATTTTTATCTGTAACTTGATTTTTCTGCTTCTGCGTTGCTGTTGAATGTTTTGAACACTGATTGAACTATAACCTTAACTGCTGGTGCTCCAATGAATATATTCAAGTTTTATTTAGCAATTCTCATCAGATCCAGGTTTTTGAAATGGCCCTTCAAAGTGAAAGATGGTTGGTTCTTTTTCTTTCTATCACAGAGCAGGTGGCTCCTTTTTAAAACGTTACAGATTCTTGAACTGACAATGCTCTGTAATGCAAAAAAGCAGCGAACATCAGCACCTATTCATGTAAACCCAGACGCAATGCATACATTCAGTTTCTGAGAGTATATTAAATGCGTGTATCGATCGCTGGTGTGCAAACACTCCAGAGCACTGTGCTTTAACTGGGCCTCCCGCATTCAATCTTCATCTAAGTAATAGAAGAGAGTCTGACATCATATATAAGCTAAAACCAATTGTTTATGTATATTATCTGTAGTTTTGCATTTATTGTTAATATGACCTGTTTTCACCATTGTGGTGGTGGTGGGTATTGCTAGAAAAATAATAAATGATTTGTCTTCACATACCAGATGGTACAGCAAAGGGCTGAATTCCAAAATCCCCTTTAATGTGTATAGATCCAAAGCCAGGGATAATACACATGATCAGGCTGTTATTTTAGCCATCTCAGATAAACACGTCCAGTTCCAATGCATAACTGTGTTTCTCTTTTACTGAAGGACTCTGCTGGGTTATCTGCATTTACTGTACTCTGTCCCACAGGGCACAAAGCAAATAATTGCATGTCTGTACCTGTCAGCAACCTGGACTGTGCTCTTTTCTTTGTTAATGGGAGCTTTTGAGTGACATCTGTCATGTTGTGGAGATGTGCTGCATTCTCCCTGTGCTCCTTGAGCCATGTTACTTTCAGAAATCTCCCGATGAGGGCTGTAAAACAAAAAACAAAAAACAATACCTTATACCATTTAATTGTGGGTTAAAGTTCAACAACTGGTCCCATCCAGCTCAGTGTGAAGTCTGCAGCAGTTGTTGAATTGAAAAGACCACAGCAGCCCTTCTTTTATCACTTGCACAAGCCTTTGAAAGTGCTAGGAGCTGACATGGTGTGCAAGAAAAGGTCATAGGTTACACCCTTCAGCATGCTGTATTTGATGACACACTAAGCCATTGTAGTACCCCACTGTTGGCAGTGCAAACATTGGCCATCTGCTTTTTAATCATATGTACAGCTTCATAGTATTGATTCCTACTCCTAAATAAGTAAGTAAATAAATAATACAAGTTATATGGAAAAATGCAAAAGAATACCTGAATCTGAAATCTGATAGAAGGCTGAGGCCCATGCGATAGTCGCCACATGTTGTAGAAATCTGCTTTTGTAAGTCTTTAATAGAGCTGCTGTACCCATTAAAGATATAGTCCGCAAACAGCAGCTTATAACAAATGTACATCTGTGAATAAAGGTGTGGAAAGCCATTAGTGAACTGCAAGGTGTTCGGTGTACTTGCAGATACCTGGGGAAACAAAACAGAAAAGTTACCATCCCCTTTATCCCCTCTCTTGTCTGTCCACTGGATACATTTTCTTTAAGTTTCTTTAAAATTAATGAACACTGTCCTGTTGCTATGTAGCAACTTGATATCTAACCTCCGTTTGGGATTACTTGGTCAATATCATCAAAACATGAAGAGGTTTTCAAAATAAATAACTGGGAAAAAAAATGTTATCCTATACAATGTCTTGAGGCATATCTGAATTCCATTTCCAGCCACTTCAAACATCAACATGCAAATGTGGACTCTGTGGGGCACAACTGTATTAGTAACATCTGGACCATTTCCTGGAATCTGTTCAGCAGGGGAGTCTGTGTTGGCTGGTGTTGGTCAGAACATTTTACAGTGCCTTACAAAAAAACATATACTGAAAACTGTGATAACAATAATGTTTTGGGATTTCAATGGGTCTGCTTGTGATGTCTTCCAAGGTGAGGCATTATGGGTGGCTACTGTTACCATTGTGTGAATTGATTTGATTTCTGAGGCACAGGCTAATCAGTTTTCTGGGTATAATGGACATTGGCTCACACTAAACCTCTGGTATGGAAAACGGCATCACTTTCAAAAACCATGTAACAAAACATTTTGCTGAAAACGTGTTTTTAAAAAGGAAACCAGTGTTTATAATGTTTCAAAGATCTCTGGTGTTGCTTCAGTAAACCCTCACTGCTTCTGTTATGCCAAAAATTGTATTACTGAAAATAACTTAATGTAAGAGGTATTATTCAATATAACCTGCTATAAGAAAGAATATTAAATAATGAAATCCACATGTCCTGTGTTCAGCAGAGGACCTTTAAATTCAAAGTATGTCAATGAAATTCAACCCGGCAGCTGCAGTAGTTATACTTAAAATGTATGCTGGGCATCTATATGTTAGTACTGGAAGCTTACAGTTCTGCCATCTAGTCTATGGCCCGAAATGTACTAAGCATTTACTCCAGTGCTGCATTTGCACCATTTTTTGTTCTAAAATGGAGAAGTTATAATATTGCACAAAAGTTATTTAGAATTTGTTTCAAGGTATGGCCATGAACTAAAATGAGATGAGCTCTTTCGCAAGTAAGATCCAATGCAATAAAGAAGACCATTTACAGTATATAAGGTGTGTAGAAATGCTCTGTTCACCTACCAGAAACATACCAGGAGCCACATTGTGTCTTTGCAGCAGTACAGAACCCTGGGGACAGTTTGTGTCCCCGCTGTGGCGATATCATACTTCACCAGGCGGAACGAGTCGAGTCGACACTGGGGGCACAAGAGAAAATACAGCAGCCGCTAAGTGGTTTAACAGAATAATGTTAAATATAAACAAGGCTTCAATAGTCACTGTATCAGTCGCCTCAGCACTGAAAGCCAGTTGCAAGTTTGGAAAAAGTTTATGGAGGGTGTAACCACTTTTTCTGAGCACTTCCAACTAAACCTCATACAAAAATAAAGAGAGTGAAGGCTCGTAAGGCCATTTATTTTGTTCTGCAGGTTTTTATTGTACCAGATACAATTTCATCAATTTCCTTTACAAATCTTTTATTCTTTGAATATAAATAAACACTTACACAAACTGCACGTTCATTTACAGACACCTCTTCGAAAGTGATTACAATTATAAAGGGAAATAAGCAAGACTTTTACAGATCAATTCAACTTCTTGATCTTGTTTGGACAGTTTGTCACCAGCTGTTACAGGGCTTCCTAATCATTTGAACATTACTTCCTTATTTCATTGTTTCACCAGGACCAAAAAAAAGGGCAGTTTCTGAATTGTCACACGATTAAAACCTGTGGATTTTCCAATTGGCATTTAGCCTGGGATCTTGAAATGCAAATGCTTCACTTTTAAGGGGACAACAGTCAGCAGTTAAACAGAATTAACCCAAAAAAGCAATTTACAGTTAAAACCACTGTCAACAGCTCACGTCATAACTCTCTCATTACAAACTGCATTCTGCTACAGCAGGTTGTAATGGCTTATTTTAAAATATACCTCCCTGTATTCTTAAGTTAGTCACAACAAGAAATCCTCAAACAGATTAAAACAAGGAGATGGGTTGAGAAAAAAAAAATGTGATGAAAAATGTTCAGAAGTCTATTTTAATTATCTAAATACTGTCCTAGGTGTTTTTATCCCTTGAATTTCTTCTTTACCTCTTTATTAATATGTGCATTACTGCTGAGCCTCACTATCTGACTCACAAGCACAGTATTCTTATTTAGGCTCGTTGTCTCAGTACCTGTACACAAGGCATGCTTCTGTTTTTGTTTTTCTTCTCATACAGCTTCTCCAGTATGTCCACACTGAGGCTGCTCTGTGGGTTTGACGAGGAGACCACACACACCACCACGATCTGCTCGATGCCTGGCATCTGCCCTGTGGTGAAGGCGTCATACTCCAGGTCTGTCATGCAGGGGGTCTGATGGCTGCTGCACCTGCACCTCTTCTTCTCTCCTTTCCCCATCATCACACTTCTAAGAAGCACAGGGCAGGGGTTGTGGGAACTCAGCAGTGGCCTGTAGTTTTTGGGACTTTTGTGTATTACTGGCCTGGGGAGGAGATGAGAAATCAAGAGCTGTTTAAGACCCTCTGTTACCTAGTAAGTATTCATGATCTCCCACACGCTGGGTAAAGAGGATTGTGGTGTTCAGTCAGGCTGTGAGGTTAATACCCTTGCTTTAATTTGACAAGCTCAATGGGATTTTAAATTTCTTAAGCAGAAAGGATCTTCTTAGTAGACCACAGCAACACTATCAGCAGAGCTCCCCTTTCCCTCCAATGCCTTTATTTTTTCCTTACTTTTGGCTGAACATATTTTCTTCTATAAAGAGACCCCAGCTCTATAGTATATCAGGGTTGATTTGAGCAGCATGTTCTTAGGTAACATGTTCAGTACGAAACAAGTTAATGTCATGAATCTATTGAAAACTGCTTTAAAAAGACATTAGTTGGTTGATTCCTGTAAAGGGGAATCTTCTAAGTAATCCACCTCCTGGGGGCGATAGAGCTGATCACTCTAACCTATTTACTGTCCTTACCCTAATAGTACAGGGTTCTGGATCCTTGTTGTGAGGTTGCCTGTGATGACAGTGGGCTCCTCCTTCACATTCCCACTTACTGAAGAAAAAGTCCTATCACAGAGGGGATGAACACATTGACAGCTCAGAGCATACAAGTTAATATTACAGTAACCAAAGCGCTTGTGGCATTCAGTAGGATTCAAACAAGGATGATACACTTTAAAAACATTTTGATCATTTCAATTACAGCTAACAGAGGGTGGGTCTGTGTGCCAGGTAAAATATGTCATTCAAATGAATAGCAATTACAACATTTGTCCAGTGGGTACCAACCTATTACAAGAAAAAAGTATTGTATTTTAGACCTAATATGCAGATATTGGGATACACCTAGTACTGTAAGTACTTAACACCCTTTCTCCCAACTCCCCATCCAACAGGAACAAAAAGTAATGTGAATCACATATGGGTTGAATAGGTCTCTACATAGTTGGTTTCCCTGTTACCTCGATGACTGGGAGCTTCTGGGAGGGTCCCACAGGATATTCCGTCCAGGGGCTGAGAGGAAACGGAAGGGGCTTGCCTCAGGATTGTTGCTCTGTGGCTGGACTGCTTCAGTCTCCTTCCACTCCATATCAATGGGGACCAGTGAAGGTGACGCAGCTGAATTAGTTTTGCGTTTCAGGATGGTCCTTTGAGGTGTGCGAGACATCTTAGAAATATCTGGCGAACTGATTCCTAAGATCAAATCAGACAATGAATGGCTTCTAATATGAAAGAAAATAGTCATTAAAACAAGAATGCACTGGGATGTGATCAATTATTTAATGTAATTTAAAAAACATAAACCAAACTGCATATAAGTGCACTAATTAATTATTTCCTGAATGGCAGCTCATGTACTAAATTAACTATGTCATCTTACGGTACTTTACACTGAATAAAGCAAAACAATCTGTTTTGGCTTGCCAATAGCTAAACGATAGTGCTCCATCCAGTCATCCAATATATTCTTGAACTTTCGCTGAAGCTTCCTCAGTTCCTGTGTTGCCTTCACTCCCCACACATGACTTGGTCCTTCTTGGATTTCTAACATCTTCACAAGCGTGGAAAATTAATTTGAAGATTGTGTGGCTTCCTGTTATTTAAAAAAGAGCCGCAGTTCAAAATTCTCTTGTCTATTGTCTTCTGTTACTGTATGTTCTCTGTTTAGCATATAAAATAGATTATTGCAGTGAGCTGGTATTTGTATAGGTAAACATATGTAAAATTATAATATGCTGCTTGATTTGTAGGCACAGCTTTTTTCGTTAGTTTGGAGAGAATATAACCCTTGGATTACTTTTTAATTACGCCAATCGTGCAAATAATTAACCCTTTCTTGGAAAACATTACTATTAAGCCTATCAATATAAGGCAGTTCAATATACTGTAGAAATTAACGTTTTCAAAATAAAAAAGAGGTTCAGAATCTTATATATGTAGAAAAATGTCAGTTATCAGCATTATTTTCTGATACTCACAGATTTTTTTTGCCATGAATTGCTTTTGTGCTTCTATTTCCATCACTTTCTTTCTGTTTGCCTTTGAAAGCTCCTTAGATGCTTTCGATGAAAGCTTTTCCCCAGTTAATATAAAACCCTATAAAAAATGGTTTTGTGAAACTGTTGAGCCCAGCTATTTGGATCCTCACATCTCTATTATGGTGCCTTATAGATAGGTATTGTGAAACACTGCCCTTTGCTATTAGATAAAAGTGGTCGCTATCATGTGGTGTGGAATGTTGGATGGGATGTATAGATTTTCCTATTAACAGAAACAAGTAATTCTATCAGCACAAAGTAACTTTAAATAAAGACTAAGAATACAAACTAATTTATGTTTTTCTAATTAGATTGTATTTTTAACCTAATTAGATTCAGCGTCTTATCCTTATTATTAGATAAGATTACTGGTTGGTTGTTTTGAGTGAAATTATCTTCCTTAAACTACTAGAGTGGTCTGAAGCTATTCTAGACCTGTATTCAGGTCTGCAGTGTTGAAAGACCTAAAGTAACTTTTCTTGTAGAAATATAGATCTTCCAATATTTGTTGCTCTTCTAAATGGTCCAGTGGTCTATCTAGCCATGATCTGACACAGGCTATGTTTGCAACGACTTTTGGCACCCAGAATGGAAGATTATTGTTCTAGAATGTTGATGTCATATTCATATACATCGTACTATAGTGCCAGTTTGGTGCAATTAACATCATTCCATAGGTCCAAATGGGTCAAATTCAAGGGACAAATCGAAGAAGCATCATCTTCTGAGACAGAAATGTCCTGTAAATCCAGTTGCAAAATCTTGTGTTATTGCACAAACAAATAACGCAAGGTATAGAAATAAATAAATCCAACCAGGGAAAGGGCAGAGCTACCACATGATTGTCAAAAGTATATTCTTAGGAACTTCACAACAGACTTCTCAAAACAGGCTAATCTATTTATACTGGAGGTTTTTTTTAATAAATATAAATTACAAATATAGTACAAAGTTAAGAAATACATACCTCCAGACTTCAATCAATAAAGCCTTAGATTGTGGTTCTTAAGCTTATGCCAATGTGGCTAAAATGACCTAAACTTACTGTAAAGCATACGCAGGAGGCTTAACTAGTATAGTAAGCAAGCATCAAGTAATTATACTGACACTACAGCTTTAAGTTCCCAAACTTCATGTACAACTCACCAGCTCGTCAGGCCCTGGAGGGATTACGTTTGTAAGTGGAGAGAGGGACACTTGCACACTCTCCTGCTGCCACCTATAGGATAGATTGATTGAGGTCGGGCTCACAACTCAAACACTAATAAAGTCATTCACCTGCAAAAAAGGAAAAGGCACCTATTTCAACTTCCATAGCATTAAACCTATCTGTGTGAAACACAAAACCTCACTCCAACCCTGACAGTAATCTTATTCACAATGAGTGAGACTGACACGATCAGTGACCACATTTTGAACGAATAAAAACAAGGAAATTATTATTTATTGACATAAAATAGTATGATAAAATTCTAAACTATTTTTTGTATCCAGCAGTGTTACAGAGGCCATTTCTGAACAAGATCAGGTACCACCCAGTAGATCTGCTATTCCAAAGTCCTGTTACCTCTCGAAAAGTATGTCTGCATGTGCCATATTCAGGATGCTCTGTTGCATTGTCCATTACTACACAAACAGTATATCAGATAACTGATAAAGATATGTCACCTCATCCTAAATTATCACTCTTAGAACAAACTCACACCCATACTGTTGCATGTCTGTAGTTTCATTGTGTCACTTGCTTTAACAGTGTTTCTTGTTTCTTTCAAGCTATTAACACTAATGACACAAAATAAAATGGAATGCTTATACCTGTATCAGAACTGTTTCATTCAGTTTCACTCCCTGTGCCCAATTCCATTCTTTCGTGACTGTGCCTTCCTCATCAGTCAGTAGGCCCCTGTCTTGATCAAGCAATAGTTGCTGAAACAGGAATTACAAATAAAAAAGCATTATTAAAGACCACACTTTGAAAATAATCAGGTAAGCATGCAGTTCAAGGTCTGGTTTCTGTTGAAGTGCACAGGAAAGGTAAACTGTGGACGGATGTAGCAACAATAACATTTTAGTATCCCAACAGTATTTACCTGCCTGGATGGCAAACACTGGCGTGTCCAAAGGGTGTGAAAGTAGCAAGTGTGTAAGGATCTGGTGAGTCACTGAACACATTAGTGTAAAATCCACCACAGGGCAGGCCTGAGCAATGCGACCTGAAGGGTAGCTGAATGTTAAGGAGTGCTTACACAGGTACCACAGTCTATACACAATACACAAATACACGCTTTCCTAGATAAAGTCAGACTTCTTACCAGTATTTTCTTGTTTTTTAAAGAAAAAGAAAAAGGAATTGTGCACCGTCTTTGGTGTAGCCAGCGAAAGAGCAACACAGGGTAGCTAGAAATGTAAACGATACTGGGAAACAAGTTTGAACATGCAAGGAACTGACATATTGTTGAACTTGATACTTAAAGGCAAATTTAACCTTTAAATTTACAGATAAAAATGAATACATTCTACTCAATAAAAGTGTTATTCATTGATTTATTTAGGTGAGCTGTTTTTTTCTTCACCTGGGTTGAAGATGTTTAAATGCCTTCCCTCATGTCCGAGCACGACAGAATAAAACGGCTCATTAATGATACATACATGGGCACCTGAGCGAGTCACAGTTTCTCCACAGCTCAGACACAAAGTGCCTTCCATTCAGGGTCCTGGGGTTTAGATTCCTCCTGCTGAACAATCCAACCTAGTCAAAAACAGCACACACAGAGATATGGATTCAAATGCAACTGGGACTGAAATCATTCTTCCACAATTTAGCAGTCTGAGTCAATGCATGTTTTCTACCAGCCTAACACATCTGAGCTTAGCCACACTTGGAATCACATGCTTAGGTGTGACTATTAAAGCTTATAGTAAACCCTGACATTGCTTGAACAGCAATGCTATTTCTATTACTTAATATGTAAATAATTATTTGAAACTCTGGACCATAATAAATGAATATGTTGTGTTTAGAAGCTACACTTTGAGACCCAGCATTTTCGCGGTCTCAAATAGTGAATAATGATGGTGCTTTCGTCCATCTGCACAAAACACATATATATATATATATATATATATATATATATATATATATATATATATATTATTATTATTATTATTTATTTCTTAGCAGACGCCCTTATCCAGGTGTTACATCAATATATATATATATATATATATATATATATATATATATATATATATATATATATATATATATTGATGTTTGTGATTAATTGATTTTATATCGAATAAATGACAGCAGACAAAACACACTGCTGTTGAAACCTATCAGTCCTCAGATGACCCCTTTGGTGAATACTTCAATTAAACATAGTACTGTGGCATGTTAAACTGGGTCAGTAAGGTATAGGTAGAGCGTTTTGACTTATCAACTTGAAATTGATCCCACAGATACTCAATTGAATTATTATTCTGTGATTGTCTTGGTGGATGGCTGCATTGTCATTTTATGGGATGCCCAGGCTGTCTTCTGTAGACTAGCATGGGGTGGACTTGACCAGAAACAATATTCACCCATCACAAACATACAAGGGTACTGCTAGGATCAATCTGTGCATATATGTACATTTAAAGCAAGAGTTATGCAAGGATGATACAATGATAAGGAAGGATTCCAGCTATGCCTTGTACAAAATCCAGGGTTATGATTGGGTGATCCAGGGTAAGTTTAGTGATAAGGGATGCAAGAAAACACAAGACTGCAAGGTGAATGGAATCCTCCTGTTTATCATTGCATTCCAGCTTGCATTATCTTTATTGCTTGTCTTGATCTGAACTTTATTATGTTTGTATTGGTTGCTGGCAATGTAGTCTGCACAAGATGATACCAGTAAGTATGATCTGAGCTCTTTAAAGATGATGGATCTGGTGCCCTGAAATCTTACAGTATTCTTCCCTACAATACAAACAATAGCTTGGCTTACTGAACTGTACGTGCATTCTCACCTGTCAAAATCTGATCTCACCAAATAGTTTCAGACTTAAAGAGAAAGAGAGAAAGACTTTCATTCACATTTATAGTGTGAAACAATATTTGACTACTAACTTAAATGAGAAGCTTTTATTTATTTATTTTTTTCAGGTGGGGACTTTATATACTCAGATATCCAAATCATTATCCTTCTGCCCAGCCAATACTTACAGGCCTATCATCTTTTCATTAGGTGTAACGGTCTGGCACCCAACCTGATATGTCGGTCCAAAAATATCTTGTATTGCTGCGTATATACCCGGGGTATTTCCAAACAAGTCTGTGGAGGCCAGGCAGGCCCCAATTGATTCCCAGCAGTCTTTGCGCTTCCTCTCTCGCTGTGTTCCATCATGGCGGACGTGGTGCGGCAACAGGAGCAAGAGAAAAAATCTGAGCAAGAGAAACACCTGAACGGGGAGCTGGAACCCGAAGATAAGGAAGAGGCAGATACGACAGAGGAAGCAGCAAAGAAGAAGAAGAAAAAGAAGAAGAAAAACAAGTCTGCTGCTTCTGGTAAGAGTAAAAATATTGATAATCAGGCCACGATTATACAGCACGTTGCTGCATATCAGGTCAGTGTGCTGATGAAACATCCAGATTATGGGAAAAGGCCACATGAAAACACGCCTTGCAAAAAAAAAAACAAAAAAAAAACAAAACGGACGGTTTCTTTTCCATATTAAAACGCAAAGCACGAATCGGCTCACTTGTGCTATATATTTTTTTCTTGTAAACTTTATTTTATTTTTGAAAGTTTGTATTTTATTTTTACTTTTAGTTGCGGCATTTAAGCTTACAACATGTAGTACTTCTGTACAGCAGTACGCTTGTGTGTATTGACGTCGGTTGTATTGCTTGATTGCTGCAGTGAAGCGTGTTTTTTAATGAACACAAATATAAATTGAAAAAAAACCCCATTTACATCACATTATACGATTACTTACATACATGTATATTTTCATATAACTTATTTAATTGTTTTTGATACAGGTTCAGAATTATAAACGCATACTAGCTTTTAAGAAAGTAAATGTGTGTTGTACACCCAAAGATGCACATGTTATAAACTACCTTTAGAAAATTAAAACAAGTAGCAGTTTCACTTTTTAAAATCTTTCAGCAGGAAATAATGAAAATGAGAGTAATGCCAATGCTGCTGGTTTTGACAAAGTGACAGATCCACTGGAGAAACAAGCCCTGGAAGACAAAGAGAAGGATGAGGAAGGAGAGGAAGGCAAGTGGACACTTAAGCACTTAATAGCTGTTGTATTTAAGATGTGTATTTAGTGACTTCATTTAGTATTTCAGCTGCAGAAATTGCCATTTTTTGTCCCTTGTTAGGGTATGATAATTGTTGTAGGCTGACTGGCTGAAAAAAATGTATAATGTACTTTTTTTTTTAAATCCCCTGGTCTGCAGTGCATGCAGATTTGGGTTGTCATGTGATCCACTAGACCTGCATGCTGTGTGTGTGTGTGTGAGAGTATTATGAACTGTCTGGTAACAATCATGTGAAAGCAGAAAGATCTGTGACAAGAGAGTTATGATAGTGGGTGCCCATGCAACTGGCTTGTCTTAAAGTAGTTGGACAGTTTCCCAGGTGTTTCTGAAATGGCAATGTTTGCCGAAAACAACCACTGGGAGGCACAGCTTTGTTTCCAAGTGGGGCATCATAACCCATCATGACTTAACTGCAGATGTGTGCAATACATTACGATTTCTTTGGTAGCGGGTCACTCAAATGTTTTGGCTAGTCAGGTGTGCAGCAATAGCCAAATGTTTTGCATCACTTAGAATTTTAGGATTTAGACATAAAAAACAACGTATATTAACATAATTGATCATAATCTTTTATTTAACATACAACCAAAAAAACTACAAAGTGATATTGCAAGTGTCTAACAGAAACCACAATAGTAGTACAGTATTTCATGTTATATTTCAAAATGTCACATTTTTCTATTTGTCTGTTTTTATTAAGTACATGGAAAGCTACAAAGTGGTATGTAATTAAATATGTTAATGTAACATTATTCAGCAGATTTCGTTTGACTTTATGAAGCTTGATTAGTTAATTCTGTAGGATGATGCAATTGTTTTGGCCAGTCAGTGCAGTTTAATTTCCCTTATTATTATTGATTCACTTTCAATAAATATGTCTAGACCCTCAATCATCAAATTTGATAAAATGGTAGATTCTTAATTTCCAGTCACAGATAATTGTAGTTATATATTTTACAGATGGAGATGAAGGAGAAAATTCTGCTGGGAAGAAGAAAAAGAAGAAGAAAAAGAAAAAAGGATGTAAGTAATGTTTTTTGGCCTTATTGGTTCATTGCAAACTTCACTTTTAATATTACTCTGCTCTTTATGCACACAAAGTATTTGAAAAATTACAGAGACTGTTTGACTGCTGGATAGATAGTTAGGGGTGTGCAATTCATATCGCCCGACGCTCGGGACAATAAGATTTGTGTCGGGGACAACAAGTTTTACCATTCTACTTTGCCCGTCGGACAAGTACTTCATATGCATGAAAATTAAAAAAAATAAAATAAATCTCAAAGCAAAAGTATGTACAGAGTACACAAATATCTATCTATCTATATATATATATATATATATATATATATATATCCTTTTACTTCAGAAGCCCTCAGTCACACACAGTAACAAACATACTTAAATCAATGTAACAATACTATTAAATTGCCTTTGTCTGCAATAGGAGTCCCGTAAAGTTTGACCGCCAGCTCAAGGAAGAATATTTAACATAATAAACTACAAAACCTTAACTATTTTATATGTAATGGTTTACCAATTTATTTATTTATTTATTTAAAAGCTACTTAAATGTGGTGGTTGGCAGTAGGTTTGTAAAGCTATAGATTGACTTAATTATTTTTAATACAACTTTGATATTACTAACATAGCATTGCAGTCTTAATAAACTGCTACCTTCTCTGAATTCTGATTCAACACTCTGAGTACCCTCAGTCTCCCACTGAAATGCCCACTAACAGAATTACTTCTCTTTATCAAATGGCCACATAGGAAACCAAAACGTATTAAACAAGCGTCATCACCGTTCTTCTGGGTAATGTAGTTTAGAAACCAATCCTTCAGCCCTTCCGCTCTGGTGAACGTTCAATCTGTTTGAATGTAAAAAAATGTTATAAAATGTACTAATTCATTTAGTGATCTCCTACTTAAGTCTGACATAGTTTGAATTTTTTTTAGTTTATTATTATTTTATTATAAAAATTAGATTAGCTCAGTTTTGTTTGGACTAAATTATGTTTTCTTTATTTGATTTCCTGAAGCAAAAAATTATTATTAACCACCAATTAATTGTGTTCATTCTTTAATAAAAGCAAACTCATAAGTGATATTCTATTTGTGTGTGTTCTGTGGGATGGTGAGGGGGCAAGTAGATTTTTAAGAAGGACAAGTAGATTTAACTAGCATTTTGTCCCTTGGACAAGAATTATTATTTTTTAATTGCATATAGTCATTGCTGCACAGTCCTCTTGTCCATTGTGATTATTACTGCATTTATTGGCCACAGCTCATGCCAAACTGTTGAGGACTGTGTCAAGTCAGTGTGTTCTGACCAATGTGGACAGAATTACATGAATCAGTTATTGTAGTAGTTTTACACTTTGTTTAGTACAAAGCCTATGTAAACATGTGCTAGGCATGTACTAAATAGCATCATGCTAAAGCCTAGAGGCTAAGACTACAAAACCTTATTTCAGTTTGTAGGCACATTAACACTGTGAGTTAAGATGATTTTTTTTTTTTGTTTGTTATTATGCTGATTACTAGTAATTTAGGTTAACAACATCTCTTGATGTGGTGTAAACAAGTGACACTGTTAGGGCAGTGAAATGAAATCTGTATAACTGGAAAGAATAAATGGGATGCACTGTTTCCAGGTACCAGTGTAAATAGGAATCGGACGAGAAATCCTTAAATAAATTATTGGGTATGAAACATGGGCTTGAACATGCACCAGCTTGCTTCCCGACTACAGTCTACCACACTTAAGTGTATAATAATAATAATAATGATAATAAACTTTATTTTGTATAGCGCCCTTAAAAGCAATCATCTCAGGGCGCGTCACAATTAATAGTACAGAAATAAAATAAAAAGATTATACATAGAAAAGCACAAGGAAATAAAACATTGTTTATTGTTTAAGTATATATACCGCCTAAGTGTATTAAATTCCAAAACCATTACCAATGCTACATTATTAAATGTAGCCTGTTTAATTGTAATATTGTAAGTGTATAGTTCCGTTTTACTGTATAGCTACTTTTTATTAAGGGTGTAACTATTCATCGAATATCGATGCATCGCGATCTTTTATAAAACAATCCGATCCACGGATTATGTATCGCGATACAGCAATAAACATGCCAAATTATGTTTTCATTTGTAAACCGCCACATGTATTGATCAGCAAATCAAAAGAAAGGGGTTAGTTCCATTATCCAATAGTTGAACGTAAATTGTAAGGGGAGGGATTGAACTTCACTGCCTGCTTGTTTCTGAGGGCGGAGACATTTTCAGGAAGTACGCGGAAACAAAATGCATGACACAATAACTTGTTTACAGATTAGGAAAAGAATGGAGACACACTGTAAATCTGTATTTGATGTATAGTTTTATAAGTTTAGTCATTAGAACATTTATTTTGTATTGTGTGTTTTAATATGTGTGTTTTTTCAACATTTATAAATATCAAGAAACAAGTGGATATAAGCAGATACTATTTCATGAACTTAATCTATGGTACACTTTATTTTCCTTATTACAGTACTGATAATAATGGAATAAATAACTATTTTATTTGTAAATATTTAGAAAATTAGTGAGAGATGTCCATTGTTGCTTATAGAGACCCTGAAAATAAACATGTCCTTGCAATCACTCAGGTGAAACGACGTCTTAATTTGCCCAAATATTTTTCAACAAAACATTCAGGAAGTATCAAGGTCCCTCGAGTCATAGAATAACACGGTTTTATACATGTATCTCCAAACAGAATACATTAAAAAAAAAAAAAAAAAGTTAAAAAAAATAATAGTAAAAAAATATATATCGTATTGAAAAAAATGCAAAAAGTGTGAAGTACTTTTCCAAAATGTTCTTTAAAAAATGACACAAATTCTAAGATGCTACTGTAAAAAATATATTGTTAGTGGTTTTTATAGGAAGAGAGTCAACATCCAAAAAAAAAAATGGTCCTGGAGGAGCATCCGACTGAAAAACGCTTAGTCCTAAAGGGTGAATACACAAAGTGAAACTTTGTCTGCCAACAGTCGTTTCAAGATAGGAGTTGTATAACGCTGAACAAGACGGATATTTAAATTTTTTTTTGCTTGTTTTCCTCTCGGGCAGTTTCATTTAGGAGTCTACAGATTCATTAAACCTGTGTGTTGGGTTATTAGAGAGTTATCCTGTATTTGGCCTGTGGGAGTAAAAGATATAGCCCAATCCTTTAAAATTGGAAGCCTGTTGAGATATATATAGCCTTAAACTGTTGTTCTAAATATTATCCTTTGAACATCAAAATGCAACTCAATATATTAGACCTGCTTCTGTTTTATATATAGGGATACGAAAGTGTAAAAAGTGTTAACTTAAGTTCAAAAACTGACAAGCTCATGCAGCTGCTGTAAATGTTATAAATCTTTTTGTCTGAAGCAAATTGAACACTGTTAATTATTTACTCCTTGCAGCAAAGGTTCAGACTGATCCACCTTCAGTTCCAATCTGTGACCTCTACCCAAGTGGAGTCTTTACAAAGGGACAAGAATGTGAATATCCATCTACGCAAGACGGGTAAGCTACGTGCAGCTTGCATTGCAGTGAAGTACAGTAGTTTTAATGCAACACACAGTATGTTTCATTGTATTTCTTCTCCTTTGCAGACGAAGTGCTGCCTGGCGCATGACCAATGAGGAAAAGAAAGTATTGGATAAAGCCAATGAAGAGGTTTGGAATGATTTCAGACAAGCAGCTGAGGCTCATAGACAAGTAAGGAAGTACGTCTCAAGCTGGATCAAACCTGGAATGACCATGATTGAGATCTGGTAAGTTTAAATGTATCTCAAAAGACATCTCAAGTTGTCTTTCTGTGATTTTTTTTAAAAATTTTTATTCTTACATTTCTACATTATTGGTGCACACCCCTTGCCTGTATCTAGCTAAGGACATTCTACACACAATATATTGAGTGCACCACAATCTGTATTTACAGTGTTCTTTTGTTTAGTCAGCAAATGACCTGTCTTTTACTAGTTGTAACAAAACTCTTTCAGTGAAAAGCTGGAAGACTGTTCCAGAAAACTGATCAAAGAGAATGGTTTACATGCAGGCCTGGCATTTCCAACAGGCTGTTCTCTGAATAACTGTGCCGCTCACTATACGCCCAATGCTGGAGACCCGACAGTTCTGCAGTATGATGATGTCTGTAAAATAGACTTCGGAACGCACATCAATGGTTAGTTGCAAACCTGTCATTGAAACATAGCACGTACAGATCAAGCATTTGCAATGCTAATCTTGGTAATCCCATTGTTTTTTGTCAACAGGTCGCATCATTGATTGTGCTTTTACTGTAACGTTCAATCCAAAGTATGATAAGCTTCTTGAAGCTGTGAAAGATGCCACCAATACTGGAATCAAGGTATTTAAAATTACTCTCTGCCATATTTCTGTGTCTTGTTCCTTTTGATTTTACATTTTATTTATTTTTAAAAAATATTACATTGTTGCTCTTGTACTTGCAGAAATAAATAAAATAACCATGTAAAATTCAATCCCCTAAACACACTTGTAATTTCTCCAGTACATTTTGTTTTGATTTTGTTTATCGTTCTAGTGCGCTGGGATAGATGTCCGCCTTTGTGATGTTGGTGAAGCGATACAGGAAGTCATGGAATCCTATGAGGTTGAACTTGATGGCAAAACATATCAAGGTGGGCTGCTTTTTTTTGTGCTGGTTTAGCTGCATTGGAGGTCCTCTCTGTCCATTGAGATGGAATATCTTAAGCAATGGTGAGCTTTCCTCTTATTATTCTGGTAACAGTTTCAGCTACTCCACTCATTTTCCTTGTGTCCAAGCCGGCCACAAATTTGAAATGCTGTAACTGGCCATTCCACTTTCAGTATATAAATACTGTTAAGACTTTATCTGTATTTATTGAACGATCATGCTATTGTGGTTTAATAGGTTAATTAGTGGGAAAAAAGACAAATCATGAAATAAATTATTTGCCAAGTAATAAACACTCTTCCATATTTGCTATAGGTTTATGTTGAATTTGCTGTCTTTTCTTACAGTGAAGCCAATACGTAACTTAAATGGCCACTCCATTGGACAGTACAGGATACATGCTGGCAAAACTGTTCCCATTGTCAAAGGAGGAGAAGCAACACGAATGGAGGTAGGTTGATTTTATTCAATCTGGTATTTTAAGTACACCACCATAAAACATACTTAATTGCCATTGGTGCATAGTCTGAGTGATTTATTTTGAAATACATATTTGAATAGGAATAAGCTTTTTCTAAGTAACATGGAGAAAGCAAAAAAGGAGTGTCCAGTTTGTGACCCATTTATTAAAATACATAAACATTAAAAAACATTAAGATGATTTAAACATGCATTTATATCAAAAACTGCTAAATTGCGTAATACACTGCATAATACACTTCAGATTAGTAGTTGTCTATATAAAAAAAAAACAAGCAGTCGGCATACTACAATATGGAAATATTCTAGGTGGAATACAGCTTCATGCAATACTCTAATGCTAATCTGACTTGGGTGTCATACATTTTTAGCTGCATGCTGGAAGACTTACTGATAGACTTCTTGGGTGTTTATCAGAGTGCAATTGCAAGGTGTCCTCAGTATTGTTAAATCTTTAGCTGCCAGATGCAAAGGTATACAACCAATAATGTCTGTGGCTTTAAACAATTACCATTCTTAAAATAGAGCAACAGCTGTTCCTATTTCCACATTTAATATCTATGATTTTTGGAAACTAATTGAGTAATTCAAAGTATGTAGCTCTAAGTAATGTGTGCTTTGCCCCCAACATATAAGTTGTTTAGGACTAATGAAACCAAGAGAGGCTTTGAGTTGCTTGTGTTGCAGACTCTTGTATACCTTTTAATATGAAAAGCTGAAGGAAAAAATGTCTGAATTCTGTTTTTTTTGTCAACACTTTAAGGTTTTTAATATATACTTTTTTTTTTTTAAAGGAAGGAGAAGTTTATGCCATAGAGACTTTTGGCAGCACAGGAAAGGGGGTCGTTCATGATGACATGGAGTGTTCGCATTACATGAAGAATTTTGATGTTGGACATGTGCCAATCAGGTTAATTATTTTTCATTACTTTTTTTCTTTTTCTTTTATTTTTTACATTATTTTCCAAGTGGCTTTGTTTTCTATACTAGATAATGCTGTTGAGTGTTGAGTTTACACCAAATATTATAATATACATGTGCAACACAAACCACTGTATAACCACTAAATAATAGTATTCATTTTTATTTTTTTAATGGTATAATACACCTGGTGTAGGTTTCAAAGTAGAGTAGATATTTTGGTCTTTATTATCTATGTTGTACAGAAGACTGTGGAACCTTGTTACAGTTCCTTCCTGTGATATGTAGCATATGTATTGTAAATCCATACATACATAGGAAAGAAATGTTAATGTTTTATAGTCTTTCATTTAATGTTTATTTTCATCTTTTGTCTTCCAGGCTACCCAGGGCTAAACACATGCTGAATGTAGTCAATGAACATTTTGGCACGCTGGCTTTTTGCCGCAGATGGTTGGATCGCCTGGGAGAGACAAAATACTTAATGGCTCTGAAGAACCTTTGTGACTTGGGTATAGTGGATCCATACCCTCCACTCTGTGACACTAAAGGCTCCTACACAGCACAGTTTGAGCACACCATCCTGTTACGCCCCACTTGCAAAGAAGTAGTGAGCCGCGGAGATGATTATTAAGCTCTGCAATTTCTTTTGTTTCTTTTTTTTTCCCTGGCAAGCTTTATCCTTTCTCACTTTGCTTTGGCAGAAACTAATTAATCAATTAATCTGAAGCTCCGTGTCTGTCTAAGCAGGGGACTTGTATCAGATCTGCCATGTTTTGAAATGGATGGCAAATAATTGAAAACAACGTTAGTTTGTCACCTTTTGTATATTTGTTCTTTATTTTAAAGCTTTCTTAATCTAGAAATGATGAATGTATGCACATTCTTTTGCTGATTATAACACCTATATCCAGTGTAGGATTGCCTTTTGAATTTTCCTGAAAGTTTTTTTTTTTTTTTTTTTTTTGTAAAAATAAAGATGAAACTCAAATCTGATTACTGTTTCAGTATTAATTTTCAATGTGTTAATTCTTCTGATTCTGTCTATTCATCATCTTTCTCCTTCCTTGCTTACTTTTAGAACAGAGCATTGTAATTTGTGGTCTTTCTGATTTTAATAGGGCAAGTTAAACTTTTTAAATGATTTAATCTTGATTTATATTGATCAGTAATTCCACAATCCTTGTCACAACTTCCATCCCGCTGGGAAAGCATCCACAAATGCCAGAACCAAGTAAGGTGTTAAGGATATTTATGTAGGTAGTAAGGAACGTGTTCTGAACTGTACATGCTTTCACACACACTACTTGATTATTTTTTGTTTAGTTTTTTTACTCCCAATATAATTAATTTGGTACCGAAACTACTTTTGGGAGCAGCAGCCAGAATTACATGCAGTCTTGTTACTAATTTCCTCAAGTGTGAAGATGAACAGACTTGATTCTGGCCCAGGTGATTGCTCGCGCAAGTATTAACTTAGTGTGAAAACAGTATAGGGTTTCTATAGATAGCCTCACTACTGCATAACTGATATTTGAAAACTAAAGATGGTAACAAACTACACTACTGTTTGTTTACTATTTTCAATCTTGGCTAGAATAATGAATAAATAACTGAAAATGGAGCATGACCACAAACCCCATGCACATATCATTTAAGTTGACACCAATTTGTCCATGGAAATTATAAATTTAGAAATTATAAATTTCCATTGGGGTATGTCAACCTTTGATTACAACTGTATGCCCTTTACATTATGCAGTAGGCTATGTCAAACAGTTCATAGCTCCTGAAGACAAACTTGCACGAGTCTTCATGATAAGGAGTAAAAATTGAGTCACGTGTGTCTCAAGTGATTTGAGTTATTATTGGGACCGACACATTGATGAACGAACCTTTTGTTTTCAGAAAGTGGGTGCAACTGCAACACAAAATGATGCCTCACCTACTGAAATGATATTGCAAAGACAGAGAAATTACAAGAGAAAATCAAATGAGGCTACCACAATCTCTTACAAGTATTAAGCACACTCGTGCTCACCAGATACTAACCTTTTTGTAATTCTCACCATGTCCCTTTAGGGGTTCATAACACCTATCATAACTTTTTATTCATGTTTGCTTACTTAATAACTTAATAAAAATATTAAGCAAGTGTATACGTGATGTAAATAAACTGCATATTACATGTAGGTCCCATTTAAAAGTATTTTAGAACAATTGCCTAGGCACAAGAAGGCTATACAGTAACCATGGAACACAAATGTCTGGTATTAAATTAAGCAAAATAAAATGAGCCAGAATGCAAAGAACTTGTTTTTATTTTTTATGTTATTTTTTGTAAAAACGTTCTCAGTTTATTGAGGTAAAGTTATCTAAAATTGAGGTAACAATTTGCATAGTATTACTTCCAAAGATTTACATAAGAAAAAAAAAAAACAATATACTACAGAACACTGAATTTTTACAAACATCTTAAAAACAAAACAAAACCAAAAATACCCATTGCAACAGTGCTGTGCTCGACTATTTTGCCTATTTTAAATATGACTGTAGAAAAGTATAAACCAAAATGTTGAACTGGTTAACTCAGCTGAGCTAAATGTTTCCAATAGGGGTTTGCTAAACATTCAGATTTGGGTTTCCCTTTAAGATGTTTTGGTATTCCAAATTAGAAACCTATAAAATTGCAAAACATTGTCATATTTTCAATAGTATTCTGACATAGTGTTTTGAATTAATTATGTAACCTGTTCTCATTCTATCTAATTTTAGTTAAGGCTGCAATACAGATTTCAGATCAATATAGTGAAGAAAAAAAAAAAAAAGATTAAAATAAAATCGCTTATCTATAATACATTTAAAATGGATAGGTGAAGTCATTTTGATTCAGAGCTTTCATTCTGAAAATGGCTCTATTTTGCAATTAACAAACTTTTTTGATGAGAATAAAAACAAAAAATAAATCCTGGAGGGTCAAAGACCAATCTGAATACCTGGCAAGCCCTGTGCATTCGTACACTGCAATCTCCTAAATAGATTAGTACACCACTTTCCCTGAAGACATATCAAAGACAGCAAAACAAACGAGAATTCACATCTACAAATCTACATGTACATCAAGACACTTGCATTACTAAACTAACTACCTCTCAGAACTGTTTTTATGTTGCATTACCCAGAGCTTTGGTTACCAAAATAAAAAAATAATAATAAAGGGAATACCTTGTGTTTCAAAAATGATTACACTTATGAAGCGTGTGATGCTAAAGCATTTATATCCCCAATATGAAAATATAGATATTTTGCATTGTGTATTCCTGTAGTACATTACAGCAAAACCAGTTTCTGCTTCATGGGAAAAGCTGCTCAAGTATACCACAGGTTTTAGAATAACCTTTTACTGCCCAGGGTATGTTCCCATCCCCATTTAATGCCTATTTTCTTAATGTCAAATATATTGGTCATTAAGCAGCAAAGGGATCAAATTACTTAAAATATTTCAGACCTGTTCTGAGAAAACAGCCAAAGCATAGGGACAGAGTAATTATAGGAGTTATCCTGCCTGTAATAACTTTCACTTGTATGTGTTCAATGTATTAATTACACAGAAAACACCCAGGTAACTATGCAGGGGTTTGGCATGAGTCTGACTGCTGGCACATTATCATTTTTATAGCACATTTTATAAAGGCAATTTGAAACCCAGGACTAGTTGCAGGACTTCCTTATATTTTGACTGGGTACTGAACAATTCACGAAAGATTATTCATATTCGTGTGTCCCCCCCTTCCCCCCCAGTAGGGGAAATTCCTATAATGAAAAAAAACCTTACCTGATTGTTAACTAATATTAACAAATATTCTGGGAACATTCTACAGGAAGTCCACAGTAACTGAGATTGTTCAGTTGAAAGGCAAGTATCTAGATATGTATTCATTCTCAGAACAGTATTTTAAAATGAATACTTTCTGAAAGATCATAGCAAAAGAGACTACAGAATTTCCTCATGGCAGTTCAACTTGTTTAAAATGCTTGAACAGTTGCCACATACATGCAGTTGAGTTATTTTGATCAATTTAAATCAATTACAGCTGTATATACACTATTATTCTTAACAAAATGCAGTTTACAAACATTGTATTACAAAACATTATAAACAAAATGTACATTAATTCACAAAAGGAGGAACCTTAAACTAGTATTGTATTCAATACTTTGTATCAATACTTCATAGTCACAAAGAAAAGTCTAAACAGTGTACAAAGACTAAATGGGCCTGATTTTCCCTGTGTGCAAACTGCCAAGCTTATTCATGTGGGCAGTTTGCCCACCAAGGAAAATACAGCCCAATGTCTTTGGATGTGCTGATGTTTTTAAGTGAAGGGTTACCCTTTTCAATGCCATGCTGGTGTTCAGCTGCTGGAGGATTACTCTGGTGAGGCATTGTTTAAAGAGATGGTCCTTTCTCCTGAGAAACACGCTGGGTATAAAAGAGTATGTAGGCCTGTGCCTTACACACTTCCTCCACAGTGCAGATGTTTAACTTGGAATCATTACAATGCACCCAAAACCCTGTGGGAAAAGCACAATTTAAAAAAAAAAAAAAGATTTTTTAAAGGATTTTGAATCTCAGGTCAAATCAATTTATTGTAAAGTCATTAAACCTATAATTCAGGCTAAATTAAAAATAAATAAAAAGCATTCAATTCCCTAAATACATTGGTACAGGATATCCATGTCTATAAACCACTCTTTTTTTTACCTCTAGTCTGTACCTCAATTTGTTTAATAGATTAAAATGCAGGCAAGCAGTCTGTTTGTTTTAATTCCAGGTATATACATTCCCTATTTACACAGGATTCATAAGGATATTCAACAATTCAAGGCACAGCCCTGAGACAGTTTAAGATATATTCTGTGATGCATGCAAAAGTCTATAACTGTTAAGAGACAGAGTGGTATTTAAATACAAAAAGGCAATTTCATTGAATACACGTTTACTTTATGATAATGTTTAGTGCTGTAATGGTTTTCTACTAAAAGCAAATTACAATTTGGCAGTGCAATGAAGCTATGAAAATAAAATAGCACCTGTTTTTTCCAGCGGAAATGTATTTCTGCCTGTTTCATCTATATGCTTTTAAAAGAAGAAAAAAACAACAAACAAATGATTGCACTTCAAGCAGTAATAATTCTTGCCTACCTCCTTCTGTATTATAGCAATACGAAGTGTAGTGTCCTGAGCCAAATCCCTTTCCATGATGCATCACCACAGCAGACAAGTCATATACAAAACAGTCTGGCCTGAGGGTCCCTGTTGAATCCCTACAGCAGTAGGGCTCCATGTTCAGTATCTGATCAAAGCCGACATGGACTCCAATTTTCTCACGATGATTGCGACCTGACCACCTGAATGACATAGATTGTGAATAGGGTGAACTTTAAAGCACTCACTGAGACCACTACAAGTATTCATCACCACAACTAACACTGTACAAAGCTAAAATCAAAACAATGAATAAAGCAATTTTCTAATGATTTTCTCAAAGATGATTTCAAGTATTATTACAACTTCTTGGCAGACTACCATAGAGGCCTGGCATAGTCACTCAGGAGATATCCTTGCAGGACACCTATTTTCATACTGGCACAGGACAAACCATGGGAAACACAGCGACACAGTAAAAATAAAAATGCATATATGGGCTTCAATATTTTGTTATTGCATCATTGTTTTCCCATATGGCATGTTTAATGTGAGAAACACAAAAAGTGACCATATACCACCACTAGATTTAAAACCTCTACTTAATCATCATTGCAAACATTTCAAATAACCAGAGACCTTAGCTGGTGTTACCTAAAACGTTTAAGGTGCAGCCTCAAGACCTGAGGCAGTTTGTGGACCACAAGCTGTTTCTGAGCTTCTGTCAGGATGACTGGTTTAGAAGAAAATCTCCTACGCTTACCTTAATAACATGAGGGGAGAAAAAGGAAAGTTACTATGTCTTACCACATGATAACTGTAAACGTGTCTTACTGTTAATGATTAGCTCAGTGTCCTGTTCTTGACAATATATTGATGTGAATATAATTAAAAGGTGTAGTATTTTCTTCAGGTATACAATCTCCCTAAAGCCGGTCTATTAAACTATGTCTATTAAAAAAAAAAAAAAAAAAAAAAAAAAAAGGAAAATTGGATCTGCATGATAATGAGGGGAAAACAGACCCACATACTGTTAGTCAAAGTCCACATTATTTATCAGACAGTGCTGTGTGAGTAAAGATTTAGAACAATATGTAATCTGAAAGAAATAATGGCAGTAAAACAATCTGAACTGAAAGACGCATAAGGTTCTGTTGCTATTACACTACAGAACAAGTTTAATCGAAATATCTTGTAAATACCAAATTAAACTATGTGGAAACAAAAGCTTCACAAAGATTTAACTCAGGGGTTATTTAAAGTCTGTTTTGAGTAGATAAATACTACTTAAATGGTGTGCCTTCCTCCCTTTGTAACAGACACACACAAATGGGGATTTATTAGATGGTGGGAGTTGGTGGGGGGTATTAATACATTCCCTGTAAAATTATGAAAAATGGTTTTGTGTGCATATTATTTACATTATGTATTCATCATCAGAATATACATTAGCTACTGGGCTGGAGCAATAAATCTAGAACTTACTCTAGATTCACAAACCGGTAACTGTGAAACTGTGCCCAGTGGGCATATGTGATATTGCATACATACTGCCTTTACTCACTGTTGCACTGATCACATGCATATATCTTCCCTTCCAAGGCTTCTGTCTCTGTGAACTTTGCTAACATTTCTGTCAGCAGGCAGGGATACTGCGATGCAGTTTCTTTTCCGTAGCAGTGGTACCTTTCAGGGAATTCCAGTGACAAGTCCCAGAATGGCTCTACGGTATTGGATTTATTGTCACAGGCAAGGCAGGTAACCTGTCAAAGGAGAACAGGTTACACTTAGTGCATTTCTTAAATGGTTGGCATTCACTTTACCTCAGAATACCCTACAGAATAGTTACCAGTATTCTTTTAGTCTCTCCTGTTTAATCCCGGATTGACAGAGTGGTTTCCTTTGATCTTTGTTACACAGACAACCTGTATTTTACTATACAAACAACAACCAATATAAATACCAGCCCTCTTTTTTAATTTATTCTGTATTGTAGTAGTTCTGCTATTAGTTGACCCACATAACTACATTTCCTTAAAAGCCACCCAATGTGTACCAAAACTGGTCAGAAACACTTGTTTTCTTTTTGTGAAACTATGTGGTGTTGCATGCCATTTTCAACCCTACTGCATTGATCTGCTGCATAATGGGAGAATCTAATAACATAACTAGTGAAAAGACATCAGCACCTATTTCTATAAAACAATTTGGAGTGGCATATTTCCTTGAAAAAAACAACACATATTTCCATTTACTCTGGAGAAATAGTATCCTGTAAGGTAGCTTCAAAATCAATTACATTTTTGTGGGTCAATAAGTAGTGACAACTATTGAACTGTTTTTGTAAATAATTGCTTTGCAGTGTCAAAGCAGCAAATGCTTCTGTAAACCATCAATAAATCAAACTGACATGCAAACTGCTCTATAAAAGTACTTTCTTTTATGGCAGGAATCTGCTTTGTATTCACTTGTAAGTAAACATTGTGTAACTGGATATGGAAACAAGCCCATATATACTGGCGTTGCAAACCAGAGTAACAGGAAATCCAGATAAGCTTCATTACTCATTACTTTCTCATCACATTCAAAGTCCCTTGTCCCTTCTATTATATATCTGCTGGTTTGTTAAACCCAGTTTCGTGCTGTGTGGTTTGTACTGTTGGTAACAACAGAGCGGCAAAGGCCAAGAAGCCCTTGAGTATATTGTAGATTGTTGCAATAAAAGTATTGGGCAATTCCCCAATAATAAAAAATAATATTGTAACTGAAACCCAGTTTCCCCTTAGGTAATCTTATGCACAGTATTAAAGTGCAAAATACAGTAGAAGCTCAGTATTCTAACATAACAGCGTAAAGGCCAAAAATAATAATAATAATAACAATAATAATAATAATATTAATAATGTACTGTATTTTTTTCTGGCCTACAGGATTTGGGTTTAACTGTCTACTGATTACATGTCACAGACACCTGTTGATACCATATTCAGCAGGTAGGTTTTATTTTTTTTGTAAGCAATAAAACCAAAATAAATGTCATCCTTTCCTGTGTTGGGTCACCACCTTTGTTGAGCCTAAGAATCACAGTAGAGGAGCTTGGACTGGTGCAGAACAATGGAGCTACAGTAAGGGGTTGTATATCACTGACAACTAATCAAAAAGGGCAAAACAGGTAGCCCTGAAACCGGCAGACCGATATTCCCACTCCTACCTTAAAATATTGCTTATTGTGAATCAGTAAAATTAAACACTAGTGATATTGATTTGTCGAGAAGTTTGTTGCAATGTTAAAAGACTTTTTTTTTTTAGTAGAAAAAAAAATGTGTAAATCAACCGGGGGTCCCCAGTGCCTCACCTAGTAAAATGCATAATAATTGGGCATTTCAAATTGGGTAGAAAAACAAGGGTAAAATTGATCCCCCCAAAAATTGATACAAATAAATAAATTATCTACAAATATTTTCAATTTAGATCTACATTCACCCAAGAAAAAAAGTAACATATATAAAAAAAAGAAATTCAAAAAATGAAGTCTTGGACTACAGGAGTATTATTATTGTTATATTTGTATCACTACTTCACACAGTACACATTTAAATGTACCAAAAAGTACACAAATAGGGTTTATGAAAAATCTGTTATTTTACTGTTGACAGCTGTCTTGCTAACGTATTCATTTAAATCCTTAAATTGAGCACATTTAATGTCTGTAGCACAAAAAATAATCCCATTGCAAAAATCATTATTAGGAAGATAATTTGGGAAAATACTGTGGCAAGCCCTTGGGTTATATTTCCCAAATGGGCACAGAGCCCTCACATAAAAAAAAGCTTATAAATTGCAGATGTTTCCAGTACATCATAATAACCACAGAAAACAGACATTTCAATCCTTTCTAAACATTACAGCTTCTAAACTTTAATGAAAAAAATGTGTACAACACAAAAAAGGAAACTTTTCACATAGAAAGAATATATACAACTGGTTGAAGAAAGGTGCTCTGTCAAAATGTTTTAAGCTCTTGAAAAGTAATGTGATATAAACTAAAAGCTGGAAATACTGGTTAGAAGTTTATTCCTGTTTGTTTTTTTTTTGTTTTTTTTTAAACATTTAATTGTATTTAACTCATGATCTCAGACATTAGCAAGAAAGAAACACAGATTAATAGTGCTGTGTATGCCTTTAAGAGGCGTCTCAGATAGCTGAGGGAATAGAATGGACAAGGGGCTTTGAACATCCTAGTAGTTGATGTTGAAAACCCTGTATGGTTGTGCCTCGAGTTGTAGCCTTAGTTTTTTGCTGCTGTCAAGTACTTTATTAAATTAATGCAATACTTTAGTAACCTTAAAAACAAAAATAAGTTAGGCTACTGCTATGCTATGCTCTCCCTTGTTAGCTAGGTACTGAATGTCTCCATGTTAATCTGTGGTTCAGCAGATTCAGGCTGGGTTTCACTCAATTAAACTGCAGCATCCTGTAAGCTGAATGAATACCTCCCATGGGGGCTAAAACCAAGATAAAGACCATAAAGAGGTGAGGGCTGGGATATACAAATCAGCTCCAATGGTTCAACTTCTCTAGCAAACAGGGGGTTACAAATGTATCTGTTTCAATGCAGGTTTTGGACCACTTACTCTCCTGTAATTTCTGTTTTATTTATTTCAATTATTTTTCGAAGTGTGAGCTGGGGGGAGAGTGAAGAAGTGTTACAATGCACTTACACAAGGCTGATAACATTTGTTAGTGCAAGTTTAACATGTGTTCTCAGGGTTTGAATTTCAGCGCGGGATTGCTGGAATCACGCATTTTCCAAGTTGCTCCCGCATATCTGCAACTTTCAGTGCAGGAAAATCCCACAGATATTTTAAGACACCAAGCTACTGCATTTTTCACCCAATTTAGAATGCCTGAAACGCTACAACAATCTATAACAAAGTGGGTGTCAGTGACGAAAGCACTATGAGCCGCATTCTGAGTACTTCTGGTTAAAAAAAATAAATAAATAAAAGTAGTGCTGGATATTTTAAGTGCTGCGAGACTTTATTCTCTTGTACGTGATTCTCAGCCGCTATCTTTAAGGATTACAGAAACTCAGTATACTGCAGTAAGTAAACAGTTGTAAAAAAAAAAAAAAAAAAACTATATTAAGTACATCTAGGTGTTGTTTTGCAAGCAGCGACTTTCGCCTTAACTCTTAAAACACAGCCCCATTCATTTTGGGTCGCCAGAGCACCGAAGGTTACACACATATTACTCAGGCACGTTAAAGCCACCTACCTGGTCATGGCTTGTTTAAAAGAACAATAATATCACTACTTTCTGGCCATCATCTGTATCCATCTCCAGTATTCAACTCATAAAAGAAAAAATATGCGCTTGTTGCCAAATATTACACAGTAATGACAATCACTATTGAATACTGAAAAGGCCAATGTGATCAAATACAATATTATAAGGATAATTTATTTGTAAGCAATAAGAAAAGGGTTTATCAATATGTGTATAGATCCCAAAGATTAATTTGATGTTGTCGGAGATAAAAAAAAAGTTACCTGTACTGAGCTGCCAATAATTTGTATTTAAAAAAATGTGTGTGTGTATGTGTATATATATACAGTACTGTGCAAAAGTTTTAGGCAGGTGTGAAAAAATGCTGTAAAGTAAGAATGCTTTCAAAAACAGACATGTTAATAGATTATATTTATCAATTAACTAAATGCAAAGTGAGTGAACAGAAGAAAAATCTAAATCAAATCCATATTTGGTGTGACCACCCTTTGCCTTCAAAAAAGCATCAATTCTTCTAGGTACACTTGCACAAAGTCAGGGATTTTGTAGGCATATAGTCAGGTGTATGATTAAACAATTATACCAAACAGGTGCTAATGATCATCAATTCAATATGTAGGTTGAAACACAATCATTAACTGAAACAGAAACAGCTGTGTAGGAGGAATAAAACTGGGTGAGGAACAGCCAAACTCAGCTAACAAGGTGAGGTTGCTGAAGACAGTTTACTGTCAAAAGTCATACACCATGGCAAGACTGAGCACAGCAACAAGACACAAGGTAGTTATACTGCATCAGCAAGGTCTCTCCCAGGCAGAAATTTCAAGGCAGACAGGGGTTTCCAGATGTGCTGTCCAAGCTCTTTTGAAGAAGCACAAAGAAACGGGCAACGTTGAGGACCGTGAGACGCAGTGGTCGGCCAAGGAAACTTACTGCAGCAGATGAAAGACACATCATGCTTACTTCCCTTCGCAATCGAATATGTCCAGCAGTGCCATCAGCTCAGAATTGGCAGAAAACAGTGGGATCTTGGTACACCCATCTACTGTCCGGAGAAGTCTGGTCAGAAGTGGCCTTCATGGAAGACTTGCGGCCAAAAGCCAAACCTCCGGCGTGGAAACAAGGCCAAGCGACTCAACTATGCACGAAAACACAGGAACTGGGGTGCAGAAAAATGGCAGCAGGTGCTCTGGACTGATGAGTCAAAATTTGAAATATTTGGCTGTAGCAGAAGGCAGTTTGTTCACCAAGGGCTGGAGAGCGGTACACGAATGAGTGTCTGCAGGCAACAGTGAAGCATGGTGGAGGTTCCTTGCAAGTTTGGGGCTGCATTTCTGCAAATGGAGTTGGGGATTTGGTCAGAATTAATGGTCTCCTCAATGCTGAGAAGTACAGGCAGATACTTATCCATCATGCAATACCATCAGGAGGCATCTGATTGGCCCCAAATTTATTCTGCAGCATGACAACGACCCCAAACATACAGCGAAAGTCATTAAGAACTATCTTCAGCGTAAAGAAGAACAAGGAGTCCTGGAAGTGATGGTATGGCCCCCACAGAGCCCTGATCTCAACATCATCGAGTCTGTCTGGGATTACATGAAGAGAGAGAAGCAACTGAGGCTGCCTAAATCCACAGAAGAACTGTGGTTAGTTCTCCAAGATGTTTGGGCCAACCTACCTGCCGAGTTCCTTCAAAAACTGTGTGCAAGTGTACCTAGAAGAATTGATGCTGTTTTGAAGGCAAGGGTGGTCACACCAAATATTGATTTGATGTAGATTTTTCTTCTGTTCACTCACTTTGCATTTTGTTAATTGATAAATATAAACAATTAACATGTCTATTTTTGAAAGCATTCTTACTTTACAGCATTTTTCACACCTGCCTAAAACTTTTGCACAGTACTGTATATATATATATATATATATATATATATATATATATATATATATATATATATATATATATATATTTATGCACCAAGTATCGTTAAGAAATATTTCAAATTTCAATCTGAAGAACCTACCTGACTGAGAAGCTGCCCGTGAAATATGGTGTTGATTACATTCAGGACCTGTTTGATAAGCTTCCTCTGGGAGGCAGGCATGTGGGCAGGCTGTACAGTGCCCGTGGTCTCCAGTTCCCGCTGCACTTTATCCAAGAGCTCACAGAGGAACTCCTGAGCATCCTGCTGGGCATAGCCCCTAAAGGCTGGGATAAGCCTCCACACCGAGTGCAGCATGGCAAAGGGGGACACCAGGGCCCACTTCCCCGACCACATCACCTGGAAAAGGGTGTGCAGCTCGTGGCACAGGGAAATGTGTTTGGAGCTGGGCTCCTTGGGCTGGATAAGCTCCATGCTCCTTGTACGTGAGGCTCCCCCGCTCAGGCCTGCTGATAAGTTCCTCCTCTTTAAGATGGGGGATCTGTGTTTGTGAGCACTGCCATTGGCGGCGCTGGCGAGCAGCTCCAGGGCCTGGTTGAGGTCAAGCTGCAGGAAGCACTCACGGAAGATGTGCAGGTGGCTCAGCACTTGCAGGATAGAGTTCATATAGCAGGTGTTGCCCAAATTGCGCAGGCCTGTCACCCCAGGGGTTACTGTGGGCCTCCGTTTGATGGGAGAGTCTCCAGACTTTAACTTGCCTGCTTTGAGCGAGGTGGATGTGGCTGTTTTTTTTTCCCCTGTGCATATCTTCCTTTGCTTATGAATTGCCGTTGCTACTTTTCTTCTTGCTGCTTGTTGCTGTGGTGGCAATGGTATCCTGCTAAATGTCTTGGGCAAAGCTGCCCGCACCTTCGTTGTGGGGGTGCTTGTTTGGCTCTGCTCCTGCAGGCGGTAGCTTTTCCTAAGAGGGGTGCTTTCCAGTTCCTCCTTCAGCCGACGCTTCAGCTCCTGCCTCCTCTCCCGGGTCTTTGTCCTCCTTATCTCTGCCTCTTCCCTCAGCCTCTCCTCCTCTGTCCGCCGCTTGCCTCCTGCCGTCAGCTCGAACCAAGAACGGAAGACACGGCCCATTAGGGAGCGTCGCCGGTGCCAGAGCGCTGTGAACATGCGGTCCTCATCCCACAGCAGCTCCTGCACACTGCCTGCAGAGATGTCTTCACTGGCCATGGAGCGCAGAGTTCGGCCGCTGCGAGTAGTGCACTCATAGTTCTGGCTCTTGATGGCACTTAGCGTGCTGCGTAGCAACTTGAGGTCCCCTGTGGCATTGTCATTCAGCACATAGTCATCGCACAAGTAGCAGAAAACGTACAGCTCATTCACCTCTAGAGCCACGGGGTGCTTCTTTTCCTGAAAGTGCTTGATCGCATGTTCCTCAATGTAGCGTCCGCAGGCCACGTGCGAGCAGCTGAGGCAGGCCCACACCGACTCTGTGGTGTTACAGTCCACACAGTGCCACTTCTGCGGGTTCAGAATCGAGTGGTCCTGGGCAAGTCGTAGCCGTCCAACATGTTTACATTTATCCATATCTGTTTCAGATCTCTGCTCTCAATAAGGCGAGTTGCAGCTCACCCCGATGCATCGTAACCTAAATGAGAGAAAATACATATTATTTTCTTCACTTTTTCCTTTCTATTTATTCTGTATGCATGCCTCTTTCCCCAGTCTGTTTTATAAATTAATTTAAGCTTTAATTTTTACAAAAACAATTGTGTTTCACATAGGGGCACCACTATGATTTATAGCAGGAATTCACTACTTCACAGTAATATATCCAATTTATGTGGCTGTATTTCCAGAAGAGTTTTTATACTGTAACACGCTTACAGCTGTGTTTCTATTATTATTATTTGTTTATTTAGCCTTTATCCAAGGCGACTTACAGAGACTAGGGTGTGTGAACTATGCATCAGCTGCAGAGTCACTTACAACTATGTCTCACCCGAAAGATGGAGCAAAAGGTGGTTAAGTGACTTGCTCAGGGTCACACAATGAGTCAGTGGCTGAGGTGGGATTTGAACCGGAAACCTCCTGGTTACAAGCCCTTTAACCACTGGACCACACAGCCTACGAGTTAAGTTTCTAGTTAATGTGTACTGTAGTTACACATATGCACAGATTTTTTTGTTCTTAAATTCATAAACTTAATTTTCAGAGTGAGAATCAGTGACTTAATCTGATAATAATTTGCTCTTAGCAATTTAACCTGCACACCCCATGCATTATTTGTTGTAATTATTATCATCCACAAGGTGTTGATGCAAGCCTAGTAGTAGTTGCTCTGTGCATTGAATGATTCAGGGATAGGGATAGGGTTATCTTCGGTTCAGATAACGAAGACGTGGAGTTTGGCGGTTTCAGATCAGATGATACAGACCCCGCAGTCTGATTGATTACGCTTTCCTGTTATGCTACAATCCACATTTTGGAATTTTTTTTTTTTTAAGACACTGCAAGATGTTATAACTCAGGCACCATTATTGAACATTTTGCTATAGCGCTACTTTGGATGTTAATTTATTATTTTGTGTTGTGTTTTCCCACTGGACACTGCAATTTCTTACTTGCAGAAATGATGTAAAGCCCGTTATTTTAGTGGACCGGAAATTTCACGTGTTTATAGATTTTTTTAAATGTAGCAACTTTTATTTGAAAGTTTTTCACCTATAAATGTGGTTTTTCATCATGTAGTTTTGCACTGGACACTGCATGGAGCTTTAAAGTTTAATGTTTGTTTTGTGAAAAGATTTCAAATGACAAAACAGTGGACATCTTGCAGCAGCTTTGAATTGTATTTCACCAGTCAATACAATACAGGGTGTTTTATTTAAATTCAAATAATCAAATTAGAATATTAGATTTCCTTTTCAAGATGTATATCTACAGAGGGAAATCTAACAATAGTCATGTGACAGTTCTGACCTTGACTGCCATACAGGAGCTGTAAAAGCACATCAGTTGAGTGTGAGCTATAACAGAGTGAGTATAGTTTTATCAGTTTGTTACTGCTAAATGAATAAGTATGGTGTTAAATACCAAGCAACATGTTTTTTTTTTGTTTTGTTTGAAACATATACTGAAACAAAATCATATAAAATGTGCAATTTTATTTAAAGAAAAATATCCTATTGAGGAATATTGGGAGCCACCATCAAAGTCAGCCATTCATAAGTTAGTGCAGAAATGGAGGGAGACTGGTTCTGTCCAAAACCTAAAAAAAGGTAAGTACGAAAACCGTGTTAACTGAGAAAAAAGTGGAAGAAATTCAACAACGGCTATTACATAGTCCACATGTCACTGAGCCAGTTCTCTGCACAATGTAATGTGCCTCTTACATCATGTTATCAAGCCACAAGACAGCTTAAGTTAACTAAAGGCTTACAAAGTCAGGGTCATTCAGGGTCTTCTAAGTTTCTAATTTCATTTTACTAATTTATTATTGGGTAAACTTTTAAATAAAGCACCCTGTACGTTAACTGCACTTCTTGATTCTTTACCGGTACTGTGTGCTATGCTCAACCTTTGAATTTTAAGCATGCCTCATTGTAAACATAATCCATCTACCTAATGTAAAAAATACTCCCTCTGCAATAATGCCTGTAATTTCACCCCTGCCTGAATCAACATCCCTCCCACCACCACACTTTTGCCTTAACGACAACTTTACACCACCTGGGCGTTGACTCGACAGAATTTGGTAAATAAATAAATAAATGATACACATTTTCAGCTGGGTTGAACAGACCACCTTGTTTTGCACAATGAAGCTAATCATTGAAGCCTAAAGATTTGTTAACAATTGTGGGGGATCATGGATTTGTCTCAAGGGGCTGTACGAAAAAGAATGAACGAATGGCTTTTGTTTGTTGATGCTGCTGCCATGCACAAATTCTATGACAAAAAAGCAGTGATGAATGGCTTCAGAGCATTGGCAATAGAAGCATGAAGCCTAAAGTCTCAATTGAACTTTGGATCTAACACAAGGAACTGTTTCTTTAAAACATTTTTCCTCCTTCAGCATTTTTTGTCTAATCTTCATCTCATTACAGTATATGTGCAGACATTTTGCCAGTGCAATGAAAAGCATGATTTCAGGCTGCATTTCCAAAGTGAAAAGAAAAAAGGAGAAGAAAAAGTTAATATAATAAATTACAGCAACAAACTGTTTTTCACTAAATCATTGATTTTTTAAAAACTTTGTTCATTATGAATTAAACGCGTTTGTGTTTTTCTAATGCTTACTTTTTATTTTAAGTAAGTCCTTGGAGAACAGAATAGCACATTGCTCATTATATATACATATACATATACATATATATATATATATATATATATATATATATATATATATATATATATATATATATATATATATATATAGTGCCAGTTGTGGCTCACATAAAGGTTTGTTGCTGTACAAAGTAGCCTATTTATTATTATTTTTAAATTAATAATAAATTCAAACATTCCAATTAGGAACTACTTCCACCCACAACATTTAGAGTTAAATACTGCATAAAATAAAGACAGCGTTTAATTAAACATTTATTAGCACAGAGGTGACAGGCTTACCAGTGCATTAATCAGACCAGACACTACAACTGTGTACTGAGAACAAGATGCCCTAACTCAACAGAACTCCCAAAACACAGAGAAAAGGAAATGCTACAGCTTATCATTTAATGTTTAAAAGTTGTATAAATAGCGAACAAATTTAATTTCCCCAGTAATTTAATCAACCATAATTTGTATATAATACCCGTGATACCTAAACAAAGCTGCACGCCGTTTTAACTTGACACAACGCAATAGTAAACAACTGATATTACTCAAGCTAAAACTGGTCTTCTGTACTGCCGCAATGGACACATGAACTGACCCCGTGAGCTATACATTCCCACGGGCTTCTTTACGGTGTTTATTACTTTTGCTAAAGCGATCAGGTCAGGAGGATTCCAGGATATGAAAACCCACACGAGTGACTAAGTTTTGCTCCTTTACAAGATCAGAATATTTATGAGTTATACCCTATATTTACTCTACAGACACTGCAGAATATCGACAATACGAAAAGTTCGAACGCTAACAATAACACAACAATCCTCCTGTCTCTACCCGCCTGGAGATGCTGTGGTGGAGATTATAAACCCCACTGACTCCACAGCATGTCTCCTCACAAGGGTTAAAGCTAAATAAACGTTCTGTCACACTATAGAGAACCCTTGATTGGTTACACGGGTTTAAGTCGTTCAGTGTGGTACTCTGTTTACTTGTTTTATGTGTGCTGTATTTTAATGAATATACAACGCTAACGTACCTACAATACTGCACTCACTTCGTCGCCATCTTGTCTGCTCATATTGACTGTCGCGTGGAGCACTCAGCGTTCTCCCATGACGTCACGCGAGATGTCTGTTCGTCATTGGTCTCCTCCCACAAATAGTAAACTCGAAGGGGGTGCGGGGGCTATTGTAGCGGGTGATTTGGCTTGTTTTTTTTGTCTTCAAAGATGATGTGCTGATTAATTTGGCGGTGTATACCAATAACTGAAAGGTAAGACTATTGCTATCTCTATTGGTTTGTTTACCAACTTTTTATGGGAGCCTAATGTCCTTTTTCGTAACCTGCATTCTCAATTACCTGTTTTGATATTTGCAATCATGTGGTTCTTATTGCAATTGCTACAATACTGTATTTGATTTACTTTTTAATATACTCTGTAAGTTTTTTTGACCTCAGCTCAGGAGCAGCTCTCCAGCTTAATTGTCAGATTCACGTTCAACAGACGTGTGTGTGTGTGTGTGTGTGTGTGTGTGTGTGTGTGTGTGTGTGTGTGCGTGCGTGCGTGCGTGCGTGCGTGCGTGCGTGCGTGCGTGCGTGCGTGTGTAAAGCCAGAGCCATCTAGAACAGCTATACCGAGAGCAATGCAAAGGGAACGTTGATTAACAGCAGATGTTTACAGGACTGTGCTGCTGCTTGCAGTGTTTCAGACACCTTTCTCATCTAGCCTGCATTATAATGAAAGATAATCTGCCAGCTAGCACTCTCAACCTGCTCACAGGGCTCATATAGGTCAAAATAACTTTAAATAGACTGAATAGAAAATCGAATAAAACACAGTAATTGAAAGGTTATTGCCACTGTGCTGCCATTGCCCCTTCATTTGTTCAGGGGAAGCACCATTTTTCTAATGTATTATGTATTGACATTTTATACTGCTCTAGTTTGATATACACAGCTTCAATTTACAATAAACTGACTCAATTGTGTTAATAGGAAACAGGCAAGATTTTTTTTTTTTAATTTTTATTTGAATTAGCCAATGTGTGACTGGATTTTGTAGCAGTAACCAGTAGAGGGCGTTTAATTCCTTTGAAGTTCTTTAGCTGGTTTTATAATACACTAGCTGAAAGTACCCTGCGTTGCCCGGAGAAATTCAATATTTCATGCATGACAAATTGGGGAACGGTAGCCTTATTTTTTTTGGTAAAAGTACTCCGGGGGTCAAAATTTTGGATCTCTCAGAAATCCAAATGAGAAAGTGTGTCCCACAAGTCGGAAGGACGTGGAGCCTTAAGATTCAGGTATCCTTGCAGGGTAATGAGCTTGCATTGCTGCCAAACCAAATGTTACCTGAGCCAGATGCACCTCTATCTAACTACTGTATTACACCTTAGAAACACGATCATTACACATATGGTTGTGCCGTTACAATGCAACAAATTACACAATGAAAAACGTTGGCAGTTGCTGGCGTCTTTTGTAATGACACTGTGTGTTGAAAACACTGTATTTAACACATGTGCAAGTGCACTGTACTGTAATTACACTGCAGTTAGAAACCATGTACTACCCAGATACCTTACAAAGAAGCACGTCATCCCCGCCGCTGTGGGCACCTCCAAATTCTACCAGATAATGACATTCATAATACATTGTCCTTTTAAGTGTCATCATCATAACTGGAAATGTGATTATCTGGTTATACATACAAATTGAAGTGTGACATACCTACAGGCAGACAGTCAAACATATGCAGCTTCCATATACCCCAGACTGACAGCCTCTATACACCATCACTTTACAATACACACAATAACATGTTCTAAAGAAGTTCCTTAACAGGTTTCATCACAATTGGAAACATCTGTCTGTATATCTAACTTACATGTTTCCATGTGTAAACAGCTGGTGTTGGTTATGTTGATCTACTTGTTATATTTGTGTTTACATGGCAGAGGATATATGCCAGTGACAAGCTTGTTAATGTTAGTATAGTATGATGTTTACTTTTAATGTGCAGTATACATTTTTACCATAAGAGGGCAGTATGTGATAATAAAACAGTTCTATTATATTCAATGTGATGGTAACATTTGTGCTTTGGCATTGTTATCTATGCTCATTCCTCCCACACATTTGCTGTGGTAACTGCAATCCTATCAGTTCTAAACAACAGCATACACTTGGCTCTCCTTGCAGTAACAAGATAGCCTAATAAAACAAATAGCACAGTGCAAATTCATGGTATGGCATATAATACATACATACATACATACATACATACATACATACATACATACATACATACATACATACATACATACATACATACACACAAACAACACATTACATTAGATTGTTACAGTTTGGCTATAATGGAATTTAAACTGACATTTTATTTTATAAACATTTTGATGAATTTTAAAACCTCAATTATAATAATTTCATTGGTTCCCAAAAGACTGTATCCTTTTGAAATCATATACTATATTGAAAAAAATAAGACAACATTTGCACTGCAACTGTTCTTCCTTATTTGCAGCAGTATTAGTTAATGGGGCAGTTTATGATATATTAGTATATAGATGTTTTGGTTTTCCCAATGCATTAAAAAAAAAAAAAGTTATAAAGTTAAACATGATTACAGCAGATTGAACAGTAATCTTAGAAGCACCTGGTTCAACCCAAATGAAGCAAAAAAACAAAAAAATAAAAAAAAAATAACCCAAAACAAAACCAAGCCTATACTTGCATATTGTGGCAGGACATACCTTCAAAAAAACCTTTAAACAGGAAGCTTCTAGAGTCCTCAGAAAGAACATTGATCTCAATCTCATTTTCAGTTGCAACTATTTTCTGTAGCTTTATCAGCCCTGCCATGAACTCTTATTACTCCCAGATCACTAATTGTCCAGCAAAGCTTCTCTTTTAACCACAATTGTATTAAGGTCGGGACAAACGCGTCTTCCTTAGTAAAAAGGAAAACAACCTTTTTTTTTTTTTTTTTTTTTTAGAAAAAGCCCACGCAAATGTCAACTGGAAAATTGAGAGTTTTTTTTTTTTTTTTTTAAACTCAGGCGGGCTGTTATCTAAGTTCAGCAAGAGTGTTGTTATTGTGACTATTTATAACAGCCTTGCTGCTAAGTGAATCCAACTGCTCAACCAGGAATAAATAAGTATGTACCTCACATCACAATATGTACACTGTAATGGTGACTGTTTTTTGTTGTCTGCCATGAACAGATGTAGCATGGATAGAGCTCGTGTCCTCTTGCTGTACAATTATAATATATTCCTATCTTTGCCCTTCAGTTTGTTTGCTGCTCTCTGTTTGTATAATAGCTGTTTGTTTTCACAAGCAGGAATTTATACCACTTCCATCACTCTCAGTGCCACCAGACAGGATTTAAAACAGTCTGTAAACTGTTAACTAAATCCACTGGTGTGATCAGGTGCTTCAATACACTGGGGTAGTAGATCGAAATGTTAGCGTTGAAGACCCCACAACTGTACCATCTGAAAAAACCCATGCATTATTTTTATGTAGAGTCGCAGGCTAGCAAAGAGAAGAAAGCTAACACTGCTAATAGAGCAGCTCCACAAGCTGAAGCCAGCACACATTCTCTACTGTCTTGGATTTTGTATGTTGTGCTGGACCCCTATGAGTGTGTTGGCAGCATTCAAAGGGAGAAAAGTAGTTTAAGAGACTGTTGGTTTGACCAACAAACCTCAACACCCAAAACTCATAACTGTTGTACATGGACTATACCTATCATGCATATATGTCTGCTGTTGATTTATATATTAATGAGCTCAATACTGTTGATACTTAATCTGGCAAAATACCGTATTAATAGTGTTATCAGGGGTTAATTTGTGCCGGATCCCAAAACTGGGGCCTTTTTGTTTCACAGGCGAAAATTAAACAATTTTCAGATGATGAACCGTATGAAAAACCATATACATAACATGTACAATAAACAATGCTATCCTGTTCCTTGAATTGACTAACAAGTTTACTGTAACAATACAGGATGCGATGTCTATGAGTAAGAGTTTTTTTGCACCACAAATGGCAAAATGCCCAAAAAACTACCATTCTTAACAACAACAGTGTTGTCGCTCCGTTTAGTTGAACTGCCGCTGGTATTGTTCAAACCTGAAGATAATGTTAAAACACGACCAGGCAAAGGGTCAGCATGCAGCTACCAATACCAACAATAAGGAGGAAAGCCTGATCCCCAAGCAGATGAGAACTTGTATGGGTTATATGGGAGCTACATTAGGTGTATAAACAAAAATACTATCCCTCTTCCTTAAAGATCTGGTACCTTTTTGTTTACAACTTAACCCCCGGTTATTATTTTATAAGTATTATGACTACAGACATTTACATAAGGAATGACACAGTTTAATATTGATGGTGCACACAACCTCTTCTGTGGTTTAAAAAAACAACAAAAAAAAACATTCAAACAAATGACACTGACAGTTTAAGTGCATCTCCTAACCATTGTTTGTTTTAGATTTGAAAAACAATGAAGATATTAAACCAATACCAAGGTGCAGCGTATGAAACTGATTATATTCTGATAGTAACACTGAAATGAATTTACCATACAGCCTGGTATATGAGGCATACAATAAATATAGATAGGCCCATAATTTCAAAATGGTGCTGTAACGTGTATATAACTATGCATAAAGTTTTAAATCATTTTAAATATTTAAGGCAAAGCATATCAATGTTTTGAACTTAATTTAAAATGTCCACATGTTTTTATTACAATACAAGTATTGAAATCTGAATCGTTGCCAATTACATTCCCCTCACACATCATCCAGTCAAAGTCATTTTGATTGGGAGTTTGATTGTATCAGTAGTGGAATGCAAACCATCTACAGCCTTACTGTTTGGCACAATACACCTTTTCATGTACCTCTAAGATTGTACTATAAAATCCATTGACAGGAGGATGGTTTTTACACTTTCTACATTAAAGAATGCAAGATGATTAGCTATTTGTTTTACATGCATGCTACTTAAAGTACAATAAATCATGGTACTTAGCCCTTCTAACGCAAACATAATTTGCCAATTGAACATTACTCATAGTAAAGTTGAATTGTCATTGAGAACATTCGAGGAGGATAAAAAGCAGGATGGATATACTCAAAACAATGAATATCTAAAAATGTTACATGTAATTCCATTATATATATATATATATATATATATATATATATATATATATATATATATATATATATACACACACTGCTGTGCAAAAGTCTTCGACATGTTGCATTTTTCTACTCTGATGCATTATGAGCATCAACAATTTACTCAAAGCATCCACTAGTGTTTTCTACTATTATAACAATCTTGACTTGCTTAAAGAAGGATAAACATTGAGTGAAATAGCTTGTATCACTTCATTTTTCAAGGTGTGGTATCTGAAGCATAATCAACAAGTACAAAGAAACATCATCTGTAATTGACAAACCCAGGACTGGAAGACCCAAAAAGCTGTCTAACAAGGATGAGCAATACTTGAAGATAATATCCTTAAGGAATAGAAAGAAGACAAGCGTTGAATTGACAACAGAAATGGCAGAAGGCACAGGTGTCATTGTCCATCCATCAACAGTCCAAACCAATTTCTGTGTTCTTGTGCATACTTTAGCCTTGTTCCCCTTTCTTAACAGGTATTGTTACTGCGACACATCCTTGAAGTCGTGATTTCAAGAGTGACCTTCATACCATCTATTTAATGGACAATGACACCTGTGCCTTCTGTCAGTTCTGTTGTCAATTCAACGCTTGTCTTCTTTCTATTCCTTAAGGATATTATCTTCAAGTATTGCTCATCCTTGTTAGACAGGTTTTAGGGTCTTCCAGTCCTGGGTTTGTCAATTACAGGTGATGTTTCTCTGTACTTGTTGATTATGCTTTGGATACCACACCTTGAAAATCAAGTGATGCGAGCTGTTTCACACAATGTTTATCCTTCTTTATGCAAATCAAGATTGTTATAATAGTAGAAAACACTAGTGGAGGCTTTGAGTAAATTGTTGATGCTCATAATGCATCAGAGTAGAAAAATGCAACATGCCTAAGACCTTTGCAAAGCAGTGTGTGTGTGTGTATATATATCCATATATATCTTGTATTATTGAACTTTACAACTTTAATTGATTGTAAATCACAAGTCTTCAGATTGCAATCAAGGTAATGGGTCAACATTCCTTAAATGTTTTTTTTTTCTGTATTTCTCTTGTTCTGACCAAAAGGCCTCTGAACCATGCATTCCTTCATGGAAGAGTGGTATATGTTTAGGTTTGTAAATTAGTGACTTGATCCTTTATACTGGTCTTCAGGTGAGACATAGTTTAATATGTGTGTTTTTTTTACTTTTGCCTGCGGGGCGTAATTGGTGGAGCTGCTTGTATGCACACGCGCTCCCTGAGCAATTGAAGTCCTGTGCCAACACAGGACAACTTTCTCAGCTGCATTCATACCTGGGTTGTTTACATTAAAAGATATAATACTCTTTTTATCTTTGAAAAAGTACATCTTACAACAATATATATACCTGAAGACAAGTTCTTTTGCAAATCAAATCCGGCTACTTGTGCTCTCTAAATACAGTCAGTATGAAATTTCTGCAAGCAGGCTGTCCAGTGTAAAATGAAAACATTATATGTTTATAAAATATATCTAATAAAAGTGCTGTTGGTATATAGCTTTTCCAGGTGCATTCTCTCTCTCACACAAACACACATATGCACACAGTATGCATGATATAGTAAAACATAGGTACAATGTTGTGATTCCGAGTTGTATCAGTTCAGCAAAGTAATATCCAAGAATGTTGCCCAAAACCAACCACTTTAGCCCGAAGATAAGGGTTGTAGTTGCATATATAATAGGATTGTTAGGCAGTAGAAACGCCTGGAAAATTTAAAATCAAAGGCCGCTTTCTTGTTTTATCTTTGCTGACACAGTTTGCACCTCCCGGGTTAAAAATGCTTCAAATGAAGACCAAGCAGACAATGATACAAAGAAGATTACACAAGCTTCTTCAAGTGTTCTCAGTCGATTGTATCTATTCAGAGTTTAGAAGCCACAGCACGTGCTTCAAATGCTACCTGCTTTACCTTGGACTGTATGGTCTAGATCCATTTCATGAACATTAAACTGTATTTCATTCATAAAACAACAAAATCTGTAAAAGGGACAATATTATAAAAAGGAGCCATCTAGCTGAACTATGTAATTTGTGAAGCAATTACTAGATTTTCAGCTTTTAAATTGACCAGCATTTGGCATTTTTACCAAACATGATCAGATTCATTACAGGGTTGACCTTTTTGTCCTTCCTGTGTTTGTTTTATTTAGTAATTTATTCATCTCTAAATAGCATCACCCATTAATGCAGGATGTTAAAAATTGTCATAAAGCCTCAACAAATTATTTTCATTGTTGTGATGGTATTGTTTGTTTCACTCAAGGAGAAAATAGTTTAGCAATGAGTGACTTGCTTGCTTGGTTCTAATGGCAGATTGTTTGTTGCAGTGAGTTCTGGTCTGTGATTGGCTACTTTCTATCTACTTTGTAGGCTAAAGAAGGTCAAGGTCAAAAGCAGCGGAGAGCCCTGAGCTGAGAGTGGAATGTTGAGTAATTGTTAAAACACTAATAGAAATACAGTGTCTGTGCTTGTCATATCCCCTGCAGGAAGAAATGAACAGACCAACGTTCCTTAAAGGTGCAGTACAGCATTCTTTCTTCCTCACTGACTGTATGCTTGCTTCCAAAAGTTAAGAGTAGCTTGCCCTTTTCAATACTAAAACAACATATGAACTCACTGGCTTTTAATTGTCAGTCATACATACATAAGCAATGGCAAAGTTTGTGTCCCAAACACAGAATTTGAATGCACTGGAAAAAGTCCAGTTTTAGAATGTTTTAAAAGATAATTTAATGCCCATGGATGCTGATAAACAATGAACATTGAGGCAGTCTCTGTAAATATAAGGGATACAGTAGTTGGGAATATGCTATCTCTGCTTGTTTAATATGTTCATGTACATTCATTTATAACAGCAATTCTACATGAAACAAACTGCCACCAGTGGCCAAATGTACAAATCATAAACACCGTATTGTCTGGATAAATAGTAGGAAAAAATGATTTTAAATTCAGAAGTTGTAGTGTATGCAATGGTGTAAAGAAATCCTGTGGCCCTCAATTGAAGAATCACCCTTTTGCGTGTTACACTTGAGTACTTTCTAAAGCTCAGCCACAGTTCATATTTAGTCTGAGCAAGACTGATACTCGGTACTGTAAACATAACATGGCTTTTACTTATTGAGCCTTTCTAATTGCAAGATAATAGAAAGAAATAAAACACATTTCAGACAAGGTGCATGAGTAAATTGAGTTTATTTTCCTTTAAGTCACACCACACCTCTGAGAACGGGCCAAACCGCTCAACGCAGGCATTGTGAACACAAAGTGAAAACTGCAATGCAATAAAAACAGAGGAATGCGAGCTGAACAAAAGCAATAACCTAATTATATAGCACACAGACAGTGTATTGTGTAACATAATGCATGGCTGTTACTTCATTATAGGCGATGGGATTCAATGAAAGGAAGCTTTTTCTGTGTTAAGATTAAGATAATAGAAAAAAATTCACTTGAATTCATTCATATATTTTTTTAAGGGCAATTTTTTTTTTAAGGAGAATATCCTTTTTGCGTTTTAATGTCACCATGGCTCATATTTTTTTTTAAAAAAGCATTATCCCTTTATATTTATTATAAATTTATATTTAAAAAATAAAACATTAAAAATCCTATTCATCAAAAGTAGTTCTGTGTTTCATTGAGACTAATTATTCCATAGATCCTGTATACAACTGGTGTAAACAGCAACACATTTACATACCAGTTTAATGCCTGACTCAACTTGGAAATAATTCAAGTACAGTATGCTGAAATAAAAACTGCCTTTTGATTTGCATAAAAATTCAGCAAAGCTGTCTGTAACAGCCCAGTGAATGTACCTCAGTCCTGACCTGAACACTCCAGCAAGAGCAAGGTGATTTTGTGATGTGGGCTGAAGTCCACTAGGGGTCAGGGAATAGTGAATTGCCCTGCTATACCAAGCTTCTGTAGTTTACTGGTACTTAAGTACCCCATGTTCAAACTCGCTCCAATGTGCTATCATCTGTCACACCGTGTAACCTACAGCAAAACTACCAAGTTGCAGTGCCCATGTTTTAAATGCTTGCATATATTTGATTAAGAACCAGAATCTGTGTGATAAACCACAATATTCTCAAGGGGGATCAGTAATATTAATGAACCTATTTAAAATAATTGGTTTAATCTCCTTGCAACTTGTGTTTTGCAAAAAACAAAGTTAAAGCATAACCTTGACCATTCTTTCTTGTTGTGTTCAGTCAGAATGTACCGCTGGGTTGTGATTTTGCTACAATCATTATTGCGCTCATAAAGTTTGCTCTTGTTATTCAAGGAACATTGATCTTTTTAACTGCATCAATGTTCTGTGCTTCACAGCTCTCAAACAGATGGCACCATATCATTTTTCACGCTCAAGTTGTTGTCTCTGTGTCTAACTTCTCGTCTAGCAGAACATCAATATATGGGAAAATTAAATGCCTGCAGCTTTGACCCTGGGTGTAAGGTCCATGTCAACACCAAAGTGCATAACCTCAGAAGCTATATGAGTACCACTTCAACTTATTGGAATATTTTAGAGCACTGACCACTTCATTCTCATCTATGATTCTTCCCAGTTAATGTTTTCCCAGAATTTCTATAATATTTAACAGATAAGAATCATGAATTTGATAACCAAACAAACCGATTCTGGAACTGAATTAAATTGTGTAATGCCCTCTGATAAAACACGTAACCTCCCAGGTTAGGTTTTAGCTACAATTTCTATGTATTAACATCCATGAGCCTCTAAAGCTGCAACATTTCCAAGGTCCTTTTCCTATTTATAAGGTTTATTTTCAGAAACCAAAAATGTCAAAAACAAAGACTAGGCCACATGTTATCTTTTACTGAAGGACATCCTGTTTTCAGCATTGCATTATAAAGAGTGTAATTTGGGAATATTTAATGTCAGCACTGTAAAATGCATATTCTAAAGCAGTTGAATGTGAACCTAAAAATGGAACAGATTTAATTTTTGGAGTTACACCCAAGATTAACTTTTCTTTTCTTTTTTTTTTTTTTTTAACAGCCCTGCATGAATACATTTCTGTTTGTTCTAGGTACAGCTTTTACTTTCAACCATGTTTGCTTTGTTTGACTGCTACTGTTCATGCCTACTCCTTTGCTACTATATTTGTGCCTTTTGTGAATGTTGAAAACAGTTTAAAAACTGACTATGAGTTTTCTTTATAGTACACAGAACATTATGTATATTTCCATAAACAGACCAAGACCAACAGGGTGAGTCAAGGTGAGCTTCGGGGTTATAACTGTTATTTTATTTTTATTTGTTATTTTCACCAGCCTTAGATCTAGAATGACTGAAATAAAAATGAAAAGTCTGCATCTTATCAAGACTAGTACCTTTACCCTGATCAGCAAGTGTTTAATTGTTGATGTTGATATATGCAAGTACATGATTCAGACATTGTTACGAAAGGTGGCTATGGTGACATTTACAATACCGTGCTCAGATTCTAAAGGTGCAGAACTCCACAATTCAAGTCAACAAAGACAAGGCACCCCTGGGGGTGTAATGAAAAGGGAATTGGCATCTGTAATCTAATGCTTTGTAAAAATGAAGTAGATGAACAAGATGTGAATCTTTGACATGGCCACACGTTAAAATGACATGTTAGCGAAACAGTACATTTTAACTGATCAACACCAGTAATGAAACTTAATTAATACAATCATAGAATACAGCTTTGTACTAAATATTAACTGCCTCTATACCCAAGAAAAGGCCTAAATATGGCAGGTATATTAGATCAGAGGTCAGTCATGGCTATCATCACATTAGGATACAGAGTTTATACAACCGTGCAAATAAAAAGACACAACCTCAAATGGTGTCTGAGATATGTGACTCTTTTACATGGCGACAGTTTTGTAAAATTACTGACACAAAACATTGCACCTGACAGAAGATAAAAGAAAACACCTGACCCCAATATGAAGGGTAAAATTATATTTTGCTAGAGGAGTTTCCATAACACTAAAATATGAAGCTGGCATCTGAAATGATGCATAAGACATTTGCAGTTGAAACAGCTGTTAGTGAAACCTCAATTCAGAATTAAATCAAATTTACATTTTTATTACATACTGTACATGAACATATAAAAAGTAGTTGTCAGATATCTCCAGGTCCACAGGACCTCTAAGTAAGTGTGTGCATACATACATACATACATACATACATACATACATACAACTTTATGAAATAATGGTCCCTATTCAAAGAGCTTTAACGCATACGTTTTTCAGAATTAAAGTTTGGTATATAAGAAACTGTTCTAGATTTTTGCTAAACACACCAACAACGGTTAAAAAGTTACATGAACTTCAAACTTTTTTCAAAATAGACTTAAAAAACATTATTTAAATAACTAATGAGTTAAGGCTGTGTGTAGGGTCCCTTGAAAAATAAAGTTCATTTTGGAACACTGTCATTCTTTCCTTTTAACTTAAAGAGTAAGTAGTGGGGTTCTGAAAAATATAATGTTACCTGTCCCCACGTGATGCTACAACTGTTTAAGTAACATACCTGTAATTTTTTATTTTCATTGTTAACACACTGACAACTTTTTACACTTACAACTGTGTAAAATGTTTCAAATGTCTTTTCAAAATGTCGGCTCTAGTGTACTGATAGTGTAAGGATTATTGCCCACATTGTCAAACAGGTAACACAGCAATAATGATCCATAATGTGGTACGAAACAGAAAAGCCAGAGCACTTGTTATGGTTTTTTTATCCCTCTACCTGCAGTGATTTAAAGGACAGATCTCAAACCCCAGTGCACTAGAGCGGACATTCTGAAAAGAGCTTTGAAACAGACTTTACAGTTATGAGAGTAAAAAGATGTCAGTATGTTAACAATGAAAAGAAAAATGACAGGTACGTTATTTAAACAGTTGTAGCAACATGTGAGGATGTATAACGCTATATTTTTTGGAACCCTGCTTCTTACTGTTTAAGTATACATTACACAAAATTATTTTAAAATAATGTTCAAGCAATGGCTTGTTATGGCTATTTGATCTGAACACAAAGGAGCTATTATCCAACAATTATTTTACCTTCTGGAATACAGTGAGCTATCAATCATTAAGATGCAGTATGTTCTCAGAATAGCTAAGCATAGTGTGTGAGCATTATGGGATATATCTTTCCTCAAATAATGCATCAGCACAAGCATATTCAGTGTAAAAACCATAAAGAAAAATACATTTTCACTTTTGACCCCACCTTTGCATTATTCAGTCAGACAAAAACCTTCAAGATTCATTAAGATTACATCCCCATAACAGCAACAATCAAACAAACAAGTGTGCAGAGATTGGTGAAGTACAATCTTCCACTTCAAACTTCATTAATGGACTTTTCCATGTATGTCCCGTTCTCTCCAACATTGCTCATTTTTTAAATTTTGTTTTTAAGAAGTATCTAATCCCATAGTCTTTAATGCCTTGGCCCAACAGATAGTAAAGTGCTTTAGAGAATGAAGTTAGGTATGCAAGAAATATTGCCAGCTTTGGTTTGAGTACGAGCCCAAGTCTTATCGTACCTCAGTACCTATTTTTTATGGCACTTTAATTCAATTTTGCTTCTTGGGTGTTCACTCATCAGTTAAACCCACTTAGTGCACAGAATACAAATCTGTTCTTCACCTTAAATTTACCACTTGCAGTCAGTCTTCAAAAACTGCATTACTTTTCTCCCAAGGTCTGGTTTCCAGGGTTTGACAAAACTTTTCATGTTGACAATCAGTCCACCCATCCTCCGATCCTCATGTCCTGCCACCAGGTATTCCATCCCTGAAAGGACATTCCACAATATAGAAAAGATCATCTTATTGCTTACACATTATTATTTTGTTAACTGCTGAATAATTAAGTAGTGCTGAAAGGCTGATCCACAAATATTGTACTATAAATGACTGTGTAAAAAATGTATACATTAAGGTTTGGATCACAAAAATGTATATGATTCAAAAATGTATTTTGCTAATGTCCTGTTTTTCTATCTAGACCATTTTTCTATAACCCACAGTAGAAATATTTCATATACATCACATGATTTCCATTACATGTGAGTAGATGTTAAAACTTCATGCTAATTTGAACTCGGCTCTCGCCAAGATAAGCACCAACAAAGACGTAGCTTTACAGTAAACTAATGTGATCCATCTGCATCTCCATCCATTTGCGTTTCCTTCCATCTGATGATGTAGATATCCTTCTGCCTGGTGTTGATCATCAGCACACACAACGGCTGTGATGGTGGCTCCGGGGATCAACCACAGTGCGGTCTCCCCAGCGCATCAGCATCACAACCGTCTGCATTGAGCTAAGTAGGGTACTTCTCTGGGGTCTTCAAGTGGGCACCTTCTATCCTCTGTGTTCGTCGACTAGCCCATGACACCTCAAGGGGGCTTGATGGTGATTCTGGCGTTCCAGCATCACCCCCCTCCGTCCCCGACTCAACTCAACCCAGCTTACAGCCGATCTTGCGTTGTCCCATACTCTCCCATCTCATCCATTCTCCCTGCTTGGCCTGGGAAACGGCCTTTACGCATCTCCTCCTCTCCTCCTGCTTTTGCACCTTATTGACTACCAGCTTCCTCCATTGAGCTGGGGCTGCCTTGTGCCATGTAGGATGAGCTGAACTGAGACCAAGACCCCCTCTTCCATGCTGAACTTGCCCCATGATATCACCGATTCGAAGGGCAGCCTTTGCATCTTCCACGGCTTTCTTTGCTGCCCACTTTCTTCCAGTTTTCAACACAGTTGCTGCCTCCCTTATGCATTTGTCGCATGACTCTACTAATGTCATTTACAGTCAGACCTTGGTGCACTTAAACTCCTCGGTTAGAGCAGAGACTGGTAGCTGCAGTATTCCTTTACCATAAAGTCCCACTCAGCGTGGAACTCCCAAACATTTCCTGACGTATAAACTGATTAAAGCTTCCAGGGTTGAGGCTTTTAACCCTTTCAGTCCTGAATTATTTTAGTCAAATTGAAGAATTGATAAAATAAGTCATCATTCAAAAAGGAACTCCTTTATTGACTATACATGAGAACAGAGGTCACAATTGATGAAAGTGAAAGTAGAGGTGCAACACCATAATGTTAGATCGTCGATCAAATTTCCATTCTTTATTATTTAAAAAGAACAAAGTTAAAAACAAAGCAATGTTTCAGCCAGAGGTCCTTTATCAAGCTGTCATTTTGGTAAATGGGACTTTAAAGTCCCATTAGTACTTTAAGAACTCTAAACGGCACTAAGATAAGGCAGGACCTTGAGGTCCTTCCAGGACTGAAAGGGTTAAATGCTGTTACCATGGCTATGCTTTACCACGGTTTAACATATTTTTACAAAAACAACCCCCCAACCCACAACAATGTTAGAGAATATCTTACCGGGGTTTAGAATTGGACATGTGCAGCCTCGGGTTGTCCAGGATTCAGGGTACAGTGTCAATCTCCCATCAACGATCTTCATTTTTGTGGGTTTTAATACCTTTTTGACCTTGACGTTTACTTCTACATGTGAGCCTTTGTCATGAGCTGAGAGGATCTTTATTTTCAGGACTGAAAGAAGAAGAAAAATCACAATAAACTTGCTGTAAATGATTACATGATATATTATGCCTATTTCAATATGTCATTTTGTTTAATTGTATCCTCGTAAACTAATTCTGACCCACCTTTGACACATATGAGGCTATTTGTGAATTCAGCTGGCAGTGTTTGTTGACATTTTTTTCTTTTATTATTATTCAAGGGCAGAACAGTGATAATTCATGTTTGTTTTAACAGAGAAAGGACAACTAAGGGGGTGGGGAGATCTTGCGTTCCTTCAAATCAAACAACAAAATGATCGGAAGAATCACATTGTTACACTGCACGTTCAAACATGAACATGAAAGTTCATGGACTATCCTCGTTATGCATCATGCTATTAAGTTGTAAACAGTGTATGTTTGTAAATAAGTAAGCAAGTAAATCTAGTGTTAAACAGAACAACTTGCTTAATCTTTTACTTTTCATAACTTTACAAGCTCTTTATAAATGATAATAGTAAAGGAAGAGGGCTATGGTAGATTGTTCCTCGAAACCACGTGAATCTGTCCTCCATTCCTAAACTGGTCATTCTAAGAATACTGGAATAGTGTTCTGAACATTCCTGGCTTCACCTAATGCCTTTGCAGGTGAGTCTCAGGTTAAGATGCATTTCAAGTTGGATTACTAATTTCAAACAATCTTTAGTACCATATATACTGTCATTTGTTCGAGAGAGAGAAAGAATACCAAGTGCCTGTCACATATTTTTCTTTTCAATATTTATTTAGAGGGCAACTCACCATAGGTATACTTCATAGCACAGAATATCTTGGGGTTTCCCAAGACCTGCTCTTTACATTCACATTTACCTAGAACATGGAGAAACCTGCTGAATATTTTCACAAACTGCGCATTAGTATTATTTCGTCAATGAATTAAACCCCTTTGTTTTTTTACTGGAACAAATATATTGCCATTTCGACAGTTTCTTCATTTTTCTATCCTCATACACTACAGTGGTATAGGTCCTGAGGTTTACCATAGTAACAGCAACAGTATGATATAGTCAGAGCATGACAGTATAGCAGCAATCATGTTAGCACAGTTAAGGACAAGAAACACAGTAAAGCTCTTTCCCTTCAAGGAGTATCTCCAATACAGAAGATGTAATTGTGTGCCATATTTTACTCCAGTAGTTTTCCTCAGTATTTAAAGCTAAGCTAAACCATTTTTTTAAAGGAAAAAAAAATTGCTTGTCAACATAACAAAACTGAGAAACCAACAACTGAAAATAATTTATTATTTACCAAAACTACACCACCATATTCATTTCATATGAGGTCATTGTTACTCTACACCCCTTAATTGGTAGTAGGTTACATAAAAAACAACAACAAACAAACAGCACTCAATCAGTACCAAGGCTTGTTTATCAGAAAAGCTACTGAGGATGCTGAGGAGTGTGTGCTTACCTGAATGCCGGAGAGCTGAGAAGCCTTGTTCATCCACCCAGTCCCACACGGGCTCAGTCTCATTGTGCAGGGAGAGATAGTCACTCTTGTGGTACCAGTCTACATCAGAACTGCTGAAAGATTCAAAGAGACATTTGCAAATATGTAGTGCACCAGCCTTCAACATTACTTCACAGTGGTGTCATTTCTTATGGTTCCCCTGCCTGCACTGGCTTAATCACTGTGGGATATTTCCAGTTCTTCCTAATTGACAACCATGTTATAGAGAAGGGGGTGCCCTCTCCCAAGTCAGTGCAGATGAGATACACAACTCTCTTAAGACCTGCAGCAAAAGTTGACAATAATTACCAATGTGTCATATATTGAAAGTAATACTAGTGCAGTGATGATCTGTGTGAATATAATTTTCTTTCTTAAAAACTTCAGGTTTACAGCTAAAAGGGAAATTTACAGTTTATCATGTTTAAGATACAGGGCTCATTAATGACACAGCCTTTTTGTTTATAACAAGCTTGGAAAGGGTTGATTCAGGACAACAGCATAGTGGATCATCCATCCGAAAATGACCTTCTCCTTTTGCATTTGTTTTGTATTGTGAGTTCAGTAACCTAACCCTTTAAACAAAGGTCCACCTTTTTTTTTAACACTTCCTGTAAATCTCACTCTTTAACAGACAACTCATTTTAGTACGAAAAAAAACAATAAACTGAAATATTGACGGCTCTTCAAATATTGTCGGTCACCTTTTAAATGGACCTTTTTCCCTTATGGGAGTGGTATAAAGAAATAAGACACTAGCTAGTAATAACAGAAACTCTTAACACACCCAATTTGTTAAGATTGGAACAATGTTTTGTAATGCAGGGTAAGTATACATAAGAACATTTCAAATGGACCTCTGGTGGATGCTTGGCCTGGGTCCCAGACAACCAAGAAGCTGCTCCTTAAAACACCTGGATCCTTCCCTGTGAATTATCATTGTCTATGCTTCATAAACGCATTCCTTCTTTCTCTACAGTGTATTTTTCCCAGCTTTAACATCTTTAAACAATAAATAAATGAATGATGACCACCATTCTTTAACTTGGCAATTAAAGTTTCCTGTGAAGAGACTTTAGTTTTCTTTACTATTTAGTACAATATAATAAAACTAAAGCCTCTATATAAAGAGCCTACACAGTGGTGTTTGAAGTGCCTGTCTTTGTTTAGAGATCCCAGGTTTACCCACCTGCTAATGCAGTCCCCAGTGAATGGATCACAGCTCCCAGCACAGTCACATGGTCGGCAGCCGTATTCTCCAAAGCCCCAATATCCCACCATGCACTTGTCACAGTGTGGGCCCCCGACTCCGGGCTTACAGACGCACTCCCCGCTGCTCGGGTCACAAAGGGAGACGGCACTGAGTTGATATGGTACAGAACCAACAGGATGGCAGGCACAAGCTAAAGTTAAAGAAAAAGAGGAGCATTAATGATTTCATTACAGTATTTTAAAATTGTCCATCATCTCTTTTCCAGTGTGATTCAACTTAATTTGGTCAGTTTTTAACCCCTCCGGGAGACTGAAACATTAGGTCAATAAATTACCCACAGCAGTGAGTCAGTGACTATACTGTACAGTCGCCCATATTATCAAAACTGTGATCGTTTTCTAGAAGTACGGTCAATTAATGCACTATTCTAGAATGAAATTTCCACAGAAACTATTTGTGGTGCTCCTCTAACAACAGTATCAAACTACTTCCAGTGTGTTCTGTGCTGGAATCTGTAACCACTTCTGGCTCCCATTGCATTGCACTTGTAATATGTACAACATCAGAAGGACATTTTCCCCATATGTTGATAACACTTGGTTTAGGATGAATTGTATGTGCACATATTCCTTGATTAAGATTCATTATATCAAACAAACGTGTGTAAAGCACTCACTGGAATTTGCCGAGTTCTTAGCACAGTCCAACCTTTCTCTCACTCTCTGTGCAAACTTGCCAAGTGGAATTGCTCCTGAATACGGCAATGTCTGCTTGTGTTACATCCTAATTTGTCACAGTGTTTCGTGGTTTGGCACTGTTAAAATGCAGAGTAATTCAATAACTGAAGCAAAACTATAGGGGACGAGTGTCATTTTGTTTTGGGATTAGCTACTCACTCTTTGTTATGGCATGCTCCTGTTTGTAGAAATAAATATTTTGAATCATAACCCTGCTATAACTACCCAACACTTGTTTTTCAAAAGCAGATAACAGTGTTTACTGGTAAGTAACAGTTGTTATATTTATTCATTTTATTATTAATATGTAGTATTAAAAGTAAAACCTGCATTAACTATAGGCAATCGTCTGTTCTTACCAGTCAGTAAACCCCAAAACACATTTGATTTTCAATACAAAACCTATAACTTTATTTTTAATATAGTTATTAAATGAAAATGTCTTTGCCCAAGGAAGAATAAAAAATGCATTATTACAGGCCCGTAGTTACACAATCTCCGCAACCAAGGTTACCTTAAGAAAAGAACATTCCATAGAGGCAGTATGCCTCACACCTCCAATCCGACAGTGCTGGACCCCAAATGCCTGGTTAGAGGCTGCAAATATAGTTTTTTCTTTAATATCAGAAGGGCATTTCAAATAGAAGTTCATCAGTAAATTCATAAATCCAATGGTAGATTTGAATGTATATGGTGTTTAGAGACTCCTCTCACTAGTAATCATATTTTTTGGTGTTATATTTCTTGTATTAAAGAGCTTTGCTCAGTCCTTCACACGCTGAAAGTGCTTGCATCTGCCTCAATGACATTCCAAGTCCTCATCTACATCTGGCTGTTTGTCAACGGTACAGCAACAAAAAAAAGTCTTAATTCTTTAATTTTTACAGCTCAGATCAGATTAATACTGTATTTCATCACATAACATTGTCAGGCACTAGCTAGCGAAAGGCCTTTTATAATTCAGATGAAGATTAAGGAGTGTAGTTTTCTTCACTTTATATCTCCAGAAGGCTGACAGGTCAAAGAACAATGACAGCTTATTTCAAAGTATTTTCACATAAAGTGACAGAACTTGAGCGAAAGGTAATAATGCCTATTATTTGATAAGACTTTAATCCTTAGTGATTTTGTTATTTACTTTTATTGTATCATAACAACTGTTGTATTCTTAAGACGAGGATATTGGATTTCAGCTGCCTTGAGAAATATTTTCTGGAATGAACACAATGTCAATCTCCAAGATTTATGGGGAATGTCTGCTTCTTAAATACAAATTTTGAAGTTTTGTTACTAGTCTAAAGTTGTCTTTCCTTCCCTTTTTATCTGTCTCAGCCTTCCGCCCCAGGTGATATGCGCTCATATTCCGAGCTGGCGGGCTGCATAGCTTTTCTTTCTGCTTTCCCAAACTGTTTTCCCTTAGGGGAAGTGAAGCTAGATTCCCAGCCATAGGTAGGCAGCTTTCCCTGTCGAGACGTCTCTCTGCCAAGCAAAGGGGAGGCCCTGGCTTTTCGTTCCCTAGTCACAAGCTCTCTTCTTGTTGTAAGCCAAGGAGGCCTTGCCTCTCTATCATAGCCCTTGCACCTGTTCCGTGAATTTTTAGACAAGGCACATAACAGAGAGTAATAAAACAATTGTAAAACAAAGAAACAATTACATTTCAAGAAGGAGCAGTTCAGTTAAATTAGTTTCATGCCAGTAGTAGTAGGCTGTTTATTATTTTTTATTCCTTTTTACTTGTACTTTTAAACAGAAAAGTAGAAAAAATATTACTGGTAAACTATGCCTGTATTACTATTCTGATATCATTTCATTGCCTTCAGCATTTCCTGTAGCTCTATAATAAATGTAAAATCTGTGACCCTCACACACAAGAACTGTACATCTGATATTTATTAGAGAAAAAAGGCTTCACTCCAAATCTTTTCACAACAATACACTTCTTTCTGATGCAACATGTAGCTGTTGTAAAGATGAATAATGCTTGAGCTGGGCAAGGCACACATGACTTATGTAATGTTGAACTTTAGATCGAATTGGTTATAAGAAAACATCAAAGTGTGGTAAAGCATAATGAAAGAACGAGGGCACAGAGGTATTGTAAACGACAACCTTTTTCAATAGAATGGTCTTTAGGAATTACAGTATAACATTCATCGTAGTCACAATGCACGCATTATCTGGATCTAAAGTGTTTAGATTTTTGTAGAGCAGTCAGCTTTGATTAGAAGCTCCTGTAAACATCCGGTTACTGCATCAATGATTTCAATGTCAAACCATTGTGTGTTTCCCTCATGTACACATACTACTCAAATTCCATTTCTGTTCTTCATTTAAAAACAAAAAAGCTGTTCCAGCTAACAACATATTAACCAACAGCTACAGTTGTAATTAGCAATGTGGGTATGAGAATAAATAGACCTTTGCTCACAGATTACCAGTGCAGCAGACCAGACGCAAGGCTGAGTATCTGTAATGTACATTTCTTAATGTTCCCAAATGCCTGATAACTTATCAGCTTTTAACATGATGGCACGTGGTTTCATATGGAAATGGCTCTCAGCAAATCCTTTCCCAAATGTCCCAAATGTTTTTAGCCTAATAAACACTGTTGCGCTTCACCAGAAACATTTTTTTAGGCTTGTAAATAAATGAAGCACCAGGAAAGCAGAATTTATAATTAATAGATTATCATGGGGCAGGTTTGGGAGACAGCTTCTTCGTTTCTCAATAGTTTCTCACAAGAATGACATGGCTGCTGCTTAATGCACCTATGCACTCAGCCCTACAGTACATGCAGCACACACTGTTTAGCAGAGCATTGACCATTTGAGTTTAGATATGTGGCACAGAGTGTTTGGATTTAAGTTGCATTACTTGGTTAGAGGTTGTTTTCAGGAGTGATAGTAAGGATATGCAGTTGTGCAAAGGCAATGCACATTGATAGCTCTTGACAGCTAGGAGGCTAATATGTACAGTTATAACATGGCAGGAATAGAGGGAGCAACCTCATTGGCTAACAAGTGTTCCAATCTGGCTTTGCCTCGTGCCGAACAACACCCCTAGGAGTGTGGATATTGGACCATATTTGAACACCCTGTCATGCATTATTGCTTTCTTATAACATTATAGCTATCTCTATTTTGTTAAATGTTCAACCTGGGCACCACTGCAGTGGTAGTGTTGTTAACTATAGCACAACTCTGTTGGTAGTTCTGAACTCTGCCTTTTCTTTGAGTGATTGGTTTTGTATCTGGGAGGAGTATCCTGGATACAAATATTGTTCAGCCTAGTTTCTTTTTACTGACAAAAAGGCTGATCATAAGCAAACTATCTATAATGTAGGAAGATCACACACAAAGCATCAAACAAAACACACAGAACTCCCACATGAAGAAGAATGCACCACAAACAAACCAGAGGCAACACAAAATCTAGGAAACAAAGCTAACAACAAAGCAACCGCAATCGTGGACACAGAAACCCAGATATAAAAGAAAACTTGTATAAATAACACTTCAAAAATGCCTCATTTAACATATCTGAATAAAGGAAAGATGTGTTACAGTGCAGAATACTTCTGTATATCTTTCTAAGCCATCCTCACTAGAGAGTTTTTGCAACCTAAAGCCCCATTGCATGTAAAGAAACTTCATTCTTATGCTGCTGTCAGGTCATACAGGACAAGTTTCCTGCAGAAGAAACGTATTGCTTTTCAACAGGCAACTTCAAAAAGAGGTCAGGGGTTAATCCCTTGAAGCTGATTGACAAGTGTAAATCATAAATAAAAACTGTTGCCACAGCAGAGCATCAGGCAGCCTCCAGTAACCCAGAATACGTAAACACCAAAGCAAACTATACATGTCTTTATTACATGTTACCTTAAACCCACCACGGGGTACTACGCTGCCCACATCATTAGTGGGCAAATTGCTGTTTTCATTTAAGAGACCCTGCCGGCAGTTGGTCAAAATCTAATTAGTTACTGCTGTTCACAAACAATCCAGCTGTCGATTCTCATATAACCCCCTTAATCTGGCATATGGATCAACTTGCGTGGCATACAAGTAATTAGACAACTCCCCCGGGCTACAGGTTGCTGTAGTGTCAATAACGTTTTTGAGACTGTACTATGATACACGTTAAATTTATTGGATACCCTTGTCTTTCTAGTAGTTGTGAAGGGGAAAAGTGAAAAATTCCCCTAACCATTTAATCAGCTTCCAAGTTGACCTGAATGGTTTGTTTTTTTTCCATCATTATTCCTGATGATTCATGTAGCTGACATTCCCATGGAGTGGGCACTGCACCTCTAGATATAGCTTCTGTTTGCTGTTTGCTCTCTGCTTTTTGACTCGCTTCCTGTTTTTATACCTTACTCACTTGAAGTTATATGCTGACTACTCCATCAGTCAGGTGCCCACCACTATTTCATCATCTTGCCTGCCCAGACTTGCTCTCTTGATGATTTAATGTATGTTCCATTTCTACTGTAACCTTCTCTAGTTTTCAGTCTATGAAGTTCTTCCAGTCTAGATGCCTGGTGCAGCTGTCTGGTTTACTCACTGGCTGCCACTTCTTAGACAGTCCTCAAAACCTGTACTTTTTCTATAAAGCACATACTTTTAGCAATTTATCTATTAGTTTTACAGGAATCCAACTAACAACTATAGGGCAGCAGTGTGGAGTAGTGGTTAGGGCTCTGGACTCTTGACTGGGGGGTCGTGGGTTCAATCCCAGGTGGGGGACACTGCTGCTGTACCCTTGAGCAAGGTACTTTACCTAGATTGCTCCAGTAAAAAAACAACTGTATAAATGGTTAATTGTATGTAAAAAAAATAGTGTGATATCTTGTAACAATTGTAAGTCGCCCTGGATAAGGGTGTCTGCTAATAAATAAATAAAACAACAGAATAATGTTAAAAATAACAAAATATTGCATAAAATAATTATAGAATTGTATCACAGCAATTGTATCACTTTTTGTCCCACTCAATCAAGTAATAATACTAATTTACAATAAGAAAATCTAATGCTGTCTGTTTAATGTACTGTAATACTGATTGAGGTCTGCACGATCACAACACACTGCGCTTTTCCATCCGCCCCCAATATTACTATAATATAAAAATAAAAAAACCCTGATCGTTTAACTTAAAATGGCATTATTTATGTGTTCATTCATTCATGGGCCTGGTATAAATTCTCTAATTTAAAGTAACCTTTTGTAGTCCAATGTCTAGTATACTATAGGTCTACATAACATAAGAATGTTTTAACTTCATATAATGCAACACAAATGCAGGTGGCACTGTGCATGGGAATTGTTTTTCTTGTTCTTACGTTTGCAGGAATCTGGAGCAGAGAAGGGTCTGTGGGGATCTCTGTAGAAGCCAGTCTTGCATCTCTGGCAGTGCTGCCCCTCTGTGTTGTGTTGGCAATGGTCACACACTCCTCCGCTGCGCTTCCCTGACGCCAACCACACGCCATGCTCGAAGTGGCAGCTGTCTGCGTGCCCATTGCATTTGCACTCTGAAGCACAGGGAAGGTAGCTGAGGTTAGTTTTCCGTCATTGAATACTATCCAATAGTCCTTGGTAAAAATGATACTATTTTCCCACCTCTAGCTAAATAAAAATAAGAAAAATTGCTAGTTTTGAATAAAGATAACTACATTTCTAGGAACTGCCTACCATTTCAAGAACTGGAAATACTGCAGCACAACAGAGGAAGGGGACATTTCAGATGTCTGTACTAGCCTGGATGTTTCTCGGTTAAGATTCAATGCCAAATTCTCAGAACAAAAGTGTAGACAGCTCTTTTCTTACGTGACACAAACTCATATTGTATCTACAGTATAATCACAAGCATGTGAGGGGTGTGCTTTACACAAGATTTAAGTGCATGTGCCTGTTAAGGGACTATTTTAGAAAATATTCTAGACTTTTCAGTCATCTTCAGGGCATGGGCTAATATCAACCAAAGGAGTAAGTGCATTTTAATAGGAAACCGTGTATACACACATGAGGAAACTATTTAAAATTCAAACGCTAGCATATTTGGGGTTTATGTTTTTATCAACATTTTCCCTCCATGCCATCAGAGCTAAACTGCAAGTTTTTTTTTTGTTGTTGTTGTCTGGATAAGTTAAAGAGAAATGTGTTAAGGGGTGGTCCTTCTTGGATCCCACAGAACGACAAAGAATTATGCCTGACTTGTTTTTGCGTTTAAATGTTAGCGAGCATCTCAGATTAGTGGATACTCCATTGTTCAGACATGTTGTGGCTAATGTTGTAAACAATGCACGCGCCAAGATACTTTAGAAACAGTATTTGGTTACCATCTAGAAACACAAAGAGACACATGAGGAATCTAATGAATGAGGGGCATCAGCGTGTCAGTCATCCTGTTACTTACTCTTACATTCATGGGGGGCCCCGGTTATGCCGTCAGCAGGTTGCCAGGGCTGGTCATTGTAAAGTGGTGTGCAGAGCTGACAATGGTCACCTGCTGTATTGTGCTTGCAAATGCACTTTCCATGGACCTGCAAGACGCAGAGAACAATGAGTACTGTGTAATCATGAAAATAGTCAGCTTTCCCACATATTATGATGATTCATTATTAAGATACTGAATGCAGAATGACACTCGCAAACATATACAAAGAAACTCTCTCTCTCTTGTCAAATGTATCCCATAAACATGAAGACACACAAGTGCACTTTGGTTTTTAGATCAGGTTAACAGTTTATAAATTGCTTTTTTTTTCTTTAAAGATTATTAAGATTATTAATTATCAAATATGGATCCTTTTTCAGTCAAAAACGCATAAAACTGAGGATATGCCTTTACCCTCTTGAACATTTCAACACAGCTATCAAGGGACTGAATGAAAGGGGGTGTTTAGGTCATAATTGAGGTGAATGTTACAGTGCAAATGAGGCATTCAACCACATGACTAAAAATGTCAGGGTTTTTGGCCAAATTCTTTATAGTCGTTATACTTCAAAGAAATACATTTAGAATGATCCTATTTATGCACAATAGAACATCTGTGGGATTGTACAGCTCAACTGTGACATTGAACTTCATCCTTTAAACCTTGAGGGACTGCACAGAGACACAACAGCACTGAAGACAGCATTCCACAAATTAAAGGCCGGAACCACCAACGACACTGTGGGCCTTTTTGCCAAAGCAGCCCCGAGAAGCATGCTTGATTACCTTGCACACCAAACAAATGAAAGAAGCACCAAACTTTTATGTCATTTTTTCTCTCAGTCTCCCTCTATACACTACTACAACTCACAAAAAAATCTGACCAAATACAATGTGAAAAATGTGCAAAAATGCAGAAAATCAGACAGGGGGCAAATACTTTTTCACAGCACTGTATATACACAGTGGGAAAATATGTGAAAACAATCCTTTACCTTTGTAAGTACCTTTTACTAATGCAAAACAATCATGCAAGTTTAGTTTTCCCCATACAGGATGTACATTTTATTGTTGGTTTTGTGAACTGCATATGTGGAAGAGGGCCAAGGTTAAATTTTTTTTTTTTTTTTTTAAGCGCTTAACTCAGTAGAATATACTCACTAGACTAGCGAGCGAGTAAAAAAAAAAAAAAGTATGGAAAATCATCTAGTGAGTATATTTCTTGCTAATAACCTGAAAATGTAGCGACACATGCAAATTAGGTTATGACATCACGAAACGTCACAGGGAATTCACTTTGACTCGCTAGAATTTGCAGTGGATGGAAAAACCTTTTTTTTCGCCCTTTATAGAGTAACTTATAAACTTGCTCGATAAATGGATGGAAAGCGCACTTTTTCTTAGAGAGAGATTCAGTCAACCATAAAGAGCAGTGCACTATGGGCTGGTTTAATTCCAGTTATGATTATTTTCAGCACTATCTACTCCAATTATGCAAGTTTACCAGTGGGATGGGGGCGATTAGCCTATACATTTGCCACCCCTGGCTTTTATCCGCTGGCTGGTTTGTTACCCTAAAATAGGAACTTGTTTACAAACGTGGGTTGGGAGAATTAGACTGGTGGACAAGAGGAAATAAAGTTCAGCACTGATTCCCTGGAACCAAAAGCTGCAGCACATTCCAAGTAGATAAAGAATGGAGTAACGTGTAGCATTGGGAATCCAGAACACAAAACAGAGGCGGTTGCTGTGCAGCAGCTTTTAAACGGGTGCACAGTGATTTATCTGCCAGGGGACTGAATTGATTCAATTGAACTTGCTTCACTGTTGTCCCTGATAAAACCACGGTAAAAAAGGTAGTGTAGTAAAGAGTATTACAAACCAAGTAAAACATAGACTGGTATGGTAAAGCCCATAAAATGCACACTTCTAAGTATGGGAAGTATTTTATAAGTACAGAAAAAGCTGTGTGGTAAACCACAAAAATACAGTTCAAATTTACCATGGTTCAACGGGTATACAATATTTAATAGTTAACCATATTTAAAATGTTTACAAATGCACATTTGCTATGTTTCTGGGTCATCAGGCAGGTGTCAAAAAGTTGCAATTAATCGGGCTATTAAAATGTGAAATCCTGTGGTAAAGCCACAGTAAACCACTTCACACAGTTATTCAATTAAAGGAAAGCAATGTTATTTAAAGGTTCTGTTTTTTTTTTCTCTAGGATATTATTTCTCATTCAAATGTTTTAGTTTCATAATAATAAACTCTTTACCGTCACACAGTATCCTCATGTGAAATCCAAATCTAGAATTAAATAAAAATATCTTTCATTTTCAGGATTTGGGCCTTTCAACAGTCTGAAGTCGGAACTGATAGCATGGTGAGAGTAGAGACTTCCTATCTTTCTCTATAACATCAGGAACTTGAAGTGTTAAATAATGAGAACGGTTTGTTTGCCCAGATTGAAGGAAGGCCCTTGACTGTTTCTCAGAGTACCGTATGCCTGGAACCCATGTTAATTACTAATCGTTTACACCAAAAACACAAAATCAAAACTCTGCTTTTTGTCACAAGCTTGCAGGACTATCACAGTGCTCAGTAATTAGTAAAACGATAATGGTTTCAGCATGCAGGCATTTGGATAAAGATACTGATATTGCTTTTAACTCAAAATGCTTCCTGAAGGAAAGTCACATTTCAAACTGACCCCCAATGTCATGTTAATTATTACACAAAACAAAGTACAAAATATGAGGTTGTGTGAACTTGATGCCTGACTAAAAAATGCAAATCTTCCAATTAATAAATATATATGGTGGGACTGTTTCACGCTGTCATTGCAACAACAACAACAGCATTAATCTCAATGGAATTGAACCTTGTAGGCACTGGAGAATCTTTACATTTACAGACCGCATGGCCCCCATAATGATGACAGATCTGATGAGTTTTTTTTTTTTCTCATAATGAACAACAGAAATCCTTACCAAGATGAAAGCAACTTACTGACATTCACAGCTATGGATTTGAACCTAGGATTTCTTGACTCCTAGCCCTTTGTATAAACCTGACTACATCTGACACTCTCCCTAAATCAGCTACATTATGTATGAAGTCTTTAACCGGTAAAGCAGTGGATATAAAAAATGGTGTTTTTCATGGGAATGCTATATTGCTCCATCAAAACCACAACTTACAAATCAACCAAGGTTTCCAGAGCGACTGTCATGTTGAATAGTCACAAATACTTTCAGCTGCATTTCATAAAGAGAGAAAGGTTAAGTGGTCCTTGTGCTGGTAGGTGTTCTCTAGTACAGACCTAACACCAGTTATTCAAAGTCTTACAAATACAGGTGAAAGCACGCACAAGCTAATGACACATGGAATGAAAAAGCTGTCACTCAACTTCAAAACATTTGGCTCCTAACAAGGACTCAATTTATAAATGTGATTCAATGTGCACGCACGATTGCAGGAAGTGGTTATGGTTATCCTGGGAAATGTGTGGGAGAAAAGGTCAAGGTATATCAAAACCTCAGGTCAAGAAGGCTTGCCACCCGCCCCCTGCAAAGGTGGACAACATTTCCTGAAGAGGCTGATTATGCAATCCCTTCATTCCATAGCCTTTCATGTTGAAACATTTCCTAACATGATGCAACAAAGAGACAACCACAAAAAAAGCAATTAACTGCCATGTTGCGGTGGACTGACTAAGAGGTTAAGCAAGCAAATTAATTGTTCTTGTTTCAAACCACCAAACACTGGACAAAACAAATAAGTCAGTAATACCAAGCCTCTTGTCTAACACTGCCTTATCCGTAGGTGGGTGAATGCTGTCTTTAGCCATGCTGAAATGTATAAGCAAGTCAAGCAATTGTCACAAAGTACAAAAGATGTTGTTTTCAAGAAATACAGTCTACACGCATATATACAAAACAACAGCAAGGGGCAGACACCAGCATAGTGTACTGTTGTACTGGACATACATTCAGATACATGTAAACTTGCAGTAATAGAAAGCTTGCGAGGTTTTCAGGCAGGAAATCTATAGTACCATTAATACATTTCCAAGTACATTGTATTTATTCATTGGTCAAACAACAAGCCAGTTAGCTGCAAGTTCCCATCAACCTATTACGTATATAAACCTGTCTGAAGGATGAGGCTATGCTCCAACTATTTTTATTCTACTTTTTATTTTTCTTCAACCATTGTTTGGGGTCAATTGTTTTGGAAATCCTGTAAGATTTTGTATTATAATAAAGGTGGTTATTTAACGCAAGATTGTCCTGACTGAATAGATTCACTGTATATGGCTGTTTAGTTCATGCCAATTTATCAGTGGTCAGAAGACATTCTGTGGTCTGTGCCAGCTGGACATTGTAGTGGAGTCTCTTCTAGGTTTAGTATAGTTAACTAACTATTGTACAAAATCTCACAATAGAGTGGGAGAACCTTATATTTCTTATACTGTCTACCAAGCTGAACTGTTTCCAGAAACGTACTACTTAGATTTAAAGCAGTAAATGCATATACTTCATCCATAAAAAAAATGTAATCTAGACTAAATGTGTGTGTGTGTGTGTGATATATATATATATATATATATATATATATATTGTACACTATTTACAATATTATATTTATGTCCTTCTGAGAAAAAAAAAAAAAGTTTTCAACCTATAGTGCCCATACAATGCATAGCACACAGATGATTTAAAAATGAATAATCTCGTTGAGAATTTTGGCTTTCAGCTATCACAAGAAAGATAAGGGGGTGGGGGGAGGGGGGTTCTTGTTGTTTTTTTAACTTCTTGTTTTTTAAATTGATTCTTGAAATGTATTTGTTTACGACTGTAAGTCGCCCTGGATAAATAATAATAATAAAAATAATAACTAGACATACCCTATGATGTGTCCTTTCCCTGACTGAGCGATACCCATCCACTGTTACACAATGCTCAGCATGGCCATTGCAGAAACAGCTGCCCTTCACAATGAAATGGTAGACCGCGTAGTGCGCCAGGTGCTGTGGTTTGGTGGCTGGGTCTTTACCCAGACACGGGCACTGCTGCCTCTTCAGGAGCTGCACTCGAATGTTGGTCACCTTCAGCTGGTCCTGGGATTCTGCACTGTAAGGATCCACTGCTGAATGCAAGGGTGACAGGGCCCGGTATATAACCTGCACAAGCAAAAGAAAAGGAACTCAGTGAGTGACAGCTTGTAACCTCATTCCGGTAGTTATATTTAGAGACATCTATTCAGGGTAGCCCTTTGTGGACGTCAAGGTCTTACTATCCAAGAGGTGGTGAGGAGATAAAACTTCCTGGCAGACATTTGGACAGGCACCAGGGGTCAAGAAACCCTGCTTCTACTTGAGAAATGCCTCTAGCAGTACTTCAATTTGACGGCCCATTCACAGAACAGCTGCTGTCTGCACATGGCACCCACAAACTATGCTGAAGTGTTGCAGAGTGTGCCCAGGTTATCTTCAGGCAGGAGGCAGATTTACAATGTGCAGAACTACTACACATCCTGACTCGCATCGAATCCCTGTCAAACAACTGCTTAGCTTAACAAACCTGATGCATTTTAATAACACTTAAAGCTACTTAGATTAAGTTATCAGTGGGGAAATTTTTCTGGAAGTACTTCTATTCAGGGTCCTGGACAAGGCAAGCTATTGGATGACATTTAGTAGATATAACAGTTGTATTTTCTGTGCATGTTTAGTTCTCCGGGCTATTGAAAAAAAAAACACTATTCATTTCCTACGCTGTGCAAAGGGTTAAGGAGGTCATTGTATTGTGTTAATCAATTAAGGACGCATAACAAATAGGCTTTGGGTTCTAGGATACTTGAGAAAATCAGCTGGCAAAATTTGTTGATGGATTTAGGCCTACATACCTCCAGTGATAACAAAAGCTTTTGGACAGCACCTCTGACCGTTGTGAATGCACTATAAAATCTTATCCTTATAAAGAACCTTCACAAAGTTTCTTTCGGGCTCACTCTTCATTTCAAGCAATAGCTGTAACAAGATAATGATGTTTCTTTAAGGCAATGGGGCGAGAGAACCTGTCTCAAAATAAGAAATTAGAGCTATTTGTATGTGTTGACAAGCATCAGATTTGAAATAGCTGCCTTAGCTTTCTTGTTAAAAAAAACCATAAAACATGTTCCTTTAAAAAGTGTACTTTTCTGAAAAGGTTTTTAAAAGCTTTAATGGCTCTCAGCGAATGCTGAGGAGTGATTATTCAGGTATAACCTAAATTCAAATATCTACGCAAAACAATATTAAAGCCTGCTTTTGTAAATTGCCATTACAGTTTTCTGTTTTACTCTTGAGGGAAAATTAAACACTTCTGCTATGTACATTTTTGTTTGGTGACTGATATTATTTCTTGCGCAATATAGGGAGTGTAATGTTAAAAATATTACACTGTTTAAATAAGTATTAGGTTAAATCATGAACCTATCATTTGAAAGAATGTCATTAATTATCCCCCCCCCCCACTCATGCATTTGGAGTGCACCACAATCATATTCAAATTTACACAAATATAAACAGTACTGCTAATTTCAGTGGTGTTTGTTGATAACCTTCCATGCTCTTTATTAAAAAGCCCAATGTTAGTCTTAGCTAACATTGGCAAAATACAATATACTATACATGACTCTCAATACTGAATTATCACTTAAAATTAATCCTATAGCAAATAATGAGCTATTATCAAAACTTTTTTTTAATTTCTCCCTTTAAAAAAAGGTCTGCAGCCTATTTTGTCTCCCAGTTTATTTTTCCTGAATTCATATGTATTTCTGTACAGCATATTTAGCTGTCAGCACAAGCAATGACATGTTTTAACATTTCCACAAAGATCTTAAACCTATTGTGTGTTGCCTGATTTTGAGACTTGCTAGTCTTTATACATCCATCATGATTTTCTCTTATCTGACAGTACAGTGTAATATTAGACACAATAGGTTATTACTGTCAGAAAATGCACACATTTTCATACAAAATGTTCTGCAAGGTTGCTTCCCTGCTGCATAAAATCAAAAACCCTATGAGTTGTTGTGAAGGTTACGAAGTCTGCCTGCATGGGCCCATTCATAGCTAATAAAGAAAAATGTAAAGACATTTCCAGAGGATTGCTTTAGAGAAGGACTTGATTAGATGTTTATACTGTTATAAAAAAATATACCAGCAATCCCCTTTCTTCAGTTGTTCAGGTTCAATATTTATGTTTTAACTCAAAATTCAGCCCACTGTGGGTAAAAGCAAGTGTTGAGGGTGTGCACGTCTCTGCAAAGGTGTTAGGTTTACAAGCACAGGATTACAGTGTATAACTTCACAGGTACACCCATCCATCAAGAAACACACAGCTGGCTCAGGTATCATGGTGACGAGGAACATTTTAACCTTTTGAATCAAAAACAATCGGCATCTTAAAGTGTCATAATGGCTTACACGCTGCTGAATTCAACTAAAAACACAGAAAAAAAACACTCATCAGCATGCTACACTTATTTCTCAAAAACTAAAGCCTAAAACACTCTTTATCCAACAACCCTGATGTCAAAGAAATGTGTAAATATAAGGCCTTATTGGGGTGGGAGGCAAATACATATTCTACAGCAAGTGCAAAAAGCAACTACAAGAAACTACACAATAACTTCCCTGCATGAAACATTCTTGTATGTTTCTATTCTTTTCAAAGTGTTTGCACATGCTTCAACACATGGCCCTTAGTGTGGCAGAAAGAGTGCTGTTGCACTTGTTTCCAACACTTTCTTTTTTGTGTTTATGGCTTTTTTCTCTCTCACCATTGCCACTCTCCTCAAGTACCACTTTCTAATGCAACACCCCTGGAATCGGTAGGACTAGCGCAGCTGCATGTTGACTGATGTGGATACATCAAGGTCAGTCCCAAGCACTTTGGGGTCTACCAACCCTTCCATACTGCATTAAAGAACCTCTATAACTATTACACACTCAATAGTGCTACATTTAGAAATACTATAACAAACTTCAATGACAAAGAATAATAAATTAGCATCTCATTTCTTCAAATCAGCAACAAATGATTTTTCAATGCACACACAATTTTACAGCCAGAAGGGCTTCTGCAATAACAGATTGAGTACCTCATAAATCAGCAAGTCAGTGCTTCATCAGGTTGGCTCGGCTGCATTACTGGAGTACTGCATTCTCTTCAATGCAGTGTAGGATTTGCCTTATTCAAATCAATAGATGGCTGTTCAAAGCCCTTTTTAAACTATTTATGTGAATAACAGGACTGATATCTTGAGCTTCTTTTTTTATTTAAATGGAAGAATATCAGCTCCAGCATAGCAAACGAATCACTGTGACAGATTAGTCACTTGACTTCCACCCTAATAATACAGAGAAGTTGTGAATGAGGGCACTCACTGCTCAGCAGGACTATGCTGTTCACATGAACCCTGGCTCCCTGCTTACCTCTCCTCGTGTGCAGGGGAAAGCTCCAGAGTATTTGGTAGTGCAGAGCGCCCCGTCCTGTTCAGTGTCATCCCCCAAGCCGAATGTTTCGTTGCAGTTGGTGGCGTAGTATTTGCAAGGCCTCCAAGTCTTCCCGAAGTCCTGTGATCTCTCCAGCAACATGGCGGCCGGCCGGGGGGACTTGAACACCATGATCATGTGGGTGAAGTAAAACTCTGCCCCCAGGTCCAGCTGGATGGTCTCCCGCTGCACGCCCTCTGCAGACTGCCACCATGTGTTGGGGAAGCGGAACGAGGAGTCTGTCATGGCCGCGGGCAGGTGGGAGTGCTGATGGTGCACCGCGTTACATTTCCCACACTTGGGCGGCCTGCAGGACCCATCTGCATTCTCTGTGTAAGAGCAGTACAGTTCGGTGGAGTTGTGTCCGCACACTGATTCGGTGAGTAGGTTCCTGCCCAAGGCCAGGTTCCCCATGCGGGGGTTACAAGCCTGGTTCTCACAGCGATGGCCCACCCCTGCAGCGACCCTGCCAAGCCCTGCATGGGAATAAAGACAAGGAATGAATTAGGAGTCATGCTGAGAAATTATGATTGGTCTTTTGAAGGATTTAGTCTTTGCTTTAGTGGTAAAAATGGTCACATTTATACTTTCAATGTTGTAAAAACTTTTTATATAGCGGATCCTGCTCTGCCAAAATAGGGATGTGTGAAAAAATGGACTATAATGTTTCCAATCACATACAGCGTACCTCGAAGGTGTAAATGTTTGCCTTTTACTTTCATTATAATGAGATTCTTTACTTAGCACCGCCTTGTGGCTGGACGTTCCAATTGCGTTATTATTTTTGACGAGAATGTCAATGTCTAATTCAATTGGAAGTAAGTCAATTTTCAACATGCAAACATACTATTTGTGTCTACCACAACAGAGCATGTTTCAATGCCAAAATTACAGTACACTCACTGACCAGAAGACACTGACATTGAGTACTTTCACTGTCAATAGCTTTCTCGCATAGAGCCAAGGCAGTTTCTGGGGTTGAAGCGGACACCAAGCAACTGCACTGATCATCATAACCTTTTTGAGTTTGACCCCCATTGTAAACGAGGAATAGTTCTCAATGGGTACTCTCCTGGTTATACAAATAATACAATGAATTATACTATTTAAGTCAACACTGTTTTGAACATCACTGTCTATATTTAAAACTTTTTTTTTTTAAATTTGTACAAAAAAAAAAAAAGTTTTACAACATTAAATACTAGTAACATACAGCCTATCCTCAGATATTCGTCCTCACTGTTGCATGTTTAAGTGCTGGATAATGAGAGTGACAGATTGCTGAGTGCATGTACGGTGCTCTCTGTTCTGTTCCTTGATAACTGAGATAACTCAGTGTCTGATATGTGAATGTCCACTGCATAGTGCTGCTTGTACGGCAACTAGCACCTGAATATCTGGCTACTCTAATCAATCGCTCAAAAGCTTACGAAAAAAATGAGGCTTACTAATGAGATGGCGCTTTCGTTTTAATGAATGTAATTTGCCAATTCCTAGGTTATCCTACTATAAAAGAAATGCGCAGTATTAATAAACACATCAATCTCAAACACTAACCTGCATCAAAAGCGAATCCAAAGAGTGCAACCAAGGAGAACAGAGTCCAGTGACACATCGCAGTCCTTGTGAAATGCCTTGAGAAATGTTGGATTCACGCAGAAATACTCAGACAAGCCAAAGAGCTCTGTGAACATACAGGCTGTGTGCTGAAATTTCACTGCCATGCCATTACAATGACATGTGGAGGCAGGTTTTACCAGCGGGAGAAAGCGAACTGGCTTCTTTAGCTCAGCTGCCTTGATCCTAAACATGAGAGGCTAAGAAAAATAATTGAAAGAAAGTTCCAACGTTTGACAGCTTGGGATCGATCTTCTTGAGACTGTGAGTGTTCACATAAATATCAAATTTCAGTTTAGCAAAAAAAATAAAAAATAAAAACTTTCTTGAGTTGAAGATGCGCTGCCTGTCTCATACTTACTGCTACTATACCGCCTATTCACTTCAGTTTTGCTGTAGATAAAGTAATAATAAAGACTTACACAGACGCTGTGACCTCCGCCCAGTAGTGTCGCATTTTTCTAACTTTTAAAGGAACATTCCTGTAAAGCATGAGTCACTCGCTGTCAGATCAACGCTTGCACGCAAGGTTCCTTTATCAAATATGCATTTCACAAATTGACAAATTGAAGCTACATAGGCTACTGTAGGCTACCTGGATAAAATCAGAACGACGGTAATTTACTGAATGGTGGGATCAAACTCAACAAATCTAGTTTAGTCATATAATGTAGGCTAGAGCATATGGAAAGGGTCAATGAAATGTATTAATTGCCCATTACTGTCATTTAAAACGTTAAGGTACTGCGGTAAACCGTGGTAAACGCCTAGCAAAATGAGTAAAGCATAGTAAAAGTGATTGGGTTTTTTTCAGTAACTTGTGATTGTTGAACTTTTTTTTATTGTTATTAATAATATTATTTGTAATGTGACAGACATAGAGAACCATGATAGTCACAGTGTGAAAATAATTGAAACTAAAACAATTACTTTAAAAACTAAAAAAGTGTACATTTGTTCTTAAAAAGAGACCAAAAGCACAAACCGTTTCACAGTACAATACAATTTTGAAAAGTGTAATTCCATAGTAAATGTATCAGGTTAAAGTGTTATTGTTTTTTAACAGTGTTGAAATGCAGTCAGTTTGAAACAACTTCAAGCACAGCAAGCCAACAGTGAATGATCCCAAGTCATACCTCAAAACTATTTGCAACTGACACATTTTTCTCATTCATGTCCATCTTCCTTAAGGGAGGGTGAGAGGTATCTCATTATTCATTATTCACTGTCTATTGGAGGCCCAGTTATTTCACCTGTCAAACTGCCAGTTGTACTTCATAACCAAAAGCAATGATCCCTGACCTTAGTCCCTGACGGACCCCCTGTGTCTGCTGGTCTTCATTCCAACTGAGCTCTCAATTACTTAACTAAACCCTTCATTGAACTGATAATTTGCTTAATGAGACCTATTTAATTGTTTGCAGATTTCAAGTTAGCTATAACATGTTATATAGCACAGGTACATGTTGTAACAGTAAATGCATAGTACAATGTAAGCACAGGGAAAGCAAGAACTTATTTTAAAAGCGTTCTGAAAGATCCACTTGGTTGAAAAATAGTACAAATTTTAGGATGTGGCCACATTATGTCCGTAATCTCTTGAGCACCTATGTAGTATATTAGACCCTGTTGTTTAGTTGGACATACAGTTTGATAGAGGAAAGGGGTCTGTTAATGGCATGACTAGTCAAAACATCTGAATCTGTAACTGGGAAATCAAATCAATGCGTCAGACATTTTTAAGGAATCAAAAACATACCAGAAGACAATTATTGACTGATCTGAATGCTGTTTTGACATCCAAAAGGCTCCAGGAAATGGGTACAATAACCCAAACACTAACGTCCACTGTGAGCAAGTGGTATCAACAAAAACAAGTACCATAAGGCAAATAAGAGATTATTTACACCTTATTTACTAATTAGCTGTTGAAAGCGTTTCTCATTCACACACTAAATAATCTGGCTGTCTAAACTATACTAGAAGGTTATACTTGGTACTGCAGGCACATTATATGTCAGAGACAGGTACTTAATCACTCTTCATAGTCTATGAATATTTCTATTTTAAAGCTGATAAGCATGACATATTGATCTAGTTTAAAACTTATAAGCATTTTGATATTAAATAATAATCTAAAGTTAATAGCCCCCAAAAACAAAACAAAACAATAAAAGTCTCAGATAGCTGTAATGAAGTAGGATCGCTGTGCAGTAAGTTACACTATATGGATCTTAACAGTTGCATAAAATGGTAAACTACAGCTATGGCCAAAAGTTTTGCATCACTTAGAATTTTAGGATTAAGACTTTTTTTTTTCTTTTAAACTAAATAAACATAATTATTTCATTTAACATCATGTAATCAAAGAAACTACAACATGATATCACAAAAGTCTACCGGAAGCCAAAATAGCAGTAGAGTATTTCATGTTAGATTTCGAAATGTCATATTTTTCAATTTTTGTTTTTAAGTATATAGAAAATATATACTTTAAAGTATATCTTTAAGTATATGGAAAAATTACAAAGTGGTATGTAATTCAATATGTTAACGTGACATTATTTAGCAGGTTTCATTTGACTTTATAAAGCAAAATTAGTTAATTCTATAGCGTGAGGCAAAATATTTGTCCATAGCTGTACATAAATAGACTCTCTAAGTACTCCTAGTAGGAGGTAAATAACCAGGGATGTATCTTTTCAGCCAAGCACACACAGGGTATTGGCACCACTTGAATCCTGCTAGCTGACAGATACCGCATGCAACTGACCCAGAAGTTTCTGAATATTAAACCCATTATTGGTCAAAGCTACACTATTTTGTATGTTGAATATAAAGTGGGAATGCAAAACAAATCAGCCCATTCTGCTCTGTCCTTTTTTACAGGTCTTCACACACATCGCACTGCAGCTCTGTTCTTTGCCAAGAATGAAATACCAGTGCTGTAACTAAACAACAAGTCTGGCCATATGGCAGCACAGCAGCTCTTTTTCAAAACAAGCGCAACAGACTGTCTCAATAACATAATACTGGATTAGTATGGCACCAGCCATTATGAGTGCAATATAGAATATCAATACACAATGGACATAATCACCAGACATTAAGAATGCTGTTTGTCATTTTTAGGACAATTATCGTACTTTCCATACTAATTGGTTTTAACATTCTTTTTTTTAAATCAATTTACCCCTATTTTTTCAAGAGTACTGCAGCCTCTCTTCTCATTGTCAAGCCTATCCTGTTTTCACCCACTGAATATGTAACATATTTTACCAAGCTAGTGAGCCCTGTAAACAGGGTCCCTGGGAAGAATCTGTGCGAACTCCTCTAGAAATTACTAATCTTCTTAAATTATTAGTAGCCTCATTAGGATGCAGACTTTGTCAGTGCATACTGTACAAAAAGCCCAGCTAAGGGTCCATGTGTGTTAATAAAATATCTAAAATATTTGCACAAGGCATTCTAGACCAAGTTACAAAAAAGTCCTTTCTTGCTAGGGTAGGCTAGTGAAGTTCCTGGAGTGGATCTGTGAGGGCACAGTGTCAATACAGCTGGGCTTGTACAGTGTATGGCAGATATAGGTCAATATATGTACAGCTAAATAATGTGTCTGGGAACAAAAAAGCAAAAAAAAAAAGGGGTATTTGCTTGAACAATCTGTACAGTTCAGGGAAGGAAAGTTGAGGGCCATAAATATGCACGCAAAGGATAATATCATGTGGAATAGGTTAGGAAATATCACTGAAACAATAAGTATAATAACATCATAACAGAACTATGTAGATTTGTTTCCTAAAAAGTGGACTGAGTGATATTCGAAGAAAGCAAGGAAGTGGAGATAAGGAGATCAAAGCAATGGGGCAGGTCTTTTCCTCTTCCTAAAGGTTCTTATGTTGTCACTGCATGTGCACTCTGTACAGAATGTCCTCTCTCGCAGTCCAGTTATGTTGAATTCCGAACATGTTTTTAATCTTCAGCCGTTTCTGGCTTTTTTTCTTGCCAGCAGATTCTCCCATGCTTTACCATTCCCAGCAATTTGTGTGGAAAACACCCTGAATGATTCCATGATCTTTTGGGATCAACATTTTTATCACCATTTTTATTACATTATTTATGGGCTTAACTTTAATAGAATTTTGTACTCTCTTTACAATTCATCGCTCCCTAAAACTCCTTTAACCCCTAAGGATATTTTTTACCCTGACTGCAAGACATGACTATTTCCCTATGACTGCCTTTTTTTGAACCACTAACGTCTTTAACCCCTTAAACAGGCTTTATCTGACATGTGGCAATGTTTCAGCTACATATTTTACATATGCTACATTTGCATGGTTTAGTCAATTCCTTGGAATTTCAGTTTTTTTATATACTGTCATAAGGGTTATATTATTCCGTGTATCAGGGATTACTACAGTATGCCTTTGAGCATTAATAGCACAAACCATATTAAATAATTTAGCCCCTTTCCCTTTTAGAAATGGCACCAACCCTATTAATAGATATTCACATTAAACAACAAGTACAGAATCATATGATGAACTCCCCGGCCTGAACTGAAAGGCATTTGCAGAGGCAGACCCTTTTTTTTTTTTTTCTTTTTGAAGGAGGCTTGGCTTTGTTTTTTAATAACTTCAGGTGCAGCAGAATCCCTTTTGAGGTTTCACATGTTGAGATAGATTTTATTGATATACTCCATTAATGAAATGTTTTATACAGCGGTTTCATTCTAAACGTGTCCTCCACCAATGGTGTCAAATTGGAATGTAGGGAAGGTGATATTCAGAGTTCTTTATACCACCACCCTAATATTTAGAAACCACATTTTTTCATGAACCTCATTACATAGTATTTTTAATTGTACGAAAAAATACGAATAAGAGGGTCAATTAAATCTGGGGGGAAACCCCAGATGGATTACAAAAGAGTTAAGGAGTGGTGATATTTTGATCCGGCACTGTTTAGGTCATTAAAATAGATCATATTATTCAGAATGCCAAATTCTTATTTGTTATTCAAAAACGACCCTCCTTGCCTAGAACCAATAAAAGATTACTTTGATAATCCATCAATGGCTTGACAGAGGGAGACATGATGGATGGGTCTGTTGTGTTTCCAGGGTTTGATGTCACAAAAGCAATTCATAATTTGGACTTGCGTTGAGTTTCAAATATCTCACCATGTTATTAAAAGGTAAAAGTTGCGCAGGTCAAGTGTTTAAAAATGTGTCAGTAAGTTGTTTGTGTGTGTAGGGGGTTAGGGGGTAGTCTCAGAGTTTTGAGTCTCAGTACAAAATCAGTACTTGAATTTGTCTATTCACTATTATATATGCATGCATAATAATACCAGCCTTGTAATTTTTAAGGAAATTTCTATTTGTCATTTTATAAAGTCCAAGCATAACCATGGGTACTGGTATGTATATTTTCACACATTATTATTATTATTTATTTCTTAGCAGACGCCCTTATCCAGGGCAATTACAATTGTTACAATATATCACATTATTTTTGGATACAATTACCCATTTATACAGTTGGGTTTTTACTGGAGCAATCTAGGTAAAATACCTTGCTCAAGGGTACAGCAACAGTGTCCCCCACCTGGGATTGAACCCACGACCCTCTGGTCAAGAGTCCAGAGCCCTAACCACTACTCCACACTGCTGCCCAAGAGTCCAGAGCCCTAACCACTACTACATATCTTTCATCATACTAGAAACAACTACTACTGAAGACAAATTATAATTTATAGTAATTTCATTTTTAATTCTACACCCCAAGGTAGAAAAAATGAACATGTGTGCATAAATGTACTGGTCAAAACTACTGTAAAAGACCACCTTAACTTCACATATAAGAAACAATGACAGATCAAACCCATTTCAAATTTACACAACATAGTGGATAAGATCATTGTATTACAAAAACGCTCTCAACAGTTTACAAAGCCATACATGTGTCATGTTCATGCTTGATTTAGACTCTGTGAAACTATCAACAGTGTTTGTATCAAAATAAAGCATTGCTTTCACTGCTAACGGTGATCTGGGGTCTGTATCACCACCAATCTCAGCAACAGCCGATTTAAATGCTGCTTCTGTTCATGTACTAAAATTAAGCCCTTCCTGACTTTTTATTGGACAACAACACGAAAAGAGATGCTGGTATTTAGAAAAGCCACTGCTTAAATCGTATGAATAGACCTTCGATTTCAGCCAGTGGAGTCAATTTAAGCAGTAGATGTTTTTACCACAATGTAAGAAATTTCACACAGGTTACACAACTATACCTCTCTGCAATCGATCAACAATGTGCCATCTTTTGTGAATTGCATGCAGTTTTAATATTATTTATTACTTATAAGGACAGCATTGCAGTAATTAAAATGGAATACTGAAGTCAGGCAGTACTCATGCCTGTAAATCCTTGTTTTGGACCATATTGTGTTGAAACTACATTTTATGGTCTTTTACAAATCACACATGTAGTTCCTTGGCATTCAATGAAGATTAATTTCCCAATTTAGACCACCCTGTGCTATTACTGTCTAATTAGGATTTGCTAGTTTGCACTGAATACCCAGCTAATAATGTCAATGGCTCCAAAATACCATTCAATAGAAAAATTGTGTTTCCTGTGTCTAAATTGCCTTGGTTTGCTCGAATTGAGTTTGGTTGATGTGGACCTCTGTAACCATACTTAACATACTTGAGTTTGCACAATAGGAAGAAAAAAAAAACAGTTTAATAATTCATTATTTTGTCCACCAAAAAAAGCTACATCTTAGTTCTAGAAAACACAAACGCTTTGTGTTTTATTATGTGTCACCTATGTACAGCATAGAGAAATGCAAATTTGGATTGTTAGAGGGCAAATTCCTACAAAGTGTGTGTGTGTTGAGGGGGGGGGGGGGAGGAGTCAGATTGTGGCTTTTGGTCGGAAAAGATCTCTATATTTGTTTTCTTTCTTCTATTTGGTAGAGTATAAAAAAGTTTCACAAGTTGCTCTTGGGGTCTCGTCTGCCTGTGCAGTTTAGGATATAAACAGACTAATCCCCCCAGCCTATCTTTAATATTATTTAAAAAAGTGATTAACAAGAGAAAGCTATAGCTGTGCTGACCACAAGATAGCCGTGTATAACAAGAAAGAAAAAGAAAATCTTGAACTTCTTAAGTGGTGTTCATGGCTTTAGGAAGAGGCACACAATAGCTCCTATTTTCTTCTTGAGAAAATTCCTTTACTTATCAAATATATATTTTTAATAGTCAACAGGGGTTCCTGTTGCAATGCGGAAATTTTACAACACATTGAATCACTCTGCTTTCTATGCCTATCTGAACAAAATTAGATCTATAAATTTAAAACACTAAACTAAATGTTGTCTATATACTGCGGCCAATATGTTATTCCACTCTTCTTTTTTCAGTGGCATGTCCTGTACCATTTGTATATTTGAATCTAATCCACAGATACAGAGACATTTTTAAATGGTAAATAGTGAAAATTGTTACAACAGATAACCTCCCCCCAGTTCCCTGCATCAGGTAAACATGCCCACTTCCTAGCTAACAAAATAAACACTGTTTTCATACAGTAGACCATATTTTATTTATTTCAGACATCAGATTATGCATACAAAGCCTGGTTGCAGGAAGGCTTCTTTCACAAAGGAATAATGTATTTAAAGAGTTTATACCTCATGCAAATAGTCTATTTACAGGGAAGCAGCGGGGAGCGGGGAGTCTGTTTACAGGGAAGCAGCAGGGAGCAGGGAGTCTGTTTACAGGGAAGCAGCAGGGAGCAGGGAGTCTGTTTACAGGGAAGCAGCAGGGAGCAGGGAGTCTGTTTACAGGGAAGCAGCGGGGAGCGGGGTGTCTGTTTACAGGGAAGCAGCAGGGAGCAGGGAGTCTGTTTACAGGGAAGCAGCAGGGAGCAGGGAGTCTGTTTACAGGGAGCAGCAGAGAGTGGGGAGTCTGTTTACAGGGAAGCAGCAGGGAGCAGGAGTCTGTTTACAGGGAAGCAGCAGGGAGCAGGAGTCTGTTTACAGGAAGGAGTGGGGAGTGGGGAGTCTGTTTACAGGAAGCAGCAGGGAGCAGGAGTCTGTTTACAGGAAGCAGCAGGGAGCAGGGTGTCTGTTTACAGGAAGCAGCAGGGAGCAGGAGTCTGTTTACAGGAAGCAGCAGGGAGCAGGGAGTCTGTTTACAGGGAAGCAGCAGGGAGCAGGAGTCTGTTTACAGGGAAGCAGCAGGGAGCAGGGAGTCTGTTTACAGGGAAGCAGCAGGGAGCAGGGAGTCTGTTTACAGGGAAGGAGTGGGGAGTGGGGTGTCTGTTTACAGGGAAGCAGCAGGGAGCAGGGTGTCTGTTTACAGGAAGCAGCAGGGAGCAGGGAGTCTGTTTACAGGGAAGCAGTGGGGAGCAGGAGTCTGTTTACAGGGAAGCAGCAGGGAGCAGGAGTCTGTTTACAGGAAGCAGCAGGGAGCAGGGAGTCTGTTTACAGGGAAGCAGCAGGGAGCAGGGAGTCTGTTTACAGGGAAGCAGCAGGGAGCAGGGTGTCTGTTTACAGGGAAGCAGCAGGGAGCAGGGAGTCTGTTTACAGGGAAGCAGCAGGGAGCAGGGAGTCTGTTTACAGGAAGCAGCAGGGAGCAGGGAGTCTGTTTACAGGAAGCAGCAGGGAGCAGGGAGTCTGTTTACAGGGAAGCAGCAGGGAGCAGGAGTCTGTTTACAGGGAAGCAGCAGGGAGCAGGGAGTCTGTTTACAGGGAAGCAGCAGGGAGCAGGGAGTCTGTTTACAGGAAGCAGCAGGGAGCAGGGAGTCTGTTTACAGGGAAGCAGCAGGGAGCAGGGAGTCTGTTTACAGGAAGCAGCAGGGAGCAGGGAGTCTGTTTACAGGAAGCAGCAGGGAGCAGGGAGTCTGTTTACAGGGAAGCAGCAGGGAGCAGGAGTCTGTTTACAGGGAAGCAGCAGGGAGCAGGGAGTCTGTTTACAGGGAGCAGCAGAGAGTGGGGAGTCTGTTTACAGGAAGCAGCAGGGAGCAGGAGTCTGTTTACAGGAAGCAGCAGGGAGCAGGGAGTCTGTTTACAGGGAAGGAGTGGGGAGGGGAGTCTGTTTACAGGGAAGCAGCAGGGAGCAGGGAGTCTGTTTACAGGGAAGCAGCAGGGAGCAGGGAGTCTGTTTACAGGGAAGCAGCAGGGAGCAGGAGTCTGTTTACAGGGAAGCAGCAGGGAGCGGGAGTCTGTTTACAGGGAAGCAGCAGGGAGCAGGGAGTCTGTTTACAGGGAAGCAGCAGGGAGCAGGAGTCTGTTTACAGGGAAGCAGCAGGGAGCAGGAGTCTGTTTACAGGGAAGCAGCAGGGAGCAGGGTGTCTGTTTACAGGAAGCAGCAGGGAGCAGGGTGTCTGTTTACAGGAAGCAGCGGTGAGCAGGGAGTCTGTTTACAGGGAAGCAGCAGGGAGCAGGAGTCTGTTTACAGGGAAGCAGTGGGGAGCAGGGAGTCTGTTTACAGGGAAGCAGCAGGGAGCAGGAGTCTGTTTACAGGGAAGCAGCAGGGGAGCAGGAGTCTGTTTACAGGGAAGCAGCAGGAGCAGGGTGTCTGTTTACAGGAAGCAGCAGGGAGCAGGAGTCTGTTTACAGGGAAGCAGCAGGGAGCAGGGAGTCTGTTTACAGGGAGCAGCAGGGGAGCAGGAGTCTGTTTACAGGGAAGCAGCAGGGAGCAGGGTGTCTGTTTACAGGAAGCAGCAGGGAGCAGGAGTCTGTTTACAGGGAAGCAGCAGGGAGCAGGGAGTCTGTTTACAGGGGAGCAGCAGGGAGCAGGAGTCTGTTTACAGGGAAGCAGTGGGGAGGGGAGTCTGTTTACAGGAAGCAGCAGGGAGCAGGAGTCTGTTTACAGGGAAGGAGTGGGGAGTGGGGAGTCTGTTTACAGGGAAGCAGCAGGGAGCAGGGAGTCTGTTTACAGGGAAGCAGCAGGGAGCAGGGAGTCTGTTTACAGGGAAGCAGCAGGGAGCAGGGTGTCTGTTTACAGGGAAGCAGCAGGGAGCAGGGTGTCTGTTTACAGGGAAGCAGCGGTGAGCAGGGAGTCTGTTTACAGGGAAGGAGTGGGGAGCGGGGAGTCTGTTTACAGGGAAGCAGCAGGGAGCAGGGAGTCTGTTTACAGGGAAGCAGCAGGGAGCAGGGAGTCTGTTTACAGGGAAGCAGCGGTGAGCAGGGAGTCTGTTTACAGGGAAGCAGCAGGGAGCAGGGAGTCTGTTTACAGGGAAGCAGCAGGGAGCAGGGAGTCTGTTTACAGGGAAGCAGCAGGGAGCAGGGAGTCTGTTTACAGGGAAGCAGCAGGGAGCAGGGTGTCTGTTTACAGGGAAGCAGCAGGGAGCAGGGAGTCTGTTTACAGGGAAGCAGCAGGGAGCAGGGAGTCTGTTTACAGGGAAGCAGCAGGGAGCAGGGAGTCTGTTTACAGGGAAGGAGTGGGGAGAGGGGAGTCTGTTTACAGGGAAGCAGCAGGAGCAGGGAGTCTGTTTACAGGAAGCAGCAGGGAGCAGGGAGTCTGTTTACAGGGAAGGAGTGGGAGAGGGAGTCTGTTTACAGGGAAGCAGCAGAGAGCAGGGAGTCTGTTTACAGGGAAGCAGCAGGGAGCAGGGAGTCTGTTTACAGGGAAGGGAGTGGGGAGAGGGAGTCTGTTTACAGGGAAGCAGCAGGGAGCAGGGAGTCTGTTTACAGGGAAGGAGTGGGGAGAGGGGAGTCTGTTTACAGGGAAGCAGCAGGGAGCAGGGAGTCTGTTTACAGGGAAGGAGTGGGGAGAGGGGAGTCTGTTTACAGGGAAGCAGCAGAGAGCAGGGAGTCTGTTTACAGGGAAGCAGCAGGGAGCAGGGAGTCTGTTTACAGGGAAGGAGTGGGGAGTGGGGAGTCTGTTTACAGGGAAGCAGTGGGGAGCTGTGGGAACATGGCCGGTCCAGCAGCACCTGCCAGGCCTGGGCGTCTTAGGAAAAGCTTAGCAAGGTCTTAATGAGGGTCTGCGAAAAATTGACTCACTATGTCTTCAGTGGATTTCAGATTTCAAGAATATACTGAGATTCACAATACCACCGGGGATGGTTAATTGCAGAGCAAGCATAACTTCAAACAATCTATCATTCACTATGAAGAAAAACTTTAAGAAACTACACAGAATTACAAAACATGGAAGCAATTTCCAGTGATGCTAAAAAAAGGTAAAAGCTTACAAACCAAAAGTATCTGGAATTAGTATTAACATTTTATAAACTTTACTGAAAAGTTTCTATGTGTTTTATTTGCATGTAGCAGATGAAAAATAGTTTTCAAGAAAGGTAACATTTTCCAACTGGACAATCTGTTGTACACTGATAAGCACATGGCATACTTAAAATGATGGTTATCTGAATAGCTTTAAGAATGGAATTCATGTTTATATTATCTTTGCCTTGAACCTTTAAGCATCTGTCTACACCTATCCTTTGCGCTGGTATCGCTCAATCCAGCCACCCTGGTCCAACTCCTGTAATTATCCCCTTTACTAAATATGTTGCTTTTGCCCTTAAGCCCAGCAGTGGTTAGTGGTGCTTTAAGCAATATAGAGTGTGTGTCGCTGTGGGATAGTGCCACGTCTTGAGGTCCATTGAGAGGGTCTGTATTGTGAATATACACAAGTGCTCTGACTTTTGCTACTGCAGTATTTCTCATTTTTCTGTAAGCCATCATTTTATAACTTGCATGATGTGTTGTGCACTGTGATATTAAGGTTACCATGGAAAATACCATCCCATCCCTAGAGATATCACAGCTATGACATCACAAAGCCATTGAAATGAATAGGAGGACCATCCATGCCATTGTCAAATTTATATATACACTGCTGTGCAAAAGTCTTAGACAAGTCTTAGAACTGGCAGAAGGCACAGGTGCCGTTGTCCATCCATTAACAGTCCAAAGCACCTTTGACCATTGTTCCATAGTCCAATTTCTGTGTTCTTGTGCATATTGTAGACATTTAGTCTTTCTTAACAGAGGTATTTTTACTACTACACATCCTTGAAGTCCTGATTTCAAGTGACCTTCGTGCTGTTGATTTGATGAACAACGACATCTGTGCCTCCTGCCAGTTCTGTTGTCAATTCAACACTTGTCTTCTTTCTATTCCTTAAGGATATTATCTTCAATTATTGCTCATGCTCATCAGCTTTTTGGTTCTTCCAGTCCTGGGTTTGTCAATTACAGATGATGTTTCTCTGTACTTATTGATTATGCTTCGGATACGTGATGCGAGCTATTTCTCTCGATGTTTATCCTTCTTTATGCAAGTCAAACCTGCTTTCTGGTGGCACTATTGCATCACCAGCATTTTTTTAATGAATTTGTCTGTGTACCTTTTTGTGTGGTTGGGGGGTTCTAGACCTAAGAAACATCATTGTTTCAGGTCAGTAATGTAGACCCTGTATACGGGTATGGGCAGGGCACATGGAATAATTATTCCCATTTATTCTGCTTGGTGATTTTAACTTACAGCTGTCTATATGCTTAGCGTAGTCTGCATTTTTAAATTTGGTCTGACATCCTGTCAAGTCTAACAACTTTTCAGCCCTAAAAGTCCATATAAATAAACCTGGAAGCAAATGGTTAATCTACCATTTCAGTAATATTGTGTAGGAACAAGTCGTTAATGTTCTAGCTGTCACAGATTTTTATATATATATATATATTTTTTAAAGGCATAAGGCTATAAACACACCAACAAGTTAAACATATCACTGAATCCAGAGGACAGTCGAGAATGTGCCTGAGTAACAAGTTCTAATAGGGGATGAGGAGTGGGCACCCTTCCAAACTCACTCATCATCAGGTGTGAGATTTATGTGTGATGTGCGTGAGAGGTTTAACCGCTACCATTTGTAGGCTGCTTTAACCTAGAGAACTCTTGTGTATTATTATAAACATCTGGAGTGAAAAAAAAAATTACCAAATCACAGTCACGAGAGGAGGAGACTCTCCAGTGATGTATCATTACATTAGTCTGGCAATATCTGACCTTTTTTTTCAAAATAAGAATGACAGTAGCAGGGCTCACTGCTTTTATTTTTGTATAGAATACAACTTGACGCTATTGCTTAAAAATGACAAGCTTATTTCCTAATTGTTTTATTAAACATAGTCTTGTTGTAAACTGTGCCCAAGTTTCTCTTAAGAAATTAGCCAAACCTACATTTGTGTTGCAGATATATTTTTACTGGGTACCCTTGGAAATGCTGTTAAGACCCTGTTATTTATGATAAAATACATCATCGAATTCCCTATTCTTTTACCAAGACATATAACATCCAGTTACAATGACAAAGAGAGGGTATGTGTGTGCCAATAAATACACCTCCAACGAAGTGCCAGGGGAAATTATATGGCCAAGTACTGTGAGTGTTTTTATAGGGAGCCAGGATATCCCTGAGCAAAATAAAAATAACAAGGGAAGGCTTGTGCACATCTTGCTAAAAAATCCTTTGAAGACACCTGTCAGTTTAAAAAAAAAAACACTCTGTGTTGTTTTTGTATATAGTGATGTAAAATGTACTAAGCAGTACCATTCCAATTAAAACAAAAGCTGCTTCCAAGAGGATCGGCCGTAATTCAGATAAACACAAAGTGGTGTGCCTTTATCATGTCCTTTAAAGTTCACCTTTAAAGCCTACAGGTATTAAATTATTGCAAATATTGCAACAGAGATATTTTACTCCCATAGAGCTGGTTTAGTCGTCAGCAATCCAAACTTAAAACAGGCTTAATGAAATTTGATTAATCTTGATTCTTTCTTTTTTTTTGCAGATAACCATCTCCTTGTTTCTTCTTTACAAAAGTCCATGTTAGTTCCAATGGCAGACACATGAAAGGGATTATTAAATCACTCCTCTGATAACATTACAGTGCCATGAGTGAAAATAACTAAATAGATTGCCAAGTTATCTACATGTGAATTGTTTATTTTGTTAGCCATGGGCATATAGAACGTGTTCAAATAAGCCATGCCTAAAAGCTAAAAACGAATACCAAACTGAAATCAGAATCAATACGCTGTGTTTAACTTGACTCCTTGGTGCAAAAGGAGAGCTTGATGACTGCTCTGAAGGCCAAATTGTAAAAGTTAAGAATGCTATCGAAATCCTTTCATTACAGTGCCATCTTCATGCTATCTCAGCAACTACAGGTGAAATAATATCCCAAACATTACTTTGTAAATACCACATGTTTCCAATATCTCGGTGCCATACATGTCTTCACAGTATTTTAACACACAATCTTTGTGTGGCACTTTGCAGATTATTATGACTTTTGTCGATTTAAGAAATGCTGATCTTCAGAGAATACAAGTCATCAGCTGAGGCAGATGATGAATGTATGGATCCCTTCTTAACTCTGTGGACATATACAGCAGTCACACCAAATATTTGTACACACAGTGTTCTAAACTCACACTGGTTCAACCTGCAAGACAGAACAACTACATTGTATTTTATAATATAAGGGCTAGGCCCAAACCCCAAAAAGTGACATGGCTTATGTCCCTTCCACCTCACAATAGTGGAAGAACATATCTTACTGTATAGTACATGTCAAGTAACTGGACTAATGGAGGGTGTGAGTAGTCTGGTAAGCTGGATAATTGACCCGCAACCTAAGTAACATTGCTAGATGGAAAACTATTAGATTTGCCTGTTTTAAAAGTTCAATGGTGAAAGTACAAGCCAAAATGCTTTTTGACATGACTTAATTTCAAATTTAAATATGCAATGCTGCCAGAATCCCTTTGTAACCTGCCAAACTTTTTACACATGATCCATTAAACATGTTTTGACAAGGTTGAATTCAGCAGAAATTAATGAATACTAAGAGAAAATGAAATCAGTGTTTAAACTAGTATATATATATATATATATATATATATATATATATATATATATATATATATATATATATATATATATATATATATATATCATCAACCTGAAATCAAACCTAATCTAACAAATTGTAGAGTTGCTGTTTTCTAGTCACAATTCCCCTTGTTGAAGGTGCAGGACTTTATTTATTACTGCTGTCCAATGGTCCACTTAACAGGAGCCGCTTGTCGTGTTGGCTGAAAGCCTAGCCTGGATGAAGAAGACTACCTGAAGGTTTGTTGTCAGAATGAATGGGAGTGGAGAGAGGCTTGTCCCCGCTCACTGCTCTGTGTAAGATGTTATTGAAGTGGCAGCAGGAGGCAAGTGAAGGGTGATGTGGGAGGTGGGTACAGCTCCCTGGCTTTGTGTTGGGTCTTTTGTTAAGAGTTTTAATAGAGGTGCGGCAAAAGGCTACAAAAATATAAAATTGCTTTTGGATTTTTTTTTTTTTTTTTTTTTTTTAATATAAAGAGGATTCCACATGTGTATTGTTTTATTGAGGGAAATCAGCCTTTAGCTAATATTTTGTGTTGGGGACTAAAACCTCATAAGTTTCCAGGTGTAAATTTGTACTATCCTTACTATACTCATTTACAGCACTCTTTCATGCTGTAACATGCTGTAACTATTACGATGGTGATATTGCTTGTGTTAAATGATATCCTTGTTCAGATCTAATTTCATTATTACTTTGCAATAAAAAGTCTGACTAATATAAAATTGTATTGGCTGCCAATAATGAAACATGCCTATAAAATATAATTTTAATTAAATTAAGTCTAATTTAATTGGAGTTTTGGTGTATTACAAATAACGTGACTAAAATAAGTTTTTAATTGTGTAGGTTTAAACTGGATGTGCTACACACCTCATACACCTGCAGCAATCCATCATTTTATTTTATTTTTTCCTCTGTGAAGTGCCCTGGGATACTTGTTATGAAGGGCGCTATATAAATGAAATGTTGTTGTTGTTGAGTGTAAAATACACTACCAGTATTTACAAGAAACCGTGCCAAGAAAAGAAAAAAAAATCATAAAATCCTTAATGCATACCAAATTTTAAAAATAAACCTCTTACATTAAATCGGGGTTGATAACTAATTTTATTTTCTCCACCAATTACCATATTGCTTTACTACTAGGGAATTGGCAGTTCACCACGAATGAATCACGTCTCTACCTATGTAGACATGGTTGGTTTCAATACAAAATGAATAACCACGTGATTTTCCAAATAAGTGGTGGACTGCAACAAATCGCGTAGGAACAACACCCAAACTTAATAAAAAAGAAACATTCAAGAAAAATACTTTTGCCCTATCATCTAATAAAATTGTTTGGTTTAAGGATTCCTTTCGGATAATAATTCAGGTTACTAAGCCTTAAAGTACATAAATCAGATCAAATATTTGTGGATTTTTCATTATTTTGAATGCCAAACTTATATTTCACTTTAATGCCACGATTGGGGTAAGTGACCTGCGGTAAGAAATGTAAAACTTTAAGGCCCACGTTTAATGATTGTTCACTTAATCATGGTTCAGGGACTGCCACAGTAAAACAAAAACAAAAATGGTACATGTTTAAGCTCTCTGTGATCTTACATATCTTTGCTGCTCAGGTCAATTATGGAATCTTCTAATTTGAACAATTGTCATAGAATAATTATATTCAACTTCTTTACATGGTGTTTTTATGAACCACCATCTAAAAACAGAACAGATGTTCACAGATATATCAGCAACAGTCATAAGATACAGTTTGCAACCTGCTATCTGTAGGTTAATATAAGGGTAACACGATAACACAGTATAATTCCATACTTTCCTAAGAAGTTAAGACTTGTGCCAGTAATGATAAGCCAATCAGCCCTATCAGAGACAGGACAGGGTGATAACACAAGTCAACACAAAGCAAAGCTTGGGGAGAGAGTCTGTGTGACACTACAATATGTTTATTGTTTAAGTTTTCCTTGGTTCATTCAAGTTTACTTACATAGACATTAAAGCTGGCTGTTAGAGGGTGGCATACAGAGAAGCAGTAGAAGGAATCAGAACGCAAGGCCAAATCCTGACAACAGCAATGACATGGCTAATAGAAAGCTGCAACTCAGTTACCAGTACTAACACAACAGAAAAATGTAGAAAGGGATACTTTTTATTTGTAGAAAGTGACGTGCAAGCTACACGTTTCAGGCAACTTTGTTGCAAGCAACTGTATCAAAGGATTGTTGATTTTGTAGAAGCGTCATTGCATCATAGAATAAATCAGCCGATGAAGGTGATGTAGAGTCAGTGACAGCTGGAGAACATGAATGCGGAACCGGTGTGAGATATTGTGAGACTCTCCTTATCGATTTTTTTCAGGGTGATATTTTTTTCATTGTTCTTCTCTTTTATAGGTTATAATCCGGCCATTCATGGTAGTTAATGACCAATTTGTCAGTATGCCACGAGATAGTGGAGCGGCGTTAGAGTCGACAAACTTATGAATGTTGTATTCCTTGAAAAAAAAAAAGATTTACTATTATGAACCGTTTTAAACATGATGTTGTGTTGGCATTATAGTCTAATATTCTAAATATATATTTTTTAAAAAACCGTTGTTAACAGTATGTTGCGTTTAAGTTCCCAAGTTGTGTTCAGTGGTCATTTTGTCTCAAGTAATGGCTTTCATTTGATACTTAACAGTAATGGATAAAGTGAGTGCTACGTTTTGTTTAAAGCCGTTTGAAATTCCAGTTCACCAGACGCAACTTACAAATAATGTTACACAGTTACCGATATCTGATTTGTAGAAGAAGAAAAGTCCTCACCTGGCATAATTAGGAATTTTGTTCAAAATAATAATAATAATAATAATAATAATAATAATAATAATAATAATAATAATAAAACTATGACAAATAATCACATTTCAACGTCTCTCTATTTACAATGAGTTATTTACACAAATAAAACAGAAAAACATTCAAGTAAAACATTCAAGCCAAAAATAACACATTCAGAACAGAAATGATGAGGGTAATGGTAAATATTACTAATATTTGTTTATTTAGCAGACGCCTTTATATATATATATATATATATATATATATATATATATATATATATATATATATATATATATATATATATATATATATAAAAGAATAAAGTTTATTTTATTATATTGGAAAAAAATGCTGGTAAATTATGTGGACACTAAAAAACACCAATAAACTTTTATAGGAAATACTATCTACTTGTATGTATTGCCTTCTCCTGCTATCCATCAACATTCTATCTACAGTTTCTACATGCTGTAGAATAGTGTCCCCAGAAATTTAAAGCATCAATCTAGAAGCAACAGATTTAATTCTACATTTTCTAGCAACATGTAGACTAGTGTACCCTTGGTTTAAGAGAGGAACACTGAGGGATTACAAAATTACCATGGAGGTCACATTATTATTATAATTTGTTTATTTCTTAGCAGACACCCTTATCCAGGGCAACTTACAATTGTTACAAGATATCACATTATTTTTACATACAATTATCCATTTAGGTTTTTACTGGAGCAATCTAGGTAAAGTACCTTGCTCAAGGGTATAGCAGCAGTGTCCCCCACCTAGGATTGAATCCACAACCCTCGGGTCAAGAGTCCAGAGCACTAACCACTACTCCACACTGCTGCCCACATAGACCATCAAAGCTGCTATTGAAGTGCATCAGAAGTCTTCAGGGCTGTAATTGTTTTCTATGCATAAAAAAAGTTTTCTGTTAATCATTAGATACTTTTATGTACAGACACCAATCCACATGGAAATAATTAAGAACTAGATTAATAGATCAGCGACTGTTTAGATCATTAAAATAGACCCCATTGTGTCATGATTTAAGCCCAGCAATTTCCAACATTGGAATAGTTAGAAATAACTTGATATTAGATAAAAAAATATTGATCCTTCAATTAGGCGTGATGGAGGTAAATACAAAATGTTCTAAAATAATGTGAGATTTGTAAATAACAGAATTGATATTTAAGGCACAGGAGATTTTATGTCTCGGTTTATTTTGCTTTATTTCATCTGGAAATACAAATGTAAGAATTATCTTCAAAATAGGGCTCTAACATTCATCATGTTACAAACTTCATTCTAACCGTAACCCTCACTATACACTTATTTTCCAATCTTGTAGAAATAAAGTCTAGCTAATATAAACTGGCAAAAAAAATAAATAAATAATATGGCTGATACATAACAGACTACATAACATAAACCTGCATTAATATTGTGTCATGACCATTGTGCATTTCCATAATGACAACCCCTAATGCTGGGTTACATGTTTCCCCACCAGTGCACCGCCAATTAAAATCTAACTACAAAAAATAAACAATCACATTTTGTGAAGCACAGCCTGTTTCTTATATATATATATCCTGTGCACCAAGCACATAAACATCAAAAACTTGAAGTGAGAGAGGAGGATGCAAATGACAACTGTGTACATTATTATTGCATTATTCTTGTTTACTCACTGTTAGTATTTGCTGTTTCCCTGAGGCTGACTATTCTCTTATATTGGACAGACGTGGTCCTTATGACATATGAACTTTTTTAAAGAAGTAAAATCATTCCTGTTGATGTCAATACGTTTAATGAACACTGAAGTTAACTTAATATCTACTACTATCAATTAAGTTCCAAAGCAAAACAGGCATATTTGTTTTCTCAACATTGTGTCTTAATGCTTGTTTTGCCAGCCTATTGGTAAACTCTTGATAAAGTCAACTATACTTATTGTCACCATTTTTGCTCAGTTCATTGAAGTGATATTTAAAGGGTCTGATGTGTGTGTTGTTTTGGAAGGTCTGGTATAATGCTGCCATCTTATGGCAGTAGCCTGTAATGAAAAAAAATAATATTTGCGTGCTTTGGGAAAAATGTTGCCTATTGGCTGGTTCCATGGATCCCGGTTAACACTAATCTTGGACTACCTTACCTTACATTAAAAAGACTAGGTTTAGTGCTAATCAGGGTCTGCAAACAAGCCCTAACAGTAATTCTGAAGTGTGCAGGGTCTAAGTACCTCATTCCATTTTGTCTCCGGCTCCACTACACAAGACTGCAGGCTGGGAGAGCAATCAACACATGAATGGATAACAATTACTGTGGCAAAAAAATAAACCGTTTTAAAAACATGTGTGCCATGTAAAAGGGGCCAGGGAAAAGCAGTAAACAATTACATTTTCAGTTTAATGTGCCCATGAATTTTCCGATTGCTGTTCTCACTATTATTATTATACACTATAGCTTGTTAATAATGTAATTGGACTGTTACAGTGCAGTGGAGCAAGAATGTTTACTAATATATATATTGAAAAAACCCAATACAAACACTGTAAAGATTCTGTGAAGTATTTTTGTTACTTTAATACAATAATTGAGAACTCTGAACATTTAATGTGGCAGTGTGTAGTCTATGAACACAATACTTCTACATCATTTGTTGTTTTACTACTTATCCCTCCTTTTTCTTAAGTTATTTTTCCCACAAGCTACTGAGGTATGACAGAGGCCCGGTTTTTGGTATTGAACCGTGTAACAGTCTCGTGTTTTGATTGGTCCTTCTCGGTCAGAGATATATGACGTCAACACTAATGGGAAAGCTTGGAGGGGTTTTTAACATTGTGATCGGAGGACAGAAATAGATTCGCCTTGTGTTCGGAGGAGAGCGAGAGACCTGCTTTCCAGAAGGGTTTAAGTCAAGCTCAGGAACAAAAGTGAGATGAGTTTGCATGTCTCAATTTAGCCCCCACAAAAAACAATGAAAAAAAGGCTGCTTTTGTTTGCGCAAAAATACAGCAATCCAAACAGTGGTTATGTGGCCTATGAAGAAGCAATAAAGACACATGGTTCAATCTAGTATGAGACATCACTTTTAGGGCACTATCTATATACTACAGCTTGTATACATTTCTATTCAAATATTTGCCAGGAGAGTTGATTCTACACTGCAGTAAAACACTGCAGGACATTTTTGTAAGGATGGATGCTTGTGCATGCTAAGAATGTTAGGTGACTTTATCTACTTAAAAAAACAAACATATAATAAATGTATGACCAACACTGACTCCTCCTGATGCCCAACTTTCATGTCCTCAGCAGGGGCTTTCCTGCCAGGGCTGCCCGGGGACCCAGTGGAGTCCATTCCCTGGGAGCTTTGTTCAGTGGAGGGCCAGGGCGCATCAAATCTGGCCTGGGGGTCTGAGACTTGTCCTCTCTACAGCAGCAGATTTGCACCCTGGGGTGGTTCTTATTGTAGTAGTATTTTATATTAAAACTGGCTAATCTAAATAGTAAAGCAGACACCCAAGAAAGTGGAGCATGTAACATCCCGTTGTCTGCTAGTGGAGGACTACTGCCCTTAGCTGGATTTCATGACACCCACTGAACGCTGATTATTGTATTGGGCTGAATGCCTTCAAGCACATTGATTCACATTCTATTCAGATCACTTCGCATTTACAATACAGACTGTAGACCTAATCTTGTAATACTTTGTTGGAAATGTGATCTGTATTGTGTATCCCTACATACCTGTACAGTGTTTTAAGTGTTTAGCTGCTTATTCAAAAAAATGTAAAACATTTGTGATTGTAGTGTATTGCAAGGAAGTGTGAGGGCCCCGTGCTGCAGGGTTTATTACACCAAGAAGGGTGCTACACATGTACATTAGTTTCAGTATTGACAGGGTTTGTAATACCAAATATGTCTTTGTTTACTTAAGTTATAGTCACCAACTCTGGACCTTCAGGGAGTGAAGGCGTTGGACATTAAAAAAACTAAGTTCAAAGAGGTCAACGCTGCTCTACAACGCATATTAACAGAGTCGTACTTTTAAGAATCCCCAGCGTCCATTTGATGTAATTAGTTTCAGAAACAACACCACTTCATGTAAATGTGCATATTTAATACATTTGAGTGTTAAGAAAACCTTGTCTGATCAACGATCTGTCTATCCTTTTATTCTCATCGTTACACAGGTAGCGGCCACTGTGAGGCGATATAGTAAAGTGCTGTCCCAAACAATAGTCAATAACTCACCTCCTTTATCACAGACACGTTGTCCAATCAGAGCACGTTTCCTATTCAGGGTGAAAGTTGAGAGGTCGAAGAAAGCAGCCATTTTGTCGTGATATTTTATTTTTTATTTTTTTTAGTGCGCGGCGTGGGATTTGGGTTCTCTTGTGTTTTAGAGACTACTGGAAGCAAATACCGGAAATGGTGAGTTTGTAATTTATATCTTTGTGTCAACGTGAATGAGTTCTTCTTTTAAATGGTTATGGCAATCTTTCGTTCTAGTACTGTTGTGTCATGGTTCATTCATTCATTTATTTGTTTGTTGTAGCGGTAATGAGTAGGCCCCGGCTCAGTGATATGAGTGAGTACAGACAGGTTGCAAACAATACAAGACCCGTATGTTTGGTATACTACTATGACACACATACACAACGTGTTTTTATGAAAATGTTTGTTCAAACAAAAAAGTAACTATATGGGCTGTAGCAAGAAAACAGTGCCAGGATCTGGTCAGTGATTGTTAACAAACACTAGCCTAAAAGAAACGTGATCTCTTTCATACTCTGTAAACTAACATTTATTGTTATAAAAGTCTCAATTATGATTACTATATCTTAACTTTAACATATAGAAATCTACAGTTATTTATTGTATAGCGTGTTTTTTTTTCTGAAAAAAAGATTAATGTCTGTTGTTTCTGAGATTTACTGAATTGGTTTTTTTTTTAGAGTTTACCTCTGAACCCAAAGCCATTTCTCAATGGTCTAACCGGTAAACCAGTTATGGTAAAATTGAAGTGGGGAATGGAGTATAAAGGCTACCTGGTTTCAGTGGATGGGTACATGAACATGCAGGTTGGTAGATGGCCATGTTTACAAGTTTAGGGATGAGAAAGTTTAACTGTATGGAGTTATTCATTTTATGACTATTTGCTTTATTCATTTTATGACTATTTGCTACTTATGGCCAAACAAAAGCAATTTATGAAACATGCTGCAGTAGCCTCAGTTGTCAGGTCTATGTAGGACATTTTCTACTGTGGTTTTTTTTTGTGACAGTTTACAAACTCTCTACTTTTGAGGATAATGGATTTTAAACCTATTTACAGTACATTTCAAATGCATCATAAGATTGTAAAGCAGTTTATTAATATGTGTGTTTATTTTTGTCATACAAAAGCTGGCTAACACAGAAGAATATGTTGATGGAGCATTGGCTGGTCACTTAGGAGAAGTTCTTGTTAGGTAAGTTACCTGGTGTTAACTCACCTACAAGTTATTGGTATAATTCTATCAAGTGTTTTATTTGTTAAAGTTGAAAAAATGGGTCAAATATAGCACATGGCCAAGTAGACTTACCAATTGAGCTTTTATCAAATATGACTTTTTTTAGGACAAATAGAGAATATAATATATATATTTCTTTTATTATTATTATTTTTTTCTGGAACACTAAAGTGCTGTCTATCTGGCACGTAACTTGAGTTCGGTTTGTCAAGCAGTCTTATGATGTGGCTTGGTTCGGTATAGGGGCCTGCATTAATGAGTTCTGAACTGCCCTCTAATACGTTTGCAGTACCATACTAAATTTTTTTTTTTTTTTTTTTTAAAGATGCAACAATGTTCTGTATATAAGAGGTGTTGAAGAAGAGGAGGAAGATGGAGAAATGAGAGAATAAACATTTTGTAAAAGAAAATCTAATTCCTTTTATACCGGATGCATCAGTTGTATGATTTTGTAACTGATTTAAGTTTTTGGTTTGTTGATTTTGTGTCTTGCTGAACCAGTTGTTTTTAGTTTAACTTTGTTTTCCATGCCATGTGCTTCAAGAACAGCACAGAAATAATAAAATTGTGCATATTGCACTTTTTTTAACACTGTTTAATGTGTGGTATTACTTGGTCAAATTAGGTAAGTGCCAACTATCTGAAGAATTTAATGGCTCGTGGAATAGTAATGATTTATTAAGTTTAATACTGATAGTAATCTCTATAGGATTGGTCGGTCCATCACTATTACATAATTGAAGATTATATGACAAGTGGAATTTCTGCTGTTTACATTCCTTGGGATTCCAAATACGGTTTTCATTCAGTAACAGGACATCATACAGTTGGGAAACATATGACACAAAGGCTTCTATTCACAGTTTAGCCGGCCATTTTGAGAGATTTTGTTAGAGAAAGGGGAAGCACCACATAGCAGTACAAATAGGTCTCTTCCTGCCTCTAATTGTATCTGCTCTTAGCACCGTTGATGCCCTCTTGTAGTTATTGCTTTGTGAATAAGGCCTTGCTGCTTTCAGTTACACTTACTAATATTCTTATTTGACATCTAAAACCATATTTGTGTTCTGTTACTTACTACTTTTAATGGGGAGCAGAAAGGTATTACATAGTTGTATGGCATTTGAGATGCAAGTTAAAAACTATTAAATCAGTTCCTATGTAGATGGGACTTTTTGTTAAAATATTAATCAATGCCATCAGCCAATCGGCTTCCCGCTCTAGCAGGCTTCAAGTAGACAAGAGATGTCTGCTGCCAAGTCACAGAATTTAATTTAAAATCAATCGAAGCAAGTACCGGCTTTTTCATTTTTACTTGCTGTAATGAAATTTCAATTCACATCTATTGGACAGCAGCTATTAAACACACAATTGGTCCAAATTGGTTTTATTATCCACTGAATCATCCAATTCGTGCTATGCCTCAAAACCAGCTAATTAATACTGTGCAACTATGAAAGCAATTATTTTACAAAGTAGTAGAAACACTTGACTTTAAAAGGTTGTTACACAAAGTATTTGGTCTACGTGTCAAACATCTAAAAAAAAAAAAAAAGTATAAGCACTGCTCCAAATGTGTTAGTTCTCTTGAAGAACTTTACGTAAAGTAATACAACAAATCTTCTTGCTCCTTGGTAGTCATCCCCTTGGATTGGTCAACATGTTTTATTGTTGGTGGCTCTGAGCGGAACATCAACTTTCTTCCAGCCTAAAAAATAATGGAAAAACAATGATCTGTAAGCTGTATATTTGCCTAGTCTTAGTTATAGGTTACATAGAATGCAATATTTTTTTTCCCCCAAGTTACCTAAAATCAAAACAAAACAACAATTTAATAGCAGAAAATAATAAAAAGAGCAAAAATGCTCTGCTGTCACATTAATCGATTAGCCTGCCTGCTTTTAAGTTTTTAAGTTAATCAGCCAATCAAAACAGTACCGGCATGAGCCTGCTTTTCTTAGTGGTGGTTGTTGTTTAACATCAGCTCCCACGCTATAGTACAATGGAATACAATAAAGAACAAGCACTAACAGACTGAGACGATACCGCCTGGAGCATTGCCAGCGAGCCGCATCCTCCTGCTTATGAGCCATGTTATCAGAACCTTACAAGTAAGTTGAAAATGTATTCAGTTTTTAATATTAGCGGATTAGGGGGTTATAATACTTATCTGTGGCCTGCCAATTTTTAGTGAGGAACACTGACCTAGAAGGAAGTTATGGAAGAGAGGGTAGTCCAAGTTGGTCTGATTTAAGGAAATGTATAAGATTTGTGATCAAGTGAAGATATGAGGGTGGGTCAGTCTGCTTCCAACCAAACAAAATCAGGTGTCTAGTCAATAGTTGCAAAGGCCAGGGAGTTGGTGACTGCAGCTTAGACAGGAATACCAGTGGTTACTACACTAAAGCGCAATGAGTGGGGTGGGATCAATGGGCACTTGCAAGGTCTGACAAGATCTCAAAAACAGGTCCAGAATGGAGCCATCTTGGACAAGACCAGAACATATGTATGAGAGAAACAGGTGCTAGTGTGCATCTGTCACACATTAAATCCAGTTAAGGGTAAATTCAGGCCAGAGTCAAAATGTTGAATTGTATCAGCCTATGTCAAGCACAGACCAATGTGTTCATATATTCTATTCCGTGATTTAATCAGTAATTGTTTTGCCTTTTTGGTGGAGAAAAGGTCAAATTCAGTTTGTAAGATCAATCGTTGTTTATGGAGATCTGGAATGCATGTCACTGATCTAACTGAAAAATAAGATCAGTTAATTCTGAGAGCCATCCCGTTCTGAGTTTAATGATTTGAAGGAAATTACTTGTCCATGTAAATACTCCTTTGGGGTTTCAATAGTGTAGCTAAGGATATCCTTGAAGTAGTTGGTGTCTAGGAAAAGGTCTATCTGGGAAGAAATAAACTGGACAAAGCTTTTACCAGAGAGTGACGGGGTGGAATCATCATTAATGGTGAGGTGCTGTCTGTCTGAGCAAAACAAGCTTCAAACCCAAGGGATCGTGGTCTTACATGACTATACAGTGATAGGTACAAGAGTAGACAATGGGAGGCAGATTTTATCCAGAAAGAAATAATCAATACAGGAGTGTGGCAGACAGGCAAATAAAACAAGTACTGCCAAGCAGTCGGAATAGATTAGAAACCTCATGTGTCACGAAATGATCGAACAGTAAAAGCAGATTGTGAGGGAGAGGCTAGGTTTGACGAAGAGCTGTTTAGCTTGAGGTGCAAAGAACAGTTCACCACCCCCCCTCCCCCCCATTAAAAATACAGATTTGAGTACAAACCCTTTTCTTTGTGTCTGCATTTGCTCTCTGGAGTGCAGTTCTTAGCCTTTCCTCCTGCTGTTGCTTCTTAATTTTGATTTGTTCCTCACGTATCCTTTGAAGTGCAGAACAATGTGTTAATTATACACATTGTCACTTATATTTAAATTTAAAACAGTTAACATTTTTAATTTTAGAGGCCATTTATATATATATACAGTACTGTGCAAAAGTTTTAGGCAGGTGTAAAAAAATGCTGTAAAGTAAGAATGCTTTCAAAAATAGACATGTTAATAGATTATATTTATCAATTAACTAAATGCAAAGTGAGTGAACAGAAGAAAAATCTAAATCAAATCCATATTTGGTGTGACAACCCTTTGCCTTCAAAACAGCATCAATTCTTCTAGGTACACTTGCACAAAGTCAGGGATTTTGTAGGCATATAGTCAGGTGTATGATTAAACAATTATACCAAACAGGTGCTAATGATCATCAATTCAATATGTAGGTTGAAACACAATCATTAACTGAAACAGAAACAGCTGTGTAGGAGGAATAAAACTGGGTGAGGAACAGCCAAACTCAGCTAACAAGGTGAGGTGCTGAAGACAGTTTACTGTCAAAAGTCATACACCATGGCAAGACTGAGCACAGCAACAAGACACAAGGTAGTTATACTGCATCAGCAAGGTCTCTCCCAGGCAGAAATTTCAAGGCAGACAGGGGTTTCCAGATGTGCTGTCCAAGCTCTTTTGAAGAAGCACAAAGAAACGGGCAACGCTGAGGACCGTGAGGCGCGGTGGTCGGCCAAGGAAACTTACTGCAGCAGATGAAAGACACATTATGCTTACTTCCCTTCGCAATCGGAAGATGTCCAGCAGTGCCATCAGCTCAGAATTGGCAGAAAACAGTGGGACCCTGGTACACCCATCTACTGTCCGGAGAAGTCTGGTCAGAAGTGGCCTTCATGGAAGACTTGCGGCCAAAAAGCCATACCTCCGGCGTGGAAACAAGGCCAGCGACTCAACTATGCACGAAAACACAGGAACTGGGGTGCAGAAAAATGGCAGCAGGTGCTCTGGACTGATGAGTCAAAATTTGAAATATTTGGCTGTAGCAGAAGGCAGTTTGTTCGCCGAAGGGCTGGAGAGCATACACGAATGAGTGTCTGCAGGCAACAGTGAAGCATGGTGGAGGTTCCTTGCAAGTTTGGGGCTGCATTTCTGCAAATGGAGTTGGGGATTTGGTCAGAATTAATGGTCTCCTCAATGCTGAGAAGTACAGGCAGATACTTATCCATCATGCAATACCATCAGGGAGGCATCTGATTGGCCCCAAATTTATTCTGCAGCATGACAACGACCCCAAACATACAGTGAAAGTCATTAAGAATTATCTTCAGCGTAAAGAAGAACAAGGAGTCTTGGAAGTGATGGTATGGCCCCCACAGAGCCCTGATCTCAACATCATCGAGTCTGTCTGGGATTACATGAAGAGAGAGAAGCAACTGAGGCTGCCTAAATCCACAGAAGAACTGTGGTTAGTTCTCCAAGATGTTTGGGCCAACCTACCTGCCGAGTTCCTTCAAAAACTGTGTGCAAGTGTACCTAGAAGAATTGATGCTTGATGCTGTTTTGAAGGCAAAGGGTGGTCACACCAAATATGGATTTGATTTAGATTTTCTTCTGTTCACTCACTTTGCATTTAGTTAATTGATAAATATAATCTATTAACATGTCTATTTTTGAAAGCATTCTTACTTTACAGCATTTTTCACACCTGCCTAAAACTTTTGCACAGTACTATATATATATATATATATATATATATATATATATATATATATATATATATATATATATATGTGTGTAAAATAATGCACTTGAAAGCTGTTGTGTCCTAAAGCTGCAGTTGCTCATCTATGTTTTTTATAGATGCAATACCTCAGTCGCATTTCCTTTTCTTTAGAGCGTTCAACTGCTTCCACTTTATCTCGTGGCAATGTTTCCAAGCTCTCCAGTAATTCTTCCATTCGGTTCTCTATGCTTGTTAACATCTGCAGTGTGCTGATTTTTGCTGGAACATCACCAATGCAAGACTTGTAGACATCATCCACTTTTTTGTTCAAAATATTAAGTATATGATCCTAAAGTAAAAGATAACAAATATAAATTTTGTTTCAGCATGAGAGGTAAACAAAATTGCAATTGAGTTTCTTTTTACCAGCCGCATTTGAATATAACATTTTCTGGCAGGCCTATCCCTGTGCATTATCTAGGCAAAATTCACATCTCATTGACCCTTGTCATCACTGCAAAAAAAAAAATTAATATACAATTATGTGATCTTACAATTCTGTTATTGGCCTTACTTGTTTTTGTGAATTCACTTCTCCATAGGAAAAAATTCTAGACTTGAACTCTAGTTCTGAAGCTTTCTCCTCTTCCCTTATAATGGTTGCTTTAAGCATAGCAATCTGCTGCTTTAGTATTTCTGTTTCATAATTCCTAAAGAAGTGACCAAATACAAAACACAAAATTCTCATCAAGCTCAGTTATGTGGTTATCAGATATGGATACTTTACACTAATCAAACCAACAGTACAGTACTAGCAAAGGATGCTATTCAAGGAATCCAATATTGAGTGCTAATAAAGTGTAGAGTATTAAATAAGTAACAACTATAATTAAATGTAATTGTTGCCGTAAACTCAATGATTGATTACAAAATATAACCCCTCCTCTAAATTAAGTTATCATTATTGCTATATTTTTATTGAACGTATTTCAGTACAGTATGTATTTCAATACAATATGCCATATGTGGTTTACCATTGCTATGCTATGAATGCTACTCAACTGAAGCTAGTGTATAGAACACCATAGGAGTGAACAAAACAAAGACATCTATTAGATTATCTTTAGTACATATCCAAGTATAATTATTTCTGGAATCTGCAGAAAATGTATTTTTTTGAAGATGTCCTCATTGACTTGACATTACGTTACATGATCATATTCTACATAGTGCAACCTAAAACCAGCCACCAAAGGTATTGAACATTTGTGGCAGCTTAAGATAGGTGGCTGCTTTTTCAAGGTGCCTCTCCTTTACTTGTAATGAAAAGAAAGCAATCCCCCTATTGGGTTAACAGTATATGTTTTAGTCTACCTAAAGTGTAACAAACATACATTCTCTCCTTTGTGATACGGACGTTCATACGTATTTCCTCCATAGCTTCCTCTGTTTCTTGAAAGTTTTGTATATATGAAAGATTTTGCTCTTCAAGCTCTGTTAAAATGTTCAACATCTCCTTCGGATCTTTGAAGTAGAGCTCAAGTTCCTGGTAGTAAACAGAAATCTTAGTAACACAGTACAAACCTTGCCTCTAATGAGGGAAATTAGAAAACATTTAAACATAAAATCTTTATAGTTTATGTAAACCACCAAGACTCATGCAAGGGCATTTTTAGACCATGCAGCTCTAGACCTGGTTTAAGTAATTTATAAGATATCTCCCTGAATAGCAGAAGAAATTGGCAATGTTTACAATGACTGACATTGATTGACATTGTTCCATGGGTCAAAATAAGGTTAAGTTCCAGGGACAAATTGAAAATCATCATCTTACAGACAGAAATACAGTATTAAGAAATGCTTATCTCACAACATCAAAAAAATAATGCAAGGGCCAATGAAACTCAGTATGCAAAATAAAAGTAGTAGAATGATCAGATATACCTGATGTAAAGCCGGGGGCTGTAATAAAGTACAATTGGAATGTTTCTGTAATATCACTCTTAGATCTTACAAACTCTCTTTAATGCAATATATGTTTAATTCAGAGTACAATTCTTTTAATATATTAGCACAGCCCCTCCTTAATTACCATAACATGACACCCACTGGCAAGGCACAGAAGTTTGTTATACACCCATGTCATAATAAAAAAGGACAGGAGCAAGTGTATTTTTTTCAGGAAATGTCGTGCCACAATTAAATGTGCTACCTCTGTTTCTGTTGTAAACATAGCCACGGCTTGCTTAGTAGGGTACTTAAAAAGTACATCAATCTTCAGACTGTCCCATAAAACATAAGACATGATTGTTAATATTGGTTGTCTCTATTTCTTTTAGATGTGAAATGTCTTAAACAAAGAGGAATGAATTCTCTGGAAAGAACCATTGAACATATGAATGCAAAATTAGGTCATATTGAGTACATTGTGTAAATATTTTGCAAAACATATGCTATTTCCTATAATGCCTGACTTATGGAACACACATATATATATATATATATATATATATATATATATATATATATATATATATATATATATATATATATATAACGTGTGTGTGAAAGACTTGAATAAATAAACATTTCTATTCTGTTTGAAAAGTAAAAACAAACCTCATCACTGTCTGAGTCTCTGTCTTCTGCTCGACGGTCAGCAATGCTTTTTATGCTATAAAAATAAATATTCTATTTTGTTTATCAACTTATTTGAATATATGTAATACAGCTTCTGTAAGCGTCTTTATGGGTGCTATACTGATTATTTAATCACAAACAGTAATTAACATATATTAAAAATGTAATTATTTTGTATTGACAACAACTTCAGGTGAACTTAGACCATGTTAACAGCTAACCTTTTGTCAGTTGGTGTTCTACTCATACGTCTCACATTAGAAACTTTGATTGATTCTCTCCGGGTAGTTATTGAGGCTTCAACTTCAACAAAAAAAACAGAAAATATATAATAAAGTCATGGCATGCTTTTTTTTTTTTTTTTTTAAACACGAAACTGAACTGTACATGTAATAAAAAACAATATATGGCTACTCTGGGGTAATATATGTTTGGATATCATGGTAAGCCAGCTACAGATTAATCAAGGCTTTGTTTTTTTAGTAAGAAACCAGCACTTGAGTTATAAATTGTTTGATTGTTAGCCTTGGTGTGGATCAGGATGCAGAGTGAGGGTAGTTGATATCTCCACCCCACCCGCCACCTCTGAGGGCTGCCTTGGCAGCCAGGACAGAGGAGGACCCCCAGGCCAACCCCTACTACACTCCAGACCCCTGATACAGCCATTGAAGAAAAGGCCTTAATAAACCGGGCACATGGTTTTTGTTCTTTAAATCCAAGAAACAAGTTTTTCAAAGACCAGAACACAATTTCAGTTTTCTTTGTCTTAGTCAAACACTACCTACCTTTTGGAAATGCCGGTTCCAAGTCCTTTTCTTCTTTCTTCTTCTTGTCCCTTTCCTTGATTTTGGCTTTCCTTTTCTGATCTTTCTTTCTTTCCTGTTCCTTTTTCCACTCTGGGGGTGCCATATTTGTCAAAAAATCCTTATAAAGCAAATATTCATTCAAGATTTCCTCATTCTTTGAAATTATACTGCAGAAGAAAGACAGTACATTGTTTATGTTTTTATTAACAGTACACCTATATATAAATATAACCATTGAACAGAATATATAACTATAAGACAGAGTAAATCTATATGTAAATATAACCATTGAACAGACTATATAACTATAAGACAGAGTAAATCTATATGTAAATATAACCATTGAACAGACTATATAACTATAAAACAGATGTTCTGGGTACAAATCCCTTCTTTTTATGAATGCAAGTGAATATTATAATAGAAATAAAAAAAAAAAAAAGAGGACATTTCTTAAGTAATTAAAAAATGATGGCGATGCCCAAAGTGGCTGATATTAATAAGAGGTTGGCTGCTATAAAGACCTGGCCAAGATTAACTTCTCACAGGTACTATAACCTGCTGAATGATGTTACGTTAACATATTGAATTACATACCGCTTTGTAGTTTTGTAATACTATTATGCTTCTGGTAGACTTCTGTGATATCATTTTGTAGTTTATTTGATTACATGGTGTTAAACAAAATAACAAAATTATGTTCATGTAGTTTAAAAAAAAAATAATAATGTCTCAATCCTAATATTCTAAGTGATGCAAAACTTTTGGCCATCGCTGTACATGCACTCAACCAGGACGAATTCTGGTACTTGCATTTGTTTTTAACAACCAGGAAAAAAAAAAACATCACCAGTCACGTAATGTTTACTCCATGTGTATTCCCATTTTTATCTAATTGTGTTTGTTTGTGTTTTCATTACAACATGTATAAAATGAACTGCAATTGCGATGATACAACCTATATGTTATCTGGTAAAGGAAGGGACAACTACTGTAAACAGCTGGCTTTGTACTGTGGGAATTGAGTAGACTGGGAAAATTGGTAAGACATGTACAGTAAAATTGAACAAGGTTAAACAGAGGACTGTAGGGGGATAACAAGTGCCAAAAGTAATGCTTAGGTCACTGGTTCGATTATGGCTTGAAGGACATGTTTTTTTCATATATATATATTTTTTGAATTATAGTATTATTCAATTTATTATTCAATTTATATAAACATACCTTTTAATTGCCATCATTTTAGCAGAAGCCCTCTTTATTTCATTAGCTTTCTCAAGTTTAATTCTTGTTTCTTGCTCTGCTCTAAAAATAAAAAATAAAAAGACAATTAAACTTGAATATATATATACAATATATATATATATATATATATATATATATATATATATATATATATATATATATATATAATTTCATAATAAAAATGTTTATATTAAAAAAAGATACATTCATTTACATTTTAACAGCTTCTACAGAAGTTAGGTCATTTTCCTTGAGAAAATTATCAAAAGTGATTGCATCTTCCTCCAGATGTTTTTCAGCAAGTCTTAGTTTTCGCTTTTCATTTGCAGCTATTTCTTCCATTTTCTTCATTGTATCGTGTTTCACAGACAGCGAATACTGTAATAATACAAACAAGTGAGGCTAAGTTTTAAACCACAACTGTCTACTGCTTAACAACATTCTGCTTACCAGGTACCTCTGGACAAGAAGTAAGGGCTATCCTCTAGATGAGATGTTAAATCAAGTTCCTTTTTACTCTGAGGATGTTAAAGATCTAAATGCATTTATAAACTCCTTTCTAATCCATCATTGAGGCAGGAAACCCCTAAATATTACATTTACAGTATGAAAATGCTATGACATAAAACTACATTCTTCATTGTTATTTTTTTAAATAAATTTAGTGTGTCCAATTATTATTTTATACCCGGTGTTCTCCCAATTTGGAATGCCCAATCACTTTTCCCCTCACTGCAACAATTCCCGACATGGCTCAGGAGACCAGAAGGTTCAGCGGGCATCCTCCAATCCCACAACCAAGCCAGCTTCCCTTTCCACCCAGGAACTCGAGAGCGGGTGTCAGCAAGCTACTGACCTCTGGAGGACAAAGGCCAGCCCTGCAGTTGACTGCCTTTGAGCTCAATGGACTCCTGGCCAGCAGGGTTTGCTGTAGCGCAATGAGGAGAAATAGCCGCAGTCATTTTTACCTCCCCAGCCCACAAGAGCGCCAAAGCCAATGTAACGCACCCCTCGGTCCCCAGCGAAGACCGGCCAACTTCATTCAGTCAGGACGCAAACCTGCGCTGTACGACAAAACTGTATTCTTTTAATAATGTACATTTTATTAACATTAAACAACATTTTACCTGAATACGGAACATTTCCCGTTGTTTTGTCATATAATTTCTTAAGGACTCCTTGTAGCAATGACGATCTGTCAATACATTTACAGTAAATTATCATTTGTTTTGCTAAAACTACAGTCCTGTCTATATTTTGTTTCTTAATAAAAGGCTAATTATAACAACAGTTTGAGTGTGTCAGTTTGTGCTGATATATGCAGAGAACCTGGATTTTTGTAGTTGTATAAATGAAACAAAAATCAAGAGGCAGTTAGTTTATATAGCTTTTCTTACTGCAATTTCTTTAATTTAAAATCATCAAGACGCATGATTCTCACCTTTTGTAACCACCATGGCCCGTTCTGAACAACTTTTTTCTTCTTCAGTTTTGTTTAAAAACTCTGAAGCCTTTTTCATGATGGATGTGCGGCATCTTAATCTTGATAAAACTGTGGTTTTGAATTGAACTGGTAGATGATCATGAAGAACTTTAACCTGCATCAATTTGTACAATATAATGTTCTAAAATCTATGTCAACTTGAATACTGTAATTCCTTACAACAAAGCATATTTTAAAAAATCAAGAAGGACCCTTAAGTAGGAAACAGATTTATATCCACCTGTAGGAGGTGCACTCTACAAACAGTGCTGTAAACCAAAGTAGATTCATGTTATTACTAGCTGGCATGTGGTGTACACGTAAAGCTGTCAATTTGACTAAATGTGATGTAGCTTTAAAAAAGTAAACCCCTTTTTTTACTTTAAAAAGATCAAAAATATTGATTATACTTTATGTGTGCATGGACTGCTGAGACAAGAAACAGAAAACAAGAAAATTGTATTATTCTTTAACACATGTATTTGTTAAAATACATATTTTATTTTTAATTAAAAGTGGACGCTTACTTCTTGTTTTTTCTGAAGTTTTTCTCCCATAAAAAATAAATCCTGGTGTAAAGGTATGACAAACGGATTGCCAGGGCTTTGGACATCTTGATCTGTCAATGCAGACAAAAAATAAAATATATTAGGCTGGATAATCTAAGAAACATATTGAACTGTCTCTTATACATTTATTAAAAAATACAAAAAATTAACACCATAAACACATTGTCAATCAGAAATTCGGTTATGGTCGGAGCATTTGCATTTATTTAAAATGGAAAGTAAGCTGTTACAAAACTAATTATACAACAATAGCCTATTGGTACCGTGGCAGATTCAGTTCAGGATATTTACTCCTGGGTGAATCCTTATCTGTCAAAAATGATTCTGTTTTGATATCAATAAATCATATTAGATTTGAATACACATACCTTTTCAAAATACTGCCCTATTATTCATAGGGACAGATAGTCGAGTTGTGGTTATCATTCCTATATCTACAGTAATTGTATATATATATATATATATATATATATATATATATATATATATATATATATAATAAAATACCTCTGAAAGCTTCTCTTTTTGACAGGCTTGTTTTAATTTATTCTGCCTTCTTTGTCGTTTGGGTTTCAGTATATATATATTTTATTCAAGATTTATATAATTCACACTTTTTTATCTATAGTTTCTTTTGTATAAAATGTTTTTCCATTCAACAAACTTTAATATACAGCATGTCATAATGGTAGGTTATATTAGGTAATACGATCTTACTTTTTTGCCACTTAAAGAATCTGAAATCAACATATCAATGTATTTCCTACCTGAATTAATTTGGGGCATTTTTGAAATGGTAGATGGTGACTGTTGTAAGTCCACTGATGCCATATTTCTTTTGAGGGGTTTCTGAGAAGCTGTAAACTTTAGAATTCATTAATGCAAATTAGACATAACAATACACAAAATATTGAGCTAACACAGTGGCTGTAAATGAATCGCAAATTCTACAGTGTCATGGAATATGCAATTATCAGGAACAAATTTACAGTGTGCATGTTATAATGTGCTTAGCTTAGTTTGGCCCTGTGCAATTTGTAGGTGTGTCATTAACCACAATGCTCAATCCAAGTTCAGCTACTCTGAAATGTAATTCAATGCTGAGTCTTTATAATACCTTTCCATAGTTTAGCCTTCTGGGCACTTTATCAGACTGGTGACAGTCCAGTTTGTTTGCAATACCTATAGTTTTAGCTGTATGCGCCGTCTTGCTTGTAATATGATTAAATCACATTTACTTAGCTTGTTAATAGTATTACAGCAAAACAGAAATTGATACGTATGTCAATACGGACTCTATATGGAATATAATCCAAAGACTGTTCATTAATTAACACATGCAGAATACACGGCTTGGCTTCTTTTTAAATGTGTTTTCTGTAGTTTTGTGAAAACTAACAACAGATACAATACCTCAACACGTTTAAAAAGCTACACTGTTCTGTGTTTATTAAATATCTACACTGTAATATAATTCTACAAACTGCCTAAACCTTCGCACCTGAGACTTAAACTCACCTTAACGTCTATAGACCGCTGATATAAATCTATTCAAAAGAGGCAGCGGGCGGCTGCTGCTGTGCTTCAACCAATAAACTGAATTAAAAAGTACGTCAGCAAAGAATATTGATGTTTGGCGCGTGATATACTGTACTTGTAGGCATTTAAAACGAAAACAACGAGTGCAAGGAATGAGTTGTGTGCTTAATTTGGCTAGTTTTTGTAAAAACAAGTACAGTCATTTATTTATTTGTTTGTTTTTAGAAATGTTAAAGCTGTAGCAGGTTTTTAAGCGTTTTCATCCATAATGTTAATACGCAGGGCAACTGCAATATGTAAAACAAAAACAAATGACACGGGATTTCGATTTTATTATTAGCAATAACGAGTTTTTTAGGTGGATGCATTAGAACAGTATTTTTTTTTTAATCGCTTCAGTTAACAGCTTGTGTTTTTGTGTAAAATGTGTTCTCCAGAGTTGTTGCATCACATTTAATGGGAAACAGTTTCGCCATTCAAATTGATTAGATGTCTGTAATATAAATAAAAGAATCACACACAACTGTGTTAAATTATTATTATTATTATTATTATTATTATTATTATTATTATTATTATTATTATTATTATTAATTTCACAAATACGTTGGTTTGTGATCTGCGGGAGTGGTGTTTTGTCAGTGTCCATGCCCTCAGTTATGCTTTTTTCTCTCTTACCATACTCACTTGGGCAAATTCTTTGGTCCAGCTCGTTTTGATTGTTAAAATACAGACTGATCGGAGCTGGATGCAGTGATAACAAAAACAAAGGATCGTTGAAAATGTTCTTAACAGATACTGTATCTTCCAATTTCAGTTCATAATCATGTAGATTGTTTTTCACCTTGAAACGATCTTTCCATGTCGTTCTGTTTATAAAAGTATAGACAAGCATACGGTACATAAAAGTAGACTATGCTAATGTGTAGTTTAAACTTGGGGATAACATGGTAACATGTATAATACTGTGCACTTTTTAAAATGGTCATTTACAGAAGAATGTGTGTTTTAGTATATATATATATATATATATATATATATATATATATATATATATATATATATATATATATATATATATATATATATATTTTATTCATGCTAGAAATTCCCGGTATTTTAATCCTTGGGCATTCATGCATAATGTGTTGTAGAGATTTCAAGGTCAAATGTTAAATATTTTTCTTGATGTTTAAACTGGCAATGAAATCAAGGTGTCGTTTTAGAGTAGATTTATAATTCAACCACCCAGAAGGACTAGCAAACTGTTATCGTTCTTTCACTGTGGTTTTTTTTTTTTGCAAGTGTTGTATATGTAAATCTTTTTGTATGTATGTGCCTATTGATTACAAGGAAAAATATGAAAACAAACACTTTTTATATATATATATATATATATATATATATATATATATATATATATATATATATATATATATATATATATATATATACACAGTACCAGTCAAAAGTTTGAGTACACTTGCTGGAAACTAGGTTTTTTCATAATTGACAATGTTTTACGTCGTATACGTGTCTGTAAATACTTGAAAATGAAAAAACATGTTACAATATACAAAACAAAACATAAGGACTATCAAAGCAATGTTCAAGAAAATTGAAAATTGTCTCTAAATCTTGGATTCCTCAAAATAGCCACCCTCTGCCTTAATAACAGCCTCACAAACACGAGGCATTCAGTTTACAAGTTTCAGCAGGAAATCACCCGACATGTCTTCCCAGCTCTTCTGCAGCAATTCCCAGAGATGTAGGGCACTTGTGGGTAGCTTTGCTTTGACTCTTCTGTCCAGTTCGTCCCATACAAGTTCTAAGGGATCGAGGTCTGGAGACTGGGCAGGCCAGGTCATTAGATTGAGTTGTCCTTCACTTTCCTTCTTCGCCAGATAGTTCTTGCACAACTTTGAGGTGTGTTTCGGGTCATTATCTTGCTGAAGAATGAAGGACTGCCCAACTAGCCGTAATCCTGATGGAATGGCATGCCTCTGAAGTATGCTATGATAGCCATGCTGGTTAAGCTTGCCATGGACTTGGTAAAGATCACCAACTCTGTCACCAGCAAAGCAACCCCAGACCATGACACTGCCTCCTCCATGCTTGACAGTGGGAACCACACATGCAGAACTCATGCGCTCACCGTCTCTGCGTCTTACAAATACTCGGCGGTTGGACCCAAATATTTCAAATTTTGACTCATCGGTCCATAAGACCGACTTCCACTCCTCAAACGTCCAGTTTCTGTGTTTTTTGGCCTAGACAAGTCTCTTATTCTTATTCTTATTCTGCACTCTTAACAATGGTTTCTTTGCAGTCCAGTTAGGCCAGATTCACGCAATCTCCTCTGAACAGTTGATGTTGAAACATCTGTACTTCTAGTAGCATTTAGCTGAGCTTGTATTTCGCCGGCAGTTAATCGCCGGTTTCCCAGACTTGTGACTCGAATGAACTTGTTCTCTGATTCTGAGGTCACCCTTGGCCTGCCTGACCTTGTTCGGTCCTCATGAGTGCTAGTTTCTTCAAATCGTTTGATGGTCTTGGCCACAGCAGTTACAGACACTTGCAAAGTTCTTGCGATTTGTCTTAAAGATTGACCTTCATTTCTTAAAGTAATTACAGACTTTTTTCTTTGCTTAACTGAGCGTATTTTGCCATTTTCTGCTCCCTTACATTCAGGAATGACAAACTTGTGCCTATGCTACCTATATTTATAGTAATCATGGACCCTCACCTGTTAACAATAATTGGTGACAAAAGGTTAATTAGGTAACATGCTAGTTAACTCGAAGAACATCTAACAAAGACACTTTTATACTTAGGCCAGTGTTCTAACACTGTGTTATACACATTTCAGACTTTTAACTGACTTGGGCTTCAGACTGAAATCCCCTTGCTTTGGGTGATCATTTCATTGAAATTGACAAGATTTACATTTTCATTTAAAAATAAAATTTTTGAATGCAATTCACTTATGATTATCAGCTTATATAAGTACACGTATCATATAATGAAATATTAAGTGTTTACAAGTTTACAAGTTTATACAGTTAAAAGCATAGATAATCATGAAAAACCTGGTTTCAAGCAGGTGTACTCAAACTTTTGACTGGTACTGTATATATATATATATATATATATATATATATATATATATATATATATATATATATATATATATATTTGCTTTGACTACACATTTCACTTAGCCAGCCTGAATGTTAACAGAAGTACTGAATGCTGTGTCAATTTGACCTTTGCCCTTGACATAAGATTATCTTTAGACATACTGGTTATATATTAACTGTCTGGAAACCTTTACATTATGTAAAAAGATTTTATTTCATGATATGGTACAGTGTACTTTTTAGGATTACTGTGAGCATTTTATGTTAATGATGCATTTTAATGCAGTTTAATCAAAACAAATTAAAGGAAAGTTGGGCCATAATTTGACAGCTGATGGTTTGGCACATAATAAATGGTCCAAGCATGAACACAGCGGAAGAAGCAGTAATAGTTACTTTCTTGCAATACATACTGACTTTACATTTGAATCATGTTAGTATAATCCTTATTGTGTATTTTAATAACAAATAAAAAAAAATCAAATAGCAAAAACGATAAACAAATATTTGTCTGATGAAAAAGGCTTGTTGTATTCATGATACCCTATTTACAATGCTTTATGAACTGAGTCTTATTCTCATGTGTGTTTATTTTCTACAGAGATGGTCTCTTGAAAGCAGTAGGATCTGTCGACAGAATTGATTCTCAGTTTAAGGGGGCATCCTTTGAAACAGTAATTGATGCCTCTTGAATGTGTGTCATACCAAGTTTGTGTATTGTGTACAGTATTTTTGCATTCAATTGTCATTTGTGAAGAATGAATGCAGTAGTTATTATTTAAAGTGATACAAAGAGGAAATAATGCTTTGGGTATAATGCTTTGTTTTTATTTGAAAAGCAGCCCTTGCATTAGTAGATCACTGGACTCTTGCTTTCTTGAGTTTGCTGTTACTGTCTAGAACACATGTTGACAATGTATTTGATGTTGTTTCAGGTTTGATAGATGCACACACTTACCCAGTTTGGGCAGGGGACAGAGTTCATGAATTTGCAATGAAGGTAACTTTTATAAGCAATCCAAAAAAAATGTAACTACTCATTATACTCATCTTTACAATAAGTGGCATACATATAACAGTCAATATGGACACCAGTCAAATAACATAATTGCACTGCTAATGCACAATAAATAATATTGTAATAAATATGATATAGTCTAGTGTTTTAGACCGTTGTGTATTTGTTGGTCAGTTGGCAGGTGCCACCTACATGGAGGTTCACCAGGCAGGGGGAGGGATCCACTTCACAGTGGAGCACACCGGGCAGGCCTCGGAGGCAGAGCTGCTGGCCAGTCTGGGATGCTCAGGACTGGAACCACGCTGGTGGAGTGCAAGAGCGGATACGGTTTAGAGCTGGACACCGAAGTGAAAATGTTGAGTGTGATAGAGAGGGCTCGCAAAGACCTGCCGATCGGCATCTCGTCCATCTCGCCTCTACATGCCGATTTTTAAGACACCATTTGTGCAATGTTAAGGATATACAACAATGCCACCTACTGGACATTTTCGTATTGCAGCTCACTCTGATGAATTGATTACTAAGATCCTTATTTACAACATTTAAAGTACTGGTTTAAGAAATATTTTGTTAAGGACTGTTTTTAAAAGCTGATTTTGATTCATTGAACCATGTTTGCCATTTACAAAACCCATTTCAACTGTTTCAAAAGAAGTTTAGAAGTTTATTCTCATGTTTCAAAGAATTGTTTAAAATAAAAAAACACCCTTCAAAAAACTCAGTCCTAAAGGTTTTGTGAATGGTACCTAATTCAAGTCTTGGAACAGGACAAATAATTCAATTATCTCTTATTAGAAGTTTAATAAAGTATGTCTATAGTACATATCTCATATCTGGATAAATAATCCAGAAAAAAAGTGTGCATAGTGCAGTTCTCCCTTTTCACTTATGCCCTGCAATTCTCTATTATTATGACAACATTACCTTTTTCAGCTTGGCGTGGAACTAGAAGCATTGGCTATCAGTCATCTTGAGGAAGTGACTGACAATGGAATTGCTGCCATGGCCAGAGCCAAATCATCAGCTATCCTCTTACCAACCACTGCCTACCTTCTAAGGTAAAAGAAAGAGTTTCTGTTAGTTCTCTCTTTAGTTCTTTTGTAGAACCCAGTCACTAGTTGCACTGAGCCCTTTGAATTAAATGAAAGTCAAGGAGACCAGAGTGTGGTTCAAGCACCTTCAAGGGTTAACCTTATTAATAGCAGCTAGGCTAAGGCTAAAAATTGTTGTTATTAAGTTCATATGCAATAAGCGTTCAAAGCAGCAACACAGAGGCCCTTGCCGTATTCACGTCTACATTTGAAATGATTTCGTTTTCTTGGATGAAATGCTGCCCATAGAGTGCTCCCGAGTACAGCAAACCACTTTTGACCTTAAGGGGGGGTCAGAAATACCTGCCTAATAAGGCCAACTGTCAATCAAGTGTGCGTCTTTTCATCGACTTACCGCATGTCAGGTCCTAATGCACACCATCTCCACTTTGTTTTTGTAGAATTGACAGTTTTAAAGCATTTTATAAATCAACATGCTACATTTGCTCACCAACAATAGAGAAAAGAACGGAAAGCTTAAATCTCTAGTACCTTAATGCAGTTCAAATGTTGCCTGTTTTGTTTGTACACTACAGTAGAATACATTCGGAAAAGATAGCTATCTTCATCAATGGAAGTTGTATTTGATGATTATTTCATTTCATTAATTTAATTGAAACAATTTCTCAGATTGTTGTGCCTGAAAAATCTGGATTAATATGAATCTACTTATATTTCGGACTTAAGCAACCCCGAGCAAGGAGAGCTATGCTATCATCAGCATTGATCACGGTATGGAGATAACAGTAAGAGTTATAAATGAAGTCACTAAACGAGGAGCTGGAGTAACAGAAAATTACTAAGAGCCATGACATGGAACCCTGTAATGCAAAAAAAAAATAAATAGAAAAAGCGACATATTGCTGGTGCAAAACCCTCTTACCTGTCAGCAGAACATACTGGCACAATGTCACACAGATATCATTTATTGCAATGTTTGAAAATACAGCATTTACACATTATTAATGTTCACTATCATGCATTTGTTTGTTTTTCCTTTTTTTTTTAGATGGGAACACCTGATTTATCAGTTTGGAGGTCATCAAGAGCTTAATAAATTTGTAATTGTTAAAGGAAAGGTTGTGTTTAAAAATGACAGAACTGTGGACTACTATGCCTTAGCTACAGCCTGTGCACATGCACATGCGCATTACAAATATACACAAAGCAAGAAACATTGATTATATCAGTGATAACCTGCAGGTTGCATTCTTAAGCTCTTGGTGTTTCTTTTTAAGTTTTACTTTAAACATGTTTATTAAGACAATGACTATGGCCATTCTCAATAAATTCAGCACTGAACATATATACTATCTATTCAGTATAACTGTAAAAAAAAAACAGTATCTACTGTAAAAGAAATGAGCACTCACGAGTTTGTGCCCCTTTAAAATTATGACCCAGTACACAGAAATGGATTTTCTAAGCACTAAATACCCTGCACCTGGTCCCAATTTAACAATAGCTACCAGGTGCAGGGGATAATTAAAAATAAAACAATTAAATTAAACAATAAAACAATTAACAAAATAAAAGCACAAAACAATTAAACAAAAGGTGCCATTTCTCTCTTCAGGGAGGTTTTAACCCCCTCCCTGCTGTCTCACACAACCTGCTGCCTTACACTACCCATGCCCTAACCTTGAAATCTGCTTGCCACTTCATAACCCTGGTAGCCAAATAAAAGCTGGTGTCTTTCCATGCCTGGTACACGCTAGTCAACTTGAGTTTGCCATGTCAGCCATGTCAACTTGAGTTTTGTTGTCTTAGCCTGCTAAATTGACTTTCCAAAGCAGTTTACAAAGGGCAAAAGGTTAGTTATACAGCAAATGCAGTTTGAAGTTCAAGGAAGTTCATTTTTTAGAATACATTTAGTTTCTGTCAAATAATAGGCAAGCACTAATGCAGGTAAAGCAGACAGTGGGTTGTCACGGTGCTTTCTGAGCTTACTCTACAATAACATTTTACAATAAAAGTTTTCAAACCAGCTGGTAGTACATGAAAAGCAATGCCTTTCCACAGCCTTGATACTTGATTACAGTTGAGTCTTCTTAGTTTTTTCTTTTTTTATAATAAATAAATCATTTTAAAACAAAGTTCCTTTTCTTTTTTTTTTTTGGTTGGTTATATGTTATCGGTTATTCTATGAACTGCTTCAGAGAAATTTATATTACTGCATTGCTCAGCATTTTATGAAAGAGTGGATCATATGGAGGAAAAAACATATAAGCAAATTCATTTTTGTGTTCAGAATTGTAATCCTGAGTAGGCTTTTTCAGGTGCTACTGTACACTGTAAGATGGAGGAAGCTGGACCAATGTATGCAAAGTGCAACCCAATGCATATACTGGCACTATACAGAAGATAAACAGCCACACACTGTCAAGAAAATGTACATGCAAGTTCTTATCATTAGAACATAAGAACATAAGAAAGTTTACAAACGAGAGTAGGCCATTCGGCCCATCTTGCTCGTTTGGTTGTTAGTAGCTTATTGATCCCAGAATCTCATCAAGCAGCTTCTTGAAGGATCCCAGGGTGTCAGCTTCAACAACATTACTGGGGAGTTGGTTCCAGACCCTCACAATTCTTTGTGTAAAAAAGTGCCTCCTAGCAGTTTTTTACTAAGAAAGAAAGCTTTGTGAAGCTCTGCAGCCTGTGAATGTTCGTTCCACTTGTTTTTACATTTTGAAACAAAAAATTAAAAACAGGAAAATTAGCCTTTATTAATTTTCTGTTTTCGAGGACAGAACTTCAAAAAAATATGTATTTCTAATATTTAACTAGCCAATGTCTATTTTATATTTGTATCCTCAATGGCTAATTATTTTCCTTTGTTCTTTATTTCAAAATGAAACGTGGACCCTGTCACATGCTTTGTATAGTTAAATATTAACTATACATTTTTTTTCATGCTTGCTTATGTTCCAAATCAAAAGTTATACAGAGGATGGATGGTTACATACTATGCAATGGGTTAAGTTCACAAAGCCATATACTGCAGTGTCATTAGCACCATTCTGGGAAGAGAAAACACCACTGAACGTACTAAACTTGAATAGAATAAGAGTAATTTAATCCAAAGGCTCATAGTGATTCTAAAGTTTTAATTTCAAGTTTGGTCAATTTACAGGGTGTTTTTCTCTTTTCAAAAAATGGTGCTGATGCCACATTGTAGTAAAACAACACAATCTCAGTGTATTTACATTTGCACCAGCCGCACTGAACCCTAACTAACGATTGGGCTAATTTCCAGACCGCTTCATCCCTGTGTCTGCTGTTAACAGGCTTAAATATTGACACATCTTATCTCTTCTAGTTTTACAGTTGGTTGGTTCTCAAAATAAATGTGTATATCTATCTTTTATATTTACTAAAAAATATCTTTCACTAAAACTAGCCCCTTCTGTTTTACGAATGATGTAAATGTTTGACCAGACTGTATATTTTATGGAAAGATAACTGAATGGAAACCCATGAAGTGCACTGACTTTCTGTTGTTCAGACAGGGAGTCAATGCAAAATGGAGTGACTTGATACACAGGTTTGGAAAAGAAAGACCCTAAACTAAAGAACACACCTAATTATCATTAGACAAGTGCGATAATTAATGAATGCTGCCATTTAACAGCACAGCACCACGCAAATTGTCTGTTGAGCAGAAAATTAGCTTTATATAGTTTTTTTTTTCATTTGAATACATTTGACCATGGTCTGAAATGGGATGAAAGCTCTATTTGTAATGTGAAGTTCTTGGATGTGATTTTATTAAATAAAATAAGTGATGTGCAAAACCTGTGGAAATGCTGTGTCAGGCCTAATATTATACCATATAACAGAACTTAATATTATTTCTACAGTTTTTAAGTTACTAACTACTTACCAGTTAATATATACTAACTACATATCCAAGTTCCAGAATACAGTAGTAATTCGATTGCTGCAATATGATTATTTTTGGGGTTCAGAATTGTAAAAAAGTTAGCAAGCATTAAAAAAAGTGAGTTACTGGTGAGTTACTGGTGTTATACTAAACTGGATGTAAAAGACTGGAACACATGTTTAAATTCCTAGCAAAAACAAGTCCTGCTTTTAAATTTTTAAATCCTCAGTTTAGATTTTCATATTTATTGACCCATTTTGATCACACATCAACCTTTACACAGTCTTAACTGAGGTAGAAACCAGACTTTTGTCTTCACAGCAAGCTTTATCTTCATTAATAAACTCATACAGGATATGTAGTTTAAGTATATGTAGATACATTTGGGCATTTTTTTCATTTGCCAGTGTTTATACTGTAAAGTATTATTCTAAAGCAGTGTTAACAGCGGTAGATAAATAACAGTGATAAGACGGGTAGCGGGTTCTCCCATGCTACATCAGTGATCACACTCGTTGCGAAGACGTTTGCGTGGCGATACTGGCGAATCGAGCACAAAGGCAGTTGGTGAGACTGGCCGGGATTCAGGGATGTGTTCCATTCTATATTTTTCAATGTAAGGATGTGCCACTTTCCATATCTGTAGGGAAAAAAGCAGAATAATTCAGTTATATATAACCATAAAATACAGTAGTTAATTGCCTAGCAAGTTAACTGTTTTATTGTCAAAGTATGTTCCCAACTTGAATGGGTAGTTATTGAAAACATACAATTAAATATGACTTCTGTTACAACCTTGAGGCCGCAAAAAATAATGCCAGCTTTATCAGAATTTAGCTTATAAGGAATAGGTACTAGTTTTCCACCATATAGTAGGTCATCGGTCTCATTCTCTCTGATACCTGGTAATATTTTTTTAGTTTTGTTTCAGACACTAAACAGCCTTATATTAAAATCCCCACATATTATCATTTAGAAATTGTGAGTAGAGTATGGCATCTACTGTATTCAGACATTTTGATATTTAAAATAGGAGACTATTCCAAAACATTGTCTTTAAATGTGTATCAACCGTAGCTCGTAATACCCAATCATATGATAAGATAAAGATGATGTTTATTTTTGTTATTTCTATGTCTTTACAATGTCCACAATCAATACTGCTATCAAAACCATCACACTGAAAATGTGACACTCAGTGCTGTAAAACTCTTGGTGAAAAGGGTTTAGAGTATCATGAATACAGTGGTCCAGTATCAGGAATCCTCTTGGATTTATAGAACCAGCAGATAATTACTCATGTACAAAACACGCTGTTCTCCGAAGAGTGTGTCGTCAGCCGACCGCTTCTTTTCACACTGCAGACTCACCATTCAGCCACCTCAGAGCTACAGCGTCGGAGGACAACGCAGTTCCAGGCAGCTTACAGGCAAGCCCACAGGCACCCAGCCAGACTACAGGGGCCGCTGGTGCGTGGTGCCAGGACACCCTGGCCAACCTAAACCCTCCCTCCCCGGTGGCTCGGCTAATTGTGCGCCGCCCCCTGAGAACTCTTTACCGGATCTTCCACTTGGAAACCACCCCCACAAGCTTTCTAAACTACCGTTTTATGACTTGCCTTTTGGTCCAAAAGCAGCCTGTGAACAGCTTCAATATCTGGAGCCATGAAGCGGTCCCTAATCCAAGGCCTGAAAGGGACAGTAGAACATTAGCCAAACATTAACCAGTCTATCTGGCACTTTTGTCAGAAAATATCTGGGCAAACAGGCTATTTTTGTTTAACTTACTTTGCAACAGAGCGCACAAGGTCATAGACCTTCTCCAATGGCGTGGTAGTTCTCAGGGGGCGTAAAAACTCAATCCCTTGGCAGGCTGCAAGTAGCTCTATGGAAAGAACTGAAATGACAGAAAAAGCACAGTTGATGTTATTTATTTTTCTTGGTCAGCTATGCTAATACATTTAGCTCCTGGTCTGTACACTGTACTTTCCACACTGTCCTCCTTGGTCACTATCATATATATATATATATATATATATATATATATATATATATATATATATATATATATATATACTAAAATACAGTGTGTGTAAACCTCATGCATAATTCTGCGTGTTGAATTCTGCGTGCTGAATTCCACGTGTTGTGACAATCATTTAACTCACTTTATTTGTGCATGTAATTAGCTTAGTGAATACAGCGACCGCTGGTTCATTTTTGCACGCGATGTGGCTTCCCTTTGCCACGCGGTAATTCTGCTCATTGAGGCTCTAAATGTTTTGCATATACCTAGAGAAGCGCTTTTTCAATAGTGATTAAGCTTGGTCTCCACAAGCCATTCACAGTATCAGAATCTGGGGCATAAGACACCATGTGTCCATCTGTCTGTATGTCAAACTTACATTTTTACATGCGCATACAGTGGATGTAGGGCATGGTGAGCTACATTTGTATGTCACTTATGTGTGAGGGGTGAATGTCACTGACATGTTTGTTTATTATATATACATTTACAGGCAAACATTGCTCATTATTATTTATTATATATTTTTAACCTATTTGATTAAATCATTAAATTAATCTTTTGTATGTACAGAAATATACTAAACAGACTCATATTGTATGGGATGCATTTTCATCACACAAAGGACATTATCTGACCCATTTAGCAGTGGCACTACCTAGATTAGCTGCTATTTTGGTCAATTAAATGGACCCCATTGTTGGGGTCTATTCAATTTTATATTCCTAATGGGGCCGATTCTTCTGTGCCTGTTCAATTTACAATATGTAAACAAACTAACAGAATTGTTAAATGTGTGGTCTCTTGAGCACTCTCAAGGAATTTCCCATTTTCCTGCAAGACCTCACTGAAAACTGAACATGCTATTCACAAATTGGTTTTCAGATTTGTACTGTATATACAGAATGCATTGCTGTCATTGTTCTACCTTGCTCTACATGTTCAATCACTTTGAGGGCTTTCCTGGCAGCCCAGCCCCCCATAGACACGTGGTCCTCAGTGGCAGCGCTGGTGGACAGGGAGTCCACAGAGGAGGGGTGGCACAGCACTTTATTCTCTGAAACTGGAGGATTAACACTGTGTTAATGTAAAGACCTGGGACACCACAGCTGTACCAATACTGGCAACACATCGTGCCCATTTAAAAACAAATACCCTGTTGACTAGCACTCTTAAAATTATAAGTACTCCTTAATAGCCTCATTAAATAAATAGCCCTGGAAGAAGAGATCTTACCTGGCACTATATTATGAAATCTGCTCTGAAAGGTAGTTTTAAATGATGCAATGTAGTGCTTTTAAGATGGCAAACAAACAACCAGTGTGAGGTGTTGTCTCCACTTACCCAAGGATGCAGCTGTGCAGTGAGCAATCATAAAACCTGAGTTCAGACCTCCTTCACAGACCAGAAATGCTGGGAGCTCGCTGAGAGAGGGGTTACACAGACGTTCAATTCTTCTCTCGCTTATTGCAGCGAGTTCATGCACACCAATCGCAAGGTAGTCTAGAGCCTGGAAAATGAAGTGATGTGAGAAGTATCTTAGAAATGCTTAGTTTTTTATTTTTATATAAATCACACATTCCTCTATGTACAATTTTAAGAAAATTCCTGGTTCTAAAATGCATCTTCAGGGCGGTGCTGGTAGCCTTCATCCTAGCCCGTGAAAGGACCCTCAAAGAACTGTTCGGTGAAACCTACCGTCAGGTCTGTGACTGTTCACACGTGAACAGCACCTGAGAGAGGAAATGGGGGGCTTTGGTTGGCTGAGGGCTAAAAACAATGTATCTATTCATGTTTATCTGTTCAAACGATCTGTTCAACTCCACCAAACAGAGGCGTTTACCCACTTTTTATTTACCACTACACCACTGTAAATAACCACAACAATGATGATAAATATTAATAAATAAATTATGCATACTTTAGCTGGGTATTCACCATGAAAATTTCCTCCTGAAATGGTTTCGCCTCTTTCTGCAAATACCATCTTCAGTAGTGGTTAAGGTTAAAATGGGTTGGAATAGAAATCAGCATCCAAAAGGTATCATTTAAAACAATTTTAAAAAGACTAGAAACACCTGTTCAGCTAGAACAATCCTTTCATACAGACGGTCACAGCTCCAATACATCACTTCTGGATTCTTCTGGTGATATTCTGATTAAAGGGTGTAAAGGATACAGGGTTGTCTGTGGCGCTGTTAATCTCTGTGTCAATAATATTCTTTACAAAAGCAATTGTGTCGTTCACCACTCCATGGACCTGAAAGAGAACACATGCTTTTATTCACACCTACTGTACACAGCCATTACAGCTAGATATCTTTAAAAACACGTGACGTGGCTGTGTTACAGAAAGTAACCTCTCATAGCGAGTGCTTTGTATTACAGTACCTGAGGGCAGCAACGTAAAGTGTATGCATCCTGAACTCTGTCGCAGAACCTGTGGCTTTCTGGTAAAAAATAAATAAATACATTTTAGCGTTTTCATTTGAAAAGCTTAACAATCCATACTGAGTCCTCCGTTAAACTCTTCACCTGCAATTTCAGAGGGGTGGTGATCTGAATCCAGAAGGGATCGGAACCTGAAAGCCACCTCTTTCTGCCCAGGGTGGGGGCGCAACTCATGGATGTCTAGGAGGGAATGTAAAGAGACTGTCACTACAGTGCTTCATATCGCTAACCCAGCCGTTCTCATCCTCTCATTACTCCCGTCATCCACTGTGACACGCACCACTGTCAAAGGCCTTTGTGGTTCCCTTCAGGACCTCCAGTGTCAGAGCTGCAATGATGTCAGCCTGTCTGGCGATAGCCAGAGCTCTCTCGACCGCCTCCGAACCCAGAGACGTGATCATCTGGGTTCCATTGATGAGTGCCAGCCCCTAGGTAGCAAAGAGATGATAAACCTGAGATTGGAGCAAGACACTAAAGATTACAATCCAAGTTAATATGCTTTCATCACATTTTTACATCAGATGTCAGAGAATGCTATACCTCTTTAGGCTTCAGTGATATAGGTTTCAATCCATGGGCCTCCAAAACCTAAGAAAGTATTTTTCATGATCAGTTCAGTGTGTAAAGGTGAATGTACTGGGTGGTGGCTCTGTGAAGAAGTTATTGAAAACTTACATATTTGGCATCCGCCCAGCCACTCTTGGGTGACCACATCTTGCCTTCTCCCATCAGTCCCAGAGCCAGGTGAGACAGAGGGGCGAGGTCTCCGCTGGCACCAACCGTCCCCTTCTCCGGCACATAGGAGAGGCAGGAAGCTGCACGCAATCATCAAGGGGAATGGGTTACTTCTTTTAGTCATTTAGGTTATAATGTGCTGTATGTCGTCAATGCCACTGAAGGTCTGGTTACCATTGAAGGCTTCAATCATCTGATGGAGAGTGTCCAAGGAAATGCCGCTGTAGCCTTTGGCCAGAACATTGATCCTCAAAGCCAGGAGCATTCGGGAGCGCTCAGGGCTCAGTGGCTTGCCAACACCTGAAATCAAACAAATTCTGGATCAATAAGGAGGCTGTGTGGTACAGTGGTTAAAAAAGGGCTTGTAACCAGGAGGTCCCCGGTTCAAATCCCACCTCAGCCACTGACTCATTGTGTGACCCTGAGCAAGTCACTTCACCTCCTTGTGCTCTGTCTTTCGGGTGAGACGTAATTGTAAGTGACTCTGCAGCTGATGCATAGCTCACACACCCTAGTCTCTGTAAGTTGCCTTGGATAAAGGTGTCTGCTAAATAAACAAATAATAATAACTTGTTTTTTCCAAGCATGTAATAGCCTACAGTTAATTAGACTTGTTTTTTTCCCATTACCTATTGTATATCTCACTCCTTCACAATATTAAAGCAATTTGAGAAAAGGCAAAGATATTTCTTCCTTACCTGCCGAATGAGAGCGAACCAAATTCTCCTGCAGTTCCCTGGGAAAGAAAAGTTAGTTAAAACTCACCGTCTCAGATAACCATTCGCATTACTATCTTTCATGATTCCAATCTAAAAAAATGGTTCTATTGATTTTAGGTTAATTTGTGTATAGAAATTGTAATTGCAGTGAATGGAATATAGTGTATACACTTCAATTAACTTTTAACTACTGTGATCTGTAACAACTCAATATGCTAACAAAGTACTCTTTCTTAAAGCATTAGCCTACTTCTGGGGTTGAGGTTACAGTATTTTTTTCAAACGTTGGTGATATTTGGAAAGTGGATACAACCACTTACTTGAGTTTGCTATTTGGGATGACTGTTCGAGCAAATTTTCCAAACCCTGTTGTGATTCCATACACAACTACAGGGAAACAAAGTGTTCAAAGTTAATAAACCATTCATATACCGGCACTGGAAATGTCAAAAATAATATTTGGGAATAAAATGTCTTTTACCTTTGTTTTCTGTCACGATGTTCTCTATAAGTGCCCTTGACTGTCCGACCTTCTTTTCCGCTTCTGGGGTGAGCTAAAATAAAGCACCGATATTATAGTCCTATAACCAGCTGTAAAACGCGCATCTAGAACACATTATCCAGACATAACCAATGTGTCTCACCTTAATCATGTAGAGACCCTTTCCTAAATTGACCAGATCAGTGCTTGTAAGGTTGTTCCCGTCCAACAAAATATACTGCAAGCAAAGGTAGAATACAAACGGTTTATGTTACAAAGGGTTACTTAAAACGTTAACAAACGCAGTAATGTAAGATATGATAGACTTACTTCATTTGGTTCTCGATATGGGCTATTACTATGGGCAGTTATTAAGGATTTTTTTTGTTTGTTTTTGACACATCATGCAATGTAGATCACAACCAAAGTAGTACACAATTTTAAAAAAGGATACAGATGACCGCTTCCTGGCTGGGACGGATTGAAGTCTGGAGACATGGTATCCCCGTCGATTACTAAAATAAAGACATTTATATTTAGTCATATACAACCGTGTTGTAATAAATGTACATATGATGACTCTATGCTACAGACTAGCTTACACGTAATAACAGAACAGGGATTATTTTGATCATATTTCATTGACATTATTCACTGGTAACATTTTTTGTACTAGTATAAGAACGCATATAGAAATGTATGACAACAAAATACAATTACAACAAGTAGTAAATATGTTTTAGTATCGATCTGATGAACACAAACACACCATAAATTGTATTTTGCATGTCTAGAAATTAAACTTAAAACTGGCTTTTTACAACACAAGGTGACACATACACAATAATATATTAAGAAATAAAAGAGCTAAAAATAGAGAATGAAGAAAACGAGTTTTTAGATAAAACTTCTGTATGGGCTTATAAAGTGAACGAGGTTGCCCCTTACCAATTTCTACAAAATCATTGTCTTCCAGCGTATCTTCCAAAGTGTCATCCGCGTCCAGCAGTCCTTGCCCTTGGCATCTTCTTACATAGAAACTCGTCTCTTGCACGGAGCCGATGCCCCCATTATCCGGCTTGTTCTTTATGTATCGTTTCAGCGCCTCGAGACCCAGCCACTGCACTGTGCAGGACAGGTCCCTGCAGGGGACAGTCAGCCACTCATCCCTGACATGCACTGTGAATCGCGGCATTGTGCTTCTCCCAGAGGTGTAAGATTGCAGTGCAACTCCAAACTGACACCCAAAGCGTGCTGCACCTCACTGTAATCACAATCAGTATGGTAGGGCGGGAACAGTCACAAGCCATTAGCAGCCAATGAAACCACTCTCACACAGCATAGGCCTTTGGTCAAAAAGGGAGTATTTTATATTAACTTGTTTTTGTTTATTAATAGCACATGAGAGTTATTGAATGCCTTATGCAGCTTTATAGTTAGGCTTACAGCTATTACCAGGAAAAGGTCTCACTGTGATTAGCATCTCCTATCTGGAAGATAGAGCAGCTTTTCAATACACTCCTTTCTATACTTTCTACATATAAGGTTGACAAACTATTTCATGATATATTTAGTTTCTCCTGTTGTTGAGTATTCTCCACAGTTCAGGCATTTCTTATGTTAAAGTGACAAGTTTATCAGAACTGTCGAAGGAAATGCTGAAGAGTATGTAGATACACATATCAATGCCATCTTGACCATGTTATTCTATTTACTTTATCCTATAGTAAACCTGAATCATGTCCTTGGCTCCCAGTTAGGTCCCTGAAATGTCTAAATTGACAGAATTGCGGAATGCATAAGTCACATCTTAGAAAGTTAGTATAAGATTCACTTTCTAGGCTTGCCTGTGCTTCTATTATGCATGTTATGTTTTTACCATTGTGTAGAGCAGTGAACTTTTATCATGGGTTTGTAGTGAAGGTGACTTTTCTTTACCAGCTTTTCAACTAGCAGGATAATCTGGAAATCCAAAAAGCCTTATAAAAATAAGAGTAAGCTATTGCTGCAATCAGACAGTTCTCAATCTTGGCCATGCATAATCAGTAAATGTGTCAAAACTACCTATACTGGGACGAGATAAAATGGCTAGGGTATTAATAATGATTTACAAATCTGACAGCCTAATGACTTTCAACATGTGCATAACACACACAGTATGGAAATCCACAGCAAATAAATAAAACATTAGGAAAATAATAAGTTTAGCATTGTCAATAAGTTTCCCAGTCTTTACTAACATAACAGTCTATTTTAATAACTGCAGTAGATCTGATTAAAGCCGGTGTAGTGTTATTTTCAGGTACGCGGTAAACAGTGGTACGCAGTGCAACGTTTATAGGTACAGATTAAATTTTTGGTACCGGTAGCAGATTTTGACAAGGTAGCAAAATTTGATGTTTATACGTGTCATATTTTGCTACCAGTAGCACATTTTGACAAAGTAGCAAAAATTGACGTTACACCAGCCTTTATATTTATTTTGTCTAATGTGTGACATTATATGAATATTGAAAAGTAATGTCAACGTTGGATAGAAAGAAAGCACTACCCCCTAACAGTTATCGTTAAATACAGTAGATACAAAACAAGCATTCAACAGCAAATGGCTGAATGTAAGGTATAAGCAATTTTAGGTGGGTGGGTTTGTCATTTTGAACATCAGTATGGAGAATGCAACATCCATTATTTTACTGGCATCAAAACAGGATGATATGTTAGTTTATCGGACATTTGTACTCCAAAAGTGCCTTAATGACAACAGGAGGAAAGTAATACAGAACGGCGTCAGGTCCGTTTCAGTAACCCTGTAACAGCAAAACACTGATCAGTGGAATTAACTTGGGAGTTGACTGTGTCAAGGAAGCCCTCATCTTCCTGACGCAGACAGCCACAAGCCATAAGTAGCCAATGTAGACCCTCTAACTGGGGTTCTTTTGCAGAAGCATGTCTGCCCTCTTGTGGCAAAACTCAGAATTCACATAACTTATGGGACAAATATCATTGGCCTATTACTGGTTATTTTAAATTTCAACAAAAAAAGGCAAAAAGTGATCCAATTTATTTTATTTTGTTTTACATCCTAAACTATAGTAGAGTGTGAAATGTGTCTAAATGTGGACTTTAATGAAAGTATTGCTTCTTAATCTTTGTGATACTAAACACAAACACCTGACACATCAGTCAAAAGGCAAAAGCATTTTTATTTCATGTGTTTAACAGTTTAACAAGCATTCAACACCACGGCAATAGCTGCAACATGATCACTTGGGTGTAGACATTAATTTAACAAAAATGTAAAAAAATCATTTTCATAAAAGGATCAGGGGCTTGACACCCACTCCTTCATATTATTTTGTGATTAAAAGCTGCTTCTTGTTGTTGCCAAATCTGTATCTTATGCATTAGACAGTCTTGCAAAGACTGGTGAACCTAAGCTAGAAAATCCTTGATCAATTCAGCTTTTTTGCTGGTCTGAAAGTCACTTCCCCTTAGCTTACACTAATGCAAGCGCTGCTGCCAAGAGTGAGGAAGCCAATGCTGCATGTCTAAGCCAATCATTACAAAGCAGTGCTTTTCCCCTAGTCAATCTTCAGGTCCTTGGCCACAAGCATGGCTGTGACTGGGTGCATTGCGGATCTACACTTCAGAAAGGTACTGACAGTCTGCTCACGGTACTTGTCAAAAACGTACAGCTCTCTGAAACAAAGGAGAAAACAAATATAAAGTAAATCACAATATAAAAGTAAAACCCAAATAATAATACCTTTGAGTTTATAGAAGCTAAATCAGTAAGTGGAACTGTTCATTAAATAGAGAGCAGCACTTGAACTTTGAAACATTGAACCTCATGTTAAATATACTTTGTCTGTAAATATGTCTACCAACAATTCAATCTGGTCAGAGGCGCTACCTGAAAAGCGGGCGAGTAAACTTCATTCTGCCTTGCTCAGTAGCCATCTGGAGGGCCAGAGGGACTGCCTCTTCCCACTTAGCACGGGCACAAACACGCAGCCATCTGCAGCAAATGCAAAAAAATAAAATGTAATTAAATACAGTATGACTATATTTCATGTGACATCATCCAAAACAGATAACCGAGGGGTGATCACGTATTTATCATGTATTTCTAATATACATAACCCAACTTTACAAGACACCCAATAGTATGGTATGTGATTGGACCCGATATTCCATGTTAAACATATTGAATGTAATTACTGTTTATTTATCACACACTCAGCACTGATTCATATTAAACTTATGATGAATTGGCAGAGCAGTTTAAAACAAATATAATACCAAACACAAACACACATGCTCTCCATTTCACATCTGATGAGATTATATATATATATATATATATATATATATATATATATATATATATATATATATATATATATATATATATATATATATATATATATATATATATATATATATATATATATATATATATATATATATATATATATATATATATATATATATATATATATATATATATATATATATATATACACACATACATATATATACACACATATATATACATACACACATAATATATATATATATCTCAATAATTACAATACTGCAAATACCAATGAGCTTTCCATGACGATTCAATATTCTTGAACCAAATACAACCAAAATCTATTTAATTTAGCTGCAGTACACCAGCATAACCAGAAACACACACACACAGTTCAGATAGGTCAATTCAACTGATCTAAAATGAAATCATAAAAAAGGGCTCTATTTTAATTATATAAACAGTGGTGTTATGTAAATTCACAGCTGTTTGTACTGTACAGAGTGTACTTAAGCAATCTAAGCACTTTAAGAGACATCATATATTTTGAAAAAACTAAACACCTGTACATACCTGAATCGTATTTCAGAATTTTTGACAGCGTTTAAGTTGTACACCTCCTGCATCCTCTTGACGTGTGACAGCGGAATTGGGTCCTGTAACAAACACAAATGATTTATAATAAACCACACAAAGGGTCCTCCATAAAAAAACAACTTGCTATGAAAGTCCAAAGTTTCAGGTTGTACACTTAAATAAAACTATGAAGAAAGTATGAAAATAATAATTCACACTTGGCTCCAGTAACATTACTTGCTTATTAATAAAGTGCTGTTAAGGGATAGGGTCATATCCAATTGAATTGGTTCGAAGGCTCCATCGGATGTAAAAATATATATTTCCTGCCAAGAGCTGAATTTACTATTTTAAAGCCATAATAAAATGTGTATTAACATCAGTTTCCATCAGTACTGTTCAGTTAGTAGCAGCGTGTGTAAATGAGGTCCATTGGGTAGAAGCGGGTATCGCATTTACAGGATTGGATACGACAGTTTGTGCTGTACATAATCAAATCTTTTTTAACAGCTAAACTGTTAAACTAACCACACAGTATTTCACACCCTGAAACATAAAACACCTTGAAAAATCAAGCTATACAACACTTATGATGACCCGACACAATTTGCTGCCTAAACCTACACAGTACCTCATGCAGTAACAGGGCAAGGAACTCAATCACTTGATGTGAAGACAGCTTCTGCAGATCAGCTGCACTGAAAGAGCTCAAGTCAGCTTCACTTGCCTCGAGGAAAACACAGATAAGTACATGAATATACAAACATAGGAAATACATAAATAAGGTTTCTGTTTAGGGATCATTGTGTTTTTAGAAGTCGGTGTTTTTTGGATGGGAGAGACCTGCTCTATGTATTTGTCATCACATACAGAATGTTTCTTGGGGGTTTTAATGCAGTATCAGTAATCATAGCTGTTGTAATTTGGCACCATAATTAAAATGATATGAGAAAAATACTAGTTTCACGAGTATATTTCTCATATTTGTTACACAACTTTGCAAGGACCCCAATATTATGGCAAACCACTGGATTATATTTTCTATGGAAAAGATACTAAATATGTCATTTTTAATTCTTTCTCCTGAAAATGTGAAAGTTTAAGGCAAGACGTTATCAACATCTATTAACAAAACACTTTGCTTATTCATACTACACACAGTACATGTGAGTTCAACAAAATAAAACCACTGGTAAATTAGATTGCAATCCACAATGAAAACCATGCTAACCTTGATCCATCTCTTGCTTAAGGCAATGCAGGCTTCTGCTAATGTTGTGTCATATCTGTGGAAATACATCCATGGTTACTGCTTAACATTCCTTTTTTTAAATGACATTCATACCTACCATTACATATTATTGAGCATCAGGAAGCACACAATGGGAATCCCTACAAAACGTTCATTTCACTATGCTATACCAACCAAGGAAATAATGAGTTCTCCCCCATTACCAAGCATGTGTTTACTACAGCGAGTCTGGTAATAAAACACTAGCTACAGTGAACCAAATGCAATGAAATACATCCCCACCTAGTACTGCTAGCCAGCAAGAAGTGTGGTTTTCATGAAGAAAGTTACTTACTGTGGTTTTACTGGAGGCATGCCAGGGGTATGCATCCAACCATTCCAGTCTACTTTATTGAGAATGTCAACCTGGTAAGAAATTCAAACTGTAAACTAAACTGTATCTGTATTTAGTTTAGATACAAATATTGAGGTGAACGAACTAAAAACTGAGCACAATACAACCTGTATCACAATACAAGAAAGTATATGTATTTGTTCTGAATTTAAACAGTTATTAATTTATTTGATGAATGAAAATATATGAATACCCTACCTTGTCCTTGAAATATGTATACAGGTAGTTTTTCCAGTCATCTGTGGTGACACTGCTATAGGCAAACATCTGAATGTAGGACTTGACAAAACCCATAAACACCTCTGTCAAAAACAAAATAACAATGTAGTAATTATACGCTGTCATTATCAGGCAGCCATCCAGAGGTATTCCTGCAAAGAAATTCATTGTTAATGATACATAACCTTTTTGAGGCTCCGCTTGTTAAACACTGCCAGAAATGCAGGTTTAAATACTGTCTAATTAAATAATACTCTGTAGTAAATCAGCCAATAAGAGAACTTAAAAGTGTTGGTCCCAATGATCAATTGTTTTCATTGAATTTTTCTGCTTTTGAAATCCAGTGTACAGGCAAATCTAAGATTCTGTATAATCAAGTGGAAGCTGTATAAACAAAATGTATTTGATACTGAATTTCTGCCAGGCCTGTTTCATAGCACGGCTGGCCTATATGCACAGCTACAGCCTTCCAGGTTACCTGGCCCCCCAAGCAGCTCCTCGAGGTGGTAAAGCAGAGCGAAGCCCTTTTCATAGGGCACTGAAGAGAAGGCGTCATCTGTATTCACTTCACTCAGATCAGGAACAAGGTTGGTCAGGGGGCTCTTTGCTCCAAATGTGTTAATCTGAAGCAGAAAACAATTATTTAGGTTGACAAACACCTGCTATAGAGGTTTGCAGTTGACAATGTGTGGTTGTAAACAGTTTGCCTGGTAAGGTGTTGTCTTTTAAAATGTATTTATTCAAAATTAAAATAAAAACCCTCACACATTTACAGCCTGACTAACTTACTGAATCCTGCAGCTCCTTCCAGCCTCCCATAGCTTTGAACTGCCTGAACTGTTCATTTAACATACGGCCCGCAATCATACGCTCCAGGTAGACTGTATGGCCTTCGTTTAACCTGATGGAGAAACAAACTTGTATGTTAATCATGCAGGATTACTTCTTGTTTTCTGTTTTAATTCCTGCAGCGATAGCAGCCTGGATTGAGGTTTCATCAGATCCTACAACAGAAGCGAGGTTGATCCCGGATAGTGATGTATAGACCAGACGGGTGATATAAGAAGTAGGAGGCAGCATCTACTCTGTTTGCATTTAAAATATAATGGCCAGTGTGCAGCCAGTTTGTTGGCAAATTCAAAAATCACTGTTAACTACAGTATTTGTTATCCCCTCAGGCACACACAGCAATCTTCAGTGTATTTGTAATGTTCTTGTTACCCCAAAACGTACCAGAAATGCTCCCATGTTTTGTTGGTCACCAGGTTGCCCGTCCAGCTGTGGGAGATTTCATGTGCAATTACCTAGAGACAATCCAACGACAATCAAAGCGTTGTGATAAGTATCAGACAGAACTAGAACACAACAAATCATGCTTTTAACCAGAGTGTTTGAAGCTCACAACTACGGCTGATTACTTACATTGGATAAGGATCGGTCTCCAGCCTGAAACAGAAACAAAAAAACATTATCCCTTGTTCAACCTAAAAATAAATCTGTGTCCTTTTCATCTTTCATCATAAATTAAGTTACTTGAATTTCTCTACTCACCAGCTATTACACACTCAAAATAACCCAACCTGTTGGGTTATAGCATCTATATATATCAAAAGGATGTTACTGCATGGAAATGAAAAATCTATAATTATAGTGGCTGCTTACAGTCACCATATCCTCTTCCATTGAAGGAACAGGTAAAAATGGGAAGAAAAAAATGGTGACATCCTTTAAACTGAAATAAACTGAGACAAGAAACCCAGTTGTTTTTTTATTTAAAAGGCAAGCATTCTGCAAATAAACCTTGTAGGGCAATTATTTATTTATTTATTTATTTATTTATTTATTTACAGAAACAGGGATTTCATTTAGAATAAGACTCCTGTCTTACCAGCAGGGTTGGGGTTACAAAGGTGAGACAGGGATTCTCCATACCACCATAAGGGAAGGAAGGAGGAAGTACCAGCAGGTCATACTGTCCCCAAACATAGGGCCCAGCCAGCTGTTCAGCAGTCTTCAGCATGGCTTCAGTCTGGAAAAAAATGTGAAATTCAGGTTTGAAATTGAATAGATCAATACTCATCCATAACTTCAAAACTCTCAATCAGAATTCGAAGGTTAAACTAGAAGAAACCGGCATGATTAGGTCTGTGTTTAATCATGCTCCAGGATAATGGTGTTGTCATCAGAGACAGAGATTAATTTTAAACACTTAAATATGACCCACCTCAGCAAACTCGTAGGCTGCGAGATCCACCAGCTCCTTCTCTGACCACACCCTAGTTCTAGGTCCAATCTCTCTGAAATAAAAAGATAAAATCAGATGTTTTAAACTCATACTTGAGGAGTTCAGAACAGATGCAAAATTTTATTTCTAGGGCTGCCTTGCCTACACTAATGAAGAACTGAGAAAGTATGTAAATAAATTTACCAGAAAAATGGTAACGCAAAATGCCCGACGTATATGGGCATTTAATCTAATGGGTAAAACCACAGCTTTTATTATAAGCTTTCGCAGAAGTGTTATGTTCCCGAAGTACAGACAATCTCGGTTTAAAATCTTCTTGAAAACTAACAAATCGACAGTGGTCTAGTCTGGCCAGTATCAATTCAGCTATGCTGATGGTGTCTGGTAAGCTTGTATGACTGCAAACAGGATGTGCAATTGAAGAAAAGCAACATAGGTCATCCATTGGCAGGTGCTGAAGTAAGGGACCAAGGAAATAACAATCAGAACTGTAGCAAGATAGCGAGACCACACAGCTATGGCACAGTTATGAAGGGCTGATCTGACTTTAATGAACTTTCTTAGGTGATGCACTGAGATGATGCACCACTTCTTTACCTTCAGAATTAAGTTTGGGATCATTTTTTTTACTTTCCCCTCTGGAAAGCACTGTAGCACATGTTGATGAAGGCGTTAGCCAAAACTTTGGCTACTTGATGTTACTTATTATTTCAACTCAAACTGCTGTAGCAAGACATTAATAAGAAGTCATCTTGACAGCTTACCTATAATTTCCAAATATCTACCACGACAATAAAGAAGACCCTCATCTTACTGTACATAGAACCACATATTCTCAAATCCAACCAAACATACTTGAACTCACCTGCTCTCTAATGCACCAACTACAATAGCAATCAAGTAAGATGGCATAGGCACCTATGTAATAAGAAAATATACTGTTAGATTAAACATACTCGGTTTTCATCCCAACTTCTGTACAACTTTAGAATTACTTTACAGTAATTTCTGCATGGCTGGATAAGAGCCATTATATTATTAATCCCACTGTTTTCAAGGGCTGTGTTGATTTGCAGTATTCTCTTTCACTGCCTGTAACTTTGTCAGTATGAAAGCAGCAACACTGGGATTTAGGTGTCTGTCTGCATGTTAACCAAAGCCTGAAGAATACCTCATCCAATTAACATACCATTAGTTTATCTGTTGTTCAGCTAACACCATAAAAAATGCAACATCTTTAGTTTCATAGTGCTAAACATGCAATTCATCAAAAGGTTTATTCATCTTATTTTGCGATTCTTTCGTTCACCACAGATACATGAATTAAACTGTTAGCATCACTGTTCCAGGTGCAAAATGATAGACAGGCCGAAAAAGCCTGGTCTAAAGGCTTAATGTCTGTTATCATGAAGGGAAAAAAATAACATTTTCAATAATTGTCTTTATTAGCTATTGTATCAAATATATGTCACCCTACCCCTGCTCTAAGGGCACTAGCACTTACAGCTTGCCTGAATCGGTAGATGGTCCTGTTGCTGTCCTTGGGGTCGGCCTCCTGGCCATCCCGGACAGCACTCATAACAGCCACCAACTCCTTCGGGACCGAGACCTGGTTCAAAGAGAAAATCCCTTTTGAGCAACATATAAACCAAGTGACATGATGACAAACTACAGATATGGAAAATATAATGCCCTTAATACTGTAAATGTACTCTAGAATGTTAAATGTTACATAAACAAGACAAATACACAGTTTTACAAAAACGTATCTCTGCTTGATACACAAAGGACATGCCAAAATACATGGAACAGAAAATTCCAGACATGAACAGAAGGTTGTTAACTACTGACAGAGAAATTGGGACATTTTGTGCCCATTATTTTAGAGATCAGAGGAGTAATTAGGATGGCTCCTGATTAAATCATGACTGTTGCAGTAAATATGAGCCTGTACTATAGTTACTCAAAGTTTATATCAAATCTTAGGCTATGTAAATGTTTATTTGTTGGTGACAATTAACTGGAGCCTACTTCCCTGAGAAGTTTAGTGGAAAGTCTACTGGGAGTACACATTGCACCAACCACAGCCTCTCTGTGACCCTTTAGGACTAAGTGGAAGCTTCTGCATACTCTTTCAGCAACTGCACATTGCTGCATCTCTATAATACCCTTTTGTGAAGTCTAAAATGTTCTCTATTGTATTGTTTAGGTATTGATAAAACAGTGTGTACTGATAAAGTGTTGTGGTTTACAACTGTAGCCTGATAAGAGAGGTGGCTTATGCTAGGGCTGTGTCGTGTTCTCAGAATAACACACCTGAGCATAGTAGGTATGCTTCACAGATGGTGTGTCCTGACATGGGACCATGGTCCGGCAATGGGTAGCCTGAAAAAAAAAAAAAAAAAGTTATACAAAAATAATTATCTAGATCCAAACATAGAGCTGTAAAGCATAGCTTTGTTTAACAACCTTCACTGCAATTCATACAGGTATTTAAAAACAATTTTACTCTCCTAACTCCTAAATTTAACTCCAAGTCTGTTTTCGGGAGCCTTTTTACCACAACTGAGTCCCAACCCCCACCCATTCCCTTTTAATTGAATCTTTAACAAACCAAGGGGATAATGATTTAATATATTCCAAAAATAGAGGTGCTGTAAGGGGTTTTTGTTTTTGTTTACACTATTTAGTCATAGAACTGGACCAAGTTCAGTAAGGCAAGTTTAGATAAAGGGTGGAGAAACCAGACCAATATGGATTGTTAATTTTGCTTCTCATGTGGTATTACCAGTATGGATTCCAGCAGCTTAAAGGGTACATCAGCACTACATGAAAAATGAAACAAACTATCCCACCTTGCTGTTCCAAATGTATTTGGTCATTGTATAATAATCCCTATGAGCCCAAACTTCTGCATAATGCCACACTGCTATGTCCAAAATCACTGTTCTCGAGCATCTCTTCTGAGACAAAGAAAGTGACTTCTGCATGTACCCTCACATGTGCTCTGTATCGTACAGGCGCATGCCCAGTGAAGCGTTGATAAGCTATACTACCTCAGTGTGGAAACACACTAGACTGTGTGACAAACATGGTCCATCTAATTTTCCATAAGGAAGGAACTTGTACCTGCTTGTGTTTTGTGTAGTAGACATCCTTCACACTGGACATGTTTCCTTCAAATGTTGTATTTTGATGTATTATTATGATTAACGTTGCATTCAATAAAATAAACAAATAAATAAACAAATAAATAAAAACCGTCTGTGCTGTGTAAGTGGTTGCGGGTAAAAGAAAACCAAGACAGAGTAGTTCTCATTTCCAACGAAAGAAGGAACCTACCCACAATTATAGCAGCACGGTGTTATTTCAATATTCACCCCCAAAGTCTTAGATATATATATATATACACATGTTCATTCTGAATCAGCTAGAGCTATATCTAAGACTTTGGGGACATATACTAAAATAACACAGAGCTGCTAGAATTGTGGGTAGGTTTTATTGTTCATGTAGTGCTGATGTATTTAATTCAAGATAAAACCAGCTGTAATGTTCATCACTGAGCAATAAACAGGTGTTCCAGTCAACTTATGGGTTGGCTCAGCCTTGATAATGAAGGATCAGAGTGCATGTTCATGCCAGGTTTACTGCAGATTAAGGTACAGGAACCTTTGTCCTTTCATTAGATATTTCAAAAATTGATTTATAGCAACTAAATCCACTGAGATCAGCAAGAAAACCAATGACCCTTAACCCCAGTTTGAGAGAGATGCCATTACTAAAAAGATCAAATTCCATATCCAGTTTTTTTGTCAATAACAAATTCATTACAGAATGTGGGACTGAGTTCCAGTGACCTGGCCCACTGAACAAAAATAAATAAGTCTTTACATTTTATTTTGCATGTTCAGCAGCAGTTATTGGTAGATTGGACCTACAGCAGAGGTCCATATACACAGTGCCTGTGTCTGTGGTACTGAAGGAAGGGGGTGTGGTCTAGGTGTCATACCTGGCACTGACTGAAGAGATAGGGGTGCTTCTTCCCTGCTGTCTGCTCAGGGGTGAGCCACTGCAGTGCGGAGGCTTGTGGCGAGGTCTCATAAGACACTTCAATGATCACGTGCTGACCCCTGAAACAAGGCAGATCTCCCAGTTACATATATGCTTAAGAAATGACTGTGTGAAACTAAACATGCAAATACTGTTACCCTTAAGGTTCCAAAATGTCCTCATGCAAACACTAGACCAGTGCCTCATTAAATTCATACTCATTTTCAAAATGAGGACTGAAAATGAAGCCGCTGCCTTACAAAAAGTCTGTGGCAATACAGAGTACGTAGCACACAAACATTTGTTGCCTAAGATCTGAAGACGGGTATCCAACAATCATTTTTTGTAAGTGGTAATATTGATAACAAAGTCAGGGCTGTCTGTGTGAAGCTTGTGTGGTCGGAACAAAAAAAAAAAAAGTAAATAAATAAATAAATACATACATACATACATACAATGTACTGTGTGAACCTTAAAGTGTCTACTGAGGGTTTTGCAACCGGTAAATGGCTTAGCCGTCCGGGTTTATATTTGTGGGTTCCTGCCTAAAGAAGCTTTGCCACCACAAAGCAGCAATGTTGAAATGCACGCTTAGCTTACCTGGACAACTCAAACGGAAGGGTGATCTCCAGGGGGGAGCCATTGAAGCTGTGTGCCGTTCCCAAAGTAAACTTGGCATCCTGTCCATTGGATGTAACTTTGTTTATTTTCAGGTCCTTTGTGTCCAAAATCTGAAGGTAAACATAAAAATGCTATTAAACTTGAAAAAAGAAGAAAAGCTACCAAATATAAATATTTCCCTCTTATTTTTTTTATTTTTTAAAACATTTTTATTCATTCAGTAAGATGGCAAACCTGTGCAAATCTATTCCATCCTCAACAATTAATTAATGTTTGTAAAAGATGTTGGAATAGCCAAGTATTACACAACATAAAGCTACACAGAAACAAAAGGGAAGGTGAAAGTGCAAAAATGAACAGCAAAATGTAGAACAGCACAAGTCAAAGAAATAGATGGAAATGTAAAATGAAGATGTGAAGGCTAAAGACAGACAAATGACAGTAAATCCGGTACCACGTTACACAAAGGAGCCACCAGCTAGAATTAAAAAAAAAAAAAAAGAATTTGCTAAAACTGTAACAAACACATCAACTGATAAAGCCTTTAGAAAATATGATCAAAAGGACTAGAGTCCAAGGCTCAAATAATATTATTGCACACACTGCAGGTTTACTTCCCAGCTCATTGACCAACTTACTGCACAACCCTGTTACAGGTCGTCTAACACATCGCATTTTATCTACTGTATAAGGAAGGCAGTAAATACATTTCAATGGGCTTCCAATATATAAACCAGAAAAGTAGGATTTTAAAAAAAAAACTCTTAATGACTTAAGGTAGTGGTGGCATATTTATTCAAGGAAGCTCTGTATTTGTGTTTGTAGTACATGATGAATATTTCTATCAGAAAGTTTTATTATCATTGAGTAATGATGTGGAAGTTTACTAAATGGCAAGTAGTGACTAAAATACTGAATAATAAGTCTTGCAATCTGCAGTTTATAAGAAAAAGTTCATCATGCAGTATCATAATTATATACCATTGTATCAAGTTAATTCACTTGAATTCGGAAAGACGCTGTGATGATGTAAGTATTTGTCATCACAAACTCAGAAAGGTGGCCTGCTTGAAAACCTTCAGTAGCCATTAGAACACTGAAAAGTGTTTTCAAATGTAATTCTGAAATCACTAATCTGAAGCATTCTAAACAATTAATGTTTGCTTTTCAATAATTTATTACACAGAATATAGTCCTGCGATATATATCACAGGACTATTACTTAAAGTTATTGAAAAGCTAGATGACACAACCATTTGTTCTCCACCCATTGGCGACCTGTATACTGTTGCAGTAGGTTTTGCCAACAGCTGATTAATTGATTTAAAACACATCAATGCGTCTTTATCTTTTATAACTCAATCAATTAATCAATGTTTATTTTATATAGCACCTTTCATAGTGGACCACCATCACAAAGCGCTTTACAAGATAGTGAGGAACAATGCATAATACATTACATACAGGGCATAGTACATTAAATACAGCAGTGAAAAATAATGCAAATACATTAAATATAGGCATAAAAGCTACTGTAGCGTGCGCGCACACACACACACCAGTATCCAGCCTTAGCCCTGAGTCACCGCATATTATCAAGGCAAGAGGCTGCATTATCAGGTGTGCCACTTCAAAGATCAGTTTCGAAGGCAGAACTTTGTATTGTTAAACCAGAAGCCTCACCGTTTCCCCAAAGGCCCTTGCATTATTTCAAACTATAAACGGTTGGATACACCTTCTGTGTGCACCACTCATTATTGTAAAAATGGGCTATCTTTCACATGACAAAAGAATGTGCTTTGCAAACACCAGCCCTGATGTACACTTCTATTCAGTAATATGTAAAAACTCTAGTTCCCTTTTGCAAGTCAGTTTCAGTCACAAAGGGCAGCTTCAGACTTTGACAGCTCAGGGCTGATGGAAGGTCACTGTTTGGAAGGAGATTATTTATCAAAAACACCCCAGAGAGCTGATGTTTTACTAGAAACAGTCTGATAAAGGACTGCAAGGTGGGAATCAGGGGGAATGATCACTCGGCTCTGCACAGCCATTAAGATACCTTGCAGACTCGTCATTTTGAAGCAGTGCTGTCCGGTTTGGTCATGGTTAGTCTTCGGGACAAAAACCTGGTAGAAGGTTTTTTTTTTTTGTATTTTCTGTTAATGTTATAATACATATATTGTAATTATTTTGAGATGTAAATTGTGAATTGCGTACATTAAATGTTTTTTTATACAATTAAAAATCACTAATTGCTACAAATGTAAGTACAAGTAAAAGAAAAAAAGAAAAATCTATTCCATCTATCAAATACTGTAATCTGCTCTCTCTAAACGTCTTCAAACTCTACTGAACACAATGCATACTGATAGTGGTACACAGTCCTTCAAACTCTTCTGAAACACAATGATTATTGATAGTTGTACACAGTACGCAGTATGGATTCTTGCCCCTCTTGTGTTTGGTTTTCCTTACAATTTACACTAAACTAATAAAAACATTATAAAGAAATTTAAAGCACTTTTTAAATGAATTGAGAATCAAATTTCAACAACAGCTGTAAAAGTCAAAAAGGGCTTCATGATTCAACTTGTGGACATTCAGAATTTAAGTAATCTAATCCATCCTTTTTGCTTATACAGTAACTTGTACAATTTCCTCCCACAAGCGATTAACAGTCAAATCCAGAGTCTAAGGAATTAGCGTCTAACATTTCGTTCTGTCCATACACAGTAGGGAAGTATGAAATCAAGGCACTGTAACTAAACTATACCACTGTAAACACTCTGTACACACTTCGAGGTTTGACGAATCAGTGTTTGCATTTGGAAATGTCGAACATGTATTTAAAAGTCAGCAATGAAATCATAGATTTAAAAAAAAAAAAAAAAAAAAAAAAAGTAGGATTCGTAGCTTTGATGGCCGCGTTTGTGGACCGTACTCATTCACAGTAATTCAATGACAATGCCACTATAGCATACAGTATCAGCAAACATCACAAAAACATTCTCATCATAAGCATTTGATACAGACCTTGATCTACTGCACATAGTTCACATATTATTACTGTTAATAATTTACAGATGAATGAATTACATGCATATACGTTAGTCGGTATTATAGAAGAAAATAGACAAAGTTACCAGACTAGAAAATTTGTCTTCCAATGCCTCTATAGTTAGAGCGACGTTCCCTTTAATAGCATGACTGTCGAAATCTACATGAAATCGCAGATTCAAGTGTTTGGTGATGCACTTGGAGAAAGAAGCCAAGGAGCAAGGATCTGTCACTGCAGCCATGATTCAGTTCAATGAGGTTCTCGAGAAAGCACAGCTGCAGCTTTATACCATACATCCACGCGGGGCAGGGCAGTGCGCTGTGCTTACTGGGATTGTAGTTTTTACCGCCCCCAATCACTTTCGTGAACTGCAAGATAACTACATTCCCCAGAACACACCGCACATACAAGATGTCCCAACAAAGAAACAGTGGTGGCCGTGAATTCTTGTATTATTAAAAAAATCAATGAAACGAATATTGAAACGTAAATTACCTTTTTTGTAATTCCGGAAATTCAAAACAACACTGCAGTACTGTGTGATGGCAAATGTACAAAGATATGTGTACTCATCATGAAAGAGCACGTATAAGCATAAGCATTGGCTTGCCAGCTCTGGGTTTATTTAGAAAGCGCAGACGTTACAATAAAATAAATAAATACATTAATAATAATAATAATAATAATAATAATAATAATAATAATAATAATAATAATAATAATAATAATATGCATTGCTGCCTTTTCGATTTAATGCGATAATTGTTCAACTTCTGTGCTTTTCAACTTACTCTTTCAATGTTACGTTGTGTATTTTTGGTGCATTATTTTAAAAGTTCGCTGCCTGTTTATCTCAGGAGCTGCTGATCGATGGCAGCCGCTGAATCGCCATGAACCCGCTTTGACAAAATCAGCAGAGCACGTCTAGTGACTGGAAAAAGATAGCTCTGCACATGCGCACAATGAGCAGGGGACACTGAATTCTATGTGAAACTGACTGAATTCTATGTGAAACTGAATTCGATACAACACCGGCAAAAGCCTCCACATAGATCACTTAAAGATCACTTTAATTTTTTTTTTAAATCCCACAATAATTGGCATTATTCCATTTCTATCAGTGGCTGGTGAACAAGGAATTCTAACTATGGATCTGCTTTTGTTTTAAAACTAGCATACAGGCAGGTTGCTTATCCTGTTATTTCTCATTCCTTTCAGCATTCTTGAAACTGACACATGAAAAAATATGATATGAAAAAAAAACACACAGTTAACCTTTTAAGGTACAAGGGACATATGCCCCCCACAAATACAATGATGCTAACTTTCTTATTTTTGCAATGAGGTGCACGAAACAGGGTTTAAAACGTACTGACAGGTTAAACAGCAGTATCTTTTGTTTTAAGGAGTTTAAGGATACCAGAAGATCATTTTGAAATGGGTTCCTTTTGCAATCTACAGAGGTTCCCATCCAAATCAGAGTCATAAAGATTGTAACCATTCTGAATCACATATCTGGTGTACACAAAATAATGTGTGTGTGTGTCTGCAAACCCAACACCTTTAAAAAAAAAAAATCTTGCAGTATGCATCCTTATCTACTGCAAACAAGTATTTTAAGGACAGGGCTTCATGTCCTGAGTGGTATTCAAAGGCAGACAGCTAACATGCTGGCTTGTGAGGCTCGATTGATGTACTGTACTTCTATGCAGTTTTCAGGGGTGAGATGATGCACAGTACTTTTTATAAATAGACATTTTTTGTCTGGTTTGGCAGATAGCCTAAAACAGACCAAATAATGCAATTTAGCTATGAAAAAGGAACATTTATTAAATAAAGTGGTGTCTTTAACAACAGATGAGAACCATTAATATGAATATCTAACACGATTAATCAAAACATACTTTTTTGAAACGTTCTGTAAATTACTTCTAAACTTTGTACTGTTTCTACGGCTTGGTACCTCATGATCATCCAGCAGATGGCTCCAGATCCACTAAATGAAACCGTGTCTCAGTATAATGAACAATTTTGTGAGATGCATTTTCTTTTCTTTTTGCTTTATTGAAACTTCTATTATAGAAAATAAAATAGATACAAATTCAGAATAAATACATTTTACTTTAAATACATACTGCATTGCGGGAAGTGAATGGTCTTATTGGAAGTTGCAGATCTGTAAATAAACCATTCTGCAAAAAATAAATAAATAAATAAATAAAATAACGATAGTGATAATGTGCAGTCAGCATTTAAAACAAGAAATATACCAAAAGAAAATGTGAAAAACACAAGTAGATTTCTAAAAGACACCCTAAAAGTCAGTTGTGAGCAGTATAAAAGTGTATGTCTCACTGAGAGTATTGCATATATAAAGAGACTTGCTTTTCCCAAACGTGATGAAACTTGCTACGGACATTCATTAGTACAAGTTTGTAAAGAGGTATCTGTCTCTGTCCGACTGTCTGTCTGTATGTTACATTTACATTTTTACCTATATCTAGAGAACCCCATGTCCAATTTGATGAAACAATCTTTAGCAGCAGTTAATAGAGTAACATCATTTGGGGATATATGGAGGCACTCTGTCTGTCTCAGAAATGCTTTTGACAAAAACTGGATCTTAACCTTCTTTAATAGAACGTATAATGATCATGAGGTTCTTGTTTTGTTTAACAGCAGCTACGTATTCTTATTCCCAATAAAAAATCAATTAATTAAAAAAAGTCTTTGCAAAGGCATCGCTGGCCTATGTATTCCTACTCCCAGTATAATAATAATAATAATAATAATAATAATAATAATAATAATAATAATAATAATAATAATAATAATAATAATAGTAAACAAATATTTTCATTATCCACTATTGCTGCATGTCATTTTAAAACGTTGCTTAAAGGTGTAGTAACTAGGGTTTTGAGAGCCACGTCCTTCCTTTTTCAGGGTAGAGGCCCTCTATACACTAGCTTCGGAAGTAAGGCAATGTATTGGAAATATTGAACTGAAACCCAAAAGGGTAGCACAATAAATGATCAAAACCTTAAATGTATGCTAAAACATATTAAAGAGCGAGTAGCTCTTCAGCTGTACCTGGCACCGTTTCTTTCCCCATAGACTTACGTAACTCAAACTACTTTAAATTAGATTGCATTGTCCAATAAGACTGTAAGATGCATTCAATGCAGAACAGCAGCTTTAAAATGCATTAGAAACAAACCCCAGAAACAAGCAACAAGCTGTTATTAGAACTTGTATAAACTAAGTAAATAACAAGACTAACATTATGTATGTGCTGTACAGTTTCCTGAAAGTGAGTAATGTTAAAATATTACCAACAAATTTGATAGGAGCGACCTCTAGTGGCACAAGGGTGTTATAGGTACTGTACCAAAGAGCTTTTCACCAGTTGGAATTGGAGGCTTGACTATAGATGTTTTATGTCAGTGAGAAAACAAATTAACCTCTGAGATTATGTAAAAGTTGTTTTTTTGTTAGTACTGTCCAATCATTATTATTATAAGAAGGCTCTTATGAAAATATGTTCCTTTACATTATTTTCCAGCTTATTTATGCTGTTTGATATTTTTTACTGTTGCATGGGTAAAATATAACACTGATAATCATCATGCTGGTATTTAAAAATGAAGGAAGTACTTGTTTAAAAAAAAGTTTAGTAATAATAATAAGGTTCCAAAAATAATAAAATGAGGAAAACTATATATAAATAAATATGGGACAGAACTTGTCATTTTTGTAACCATATTTAGCTGTTGTTTATACATTTGCTGTGTCTAATGACATCACGATTCAGAAAAGTGTATGTGTAGTTGTAATACATGAACTTTGGGGGAGTACTATTGTTAGAACCTGGCCTGTTTTTGCAGTCTGTTCAAACTCTGACACCAGTTTGAGGGACGCTTTATCTACAGTTAATATTAAATCTAATAAAGCAATTGCATACCCTCTTTATTTTGAAATAACTATTATTTGTTTAATTGCGAATAAGGTCACAGGGTAATGGATGGTGGCTAGACCCTTTCAGTGATGTATTACAAGATAAATATTTGTAGTTATTGTGTTATTCTGAGCACAGCTTACAATAAATAGTTTTTGAATTACTGTCTATTTATATTTAAATTAAAATGCTTTAAAACATCTAGGTTTAAAGAACATACAAAGTACAAAGGCTATGATCTAAATAGTGACTTGTATAAATACTGGAATGCTTCAACTCCTGTAAATTAGCCACTGTTTATATCATTAAAATGGATCCCATTATAAAGATATGACCCACATAAGGATTTTTATAAATAGCTGATTATTTGATAATGAACTTGAGCAGAATCACAGTAAACACGCAAAAAAAGAGATATAAAAGTATAACATTAGTCATTTTTTATATATTATAAATGTTACACGCAAGTCTTTTTAGGACAAAGCTAGTCATGTGAACACAGATGTGTGCCTGCCAAGTTTCCTGCAAATGAAAGGATATCCCTCCAGGAAGCAGGAAGGTGGATCAAATCCCCCACAGGGACCCTCGTTCTATATTGTTGTAAAATGTGGACAACACCCCTCTGCAGAGATATTGAAAAGGCAGAATGAAAAACTACAGACTATAAAAGGAAGATATGGCAAAATAAAAATGCATGTACGCTACTGTGGTGTATTTTAAAAATGTGCTAATCTTATTAACTACAGTTATTGTACTGTATGGATTAACTGTATAACAAAGCCATGGGAGAAAACAAAATAGAAAAATACAGGAACTGCACATTAACAACAACTAGCAGTTATCATTTTAAAAAATATATATTTGTTTCATGTATTAACCACACATTTATTTGACTGGCAGGATAAAAATAATAAAATTGCCCTGTATTTGTTATTTGTGATAGTTTATGTAGTTTACATGCCAGTACTATCATGGGTACTGGATGTGTTTTGTCCAAACACATGGAGGTTTGTTCAATATTGCATTAGAAACTGCTACAATAAAGCATCTCACTTTGGGACTAATACAAATTGACAACATCAAAGTGCTACCAAAGAGAGCAGCTTTACTGATCGTTTCATTCAGCTGTAAGAGTTGCAATGCAAAGTAAATTGAAATGTTGCCTGCACTTGCTTTCAGAAAAGTTACCTTTGGTTATTAGTTGTGATATCAGAGTAGTACCCTGAAGAAACTCAGTTTGGGCCATTAGCAGACCACAACGTTACCCACAATGGTCAGACTGTGGTCCTGCTATGGTAACGCACTGGTACAGATATGGTCCAGTGGTATGGCAATAGATAAATCATTGATAAATAAATACAAAAAAATAATTGTCAGCAGTGTTCTTCCAATGGTTCTCCATACTTGGACTACTATAGTAAATACCCAGTATATTGTTCCATTTTAAATAACATTTGGTAAGGTTTGCTGTCATTGTTATCTGCTAATGCCCAAAGTTATTGTGAAATATCACCACTATCATTTCTTACTACAAAATAGAATGCTGGTTACTTTTTTTGTATAAGGTACAGAATTATTTTATAGAGGATACAGGACCACCTCACAGTCAGTGGAATGACAGTCTGAATACTTAACTACAGCTAATGGCAAATCATACAAAATAAACTGTCCATTCAATGCACGATTAGTAAACAGTTACTAGGGGCTAAGCTCAGAAGCATGTTTTATGTAGTAATAGAGCTGATAACCATAATGACTTGCTGATGACGAGAACAGCAGCAGACCTTCTCTATTGCTTTGCTCGGATCGACGTAAGGTTGCGACCAGACATTTTTAAATGGTCAGACACGACGCTGCAATTTAATGCACACAATGAAACTACTCTGACATGGAAATAATACTGTTCCTAGCACAACACTTACTGCATCTGTCTTAAATAACAGTACCTAACTGTACCCCTGGAACTAGCTAATAAACAGTTTAGCCATCATGTCTGCAGTTAAACCCAATGCAGTATGCAGAGACTGAGCGCCTGTCCGCTATGTACCTGCCAGGTCCTGTGCAGTACAACTTTCCTACAGACAAAGACAGGAGACCTAGCTATAAAATGCGTATTCAGTCCAGTTATGGCATTTCTGTTTTATATTTTCATCACTTTAATTCGGACAGAATGGTGCGTGGCACCAGGTCAGACTGGCTGTTGAAGCAGCTAATCTGCTTGCATTTGAAAACCCCGAAGTTTGCTCGCGCCGAGTGTAAGCAACAGGAGCTCCTCCCAGCGGTACAGAACAGGAAGATGCTGACGTCAGTTGGAGCTGATCTGTGTGTAGTTAGTGTTACATTATTACTATGTGTGTTATAATACTGGAGCGCTGTTGAACGTCATTGGGCAGAGAGAGAGAGAGAGTAGAGGGGAGGAAAAGGCTGTTTACACAGACTGCAAACCGCCTGGGGAATAATGCAGGAAAGGAAGTGAGCCGGCTCTCTGTCTGACTGCTCCAACTTCCTGCGAAATCAGGATCTCATTACAGAGAAACAGAGCAGTTCAGACGACAGTAAGAATGGAGAACAAGGGTTTTTTACAATTTTCTTTTTAAAAGTGTTATCGAAGAGACATACATCTCAGGTCTGGGTACGTTTAACTAAGCATGTGTTATTTTCTTATTGGAACTTTCCATTTATCAGAATGTGTTGTTAGTAACATGCTAGTGTTATTTATTCAACTTTAAACTTAAAAAAACCGGAAGATGTACAAACCACAAAAAAGAATGTTTCAAGGGAAATGCTGCATATACAGACAGTACTGACTTGACTGTATAGATGATGGTGTCGGATACGTATATAAGTTGTCTGGAAAAGCAGAACTCAACAGTCAGTATTTTTTTTTTTTATTATGGTAAGAAGTAGTTAAATCAACTGTATTGAAACCAACGGGGGAGGGGTGTATGTTGAGGACTATGGTCCAATTTGTTACATCGATTTATTAAAATTAGCAACAAGTGCATTTTAACTTTGTTCTTTGCGATGCTGAAGTGCTGCTAATCACATTCATTAATGTAGTGACATTTTATGACCAAAACAGTAAAGTTATTATCGTGTGTTTTGCTAACTTTTTTTTAGTGGTACTATTTTTTTATGTGAAGGGGTTTGTTATATCTGTAATTGTCAAGACCAATAATGTTGTTCTGAAAAGTACTGTATTAATCACTAACGAAATAAGACGGTACCCCTTTAAAAGGCGCTAGTAGAGTTTCTGGTTTGTCTGGAAACAGCAAGACTAATTGCCATGCGCTTCCGGTTTGAAACTGGCAGCAGACAACATCTTGAAAATGAGTCACTGGAGCAAACAAAGAGGCGCATGAGTTTATCCGTGCTCGGGTTTTAATAGTTTTGCACATTTTGGCTCAATTTGTTGCCGCTCGTGCTTTCTTGAAAGGATAATTATCTGGATGAGCAAAAATGCATGTGGGTGGTTGTTGTTTTCCAAAGGGTAGTTTGTTTTCGGAGAGGCGGGGTGATGCTGCAGAGAAGTGAAGGCTGAGGGTCCTTGGAGTTTCCACTGGCATCTTACAGGAAGAGAGTAGATTTAGTCATGGCTAAGTAATGTCTGCACACACCAACTAATCTCATTAGGAGTTTCCGTTCTCCAACACAGTAGGGTTTTGTGCAGCCCCGAGAGGCTTTAGACCAATTGAAAAGGAAACAAATCACATCTTTATTCACAGGCAGCCTGCCTAAATGATCGCCTTGTGCATCTTTGCAGAGGCCCTAGGTACCTGTGTTGTCCTAAATTGTTTTTAGTTAAATCCTGTCCTTCATGTTCATTAGAAGCCTGACGGTTTAAAACATTTTTATACATTCAGAATACTGCAGCCACCGTAACCACCTTTTAAAAGGCTTTGGAGAAACCAGTTGTTGTAAGATTACTATTGACTAATGGTAAATAATGTTTATAATAAATAAATAACTGAAAAATAAACCGACAATAAGACTAACGGTAATGCTAAGTATGTTGTTATAATTACCTTAAAAAATAAAATGAAGATTAATAAAAAAAAAAAAGACGACAACACATAATAGCAGCAATGTGTGTATGTACCGTCAGAAAAGTAGGTAACCATGATTTCAATAGCTTGGGCTATCAGGTGCCAGTACATGAAACTGTTATCTTGAGCTACTGACACTAATCAGAATTCAAAAGGTCACCATGGACTAGCATTTTTATACCTCATCAGAACTATTAGGAGTTCTCAATGTATCTAAAATGTAAGTGGTGAGGAAAGTCAACCCGAATAGGGGAAATACACAATTTGCCTTGTATTGCATATCAGTTTGTAAATTGTATTTTGCATACACATGTCGTATTTTGTAAAATAACTACCAAGTAAAGTTGCATCTTTGGAAACGCACTTTTTTATTGAATCATTTTTGCCAGCAGCCACTACCCCATCCGTTTGATGAGATGTTTGTTTTGGATCAACTATGTAAAGTGAATCATGTGATGCATTGTGCACAGAAATGTGGAGCGCATTTAAAAAAAAAAACAAAAAACAAAAAAAACACAACATACTGTAGCTGCATGGTGGTCAATGAAAGGGATAATTGAGTTAAAAAAAATTAAAGGATGAGTCATACTTTTCATGAGAGGGACAAGTAGCTTCAAAGGAAAGTGTAGACATAAAAACAAATTGCCAGCGTCATGACAAAACGTGTGTTAGCTCTGTGGTAAACAAACTCCAGACCATCTCATAGTGATGGACAGTTCATTAGCACGCGTACATACCTGTTATTCGTGTCACCTTGCATCAAGATGTTTATGTATTACAACTAGTTATGAAAGAGATACATACCTGTTATTCGTGTCACCTTGCATCAACATGTTTATGTATTACAACTAGTTATGAAAGAGATAGTTAATGAATCACACATAGTTGTTAACTTTTACAAAACCATCTTCATCTTAAGCTCAGGACTGACAACATAACTCTTAGAAAATGTTAAGGTTCTAGGCCCCTTTCCCTTTCAGAAACTGAAAAATACAGTAGAACCATGCCCCCAAAAAACTGGTGTTTACAGTTGCACAAGAGGATAGTATTTTGCCATGGTGTAAAATGCCAATTTTCATGCGTAAAGTAAAATGCACTCTAGAGACTTATTTTCTATCATGTTATACCCAATTAGAAAGAACATTTTAAGCTTGTTTAGAATTTTTTAATGCCACAGACACAAAGAAAATCTCCCTTCAGAAAAAAGTTCTTTTAAAACATTTCCTGCGATGGCTCCCGTGGCAGGAATTCCTACCTTTTTGTTTTGGATCTGCATTCCCAGGAAGACGCCTTTAAATTAGAATTGGAGGAAGTCCTGATTTAGACAGTTTTATAGTTTACAACGCAGATGCAAAACTCTGAGGATGCTTTGACAGGAAATGTTTTAATTCGCTCTGTGTGGAAAAATCAATTTCACCAGGCACTCCCTGATGTGCAGTGAGCAGTGGGCACTTTTATAAACCCTTAAACATGTTGATATAGTGCTTGGGTTAATGTGCATGTATAGAATACAGTATTGAGCTATTGTGAATAGGCTCTCTAAATACTCTCCTGTTATTGAGGGGTTGAATATTACCAACCACATCCCTTCTTTGTCATCATGAAAACATATAGCCTGCTAGCTGTGGATGGTGCTGTTTATCCTGCATTGGTTTGCTCATTATGGTAAAGGGCATAGCTCTATGACATTTATTTGTAATCATTATTCAGCAGCATTTTATTTACCCCTACCTTCAAATCACATCCCTTTTTCCCCATATATGCTACTCTGTGGTTAAACCCCATCAGCAGAAGAGCAACAGTACTGAGCTACTAACAAGGATACCCAGTCTATATTTCATTCCATTTTGATTTGCATTCATTACCAAACCTCCCATTTTAGATTTTTGTTGAGTATTAAGGTCTCCAAACACCGGACGCAATGTGATTTGTCCGGCGATAAAATGGTATTTTTGCTGCAACAATACCTTTCACACCAGTGGCGATGTCATTTCAAATTTCGCCCACCCGCCCTATAAAAATATATTAGCAAACAATAATACGCGTCAAAACAACAAAACAACCAGCACTATTGGTGTGTCTGTATGACACCAAATTAGTTAAAAGGTATTCAAATTATGTTTGGGTTTTTCAATATAATATTACAAATAATAACAGAGTTACGAGTAAATAGTAAACACACACACACACACACACACACATCTATGGTTTAAATATGACATATATATATAGTAATTAAACAATATTGTATGTTTTTTGTTTTACTGTAAAGGTTATGCATTTAATCCCACACATATCAATGTAATGTAAAGCACCCTTAGATGATAACAAAAGCTAGAAAAGTATCAACATTGCGATTAAATACTAATAAAAAACACACATATATTTTTACTGTTTGACAGGCGTGCACAGACTCTCTGATTGTATCATGAGCTGGAAAAATAACATACGTATTTTTACTGTTAGTCCTGTTATACAGCTAATAAAAATGTATACATTATAGCTTTTCCGAGTGCTTTCAGTAAAGGTAAACAAATCACACACCAGCTATATCTAGTTCCCTGGAAATGGACTCCCAGATGTTCTCCCTCATTGCCGTGTCGTTATACTTTTTGTATCCTTTATTGTACAGCTCCGGGTGTTTTGATACTGCAAGTAAATCTTTTCTTCACCATTGTTTACTGAAGCCTTCAAGTTGTGCAAGGCAAGCTGTTCCTCATTGGTCAGTTCTCCAGCTGTCGCGCGACAAAATCTCAAACTTGGACACCAATCCTATTCTGTGTCACCCGTCACATCGCAGGCAGTGTGAACGTGTCACAAATACATGTTTTATTTTTTTTGTTGTGATGTGGCTGTCATACGACACATTCCCTTGTCGCATCGCGTACAGTGTGTGGAGGCCTTTATTTATTTTATGTTAAAAACAATTGACTAAGGATTACCCAACTTGCTGGAGGTAGGACATATGCACAAGGACGTGATTTAAACTCGGGATCTCTTGGCTCTTGGTCCTTTGACAATTGAAGTCACTTGGCTGTGGTTAAGTTCCTGGCTTCACAATTTAAAGCAGCTGTATATAAATTAGCTTTTAACAATACCTATTTGAAATCAGAAGGTTCTCTGTATGCATCAAAGCTGAGAGTTCAAAGCACAACTAGTTCCACATCTGAACTTCTGTGGATAGCACACATGGCCTGGTTTTAATCATGAAGAGATGCCTTGGCTTCTGACTGACCACTTGAGTGCCACATTAAGGGAACTGAAACCCCAGCCATGTCTCAGAGTCATTAAAAAGACAAAGGTCAATGGTAGCTTAAAGTATACAGACAGCTGTACGGTGGCAATGTACATTTTATATAGAAAATGTGACCATTACAAGCAAAAAGCCAAGAAAACTATTAGAGCATATATAATGCAGACACCAGAATTTCATGCTTAATTTGTCTCTAGATATCATTAAAACAGACTAAATGTGAAACCTGCATCTGTTAAAAGTATACTTTCAACTCTCTGAATACAAAGCATGTCCACCATTGGTTCGGTTTACTTCCTGTGGCATTGAACTCATGACCCCACACATACTTCTTGCTCAAATATGACCCTATTCATCAGCAATACTCTTCCCTAATTTTAACGATGTGTAGATTTGCCTCTTACCTATAAAGCTCCCTTCTCCATCATAAACAAAAAAGGTAATATTAAGACAGGAAAACCAGTAAGTTAATTGATTCTTGCATTTCTAAGATATATAAAAAGTTTGGATTAGTATTTATGATTCACCATAGGTTCTTCAAAGTAACACCAGCTGTCCAAATCACGTTTTAATGGTGGTCTGTCCCTTTGCCCTGCAGTTATGGAGAGTGCTATCACACTGTGGCAGTTCTTGCTTCAGTTGCTTTTGGACCAGAAACACGAGCACCTCATCTGCTGGACGTCCAACGACGGGGAATTCAAACTCCTAAAGGCAGAGGAGGTGGCCAAACTGTGGGGACTTCGCAAAAACAAGACCAACATGAACTACGACAAACTTAGCAGGGCGCTCCGTTACTACTATGATAAGGTGAGCCTTGGTGTTGTGACTTTCCAACATGGCTTACTGTTCAATGCTGAATCAGCCAGTCACTCAATCTGGTTTGACAACATTTTTAAAAGGGAAGCGAGTTCCACATTAAAAGCCATAGCAAGCAGACTTGAATCACTTTAGATTTATATGTTTAAGGGACTTTGAATTGTGTCTGGAAATTTGCCCCTGAAAGAGTGCGAAGGAGTAATTAACCCCGAGGCACAGCAAGCAGTGATGGGCTGTTTTCCAGACATCAGTTTAGGATAATGTACTGTAATGTACAGTAGAGGAACTTGGTAATGCAAATGTGCATATTAATCAACTATGGTTTCCCCCATCAGGGAGCATTCCATCATGGCATAAGCCTTCAAGGAGTGTTTGTGGTTTTGGAAAAACCTGATGACAATAAACCATATGGCCAAAGCTATCTGAGCACAGCAGCCTACAACTCAGACCCCTGTGATACACTAAATGCCTATCTGAAATTGGATAATCTACTGTTCATCAACAAGCTTTCCCAAAAAATATGATACCTGCCATCCCTTGTAACGTATTCTATCATGTACTGGTAATTTAAGGAAATAGTTCCCTCTCTTCCAAGAACAACACAGGGGTCTCCTGAACCAATAATCTTCCAGCACCCCTGACCCAGCTCTGGGGCTGCCGTCTACGTCGCGGTTTCTGCTTCCAGTGGTTGTGGATGCCATCTCATTGCCCATTTTTCTCTGACAAGCAGTGCATTTCATGTTTCAATCAAACAAAAATCCCCTAGGGCTGCAACGAAGGGTATATTTTGACCTTCGAAGGTTCGGAACACATTACTGAAGGAAGGTTCAAACCTTCGATAGCACTAATTTTCATAATTTACTGGTGACATCACCATAGCTACTAATTTTATTAAAAATCCTATTATTTTACAGGTAATCCATATAAATGGAATAAAACATTCACATGTATTTTAAAAATACGTTATATAGAACAATAATCATGTTTTATAATTTAAATAAAAATAAAACTACACGTTTTATTTACACGTAATTGATGCTGCTTGTGATATACTGTATATATATCTTGCTCTTATTGTATTATTACTTGTACTGTAACACTTGAAATGTATTTGCTTACGATTGTAAGTAAGCCCTGGATAAGGCGTCTGCTAGAAATAAATAAATAATAATATATAGAGTAAGCTTGCATTGCAGCAGCACGAACTGCAGCTGACTTGGACAAAACAAAGCTTTATTTAACAGTCTGTGTTCAAAGGAGGTTATCAGTCACAGTCACATTTTACTACTACTAAAAAATATGAATAATAATACAAATAATAGTATGAACTTACACTTGTCAAGTGACCCCAGAGATTGGTTGTGGCTCCATGATTACGAGTCGTTTGCACAGTTTGCATTCAACTTTTTTTTTTGGTCGTCTGGGCAGTTAAAAAAATCATAAACAGCAGAGGGGTTTCAAGACATTTCTTTCAATGCAGCTTACGCCTTACGCTACAACGCTTTGCTGTCGAGAAGGCGAATGAAGAAATTAAAGGTTTGCCTCAAGCTGGAGGGGTGGAGGGTGCTCAGTTTTCTAAATTAAAATGATTAGTGTTAGTGTATATTTTGTATGTTTCAAACCTATTCTACCATATCACTTCTCTTACACTGTCTTGTACACTAAGTATTCAGTACATATTTTACTGAAGCACTACAACCGCCATAGGTACTGCCCCAGTGCTTTGGCATATACCCTACTCCATACACGGCAGTGGCGCTATATAGAGTAGAGTTGCTACCGCACGTATAACAATTGGGTACAATGGTAGTGGATTTTAATATGCATTATACAAATCAAAATATCAAATTTTGCATGTGAGTGACATTTATTGTGTGATTTTATAGTATTAACACATTTTCAAACGGTTTCTGTTAACAGAAAAAACAAAAAAACAAAACATACAGTGCGTGAATGCAACTTGACGAACCTTCAAAGGTTTAAAACTACCTTTGAATTCCTCGCTAGCGAACTAACCTTCGAACCTTCTAACACAGCCCTAAAATCCTCATTTCAATATTTTACCATTGCGGGCACCAGATTGACTAGACTATTCTTTTAAAACATAAGGATTCCACTCAGATCAAACAAGACTATACTATTTTTAAAGTGCAAGTTTCTTAATTTATTGACTCGCATTCCATTTAGCCTATTGGGGAAGATAATGCTAGCTGTAGATGTCAAGAAATAAACGTACATTTTTAAAAAAACAAATTAAATGTACTTTCTTTCTTTGCAGAACATTATCAAAAAGGTGATCGGACAAAAGTTTGTATACAAGTTTGTCTCGTTCCCTGAAATCTTAAAAATGGATCCACACACAGTGGAGCTGGGCAGAGAGAGCATGCTGTTACAGGACAGTGATTCTCTGAGTCTGGAGACCAAAGAGCAGCAAACCCTGTCTGCCTTGAGAAACACCGGCCGCAACGACTATATCCACTCCGGTCTCTACTCCTCCTTCACAATCAACTCACTACAGAACCAGGCAGAGGTTTTCAAATCAATAAAAATGGAGAAGCAAGACGAGAAATCGGATGACAAGCTGCAGGGGGATGAGACGCGGACTGTAATCCGCTTTGTAACAAACAAAACAGAGAAGCTGGTGACGTTGCCGGTGGTTTCCATGCCATCCTCTCCTTCTATGTCAGCTGAGGCCGTGGCTTCTGCGGCTTTCTTGACATCCTCTGCCTCTGCCAAAGCTTCCCCAACTTTGATGTCGGCTCACGCCACAAACTTCTCCTCCCCTCCCCTCCCCTCCCCAGTTCTTCTTTCCTGTCAGGAAACAGGAGCCCGAACCCAGAGGCAGATGACTTGGAACTTTCTTCCCAGCCTCTGAACCTTTCTGCCAGTCACAAGGCCAGGTCCCCTCAACTGTTTGAGAAGAGGAATAGCAATGGCCTTCCCCCAAAGGCAAAGAAACCCAAAGGCCTGGAGATCTCAGCCTCTTCTTTACTATTCTCAGGCACTGATATCGGCTCAATTGCCCTCAACAGCCCTGCACTTCCCTCAGGGTCTCTGACATCAGCCTTTTTCACTGCACAGGTAAGCCTAATCCATGTAGATGTTGAAGCTGTACACAACTGTTTTTCATTTTTGAATGTGAAGTTAAGTGGAAAAGGGGCTGTGCTGATCATCAGCTTATTTTTACCCATATAAGAAGGGAGAGACAAAATCATTATGTATTCCTGCACATCAGTCACAAACAAAGAACCTAATCATCTGTTAATTAATTTTTTTTAAGTGTTGATAAATATCCTTGGTGTTTCTTTGGCAGTGCTGTAATAAACTCATCAAGTTCCTTAGGAGTGGATTTAGTCCAGGCCATGAAGTAATTTTCCCCAAAGTAAAACTTAAAACAAGACGACTGCCATAAGAAAAACACCCTTGCAGTATTTTGGCATTGTAAATATTGCTAAGCCATGGTGTACTGATGTTGTATTCAGCTCTTCAAATATATTATTTTTGTTGGCAAAATGGTACACATCCAGCTCAAATACAGCTATGGCCAAAGGCTTTGCATCACCTAGAATTTTAGGATTGAGACACAATTTTAAAAACAAAAAACTGTCCTGTAACAGCATCCTCTCTCTGCCCAGCTCCACTGTGTGTGGGTCTATTTTTAAGATTTCATAATTTATATATTTTATTTAACATCATGTAATCAAAGAAACTACAAAATGTTATCTTGTAAAAGCTACTGGAAGCCATAATAGTAGTACAATATTTCATGTTTGATTTCAAAATGTCACATTTCAATTTGTCAGTTTTTCATTAAGTATATGGAAAACTGAAGTGGTATGTAATTCAGTATGTTAACGTAACAGCAGGTTATTCAGCAGGTTTCACTCATCTTTTATGATGCCATTTTTTTTTATTCTATAGGGTGATGCAAAACTTTAGTTCATAGCTATATATACTTAAATAGTGAAGAGTGCACCTTGAATGGGCCATAATTGAAGATTATACAGAGCATTGTAAAGCAACCAGTACACAAAATAAAGTTCAACAGGAAAATGGAAGACACACAAATCTTTATCCAGTGTGGAGCACTGTATAAGAAAAAAAAACCAAAACATTTAAGTGATGCCATATGTTCTTAATACCATGAATCATGAGCCAAAGTCTTGGTTTCTTAGTAACACTAGCTCACTTCATTTAGGTGACGGGGGAAAAAAGTTAAATTGATCTCATATGTTTTTTTTTTTTACAAGCCTGATTCTAAATCTGAAGATCGTTACCTAGGGGGTCGCACGAATCAACAGCGTAATTTCCAGCAGTAAACTCTTCCTCTCATCTCCTCAGGGCTCAAAATAACTAGCCATGCATACCTTGTTGGATTCCTGCACAAATAAACTTGCACTTGTCTGGTCAAGTAATGCTCCGTGTTATCAGAAGGCAATGACTTAGATTCCAATTGAACCATTCTTGCAACAACTAAAGAAGGTGTTTGGCCAGTGCTTTTGCATCTAAAATGAGAGCTGTGCAAGCCAATGTTCAGGTGTAAAAGATTTTTGCACTGTTCTGTGGATTTTGCATGCCCATGTGCCATTCTGAAGAATTTTTATTTCACTTTTTTTTTTTTTTAACCAATTTGGAAATGCCCAATTTGAATATTGGGGGGGACGGGGGGACTAGACGGGACTAAATATCAGCCCTTCCAAATCTACTTTTCACCTGAACCGCATTGGGCATTTAAGCTACTGACTCAAGGCAAGGGCACAGCCTGGAAAGCCGACTCTTGACTCACAGGTAATCTGACCAGTAGGGGGCGTCGCTCAAGTGAGATGAACAATAGTAGCACAAAAGTCAACTCGGCACCACCAGCATTCATACTAGGAAGCTCCTGATCGCCACACAGCCAGTTTTCCTTTCAGAAATAAAACAATGGTAATTGGCAGCACTTCTTCATTCAATTTTATTCAGAGATGGTGACTAAATACCACGAAAGTGTTCTTGATTTTTCAAAATGTTCTTGTATTTAACTCCAAATGTACATTCTCTTTCTGACTCACTAAGGAGTAACATTTGTTTTTTAAAGTTCAGAAACCCATGTTTTTCACCTGGCCCATTACAGCACTTTAAAATAAAAGCCAGTATCAAGGTCTCTATTCATTACAGAGAAGAGGTAGTAGGTTTCGTGTCTAGGGGGATTTTAAAGCGTCTGCTTTTGGTCAGATGGAATTCACCTGTGGAGAGACACTTACTCCACTCCCAAAGTGTTATTTTAAAGCAGTTATTGAAAGAAACTTGTTACTCTCACAGCCCCACCCACAATTCAGGTGATACAGAAAGATTATTATGTATTAGATATGTATGTAAATAGCTGGAGGTCGTAGGTCATGTTTTAACAGAATCCGGTGGTTAAATTGAAAACTGATCTAGCTTCTGTAAAAAGTTCACTGCACCACAGCCAGTGGCAGTAAGATATTGTGTCTTAGTTGAATGTTCTGGGTTAATGAATAACTATAATACTTTGTTTTATAATTTTTTTACATTGCAGACACCTACAGGGTTGTTGTTAACCCCCAACCCATTATTATCCAGTATTCACTTCTGGAGCAGCTTAAGCCCTGTGGCTCCTTTAAGTCCTGCCAGGCTCCAAGGAACAAGCTCTTTATTTCAGGTAATGTTTAATCAAATATTTTAGAACTGAAGTCTTCCATGCAAAAACATGTTATCAAGTTTGCTGTTGTTCCGACAACAAAAATGTATTGTCAAAATGCAGTTAACCCTTCATGAAGTCGTGGAGTTCACAAAGCAGAAAGGAGATGTTCTTGATTTGATAGAGTTGCTGCTGCCTGCTTCTTGCCATGATGACACACAGTGTATCTGAGTGATAGATAATTAGGGGCTGGATATAAAAATCTAGACTGCAGTTGGAAAAGGTTTCATTCATGACTCATTACCTCAGTTGTATTAAAACCCTTATGGCAAATATGTTCATAGTTGTCATGTGTATTTATTGTTATCTGCTTCACTACTGTTTAGTGGTCTGAGAAGTTAACTTTATTGTATTATTTTCTTATCAAATGTTCTATGCTTTAAAACCCTGGTAGTGTTTCCAGGAAACCAATATGCTGGCTCAGTAATTCAGATGACAACCTACTAATGAGGCACTAACCTTCCGGAACAAATTGCAATCAGTCTATTTTGTTTTTTGAAGTCTTAGAAAAAACTGATGATAGCTCTTTCAATAATATCAGTTCTAGGGGCGGAACTCAACTTGTGCACAATGGCCTTTGAACTTTAAGCATTTGCTTATTTCTTATCATCGGAAATTCACATTGTAGTTAACCACTAACCAAATACAAGTAATGTGTTAATGGCTTAAAGCATTTACAAATTAAATCCAGTATTTTTTAAAACTTGATGAGAAATAATGATGCCTGTATATGAGCTCAGGTGAAGACAATAACCCCTCTGTTGTCTGTAAGCGTGTTCAACTGTGTTTATCTGGGCAGCCTTTTTATAGTGATATAATCTGAAACTTGTCACTTGTCACTGGATTTTCCCTCCCCCACCCCCCTTTTAGACATCCAACCTTTTCAAATGTTACTTAAAATGTATGTCTGTCACACTTTGAGAACCGCTGATCCAGTTGTGATGAAACTCGGTTAGGGCACATTATTTGGAGTACTAGAATCTGTGGATATATGGAAGAACCAGTCCATGTGCTGTTTGACTAAAGACACAATACTGTGATGAAACCAATGAGAAATTTGTACAGAAAAAATAGACAGGATACTCTTGAATTGTCTACTATGTATTCTAACTAGCCTACCAGATGTTTTCCACATCTTTCAATGTTCTTCAAACAAATATGCTTAAGTAATCAAAATCAACCAGCTGACTTACACAAGCTAACATGGTGTAAATTTTTAAAGGTTATACACACTTTTTAAAGTGTGTTTATCTATCTATCTATATATGTTACCTTTCTCCATTCAACTGGAAAATACATGTAGCTAGCTTTATAAATTCCATATCTCACTATGCCTGGCAAATGTTACTTGTCCTAGGATGACCAGTCGGGAAGTGCGTACCTAGCGTCCAATGGTTTTATACTAAAAAGAGCTCTTGGAATATCAATAATCAGGTGTTCACAAAGATGAAGTCATGAAATCGAACAGTAAGCCAAGGACAGAGACACAAGTCATCCAGGAATCAAATACAAGCTCAGCCCCGAGACTCAATCTTCTGCATCAGATTTACTTGGGAAATATTATTACACATTTTTTATTTATTTATTTTTATTTAGTTTTTTACTTGGAAGTCCTCGGGGCAAGAAAGGGTTCATATTAGTACACAGACAGTCAACAACCTAGCTCACGACATGCATGCCACTCCACAAGAAGTAATAACTCTTATTATATTTTGTTTTATTACAGTTCCCCTCCTTGTTAAACGGTCACTTACCGATGCCAATTCCTGCGATGGATGGGTCGTCTTCACCAATGCTGCTTTCTTCTAATGGTCAGAAATCCTAACTTTGCCTGAGTGAATGCCTTAACCAAAGACAGTGTTGTTTTTTTTTGTGAAATGCAAATCACGTTTGGTTTTGCACATTTACAGATACTGAATTTTTTTTTTTTGTAAACACCGGTTACATTTGTACAAGGATATTGTTAAATCTTTTTGATAAACACCTTACTGTTTTAAGTGTTAAACATTAGGGAATGGTGTTCCTTCTTGTATTGTGTTTGTTAAGGTTTCCATTGGCGGCTGTGAATCGATGTTGCTTGTCCTTTTTTAATTTTTTATTGTATGCACTATGCTTTAACGTTATTCCCGGCTGTGCCTTCCCATGTATACAATTAAATGTATCATGTAAATGTATTCTTTTTCAGCTTTAAGAAACTATTACAAAGACAAGATTCCAGTACAGTATAAAGGCTCTATAATGGCTATCAATTACTATTTTCATAAAGGAATTGATGAAATGTATTCTCATATTAATTTTATATTTTGTGCTTTAACAGTGTAGAAAATATGCCTTATATATTTGTTGTATAAACAAAAATGTAGCATGCAATGTTACATTAAAAATAAAGAGTTGGCCTTTTTTTTTTTTTATAACCGTGTTTGTGTGATGCACTAATCGTACACAAATTCTCAATAAATCATATCAAGTGCTTACTGAAATCAGATCCGTCAGTGCAACTGCTTTATAAAACAAGGTTGAAGTTCTGTGTGTACATGTTAAGGTACTTACGTTAACTAAGGAGGCTGTGTGGTCCAGTGGTTAAAGAAAAGAGCTTGTAACCAGGAGGTCCCCGGTTCAAATCCCACCTCAGCCACTGACTCATTGTGTGACCCTGAGCAAGTCACTTAACCTCCTAGTGCTCTGTCTTTCAGGTGAGACATAGTTGTAAGTGACTCTGCAGCTGATGCATCGTTCACACACCCTAGTCTCTGTAAGTCGCCTTGGATAAAGGCGTCTGCTAAATAATAATAATAACTTCTTGGGTTGATGTACTTGCACAGATGGCAAGGAAGAATGGCACTATAATTGTCTAATGTTGCTTTGAAAGCTATTCTTGTGCATATGTAAAACTTGTACTAGGATTTATTTCAGTCTTTATATGTAACAAATACACAATCTATTAAAAAGAGTTGCTAATATTCTGCGTTTGGTCCCCATATTTTATAGAATATCTAAACAACGCAGGTTTTACAATAAGCCTCCACATTAATGGTAAGATCATGTAATTTTTATACTTGAAAAAAGTACAATATTAATACATTACTGTTGAAAACACCACAGCAGTTTGTTAAGCCTATAATTTCAATTTGAAATTTCTTCTTTTTTTTTATATATACAAATGCTGAAAAAGAGTAGTGGTCCAATGCATATCATTACACAATAAACTGTTGTTTTTTTTTAGCAAAATTCCAATTTAAACCTTTGTTTTTAGCAAAAAAACACAAGATACTAATAAAACACATTTACCCCAACATGCCACAATCACAATTCACAAATAAAGTTAAAATGTAACATACAAAAATTCTCTTAATACTGTTAAATAACTACATGGTTTTATATTCATAAGCAGAAATGAGAGGACCCCTGAATGTGTTTACAGTGAATGCTAGAAATTAACTTTCAAACAGGGTGTTTATCCCCAAAAGTGACCAGGCATTTCAGATGCACTAAACAATTAATTCTTAAAGGCAAACAAACACATACAATTACTGCTGCCAAGGCATACTTAAGATACTCACTGAGTTGCATTAGCAAGGTAGGGAAATTATTACAAAATAAAGCAAAAATGACATGTAACAGTTCAGAAAGGAACATATTCTTATTCTCATATATAGAGGTTAATTAAATAAGCTAAATCACATATTGTCATACTTAATCTTGATACCCATTGCTATTGCCATGTTCCAGTGTATTCTTAAAATGTGTGTTTCCTCTGTTTAGGAAAGGCTCAAAAATATTGGAATGATGTAAAACCAAGCATATCAAACTGTGCTAATAGAAACTCTGGGGAGTTGTTTTACTTATCTGATTGTTTCTCAAGGGTTTCCCTACAATAAAATCTAGGTATTTTTAGGGTATGAGACCTACTGTAATGTTTTTTTTTTGTGTGAAAATAGATTGTTCTAAATCTCCCTAATTGCTTAAATAAATATACATACTTGTTGATCAAAATGCAGCTGAATCCTATGAGAAGACCAAAACTTCCTGGATATAAAGCACGGTTTCCATTTAGAATACATCCATACATTCATTAAAGTGAAAACTGCCTGTATGAGGAAAACTGAAGAAAAAAATTAGGATTCATACACATGCGTGTGCCAAGGACAGAAGGAAGGTTGGTAGGCATGGTCCATGAATTCACTTTCTGAAGCTAAGCAAAGCTGACACTACAATTTAAGAAACATCCAACTTCTAAGAAAAAAAAAAAAAAGTACAAAATTTCAACGATTCAACACAGGTTGCAGAGAAGAGACGAGCCAGTTCACATGATAAAAGCCACTGCAACTTCTTCAGCTATTCCAACGTGTTAAATATAGACAGTAGTCGTTTAGCAGCAAATGTTTCCCCAATAAATAACACACTGTGTTTTAGTCCTGCTCAATAACTGCAGCAGCTACAGTTACATCAACAGCTGTAGAGCAGGAGAACCTTAAAACCATCTATACAAAATAATGTCACACTGTGACAGGTGAGTATAAAACACAGTTCACATGCCTGACAGGAAATGAGACACCTTTGTAAATAGGGCAGTGATGACGCAGAGAAGTCTTGCAATGAAGTCCACTCTACTGATCACAAGGAGATGCCTTCAAATAAGTCCTTGACTGGATGGTTGCTTGGTTTAGATAAACAGAAAAAGGTCATGTTTACTAAACTGTGTTATCAAAGAGTCTAAAAGAGCATACTCTGTCTTCTGTTTTTGCCAGGTCCTTAAAAACAAGCAAACAAATTATTTCAAGTCAGTTATTCTGTTGGCATTTTTTTAGAATGAATACACCTATATTAAAACAGATATACAAGCAGGAGAACCCCCCCCCAACCCCCCCACATCTCTTACTCATTTGTTGAGAAATGAAAAAAGTGTAAACTGTTAGAACTGCCATCTTAACATTACTGCTCAGAACATAGTCGTCATGGTTTCTATTCTTCCTGTGGTGTTTATATGTGCATGACGTTGATCAGGGTGCTTTTCCGTTACCTGGTTCTGGGTATGATGAACTTCGAAAGCCTGGGTCTTTCTGTAGCTGGATTTCCTTCAGCGTAAATATTGACACGCCTGAAAAAAAAGGACGAGTCTGGTCACAACAAAGTTACAAATTGTCATTTCAGCCTACAAGATTAGTCTGAGAGAGTTTAAAAAAAAAATAAAAATAAATCCCCCTTCGCATCCTGTAGACGTGTTTTCCACAGTATTCAGGCGCCACCTCTGGTAAATGCTGATACTGTAGTCACCAGTTTGTATGGAGAAACGGTTTTCCCAGATACATCTCAACATTTCAGTATATGATGGCTACAGGAGGCAATAGTCAGAGGCACAAGTCACACCAGTGTTTTCATTAAGTGGTGTGTCAATTCCATGTTCTAAGTCAAAAGGGGTTTTCTTTATTTCTTTAAAAAAAAAATACAAGGATATGAATAAAAGTAAACTACATATTTCAAATATATTTATACACTTTTGCCAGTTGCTAGACAGTTAGCAAGGATTAGCAGTTGTTTTTTATTAATAAAAACAATAAAGCTTTAATGTGCCTAAAGCAGTAGGAGTCAAGTTCAGGCCGGTGGTATTAGGACAGGGCACTTTTATTATTTGTTTATTTAGCAGACGCTTTTATCCAAGGCGACTTACAGAGACTACGGTGTGTGAACTATGCATCAGCTGCAGAGTCACTTACAACTACGTCTCACCCAAAAGACGGAGCACAAGGAGGTTAAGTGACTTGCTCAGGGTCACACAATACGTCAGTGGCTGTGGTGGGATTTGAACCAGGGACCTCCAGGTTACAAGACCTTTTCTTTAAACACTGGACCACACAGCCTCTCACTTACTCTCAGGCAAGGTGTGTACCCGTGTTCCAAGGCTTTTGAAGTAGGCTTGTTTCATTGACTCATCTGCAGAGATTCGCTTCTTAGATTCATACTAGAAAGGAGGAAAGCAAATAATGTATTTTCATTTTCATAAAACATCTGTGCTACCAACAAGATAAAATCAGACACCCATAGCTATAGCTCTCAAATTTATTATATATTAACTAAAAGAATAAGTCCAGGAGACTTACTTTCAAAAACATCAAGACCAGTTCAATTCCTTCAGAATCCAATCTGGGGTAAAAAAAAAAATAGGTTACACCATTTTCAAGTCTGTTAACCAGCATACCACTATTTTGGGTCATATGATCAAAATAACAAATACCTGGGTGCATGGTTAATCAAAGGCTGTGATTTATATTTGGGAAAGTTGTAGGATTTAAATTCTTCAATGGACGATATCCCTGGCCAGTTGTCTTCTGATGGAGTGCCTATGTATAAACGGGTGAAAAACAATAAGTTACCAAGTATAAAGGTGTTTTTGTATGATTACCCTTTGAAACAGTTTATCTTAACTACATAATTTCATAATAACATACAGTACTGTGCAAAAGTTTTAGGCAGGTGTGAAAAAATGCTGTAAAGTAAGAATGCTTTCAAAAATAGACATGTTAATAGATTATATTTATCAATTAACTAAATGCAAAGTGAGTGAACAGAAGAAAAATCTAAATCAAATCCATATTTGGTGTGACCACCCTTTGCCTTCAAAACAGCATCAAGCATCAATTCTTCTAGGTACACTTGCTCACAGTTTTTGAAGGAACTCGGCAGGTAGGTTGGCCCAAACATCTTGGAGAACTAACCACAGTTCTTCTGTGGATTTAGGCAGCCACAGTTGCTTTTCTCTCCTCATGTAATCCCAGACAGACTCGATGATGTTGAGATCAGGGCTCTGTGGGGGCCATACCATCACTTCCAGGACTCCTTGTTCTTCTTTACTGCTGAAGATAGTTCTTAATGACTTTCGCTGTATGTTTGGGGTCGTTGTCATGCTGCAGAATAAATTTGGGGCCAATCAGATGCCTCCCTGATGGTATTGCATAATGGATAAGTATCTGCCTGTACTTCTCAGCATTGAGGAGACCATTAATTCTGACCAAATCCCCAACTCCATTTGCAGAAATGCAGCCCCAAACTTGCAAGGAACCTCCACCATGCTTCACTGTTGCCTGCAGACACTCATTCGTGTATGCTCTCCAGCCCTTCGGTGAACAAACTGCCTTCTGCTACAGCCAGATATTTCAAATTTTGACTCATCAGTCCAGAGCACCTGCTGCCATTTTTCTGCACCCCAGTTCCTGTGTTTTCGTGCATAGTTGAGTCGCTTGGCCTTGTTTCCACGTCGGAGGTATGGCTTTTTGGCCACAAGTCTTCCATGAAGGCCACTTCTGACCAGACTTCTTCGGACAGTAGATGGGTGTACCAGGGTCCCACTGTTTTCTGCCAGTTCTGAGCTGATGGCACTGCTGGACATCTTCCAATTGCGAAGGGAAGTAAGCATGATGTGTCTTTCATCTGCTGCAGTAAGTTTCCTTGGCCGACCACTGCGTCTACGGTCCTCAACGTTGCCCGTTTCTTTGTGCTTCTTCAAAAGTGCTTGGACAGCACATCTGGAAACCCCTGTCTGCTTTGAAATTTCTGCCTGGGAGAGACCTTGCTGATGTAGTACAACTACCTTGTGTCTTGTTACTGTGCTCAGTCTTGCCATGGTGTATGACTTTTGACAGTAAACTGTCTTCAGCAACCTCACCTTGTTAGATGAGTTTGGCTGTTCCTCACCCAGTTTTATTCCTCCTACACAGCTGTTTCTGTTTCAGTTAATGATTGTGTTTCAACCTACATATTGAATTGATGATCATTAGCACCTGTTTGGTATAATTGTTTAATCATACACCTGACTATATGCCTACAAAATCCCTGACTTTGTGCAAGTGTACCTAGAAGAATTGATGCTGTTTTGAAGGCAAAGGGTGGTCACACCAAATATGGATTTGATTTAGATTTTTCTTCTGTTCACTCACTTTGCATTTAGTTAATTGATAAATATAATCTATTAACATGTCAATTTTTGAAAGCATTCTTACTTTACAGCATTTTTTCACACCTGCCTAAAACTTTTGCACAGTACTGTACATTTCAGTGTATTTTCTATATCCTGACCTTTATAAATATTGTGACAAGTGAACAAATTAATTTATTAAAGCTATAAATAATTTGTTAGCTGAACCTGGCTATTCATCTATAATGTAGGCAAGTCCTTTGCAATTTATTATTTACAGATCAGGTTAACTATGATGTGTTGACAATACTTTCCCCAGACAGTTAACCTGAGATGATGCTTACTTACAGTGAAAATGCCCAAATCCACAGATTCATTTTATACAGGGATGATCTCCACTACGTCCACTATCAAACTAGACCCTTGGTGTGCTGTGCTGGAATGCACCTAATGAAGTATTCTCACAGACAGGAGTCAGAGAGGCTCAGTCCCTAAGGAATGGCCCACAGAAAACAGTATTTGGTTTTCATGTAGAGAGGAGAAATGCTTACCTAAGAGCCTAAAAATTAAGTGCAATTCATCTTCTACTGTTGAACCGGGGAACAGAGGCCTGCCGGCAGCCATTTCGTAAAATATACAGCCCACTCCCCTGAAAGGAAAAACAAATACTTTAGGCATATTACATATTTTTTCTCCCTTTTGGCTACATGAAGCTACAAAGCCTTACCGCAGCACGCATATTTCTAAATGATCAGATCTGGTTTAGAGGTTATGCATGTTGACGTCTCAAAGTGAGAGCTGTATCTAATTGCGCATACGGTTAGTTTTAATGTTGAAAATAATATAATTGAACAGCTATCAAATGAGAACCAACAAAAAAGCTCTGAGGATTGCTAACTGCATTTTGAACAACTGATGGTCTGCATTTGTCGTCACATTCTAGGTTGTTCAGTCTGCATTTCAAAATGTTGGTCCTTGCCACTTATTTCAATCCCTGAATATATTGCTTTAACTGTGGTATATGGTGTATAACATTTAAAATGGTCCTTAAACAAAAATGCTTGTGGTATAGAATATAATTCCACTGTACCATGAACCAAAGACACATGACAAAACAACACAACAGACAGTTATATTGAGCATTTGAGAAAATCCAAGTATTAAAAAACAACAGAACTTGGAACATTCTAGAATAATTGCAAACATCCTACAAGACAAGAGAGTGATAAATAAACCAGACTTGCATCTGCATGTTCTTTAAGCAATAGTTTGCTTACCACATGTCAATCTGGGTGGAATACTCTGAAGATCCCAAGAGAACATCAGGGGGTCTGTACCATAACGTGACAACCTCATTGGAGTAGGTCTTTGTAGGGACTGACTTGGCTCTTGCTAATCCTGCACAAGAAAAGCCACTCAAATTCAACACAGCACTGATCACAATGACAGCACACAATTAAAAATAAACAAAATAATTAAAACAAGCAGTAAACAGTATCTCACAAGAAATGCAGAATGGTACAAAATTAGGAACCCACCATCCTAATAAAAAGCCAGAGGTGACTATCAGCCACCTCGATAGATCATCTCAAAAATCTAATCACACTTTTAAAAAGGAAGGATCATTGCACAATAAAATGTTAAATAAATGAATGTAACCATTTGGAGGTATCATGATATATCGAGAAAAAAAAAAGGATTTGAGGCAGCCATATAGGACAGAAGGTTAAAGCCAATATAACACAGTGTACAGCGATAACCAATACCAAGCACTAATCAGATAGACTGCTCTTCTGCTCCTGTGTTGCTACCTGTTCTTTTAGTAACTGGCTTCTTATTGGAGTGCTGCATGTGGGTTTCTTAATTTTGTACCACAATGTATCGGTTCCTAATATACAAATAACTTGGTAACAGAATACATTTTTAACAGCGCAAAATGAAAGTGAAACTCAACCATGTATTCAGTATTACTTACCGAAATCAGCTAATTTTAGTTCCCCTCTCTCATTAATGAGCAAGTTCTGTGGCTTCAGGTCTCTATGTAAAACTTTCCGTCTATGACAGTAGGCCAAACCTCGTAAAATTTGAAATAAAAAGATCTGAAAAAAAGAAAAGAGAAAATATATATCATATAAAAAAGCAGTACGTTCTTATTCTGCAGAAAGATTTTATAAGCAGGGCCTTTAGCATTTTACAAAAAACTGACAACTTCAATTCAGGCCTATACTTTACCTCTAGATGTCCATATAACCAAATAAGGGCTCAAATTAAACTGATCTAAACAACAATTAAGTTAAGACATTAACTAACCAACAATTATAAAACTTTGAAATGGAAATTTTAACCAAGAGAGGCTCCAGAATTTATGAAGGATTTGCAAAGTTTAAAAGCACACTAAGGAATGTAAATCCGAATCTGCAGGCTGCTAATCTATGCAAAAGAAAATGGTGATCACATTCCAAATGCAGAACAACGTTTCCCCCGACATTGTAAAACTGGCTAAATGGAGATGCCAAGAATTTTTTTTTTTTTTTTTTTTTTTACAAATATTTTTACAAAATGTACTTGCTTAATAATTGACATTAAAACCTGTAAGGCTTAATTATCTGTGTGCTTCTCTGAAAAAAGCAGTACATTACTCAAGGATCTAATGTTAACAACATTAAAGGATTAAACAAAACCTGAACTTCAACATGTTGTACTGAAACATTGTAAGCCTTTGAATTTCATTTACCATACAAAAATAAAAAACAAAAACAACATCTTTATTGAAGCCCACACAGTTTAACATCATGAAAAGCTTTATAAAACAAGGGTTTAATTGTTATGCAATACAGGAACTGAGGTTATGCTACTGAATAGAAACAACCGCTTTCTGTAGGTATTAATGCTTACCTTCACATTGTGCATACTCATAATGTTTCCACAGTCATCCATGTATTGCTTCAGATCCTTGTCCTGTAAATATGGACATAAATAAGATTATTTGACATATCATTTAACATAATCATTCTACCATAATAATTAAGAAACACATTAAGTAAAAATACAGTAGTACACAGTTTTTATTTTTATTTTTTAGTATTTATTCATAATAGTATTTTTAACTGTGTGTATATTTTGGCATCAAACTATCATGTGTGTGTCCATACACATCTGAGAACAGTTAAATATACATATAAAACTTGATAATTGCAACTCCTTTAGCTGTTTGGGGAAAAAGAAAACAGAACACACATGCTTCCTACGAAACCACACACACCAGTTACTGTAAAGCTGTTCTTAGATTAATAATCAATAGCAACATCTCGATTCACAAGCATGTCATCCCACTTCCCAACACACGTCATTGCTTCCTCATGATACTCTCAAAACGAATATCCCTTACCAGGTATTCAAAGACTAGTGTCAACGATTTGTCCGTGTGAATGATATCATGTAAGGTGACGATGTTCGCATGCTTCAGATCTTTAAGTAACGACACTGCAAAAGACAGAAAAAAATGACATTACTTTATATACTACAAATATTTTAAATTCCATTCACAAAATACAAACTCACTTGTTTTTTTTTCATATATTATCTCATTCCTCAGATAGTTAATTTCATTTGAAAATGATTTAATTTTGAAATGGTATCATAATGTGGGCACTAAAGGGTTTTTAGTTTTAAAAGTGGCTTTAATGTCCAACCATAAAGCACTGATTTGCGTCAGATGGATTTAGGAAAACGCTACCCTTGTTGCACCTCAGCTCCATTTGTCAGATTTGGCATGATATTATATAACACTTAAAAAGCTTTGAAGAGACTGTATATTTTGGTGAAAATCTGTTTATCTGGCTTGTTTACAAAGCAGTTAGAAATCAGCATGTCTACACAGTGGAGGGGATTTTTAACAACTCGTCCAGGCACAGAGTGGGTTTGTACTGCAGGGTGACAAATGGGATTCTAAATCACCCTGTGGAGTTATTTTTGTTTTAAGCTGGCGCCCTCAGTTTGTGTGTGTGAATGAAAAACCTGCTCTGTGCACTCATTTTGAGTCCCCAAATGATGTATTCAACCAAGTTACACACAGATACCTTCAACTTTAACTAGGGCACGTTTGTACCGTGTCTACCCACCGACACAAATACATGTACAACAGTTTCCTTTACCTTCTCGGATAGCTGTGCAGGGTGCTCCCTCTTCATGTTCCAGTCTGATCTCCTTTAGTGCTACCAGGTTGTCTGTCAGTTTACTCCTACCCTTAAAAACAGTTGCATAAGTTCCCTAAAATGCAAAAGAAAAAAAAACAACAATCTAATTATAAAAGGAACATAACTGCACCATTCACAGTGATCTTCATAAAAGGCAATGTTAAAACAGGAGAAACACAAACTGTTACAAAGACTGCATCAGAAAAAAAGGCTGTACACTGTGTACAGTACAAATACAAAACAGAGGAACCAATAAACCCTGCGACTGACCTCTCCCAGTTTGTCCAACTTGATGTAGGTCTCGAGCTTTCCGAATCCAATTTCAGACTACAAACACAAAAGAAAGAGACATGGCTTTAATAGGATTACTGTCATTCATAATGCCAAACAGACCACTTTAATAAAGTCAACATTTCACATACACTGTTTTAACACAGTTATACGCGTTTCTAATTGGTTTACTACCCTGTATGTCTAGTTCTACTCCGGTCATTTCTCATCTGACAAAGGGGTTGAAACAATAAAAAGGTGTTCAGCAGAGAACACTGTTTGCCTCCCCCTCCCCACCACCACCACCTTTTTTAATTGTCTGGATAAACTATTATGAGGCCTACGCAGCATGCACCACAGTTGCATACAGGTTAATCTTCACAGAGTGCCATGGAGACAGACTCACCAGTGATGCTCTGCGAGACCGCCTGCTCATTGGCTGGTCGAATTGTGGGCTGTTCAGCTGCAGCTTCTCCAGATACCCGTCTGGTATCCTAATGTCTGCAGGCAGCGACAGACGCTTGTTGAGGTCCTAGCAAGCACAGACAAGCACATGTATATTAAACAACACTTGTCAAGTCAGAAGTGCCTCTTATTACATTTTCAAATGAAGGCTGCTTTTAAGCAAGTACTTGAGCAACAACATCCTCCACTTTAAGCAGTTCTTAATTAATCACCTTTTTTGCATACAATTTTCTGGTCAGGCTTTAGATAGCCTAGCTACTGTAACTAGAACCACAGAGTAATTATTATGGTATTACTGGTAATCCATATTTTTTTAGGATTTCATATAAAACACTGCAACATTTTCATCCAATAATGCTTCCAATAATACACAGCAGTCTTACCCATCATCTAACTAAAGGTACATTTTGTATGTAGTTTAGTTCCCTAGTTCACTAGTCACACAATTGCAGTGGAGGCCAACAGCAGGAAACAGACTAGATCAGTCACGGATAGTAAGTGATTATTGGTCTGCGAGTCAGTACTGTATTTGTGTTTTAAAACGGTTTCCTATACATTAGAGAACAAATGATCACATGACCTTCCCAGTTAGTGTTAAAAGTCAAAGAAATACAACAAGCACCTTAGAGACACAAAACCTCTCTCTGTTGTCAGCTGTAAATAAAGCATTATGCCAATTGGTTTACTGGTAGTTTTTCATATTCAGCAGCTTAATTACAGGAACTAGAATCTGGGAAGGAAGATAAAAACGGATACAAAACATTTGAATAAACATGATAATGTAAATAAGGAAAACAAAATGTTTCCATTTTGAAACACAGCACATACTGTAGTTTAGCAGACTGCTTCTACAGATTCTCCAACTGTTACAGTTACAGGATTCTTAATAGAAAATAATAATAAAAAAATCAGCCAAAATGAAATGTATTAAGCACTTTTCAAACGACAATCAGTAGACAATATCTGGAATATTATAGGATTCATTTTACTGTTAATGTTAACTAGAAAACAAACTATACCAGTAACAACCAACCCAAAACGGTGCCGAGTTGTTTGTTAGATGAACAGTTTGAAATTTGCACTTGGAAATCTCTCACATAGTGGCTTATTTTGGAATGACCAAGTTCACATAAAAACAGTATAATGAAAAAAAAAGTCTTTCATCACTTTTATGGTAAATGTGGTTCTGTTATATTTAGAAACGTCTAATTTCTAGACTGAGTGGATGAAAGTAATCCTAAATGTCATGCCGGTTCATTTAGAACAAGGGTATGACTTTAAATGTCTTCATTAAACCTTTTTGAAAATGTAAAATGATTGAGTGAATTTCAACCCTCTACCTAAATTAAACAGCACTGCTACACTAGGAGTACATGAACTCCAGTCAGCTTATATGATGCCTTCCGACATGCCACAAAAAGGCTTTCTGCACAATTTCCTTCAGGGAAGGTTACTTTACAAGCAGAGTAAGTTTTAATGTCCAGATCATCTTCAGCTCCTCTAATCAAATTGATCCAAGCTTCTGTGTGCATGAGAATGGCATCACTCAGCCATCAGGGCCCTTTTAGCTTGAATCAGCAAGGCACCCCAGTTGCCACGGGCATGTGCTGAGGCACACTTATATGTCCTCTCCATGTGTGACTAACACTAGACTGAGATCCCTCAGTGTTTGACAAGATACAACTGCAGAACGGCAAGATTAGAAGGATGGCACATCACGCAGGGTCCAAGATTATCAGGCTAAGCCAAGGCACAAGACTTTCTAAGTACATAAAACACCACTGTAATTTGAGTAAACAGAAAAAAACCCTGCATTTATAAACTGTCTACTATATTAAAACCACTATAGACCTATTGGATCTACAGGAGAGCAACATGAAAAGGGCAAAACTCATTGACTTGTTAGTAGAAAACAGAAAGTATTTAAGTTATGATGTTTATTTGTAACTGTACAACTGTTTCTTTAGTTGTAGAGGTTAAAGTTGTATAACCCGATGAGCTGACAGTGAGAACTGCTTTTGCCTTTATAAGCTGTTGGTGCACCTTGATCAGTTGGTCCTGCATTGAGCTGCAGACCTGCGCATGTTCCAATACAGCTGCTGAAATGTGTACCAGCCTCTTCTGAGCACAAGCTTTCTTATTGGCTGTCAGCATACTCACAGCATACAGCATGTTTCCATTCCAGCCACTAGTGTGGCAACGTGTTTATGTTATTTGTTCTGGTACAAGGTGGCTGACTATTTCAAAATTGGACATCAAATGACACTGATGCAACATGAACAGACTTTAACACAAATGGATATAAATAAATACTTAATTTGAGATTGCACACTTGCTTCCTTGTTCCTTAGCTTCAGTTTTTCAACCATTGTTGCCGGTCACAATGCCTATAGTGACGATTCCTTCAATACAACATCAGTATCTCGGTGCTTCCATGCCAGCATATAAATACGTACCGGGTGTTAAGTCAATAGGAGTAGTCATCTGATCTGAATAAATCTCAATCTGTGGCTCTTTGGTCTTTACTATATCATTTTATTCGTTTTAAAACATGCCATCTGAAAGACATTCAAGTTCTAGCTGAAGTATAAGAGCCCTCTAATACCCAGCTTCTTTTATCCAACGACAGTAAAACAGTGTTGGTGTGCTCTGTGCTGTGAAATCCGCACTCCACCAATCCTGCACTAAAGTAGTATTTCTGTAATCTACATGACTGGCTACTGAAGCAAAATAAAATCTTCAAAAAGCTGTAAAATCACACAGCATCTCTCTATAGACAAATCACTGCAGTATTAATGTTACGGTTATGACAATAGCATTACCAGACATGTGTGGCTATTCCCAGCTGCTGATGCAGAATGTTAGTCACCAGAGGGCAGTAGCTATCAAGCAAGCACCCTTTTGCGGTGATGCAGTAGAGATTTGCTACTCCAATTAGAATTACCAGCAGTGCTACAGTAAGCTTCTTTTGATTATCAGCCAATTCATTTACAAAACAGAAAAGCACCTAGCATTATCTACTGACAGGGATCTTTCTGTGCTGTACCGAGAGGAATTATCAGGATAAGAACCACAGTGTCCCAACAGTAACACCCACAGAGACTGCTCTAAAGAAAAAGGAGAAATGGCAGCCCTGTTTACAGAAGCAAGGAGTCGTTACAGGCTGTTTCAGCAAGCAGCTTCAAAGAGCGATTAATAATGCTACTGTAAACCAACACATACATCTGGATATTTTAAACAATGACACCAAACCCATTGATACGCTAGCCCTATCCCTTGAACACCAAATTAGTATTCTGCCAGTAAACAAAACCTGTTTGTCAGTACCCAGAATCAAAACTCGATTCTAGTGCACAGTTTTTAAGTAGTTGCAACCTCAAACTGGTGTAAATTTCAAACAAAACCTGTGTTTTATGGGCTAGTGAATAACATAAAACACTGCAGTAGGTGCGTTTACCAGATGTAATGACTTATGCAAGGTACTTGCAGTAAAATGAACGCAGGATTTGTAAGGAGTATTTAAAATGCCAGTGTTCCAGCTGTTTCTGTGTTGGACTACACTTGTAACTACAGATAATGTCAAGGCTTTTTAGAAAATCTGGGAGGCTTTATTTAACATATATTGTTTGAAAGAAGTAAAAGCGATGAGAGTAGTTATTAGAACCCAATGAAAATGACTACAGTTACCCTATACATTTATATCACACGCCACCAACCTAAAAATAACAGAAGCAATTGAGACTGGATGTGCTGAAACACAATGTCACTTATGCCACTGCATTGTAAAAATAACAGGTATAGTAATTCTTAAATTACAATTGTGGTTTCCCTCAATCTTCATTGACTTTTTTAATGATATATACCTTTTAATTTAGCAATATTAAAGTGTAAGCAGAGAACACACAATGCTCTCTTTCCAGTGTTTTTTTTTCAGGTTTGATGTAGAGTAGTGCTTGCCTTTAAATCTACCAATTTTATTTTAACTTGGATTTTGTTGCTCTATTCATTACTTTGTGTGCTGAATTCTCAAAAGAACTGTACCCAAAAAAGGATTAAGTGCTTTTTAAAATGATGCCTCATGTTTTATCCGAGGACATTCAGCTGTACACGATGACATATGACAGATGAATAGTTACCTGTAGCACACAGGTAAAGTTTTCATACAGGTTAATTACTTGCATCATGAACAGCATTGCTTCAGATTGCTTTGAATTGCCCTTTACTTTTTCTGGACATGCCCTCAATCTACAAGCTGAACTTGGGACAGAAAGCCTAAATAAAGTAATTCAGTAAACCCTGGGCCCAATTTCAATGAAATGAAATGAGCGCAAAATTACGTTTGCTCTGTCCAATAAAGAAAAGCTTCTAGCAAATAAAAAGCAAGTGACATTCCCTTTAACAAAACTATGCCTTTGCTGTGATCTTGATGATGAAGTTGCTCTCTGTTGCCACAGCACCATTTGTTAATGCAGTATTTAGAATTATTTACATTCATTGAACAATTTTTGCATATGTGATTGCAGTGTTTCATTATATTCATAATCATAAACAGCTTGCTCAATCATCGGCAAACAAGTTTTGCCCTAGCGTTACAGGTTCGCCCACTCCTCATGATCAGGCCCTCAGACTTCTAGGAATATCAAGAAAGGAAATGAAAACACCCATTTGATAAACTCCTTCATTGTATTTCACAGTACATAGATTCTTACCAAGGGCACTTTTTCATTTGAGCAATCCATGCTTGCACGTGCATGGTTCAACTTCTAAGCAGGCTACTAGTGAAGTTTTCAAGCCTAAGACTCTGTGGACCGATGTAAGATGTTAATCCATCTTGAGCTTTAGAAGATACTAATTCCTTATTAAAAGGGATCAAACTTACTGCTCACAACCCACGTAACACTTCAGGCTTCATTCAGGAGATAACCACCATATGCTTTCAGGACAGCTGTCACATACCAAGCATACATCTAATGTCTACAACCACCCTCCCCATAGAACAACTACAATTGTAATTTATACATGGCACCTGTCTCTGCTTCCTCCTGTCATAGACATTCCACAGATGCTCAACAGTTGGTACAGTACTCACCCGTTATAACGCGCCTCGTTATAGTGTGGAATCGGTTATAACACAGTAGGGTCGTGGCTTCCATTTGCTCCATAAATGCATTACAGTAGCCCTTTTATACTTGTTATAAGGTGGAACACAAATAGCATGGTCTTGTAACTATGGTTCCCAACTGTAGCGTTATAAAAGGGTGAGCACTGTACTAAGGTTCCATGCTGACAGGGTGTGCTGGACACATTCAGCCATCATCCTAGCTGAGATGGGCTTGGTAATCCCCTTGTGACCCGCTGCCTATTCTTACCTAGTCAGTGAAGCAGGATCCATCTACAGGTATGTGCAACCTTCCGTGGTTGGGTTCGCTGCTGGCAAGTGCGTGATTGAGGAAACTTTACATGTAAAACTAAAGTTCTGTAACTGTTTTCTACTAATGCTGCACGTGAATAATTGCGTCATCTACACTGGTTCAAAGGCATTTACTGGTAACTTAAGGTAGCTGTAATAGATAATGAATAAACAATTCAAGACTAAAGCTTGATATTCCTAAAAATCCTTCTTCCTTCTATTTCATGCCTTTCATTTGGAGCATCTTTTGATTGAGAAGTGTTAATGCACTAGCCAGCATCACGATCAGTTGCTTCATACACCAAGTGAATGGCATCAGATGCACGACAAACTTCAGTTAAAATAAAAATTAAAATTAAAAATAGGTCAGTATGATCAAAATAGAAACAAACCGTGTCATGTAGCATGCTTGCCACGTTTTACAGTCTCCTAAAACCTCATGAAAATGCATGAGTGTTAGCAATAGCCTTTGCGTCTAAATTAACTCAACACAAGCTAAAGTATCCTGCCATTTGAATCTGATGCAGGTGTTTAGTACACAAGACTTGCCCATGGCTTGTAAACCACTTGTTATTTTTAAACAAATAAATAAAAATAAAAAAAGAATAACTAACTAAACATGATTTAAATAACTGGTGGAAAGTGATGGAATCTATTGCATCTCAGGTTAAATTGGGTTATATTGTACATAATTATTCCACCTGGTGGAAGAAATAGAACACAAAGAGATGAGACCCACTGCCACCCAAGTGCTGGGAACAAGCTGGGGTTCCAAGAGATGAAGTCAACGTTCAAATCTGCGGCTTTCTGACCAGGACAACACAACAGTGCTACAACTAAAGACACCAAACTGAAGAGCAGCAACTGTTCACTTACTAGGCATGTTTACATAACAAGCTGACAGTAACAACTGCTGGCTGCTTATGTCAATTAACTCAGCTGTTTATATGTGACAACAGACTATGGTGAAGCTGGCAGTGTTTTTTGATCTTCAGTTATGACTGGGCTATCACAAAGGCTTGTCTTTAAAGCCTCACCCAAATCAAGTATCTTTTGAGCTGTGCTCACCTCCATGGAGATCCTCCTCTGCACTCGATTCCTCAGACACACTCCCGTAGGAGACTGGACCTCGTCCGACGATGTTCCAGACGCCTGGTCACTTTCTCCATCGGAGCCGATCTTCAGATTCTCATGTACAATGTCTAAACAAAAGCAAGGGCAGCAAAATAGATTACAGTCATCTGGGCTTAATGTGATTGAGTTTCAGTCAATTGGGAATCACTGAAAAAGAGTGACAAGTGCAGGGATGCCCCTCCAGTCTTTCCTACTGGCAGAAAAATGATTAATTTAGAATGTGGAATGTTCACAGCCATGGCCGGATTAAAGGACATGGGGGCCCTACGTTAACCCATATTTTGGGGGCCCTATGTATATTATGGTGAATGGTGTTACTGGCTAATTGATCCGGCCCTGTGTTGGGGACAGAGCTTGTGATTCAGTGAAATTGCTTTTCCCGGATTGACTCGTTGCAAACAGGTTAAACCTGTTTTACAAATACTGTTAACAGTTTCCTCTTAATTACGATTTAATTAAATCAAATTTAACTTAATTTCCTGTTTGCATTCGGTTTGAATTAAAAACAAGGTGCTGCTTTTTTTTTGCATTATCAATGAAACAGAACCATAGTCTCAATCAAGTTACGTGAGAAAAAACTATAAAGTTAACTGGTTTCACAATCAACACTTCCATGAGTCGACTCAAAAAAAACGGACATCACGTGATCAAAAATAAAAACCCAAAACAAAAAAGAGCCCTACAGCTATCCCAAGTGAATTAACAGTGTTTCTATTGTTACCATCAGACTTGGTTTATCGGAATACCGCCACACCAAAGGCAACATTTGAGGAGGGAAAAAAAAAAAATGCATTTTAGTGATAACTGCTCTAAAAAATTATTCTACTGTATGCAGGCCAGGTGTCTAACCACAGTAAATATTACTTGTTGCTGTCATTTTTAACACACATAAAATTGCATCAAAGCGAAAATGATTTTGATACCAAAATTACACTTGTTTGACAATAACCTTAGTGTGCAAGGGACAATAGTAAAGGTATACACATGTTAAATTAATACTTGGACATTACATTTATAGAAATAATAATAAAAAAAGAACAATAAAGAAATGGATCTGGTGCACAAGGGCCTTCACACTGCTTTACCGTTGCAGTGTAGAGAAGAATATAAACCCGCTATCAACACACGCGTAACATAACTGCTTGTAGTGCAAATGGAATCTAGCTCCTATCCCTGTCAGTGAAGCGACACAGTCACGCTTGCCATAATCTGATCACTCACAATCCGCACTACTGGGGTGACAGCCCCAGAATAAAATCTCCAACTTTGCAAAGAAAACTTCTATAAAACAACAATCGTAAACTCGATTATAAAAAACAGTATAGGCAGGAAATGTTATGCACTTTCTGCCTATACTGCGATCATCATAAAGGTCATCTAATAATATGACTCCCAATGGGATGTCGTCACCCTGGTGTTCTGCGGCACACCATCTGCTGCAGTAGAGTGACACCACCGCCTCCTACACTGCTACCCTGTCGTTATCCCTCGCTTTAATTCATTCCAACACGGCCTGCCATGTTTTACGAAGAGATTTTTCAGTTTTGTCTTTGGAGAAAAGAATACATTTATTTCTATCTCTTATCTAATCAGCCGAGCCCCTCTTTTGGTCCATGTCAGTCATCTTCTAAAACAAGCTAACAAAAAAAAATGGTGCTATACATAACCCTCAAACAAGGAGACACTGTATAGATTTTATTTTTGAAAGCCTGCCATTCAGTAGTTCTAGCACTCATTTATTAAACATAATATGCAATAACTTAAGCAGCATGCTACATGTACTGGAGACGTGGCAGAAAATTACACAAATTATTTTTGGGGCAGATTCTGTCTGCTTTACTTGGCATCAGGTATCATAAAAGCTACAATTCTCCACTTTACACAATGAATTATTCATAAGATTATTGCTGGTTCATGTGAATGGATTTTTGGAACATTCTATCAGTAACATAACTGTGGCCTGGTATGTTTAGACAACAGCACTTTTAGTCCCCCCATTTTGTTGGTAACAAAAAGGCACTTCTTTGTGAAAGGCGGCATTCATGCTCACCCTTACAGAAGTGCAGCACTCAAATCTCTACAAGCTAAATGAAATCATTCACAACCCCCCCCCCGCCGCCCATCATACAGAAGCTATCCCTCGAACAGGACATGAGTTCATATTTGCTCAGTGAACAGAAAGTGAAAGTTACGTTTCTGAATTATCAGAAAGTGTCAAAGGAATACTTTTCCTCTCGCCCAATAGAACATGACATGGCAGTTCTTAATTCGATTGACACTGGAAGTTAACTTGTTAATTTTAAAATTGGCTTCCCACACAGCTCTGAAACTTACCAACATTGACGTCATCACGAATGCTCAGAGATTGGCTTTGTTCTGTAGGTGTAACACCTACACAAGTTTAGCTGAAGCCATGCCAAAACATCTCACCCCCACACTGTAGCACTGATTAGGAATGCAAGCAGAAAAATGTCATTTTGCTGCAAAGCGCTGAAAAAAACACAGCACGACTGTATGTATGCGACTAAAAGCCAAGTAGAAGAGTCGATACTGACAAGCAAATTGAATGGAACACATAAGTCGTTAATACTGTAGTCATCTTAATACCTAGTTAATGCAGCTACCTCCAGAACCTGTCTAGCATAAGCAGCATTCCCTTCTGTCGACAGAGCAAGAGTGCAAGACACAAAATAGACGCTGCCAAAAACAAAAGCTGCAACCGCAGTTTCCTGTCTCAGTAGCAGCAAATCTCCTCCTGTTCTTGGCACCATTCAATGTGGAGGCGTACTGTACTATAGATCAGCAAGACACTGACCGATTTGTGTTCTCACCTCATTTCTATTAAAAGGATCATCATGCAGACAGAACTCCAGAAAGCGAAACAGTAGCTGCTTTAATGCAGTAAAGTTAGGGAAGGCTTTGACTCTGGTTACAGAGTTCAAGGGCACAACTGATCTCACTTCCTTGTGGCTTCTGCACTCAAATTCACAACACTGGGTATGTTTTTAATCTGTATTGTTTTTGCGTTTCAGACGAGTTGAAATTTGAATTCCCCGAATGACAGACTGCTTTCACATGACGACACACTGCAAGTACATTATATTCAATTACCACAAAAGATTTCGAAAACCACAATGAGTGTTTCAAGTTTCTAGAGGTTCTCGGCAAATTCTTAGAAAACCATTGAAAAACAAAACCCACAGGAACAACTTCCTAACGCATGTTGTTTCTATGGCAACATAAGCCTGTAAAAACAATGTTGTGTTTAAAGTAATTGTAGATAACAAAATTTCATAAATCTAAGCCATTTTGCATGTTGGCTGCATAAGTCTCAATTGTAGGAAACACATATTACAGCACACATGTACTTTATTTTCAAAAAATATTTGATACTACTTTAGGTTCAGGAAGCTCTCAGTTTCTATGGCTTATTCTTGGGTTCAGTTTGCACTGGTATTGTAACCTCAGTAGCTTCTTCTGGGTCAAAGGAAGTCAGTCAGTAGGGGAAGCAGCTGATTGGTTATTGACAGGAAACTACAGTAGCCTGTGAAGGGGCATGGATAATGTCACTCTCCAGGTAAAAGGACCCAGGAAGTACAGTACAAGACAGTTTAACACTAGAACCGCCACCTAGGTCACTTTGACCCATACATTTTTAAACTGCTTTGTTATGAAAATGAAAGATAATACTATCGGATACAACTGAAAAGTTTTATTCATGAACATCATATCTAACATTTGCATCGCAGAAATACCGTATTTAAATGGAAAATTAAACTTAAATGGCTTTATTTTTAAAATGTGAGGATATATAGCACGACTACAAAACAGTGAAATAATATAATAAAATACACATTTCAAAAGAAACGGGCATGTACATATACCCGTGTACAGGTGTATATGGGTACATGTACACACAAAACTATAAAACCAAAATCACTGTTTCTAATACTACATAAAAAGAAAATATAACACTACTTCCGGTATGACGGCTGCATTGTACTCTATGGAGGAGAGTACACATCTGCCAGCTGACTGTGCCTGCATCCAGGAGCTGTATTGTAAACACTGACGCAGTTCCACTGAACACTATTGTGTAAACACGTGTAAACTGGTACATACAAACCTGTAAAACCGAAATCTTTAAAAGTAAAATAAAAAAAAGAATATATAACATACGTTTCATATTAGCCATGTAAGTTGTTAACCTACCTGTCATTTCAGTTTGCTGTATTATTATTTTTTTATTATTTATTTCTTAGCAGACGCCCTTATCCAGGGCGACTTACAAATGTTACAAGATATCACATTATTTTTTGCATACAGTTACCCATTTATACAGTTGGGTTTTTACTGGAGCAATTTAGGTAAAGTACCTTGCTCAAGGGTAGAGCAGCAGTGTACCCCACCCGGGATTGAACCCACAATCTTCCGGTCAAGAGTTCAGAGCCCTAACCACTACTCCACACTGCAATTAAAAATGACTACTTTCAAGATTAAATATTTCCTTCTGATATATTTCCAGTTGCATTTGTGAAACAAAACGAAGGATTGTTGTCTCCCAGTTACATTGAAAAATAAGCAACTAGGCTTTCACTGAGTTGGCATCTTGACAAATCCACAATCATAGTAATCGCCGTCTCGTAGTCAGTCTACAAACAAAGGCTTGAAATAAAAAAAAAGACGTGTGCTAGGAGGAGGAGGCATGTCTTGTTTGCTGCATTTACAAAAAAATAGAATATCTTACATTATATACATTAAAAAAACAACAACAACATGTACTGTAGTGCGTGGGTCACTACACGTGGCGGTTCTATGTAGAACTGTTTATAACGTATAACTGTTTATATCATTTTTGCGATTCTGGCTATCGAACGCTATCAGGATATTTAATTCATATATTCAGGAAAAGTCAAAAACGGACACACATACAATTTACAACGAAAGGAAATAACATTTTAAATGCAAAATTGGTCAAACAGCCGCATGACGGTTCTAGTGTTAATAAAACATGGCTTGTAAACAACACAGTTTTCTTTAACCTTGTGTAGTGCCGGATATCATGTTTTGAAATTAAAATACATGTTTCCATAACATGTGTTCCTTTCAAAACTGCACATTTGAGACCTTTAGAATGAATGGATGTGTATGGCGGAGGGATGTTAAGGAAGACCTACTGACCTCTAGAGGACAAAGGCCAGCCCTGCAGGTGTCTGCCTTTGAGCTTATTGGGCGCTTGGTCTGCAGGGCTCAGTATAGCACAAATGAGGAGAAACAGTCCCTGCCAGTTTTGCCTCCCGAACCCACAGGAGCGCCAGAGCCAATTTAAGGAACTATTTTGTTAGCTACAATTACTTTAAAAAGGTAAAGCACCTTTTAAAAGGTTCAGAAAAATTACCCCACAAATAACTAGTTTGTGCTAGGCTAGTGAGCTGGAGTTTTACAGTAAATAGTGTGGAACAATAAAAACAGTGTGTGTACTGTTAACAAGTTTGTAAACACCCTGGGTAAATTACTTAGCTTAAAAAATTTAAAAAAAAAGAATCACCAACACAGATCATTGAATGAATTGTAAGACCTCACATATAGTAAAACTAAATTCAATATGATTTATTGCATGCTCGCTGACATGTGCCGTCAACCTCAGCTATGGTATACATCTGTATTTTCATTACACCCTCACCAAAGCAAAGCACACTGTGATACCCTCCAGGTCAGACTTTTATAGATAGCTGCATGTGTGGAGTAGCAGGAGGAATACAATACACTCGCTCTGCATACGGTCTGGTGCTGGGATACGGTTTACAGACCACAGTAGGTTACGGTCTTTGAAGATTGCTTATCCTCAGCAAGACAATTTGAATACCTTCATGATGGAAATGGAAAAGAGCTTGTACACACTTTGTGAAAACAGATGAAAGCTAAAAACGCACAGAAAATGAACAGAAATACAATATAGATACGGCAGGACGATGATCAGCAGAAATGATCCAGCGTTTCAGGGACTGAACTGAAGACAGCCAGCAGGAGACCACTCATAATAGTACATGAATAATAACATGATTATTAAGAAAATGTTGCACTGCAATGAAATATAGAATGCTTCTAAGAAATTACGCCACAAACTTACCCAGCCTGCTTCCATTCCTAGTCATGGGCATGAAGGAGCTGAGGCTTCCACCGATCACACTGTGTGGCCTCCTCAGGGGGGGTTTCTTGAAGGAGCTGGTGTACTGGTGGAGAAAGGCGTGCATGCTGTGTGACGTGGGGGGCCTGCCGTTCCTCACAATCGGCTCTGGGATCCAGGGAAGCACCAAACCATCAGGGGAGACGAAACAAAGACACTCAATGAATATCACAACAAGCACAGTGCGGTTTTATACGCCCATAAGGAAAGTACAGAACGCTTATCTTCAGATACAGATGTTATTAAAGATCCTTATTAAAATAGTTTTTACAGCTCAGGCAAGCCTAGTAGTAATTGGAGTGCCTGCATGACATCTACATTCCACCTCTACATTTCTATGAACTTGGTAATTATTTGAATTCTATGGAATAACTTAGCTGAACAAATAAAGGTTATCGAATTCAAGTGAGCACTTCCCAAAAATATACCGTCGATAGCTCAGGCAGTCAGGTGTCGCCACTGTGAAAGTAGATCACCAGGACCAACATTCACATTACATAGAAAACAAGAGAGTGTCAGTAATAAATCCCCCACCATGACTGTAAATTCAACATCAGAGCTATCAGCACAATGAAAAAGTTGATGATTATGACATAGATCAGCAGTACTGTATTTCAGAATAGTATAGAATTAGAATAAGCAATTAAATGTTTGAAAATAGCAATTTGCAAAGTGATTGAAAAGTGCGGCATACATACAGATGGACGAATGTACGGACAGACAGACACCCCCGTATATCCCATGAATCTGACATACAGAGTTTCACAACAACCGGATAAGCGGCTCTCCAGATAAGTGTGAACTACGACTAGGGGTGTAAAGATACACTAAATCACCTGATACAATACATATCACGATATATACAGGTCGCAGTATGATATATACCACGATATACAGGTCGCAGTATGATATATATCACGGTATACAGGTTGCAGTATGATATAGGTCACGATATACAGGTTGCAGTATGATATATATCACGATATACAGGTTGCAGTATGATATATATCACGATATACAGGTTGCAGTATGAAATGTAGCCTTATGTAGAGGTTGCAGTATGATATGTATCATGATATGCAGGTTGCAGTATGATACTTATCACGATACATGTAATTAGAACTTAAGAAAGTTAACAAACGAGAGGAGGCCATTCAGCCCATCTTGCTCGTTTGGTTGTTAGTAGCTTATTGATCCCAGAATCTCATCATGCAGCTTCTTGAAGGATCCCAGGGTGTCAGCTTCAACAACATTGCGGGGGAGTTGGTTCTCTGTGTATAAAAGTGCCTCCTATTTTCTGTTCTGAATGACCCTTTATCTAATCTCCATTTGTGACCCCTGGTCCTTGTTTCTTTTTCAGGTCAAAAAAGTCCCCTGGGTCGACATTGTCTATACCTTTTAGGATTTTGAATGCTTGAAATCAGATCACCGCGTAGTCTTCTTTGTTCAAGACTGAATACATTCAATTGTCCTGATTGGCTACTTGTATGATGCTTAATAGGACTAAATGATCATTTAAGTTAAAAACTAAATGAGACTGGCAGAGTATGTACCATTTGCATCTGCACTGAGTGACTTTGTGCTTTTGTTCATGTATCATGATAGACGATACATACCTCTATTACCATACTATATATCATGTAAAGAAAGTATCGATATTCATCGATACACGACTGCCTCCACTATATCCCCTTCGCAGGAGCAGGGGATTAAAAATAATAAATAAAAATAAAGCTGTTAACAGTTTGAAGCAATAGCTGAATAGTTTGATCTCTTACTATACAGTGATTAAAAATTCAGTGAGCTACATTGGAAGGTTTACTCAGGAACAATAATGAAACATGTATAAATTATACTCGCTTTGTCGAACTTGCTGTGAAAATTACTACAGATAAAAATGCTGAACTTAACTCTGTTTATTAATACATACATAAATAAATAAAAATAAATAAATAAATAAAAATAAAGCCCAGAGTGCTGTGAGAAACACATTTTAAGCCACTAAACTCCTCATAGTAAAATTCAAAATCTTACAGATACAGAATCTTCAAAATTTATTCAGTCAGATAACGTACGTTTTACTTCATCTGGATCCATTTTTTATCACAAACATTTCATACAATAACATGGTTTTGCAGTGAAAAGACGAGTGATAAAACAGTAACTAATTGCAAATCTGACACAAAGAATTAAAAGAAGGCTTTGTGTGAATCAAGTTATTCCCCATGCCAACTCGACAGCAGCCTAAGGCAGAATTGGAAAACCTGTTACTGGAGGAGCAGCTGCATGTGTAACCAGCAAAGTATATGAATAGTATAATAAAACCTCAAGTGCTGATGTATTAATTGCACCTCATCTAGTAGACGCGAGCACAATATTTATTTCTGCCCAGTGTTGTAGAGCAGTAAGGGGCAGACAAACAACAGCCCCTTTTCATTTGGGCAGGCCTAAAGTTTGCATACTGTGCAAGGCAATGCTGTGCAAACACAATCCATGCACTTAAAATGCTTATTCTAACTGTTAGAGATCTCCTTAACTTCAGGTCAGAAGTAAATATTTAATACTGGTGCAATTAATCCGTATCTTTTAAACTTAATAGATTAGTTTTGACACTACCCATAAGTGACAGTACAATAACAATAATATGTGAACCGACTCACAGTCAATGTCTTATGAAATAGCTGCTTACTGCAAAATTTCTGTTCATTTACACTATGTAACTAAATCTATACCACTTCCATGTGTGCTAGAACATAGGGTTTCTACTTGAAATACACCCAGTTTTTCTAATTAAATTCAGACATCTTTCATGTGATATTTTATAATGCTTGTATGCAAAAAATAATCATACGCAACAGAACACACAGCTGAATTTCCCTTAAAAACACTGCTGCAGAGTAGGAATCTCTATGAATATGTTGCTTAGCAATAGAATTCTTCTAAGATAGGGGCATCAGGCCCTCAACCAGCATTCAGTGTATGAATGTAAACCCGTCACCAAGTGGTAACACAACAGCTACGGGCCAATGTGAATAAGCATGAGGCTGGTCTCAATTGTGACAAGTGTTTGTAGGTAGCACATACTCCATGAATAGTTCCCTTACAAGTCCAGATTAAAAGAGACTATTACGCACTGTGCTTTCGTATAACACATACCAGGCTGAGAGAACAAAATTATTCAAGTTTTTCAAGTCGTCTGGTTTTGCAACAAAACAAAATTCTATAAAAAGAGACTCAGTTCAGCATTTATCAACAATGTAAAACGTACCCAGTGGCTAACCTATAATTCTGGGCCATTATACAAATTGAACAAACATAATTAAAAGCAAGGTATCAGAAAACAAGGATAACTGCTGTTAGCTCAATGTTAATGAGATTGTTGCTTTTTATTAGCTGCCCCTCCAGTTCAATTATTGAACACTGCAGAAGATGCTTCATGTAATTGGCCTATCAAACCGTAATTAAAAACTGTAGGAAAAAAATGGAACTGTTGTTAATTTAATTTATTTACGTGTTTAGTTACCTATTTGGTAATAATGACGCTATAGGTACCCCTCACCCCATTAACTACTGTACCCCTTGTTTTACTGTAAGGCTTTCTCAAAAAGGAGATCTAGGGCTAAAGTGAGCTGTCTGGTGAGAATGTGTGAGCAGTGAGGCTTGCAGCCATAGAAGGAAGTCAGTTTCTCATGAAACCATTCACACTGACAGACAGCAAAAACACTGTTGTAGTCCACTTCTTATTGACTTTTTAACTGATTCAAGTTCCAGTGTGATTAAACTAGTAATAACTTTCCAATTGAAATAGATAACTCACTTCAGTTAAATACAATACGTGATATTCCTAAAGCATTTGCCACCATGCTCATTTTACACATGAAGTGAAAATCTAACTGAAAATGTTACAGTTCTAGATACAAACAATTAAGGAGCATGCTGAATTCCTTAATCTTTTTTTTGGTGTTTTTTTTTTTTTTTTTAAACCTTTTAAAAAATCAACAGGTATTTACATAACAGTGAAAATGGCCCAAAAATCTATACGGAAGCAAATGTCAAGGCTCATTTGGAGCCTATACTGTAACCTAGTCCTCCCACAGGTACTCAAAACGTCTCCGAAGGCTTTGTTTATTGCACAGTACAGTAGTTTTTAATATGTCATTGCTGGTTTAAATATAGCTTACAGTATAAACTATTTACTGTCAGGCTCAAGTTCTATTGGAGCTCAAGCTGCATGATTACTCTGTGTGTTGCAACCTTTTTATCTGGAAATGTCTAGGAAAGCAAATATTGGTTGGATTGTTTGTAAATACAAAAGAACCCTTCAGACTCACTGTGCAGCCAGCTCAGAACTACAGCGTCGGTGGACAATGCAGCTCTGGGCAGCTTACAGGCAAGCCTGCAGGTGCGCGGTGAGCTGAGGACACCCTGGCCGACCTAAGCCCTCCCCCACCCACCACCGGGCGGCGCTCGGCCAACTGTCGCCGCCCCTGGGAGCTCCAGTCCACGGTCGGCAGTGGAATAACCTGGACACGAACCGCTGACCTCCAGGCTATAGGATGCATCCTGCACTCCACTCGGAGTGCCTTTACCAGATCATGTCGGGAGCCCCAAAAGAACCCTCTTTTAAAAAAAAAAAGGTTCGATTATACTGTTAAAAACAGACAACTCACAGACCTCCCCCATATGAAAAAAAAACAAGGAAAGACGGCTGAAGGCATAAACTGAGGGCCAACAAAAAGAACCAGGTGAAACTACAAGAAGAAAGTCAAGGCTATACATATTAAACTCTCCTGTAAGTACTCATTCAGATTTCCTGTGGAAATATTAGAGGGGTTATTTATAGCTTTGGTGGACAGGCATCCCTCAGGTCACAAGCCTCAAAGAAAACGACTGCGGGGACTTTGTATTAAAATGCATTATGCAGACAGCAGCTGTGGTAGTTCAGTTCAGAGCTAACTTTACACCTCATTTCCATAACTCCATTAACAGTAGCCAGTGCCAGTAACATGCTGCTCTAGCTATTGATGAAATAAGCAGAACAGGTAGTGGTTTTGAGGTTCCTGATTTTATCATCCCGAGTACTGCACTTCAGTTTTCAAGGTGATCAGGCAATGTAATTAATCACCAATTAAAATCTCAACAGGATATAAACTAATGAATGTGAACAGAATTCACATTGGCCCTCAGCAGTCATTTTTTGTTTCTGACAGAACCCGGTACAGTTAAAAAACTGGAATTTCTTTGCCAGTACAACTGATTCTGTAAATTTGGAAATGCAAAGAAGTCAGTAATTTGTGTCCCCAATGAAAATATATTTCTGATTCGGCCAATTCATTGGGTGAGTTTTCCTTTCTGAAAAAAAACTGGGCTCATGACAACTGAGTTAATAACTTTCAGAAACTAGCCCAGAGTTACTAGTTACAATAACTGTGTTTCTCAATAAACAAACATCACCAGGATTTTGTCTCTTAAAATGAACTATTTATAAATTGGGAAACGTTGGAAGCTCTAATAAATATATTTAGAAACAGTCACTGAACCTCTTTGTTGGCTTTGTCTGTCAAAGCTGCTAAAGTGAGCGTGGAAACTTAAGATATACAGCAGTGTCTATGACCCTGCAACCCCGTTCACATGTGTTTTTAAGGCACCTTTGCGCATTCTCATATGCGACTGAAAAGCAGGCCTAAAATGTGGCAAAACTATTCTATTGTTTACTCGTTATTAATATCATTGTTATTATTCTCTTGTCTCTAACCATTACCACTAAAGACTGTACATTAGCATTACCCCTTCTCTTCGAAGATTACCGAACATATGGTTATATAACAAAACCCTTGTCCCACAAGTAAATGACAACTTCATTAAGAAAAGTGCTGTAAATACAGCAATACACCGTCACATATCAAATACACTTTCCTTAACAACATGCATGATACATAATAAACCACTGCTCTAGTGCCAGTAGAATAACCTTAACAATAATAATCACACTAACAGGCATTGAAATATTACAGTGAGGGTCTCACCCTCACATGGTGCACCAACAATCTTTATTTGTGGATGACAACAGTAATTTATGCGTGTGTAAACGCAAGCAGCTAAAAGAAATGGTCAGCATTTTAATGTCAAGACGCACACTTCTGTAGCTATGCATATCATTGCGTGCAAAATAAACAATGATGGCTGAATATGCCAAGTCACCTGCACCATTAGTGATCATTACTGAGATCCACAATCCTGCAGTTTTTGTATTTATCGCTTAGTTACTAAATAACAGGAAGAAAATGTAATTGTGACAAATTAAGCATAATTATGAATGCACTGCAGCTCGTATACTGTGACAGAAACAACCAGAACGTTAACCTGCTAGATTTTTTTTTAAATTTCATATTTTTATTTCATATTGTATGATGAAGAAATAACTACCATTCAATATTGATCCACTGCCGTCTTGCCTAGCACAGCATTCAGCTTGCTATTTACCTTTCAGACGCGTGGGAGTATGGGGGTGTCTACTGAGCTACGTAACCACATTGGTCATGTGATATGAAAGGCAGATGCTAAATCTGCTTTGCGTTCATACATATGTAAAGGTCTGCCCTGGTCTCGGGCCAGATCGAAACAGCATACTAACTCCGGGCCGGCCCTGGGCTGCCTTTTCTGTTATGGAGCGCTCACATATGAGAAAAGGCAGCCCTGAGCTGCCTCAAAATCGCAAGTGTGAACGGGGTCTATGATGACTCCAGAAAGCACTATGCCAATAAAAGTGTCAAAATGATCACATGAGTAAAATCAAAGCCAAAACGGAGCAGATCAAACCGATGACCTTGAGGCAAATGCCCGTTTCCCATCGCCAGTCAACCGTGTCTTCAATAGACAACTTAATTCTAGTTAACTTTGAATGGCAACTTCTCATCAACCTCTCACTGTAGTTAACCTTTTGAAGTAACATTATGGTTCTTACCTGCCGCTGTTTATTATGCTGACTTGCAAAATTGCGGAGTCCTTTTCCATTAAGCTATGCTACACGGTTCTCTGGATCAATCAAACTGCATCAACCGAGCACTTGTGACTGGAGGAACTTTTGCTGGTCCACATGGAATTGGCACAGCACTGGGTCTGACCTGCCGCCTGTATCAGATTTGCAGCATGCTATTTTATGATGCCTGTAAGGAGTCAAGTGCAGCTGAATGCCACCACTGCCAGTTTTCAGGGCTTCATTTACTAAACATATTGGTTAATTTGAGTGCTCTTTCATTCTGTGTTTCCTTTCATCTCGCTGTGGCTCCTCCACTCATCATAAACAGTGTTATTATTTGTCTTGTGTAATTGCTATCACAAGCTGCAGCTGCACAGCCCCATCCATTCTGCTTCCCCAATTTAATCAGAGTGACAAAAAAAACTGCATTTTACACCCAATGAACTCTGTAAAGGAAAAGCCAATGTAAATTGTGCAAAGATCTTACATAACTGATCAGGGTTAGTTGGGGTGGGGGAGGGGGGGCGGTATTGTGTATTTTCCAATTGATAAAACGTCTCTCCCTGTCATGTATTTTACTCTCACTTAACTGCTTAAGGGGTTTCTTTGTGTAGCTTACAGAAATTATAATTGTAGAATGATTCCCAGTTTATTAAAAGCAAAAACACTACCGGTTGTTTCTCTGATTACTGCAACAATTACAACATTTTGTCATGTCATAAGAATTTCTGTACCCATCAGTACAGGCAAGTTTCCCAAGCCTTTGGCACAACGCAGTGTCATTTTTGATTCGGTGTCAGATTTGATTGACACAAGGTTCAGAAACCATATCGCATCCCATTAACTGAAAAACACTTGTTGTGTGTGTGTACCTAGATAGTCGTGCTCATGTTTGTTCAGTAGATTTCACACTTTGAAGATGACCTTTTCTCTATTCCAAAATAATAGTGAAGCTTTGTTTAACTTTCACTATTCAGCCAGTGTTGTACCACTCCATCTCCTGGGGTGCTGTATTCCAACAGAATGTAAGGAGATTGGATGCACACTGCATTTCCTAATTGTGCAGGATAGCTCCATTTGCCAATGTAAAACAAAACTCAGGGGATTCAAAATCTTCCAAATATAAATAATTATCTACTGTGTACACCACAACTTGACAGAACAAAACTTTTGGGGAATCGCTGTACAATACTGCACTGACCTCATTTGCATACAGTTAATCCATGCAGGCTCCTGTCATTAAGCCACAGAATTCATGACCAGAAAAATCAGAGCGCATCCGCTTACACTGGGCTGTAAATGCCATCTGAGCCATCCTGCTAATCAGAACCTGGCTCAGAATGAAACGCAGGGCCTTGATGTTGGAGGCTGTGTGGTCCAGTGGTTAAAGAAAAGGGCTTGTAACCAGGAGGTCCCCGCTTCAAATCCCACCTCAGCCACTGACTCATTGCGTCACCCTGAGCAAGTCACTTAACCTCCTTGTGCTACGTCTTTCGGGTAAGACGCAGTTGTAAGTGACTCTGCAGCTGATGCATAGTTCACACACCCTAGTCTCTGTAAGTCGCCTTGGATAAAGGCGTCTGCTAAATAAACAAATAATAAATAATGTTGGACTTTTTATTGCATGATTTTCCAACCCAGCACATATTTAGATCCCTCAGGATTTAATACTGGTCTTCTTTGGAGGCATTCTCTAACTGCCTTCACGGTTCACTTCAATACCAGCATTAGGATCTATGTAATTTGACAGCTATTACAGTGAGAAAGGGCTGCCCCATTTTCCGTTGCCATGGGTGCACTGCATATTAACAGCTACATGATTGGCCCTGATGAAAGACATATTTCACAGTCTCAACAGGTGTCTGTTTGACTTGTAGTGGAGAGCTTGAAATCTCATCCTAATGCTAAATGCTTATTCTGTAGCCAAGACCCACATTCTGTAGAAGATGCTTATCACACAGAAAGCAACCCACTGGGTGCAAGCATTTACCTTGCCTCTGCATACACAAGAGTGCTCCCAAACCAGTGGTGTGTAGTGAAGGCCACTTTAAAAAGTTATATTAAAACAGGAAAACTAGACCTTTGTTCCAAGAGCTGGTCCATGCATGTTGCTTTTGTTTGCTTTAATTTTTTTCAGCTGGACCATGCAAGTCATGGTCAATAAAGAACTGAACAAGCCTAAAAGGTGAAAGGGTCTCCTTGGTACAGGGAGTACTTACAAAAACAATTAGAAAAGATGAACTTACTATTACTAAAAAAAGTTGCCAAAATGCCAGCTTTGGTCCCTATTCACAAGTCTTGAGTTACTACTCATTGAACTTTGCCATGCTGGTGTTGGATTTTGAAAAGCTTTGTGAATAGGGCTTATAGTACTAGTGATGCAACGTGAAACTCTTATATTCACAAACGGAACTTTGCCATATTTTTAAAAAGTACTTCTTAGTGCCAAGATGTAGAGGCAACTTTATATTTCCTGCATTCAAGCCTTCAGTCTGGGACACTTATTGGGCAGTGTTTTGAGAGAGCTGCGGTACTATTCTGAGCTGTTGAGAGCTTGTGTAATTTATATGACATTCATTTCAGGTAAAGGCAAAGCAATCTGTGATCTCCTGGGGGCAACAGGGTAAATGAATTCAGCCACCGTGTCCTACACTTGGTCTTCTAACCGACTCCCAACATGGGTGCCTGCTGTGACAAATCCCTCACCAACACAAGAATCCCATTGGAGTTGAAGCGATCACATTGAAGCGATCACATTGAAGCTCACCGTTATCTTTGCTGCTGTTCTCTTCCACAGTCATTTGCTCGGCCAGCTCGGACAGTGACTCGTCGATGGTCTGGCTCCCGCGCAGGGTGAGTGAAAGCCGCCGTTTGAACTTCTTCATCTTTTCCATTAAGCACTCCTCTCACAGAAGCCTGCAAATCAAGCACATTTACAACATGAGCACTAAAAAGCATGACTCAAGAGGGTGAGCACTGCAGAGGCTCAAAATCAGTCTGCTGATTTCAACTGAAGTTTGAAGAACCCACGCAATTTCTCTCTAAAAGATAACAAAATATATACATCACAATAAAAATAAAATGTCCTGGGCTGGACTGGAATGAAATTAAATAAAAGTGAAGGACAGTAGAGTGTCCCCAGTGGTTTGAACTGAAGGAATTAACGTACAGCTTGCAATAGGTGCTAAAGCCCTTTTTGCTTTTAGAGGCTTTGTGAATTACATTACATTACATAATGATATACAGATTTGCAGTACTTACTGTTATGCACTGAATATCTTAATGCATCTAGTCATTTATGCAAATATCTTACACTACATGACTTTGGATATAGGATACTAGCCTGTGCATTTGTTCTGTGGGAGAGATTTTCAAAGCTACCCTTTCTTTTAATAATACTAATTTTCTGCATAGTACCATCTTGTGCTATATTTATTGATCTGTTTTCTAATCACTTGCTTCAAAGTCTCTTTTTCATTCCATCAACATCCGGCAATCCAATTGATTTTAATTAACTTACTGTAGCTACCGGAACATGTTAAAAGGACAGTGTGTTCTTTATCAAGGAGACATAATGAGGACACAACCTCCTCGTTGATGGCACTTAATTGGCATGATGGATCAACAATTGCAAACAGTGGCTCAGCACTCTAAAGAACCGGGTACAGTAGTCCTGGTGAGGGGGCAGCTTAGGGAGAAGACCAAAATCTTGAGATTCAAGAACAGTTTGTAGAAAAATGTAATAAATAAATAGTGCCAACATCATGATTCAATCATTGATTTTTCTTTGTGCTAGACTTTCATTATTAATAAGCTAAAAAAAAGTTGTATACTGTAGTACTGCCGAGTAAAATAAACTGTAGACCCAACCTTACCCATGCAAAATAGAGAAGTTCATGTGAAAAAAAAAAAAAAAAAAAAAAAAAAAACAGTGTGAAAGACTGATGTGGTGCAATACAGTACAGGATTGGCTACAGTACCATCCATCTTAAAATGAAAATTAATCATTTGCTGCAAAAACCCTTAACTGCCATTAAAGTAATACACACCTACTGTAACACTATGGGCAGCGCTCAGAAACAGGAAACACCTTGAGAGAACATTGTCCTGAAACAAACTCCTAACCAGTGAGCAATTTCCCACCTCATTGTGTCCAGCTGCTTTGCACTCCCACTCCACCTCCACAGCCAGCTTCAGCAGGGAGCAGTACAACCTGACGCTCTCCTCCATAGTCAAGCGTCAAAACAATTGCATACTGCGACCCGCAGATAACATTTAATAAACCTTGCTGGCACAACACACCCTCTACCGATAAGATTACGCATTCGGACAACTAGTGGCACTGTGATTACTGTACTGTGGAGTTGAGCAAAGGATGCACAACTGGGGCTTGAGATGCTCGGCACTGGTTAAGCCTGTGAATGCTGAACGTGTGACTGGCACAGACAGGCACAGCTCTTGCTCATCTCACAGCTGTTCAAGTCCTGCCTCTCTCAGCAACTGTACTGTAGCTGCAGAAATGTTGACACAACCTATGGTTGTAAGAAGGCAATGCTCAGAATAGTTTTATATGTAAATAAGTTAGTTACTCATTCATCCATGGTATACATGCTATTAAGATGGTTAAATTGCTCCTAACACAGTTGGCAGAATGAATTTAGTTAGATAAAATTAAAAATACTGCATTCCTTCGAATTTCACTTACGACATCACACATCCTGTCAACAGCAAGTACAGCACGACACAACACTCCACGGTATCAGGTAACATTTGACCCAGCAACCACAACAGCATTGAACTGTGGTATTGCTTGGCATGTCGAAAAATACAGGTGCATTTCCGATCTGTCCAAGCTGGAACTGTTTGTTAGAAATGCTGAAATTGCAAACATTTCTCTTGGAATTCCTCAGGCAGCTTGGTTTGTCTTTTCTCAACAGTCAGTCACGTTGCTGCTTGTGTATCAGGGCAGAAGCCTTTGTTGTCTTTTCTTGGCAGTCATGTTGCTGTTTGTTTACTCGGATAGTCACGTCTTTTGTTGGCGATTTTAATGCACGCATCACTATACTGTACTCAAATTTAAAACGCAGGCAAATTTTTGAGAAGAAAAAAAGTTTAAAAAGGCGCGTCTTAAAATTCGAAGGAATACGGTAGCTATACTGCATACACCCAACCACTGTTGCTGTACTGTAGACCTGTGTTGGTATAACCTGTTCTGGAGAATGCAGTATACATTTAACGTGCAGGTAAAAACAGTAAGTACCTTTACCTTCAACCAGGCTTCTGAAATGTTTATCAGCGATTTAAAAGCTAACTTCAGCCCACAAAGAGTGTTTCCAAAAGAATATATTTTAAACATTCCTAAACCGCAGCTAATGAGCAGATTTGGGTAGCAGCCACTCATTTCCGCTTCCCGTTCTGAATGTCGTCAGCAAGGTTTTAATTAGCTCTGTTGAAACCAAGGGCACCATCTGTTAGACACAGGCAGCTGCCTGTGAGCTGTCAGAGCTGCAGGTAAGAGCACTCCTTCTCAGTGGGGAAGATGGCCTGTAATGATCAGCTGAAAACAACTCGAAATTCCTTTTACTTTATCAGATACACTAGTCAAAGTGCAGTACCCATGATGTCATTAACTTTCAATTTCCCAATTAACTGGCATATGAACAAATCAAATGGGGCAGTGAGGGAGTTTGTAGATTAGGCCATAGGGTCAGAACATGGTGGAAAAATGTGCTGTGTCCTAATTATTACTATTATTATTATTTATTTCTTAGCAGACGCCCTTATCCAGGGCCACTTACAGTCGTAAACAAATACATTTCAAGAATCACAGTGCAAGTAATAATACAATTAAAGGGCAAGATAAATACAATGATGAATACAATGACTTTTGTTCAAGCAAGTACAAGTGTGACAAAATACAATTCAATAATACAGCAGATAACAGTGTCAGTGATAGTTACATCAGGATATAATTAAATACAAAATACTACAGATTAAACACTTGGCAGATTACAGTACTCTGAAGTACAGGATTAAATGCAGTAAAATAGGGGGCAGATAAGAGCAAGTAAAGCACATTTAAGGAAGGGTGATATGTGTCCCAGGGGAAAAACAGAGGAGTTCTACAGGTTCTGTCTGAAGAGGTGAGTCTTGAGGAGGCGCCGGAATGTGGTCAGGGACTGGGCAGTCCTGACATCTGTAGGAAGGTCATTCCACCACTGCGGGGCGAGGGTGGAGAAGGAGCGGGCTCTGGAGGCAGGGGAGCGTAGAGGAGGTAGAGCCAGTCTTCTAGTGCAGGCGGAGTGGAGAGGTCGAGTGGGGGTGTAGGGAGAGATGAGGGTCTGGAGGTAGCTGGGTGCAGTCTGGTCAAGGCATCTGTAGGCTAGTACAAGAGTCTTGAACTGGATGCGAGCGGTGATCGGGAGCCAGTGGAGTGAGCGGAGTAGTGGAGTTGCATGGGAGAAGCGAGGCAGAGAGAATACCAGACGAGCAGCGGAATTCATACTATACCATAATTACTACAATTTAATGAGAAATGTATTATGTGCTAAATATTCTTCAATTTGAAGCACACTCTTCGCAAAGCTATGTATTACTCACAAATTTCTCACAAAGAATGCAATGCTTTCTCAATTGTTCATTTCAAATGGTTTTCCAATTAGAGATGAAGCGCTCATAGCAATGTTTGGATGCACAAAAACAAACTGTGTCCTATACAATGAATACTAACTTGACATTTGCTTTGCCTGTATCCCATGTCCTAAGCCAGCTGCATCCCAGGGTCATTTTCAGGACTACACGATTGAGCAGGAGCATCCAGATGTACAGTACTCGCTGCCACATAAATACTGTGCAAGTAGAAATCCATCCCAGCTGCTCTTTCAGAGCTGTAGCTGTAGTACCTGCAGTGATTTAGAGGAAACATCTCAAACCCCAGTGCACTAGAGCAGACATTTTGAAAAGAGCTTTGAAACAGACTTTAAAGTTATACGTGTAAAACGTTGTCAGGATGTTAATCAAAATAAATTACAGGTATGTTATTTAAACAGTTGTAGCAACACATGGGGATGTATAATGCTATATTTTTCAGAATCCCGCTACTTACTCTTTAACCTCTTTGCTGTTATTTTTCACCACGAAAAACCCTGCATCCTCTTGGAGAGAGTAGCTCATGTTTAGTACAGTATGTGGTCCCTGTAGTGACAAAATAAAGCTGCGAAAACAGCTGCTTTTGAACAAACCATCCAAAGTACAGCATAAAGATCAGTTAATAAAAGTACGATACCATTGGCTAGTTAATATGCGTCTGTCACATTTTGCGCTCTCCTCTTAATCTATAGTGCATCACTTGAAAGCAAAACATTGAGGTCTTTGACAGTTTACAAATTCAACAGTAATTACAACTGAATGCTCTTCAAACCGTCTTCATTGAAGGCATCTGATGGCTTTTTATGCAAAGCTATATAAAATACTATCAGAGGGCATATCACCACATAAATGCTTCAAGGTCTGAGCAAGTACTGTAACAAAACAGCACTGATCAGGGACCTGAAATAATGTTGTTACGTCAAGAACAAATTCAACAGAATAACCGACAGTGATGTTAAGTGGACAAACGTGTCTACAAACACCTCTTTCTCTTAATATAAACCAGGTAAAGGGCCCCTGTGTGTCCCAAGCTTGTTTTGCAAATGTAAAGTTTATTACTCTCTTTTTAGTACATTCTGTTCTACCTTTCCAGTTCAAATGTGTCAAGTTGAAGTGTGTAATCCAAACAAGAGACAGGGATGTATTTATCAGGCAGCTGAATCAACAATAAACCAGCATTCTTGAGAAAATAACCAAACGTGCATACAGTACTTTGCTGGAATGAATTACATGTTTATTAGCCTTCTTTTTTTCACAGTAAGGAATCTGCAACACTTTAATCTTCTTCACATACAACATTTGTTTTGGGCACCACTTTCTGGAGGAAGGGGAGGGATCGTAAAACTGATCAAAGCCGGCAGTTTCTTCCTGGGAAAGGGGCAAATCGAGAGCTCATGTATGTTGATGTACATTCTTTACTATCTCTGTCTGTACCTTTCTGTTCAGTTTGATTTTGGTTACTTTCCACAGAAATACTGGGTGAAATGCAACTTTGTTAGCCCCTGCCTCAGTTAACAAGCTCAGAAAACTGGAGACCTGGACTGGAGGCTGCAATGAACACCTGCTCCCGTGAACACAACTAAAACTGCATTTTCATTTCTTCTCATTTCCTGGTCAGCAAGCAAATGTTTGATCCTTTTGGATCAAGTCCATAACCGTGGTCCTGTTTGAGTCCAATGATCATCAGAAATACAGAGGCAGACCCATTCTGACATGGGTTTAAGTGGGAGCTATCCGGAACAACACTTCAATCATGGCTTGTATGAAATAAACCTAAAAGGAACAAACAAATGACAGCAGAAGTCCATTGCACTTTTTTTGCTTGTTTGCGTTAGAAATGACAGACCATCGTCTATCCCTCTCTTGTACTCCATCTCTATACAATGTAAATTACTTATCAAATTTGCTTTGATGTGTGAAGCTTACAGTAAACTGACACATGGTCGTCTGCTTCTTTGATTCTGTCTTTTTTATATTAGGTCTGAATTCGCTTTTATTATTACTCAATTGCACTACCTAAACAGAGACAGCACCCCCCATACCCACTGTACAACCCTGTCGTCCACAAAAGGTACATGCCTTTAAAAGAAAAAGATGCTCTTTCAATCAAAGGCTTGGCTTCAGTTACCCTGGCTTTTATCTCTCTGCAGACATGTAATTTTTCTCTTTCATGCTGTCAGAAAAGGGTGATAAATCACACCTTGTGCTCTGGGTTTAAAGACAAGATACCCAAGCCATTACGTATTTTACTGTGCCGGTTCCATTTTTTGGAATTAAATGGAACTTCTAGTATCAGATTACAATAAACTATTTAATAATCAAACAATAAACTATTTAATAATCTTCACAGCAACATTTCAGACAAAGTCCTTCCTCCTTAAGAAACGGAGGAGCCCTTTGTAACATATGTTTCTTTAATAAATAATAACAAGAAACCAACCACAAGCACCACAAACCATGTGTCACCATGGCAACATGAGCCAAGGTGGTCTCTGGGGCCTGCTCAGTAGTTGTCACGATCTGGCAGTTTCATCAAAAACTCATGAATATGGATCACTCCTGTACCTGGTGGCATTAGAACCCACAAAACAATTAAACCAAACTCCAAGCTGTTATTTTTCTCTAAATTTTAACACTACTGAGGGTTGTTTTTTTTCTTTTGCACTACACATTTACATGAACAAATAAAATGGAGCAAAACAAAAACACCGCAGTCAAGTACTGTATACGCTGTGCAAGGTTTTACTACAGCAATGCAAGGGGTCTAATCTGAGGGTACTCCACAACAACAAGCTTCCGGATCCTTTTAATTATGAACAAGGAAGGAAGCGGGCGACCGAAGATCCCAGCAAGTCTGTCAATGCAGTGGGGAACCTGTTTTAAATCAAACCATATTCCTTGCCCAGATCCTAGGCTCCGATGCACCAAAATGGTAATAATAATAATAATAATAATAATAATAATAATAATAATAATAATAGCTTATATAACCAAATTCCTCACTGTAACAGGGCGAGGTGCCCTGTACATTGTTTTGTTTATTTATTTTTAGAACGGGGTTTTCCCCCTCCGCCCCCGTGTTATTTTGTATTTTATTATTATTAGTGTTATGATTTTATTTATGTATTTATATGACGGCGTACTGCCGTGTTATTGTTTTGTTTATTTTTTAAAAAGTGTTCTGGCAGAGGCGAGATTGGTGCTCGTCCTCTGCCAGGAATAATTTAAAAACTCGTGCAGAAGGTGGCCATCTCCCGAATTAATTAGGTGATTTAATTTGTTGCTAATCGGGAGATAGTCACCTGTTATAAAAGCCGGCAGCTCGCGGCACTCGTGTGGGTGTACGAGAGGCGTGTAGAGAGAGTGGAGAGAAAGCAAACGAAACTAACCAAGGATAGCGTCAGTGAAGGCGATTGCCCAGCCTGACCGGTTGTAGTGTTCGTGATTTGTTTTGTTTACCTTTTTTATTTCGCTCTGTGAGCAAGTCTTTTTGTTAAAACCTTTTATTAATTTTTGTTATTTAAAAATAAAATGGCGCCGCCGCGTTTTTCTTTTTAAACTGCAGCAGTGCTTGCTGTGTGTTTCCCTTCCTGCTTCTGCCTGACGTCACCGCCCAGTCACCCTGTCACACTCACATCATTGGCCTTTCATCAGCTTCCATTACTGCTGTAGTCTCTAATGAGTCAGCATGTGCTGCTGCACTACAACTGTCTACGATGACTGTACCGGCAGGAGGGACCATTTTATAAAACCATAACACTATAAACATCACCCAAGGCTACTACAGACTTCCGTCCCTGACCCTGGAATTAGGTACATGCGTGCCAAATGTGGACTCAGCAACTTTGAGCATACAGTACAGTTAAATCATGCAGTATGCCTTACATACACTTGTAGTTCCTGCAGGTTTTAACCACAGTAAGGCATATGTCGAGAGATTCCTTGGCCCAAGGCCAATGGGGTAGCTAGGATTTAAACACAAAAGGATCTTGTACAGTAGCTCTCAGTCCTTTACTCCAACCACACACAGCTTCCCTAGGTATGACCAACACCTCTAATGCAATTCTGTACATAAAGGTATCAACATGTAAATTGGGTGAGTTTCAAACTTTTATTTAAAGAATTATAAATAGCTATATATTTAAACCTCTGTGGCTCATGTTTGTCAGGGAAGCTTGACATTTTAAAATGTACTCTAGAGGGTCCCTCCCTGTGACATTGTGTTCTGCGTTTCCAGTCCAATCCACTCAAAACAGTGAATATGCAGCAGACAGCCTGGCTGACCTCCTCTGGTACAGGGCTCTGCTCCTATGAGCTAGCCCTGATACTGCACAACACTTACCCAGTGCACTGCAGGAGTTGCTTTTTTTTTTTTGCCTGTTTGTTTATTATTAAGCCCATTTATTTGACGGTATCTACAGTACGACTGGGCCCAAAGTAAACAAAATGTGGCAATGCGCCATATGTAGTTAAACCCACACTCTCTGCACTGTGGAACCTCAATGCCATGTGAGAAGGTTAATTAGAAACATGACATGTTAGAGCCCAACATGATTACATGTTGCAGAAGTCCTCAAATTAACTGATCAAGCTAATGTAGATAGCGCAACTGACAGCATGCAATACAGTATTTTAAGACTTTTATAGGAGCCGTACAGGATGAAGGGGGGGGAGAGGATAAGAGGAAACAAACACAGTGACAGATAAAATATAATGAGCTTACAGTAATTAGGTGACTCAAAACTCAAGGGGATTTGAAAGGCAGCACTGTTTACCTGAGCGGTTTCTATTGTAGCTTCTTTGCAGGTAGTGGCAGACAAGCATTCTGCATAAGAGCACCACACTGTACACTATGTTGTATTTGAACTTCATTGCTGGAGCTAATGATTTTCACAGATCAATACAGGTCATGTGACTACTGCTGTTTTGGACAGGATGGACTATGATGCATTTAGGCAGAACATTGGACTGCAACTCAAGTTAATCCTTAAATCAAAGACTATTGCTACCAGATATATTTAAGAAACTAAGCCTTCTAGTGGACAAGTAATTTGAAAGTTATTATACTGCAAGTTTTTTTTTTTATTACTATGTTTTAAAAAGGAATCAGCATTCATTATTTTTGTCATACAAGATACCCAGCATAGATTAACAGATACTTTTAGCCCCATTTATCTTGAAGATTTTAGATTTATAATACAACCCTGATTTTTGGTGACTGCAGTAATTAATTACATGACACCTGACAAAGTGAAGCATGGTGCTATACAAGATTGCTGGTATTCTGAATTACATTTATTTTTAAAAATCAATACTAATGCTTTCCAGAACATAATGCGAGTGCAGCCAACCTGCCCCACCTCTGAGATAATATTACAAGCCCACCTGGATTGGTCTGCAACACATTACATTTATAGTACAGCGAGGCTGCTGAAGGAGAGACCCTCAATTATTCATGGTTAGCTTTATGAACTGTGACCCTGGGTCAATTCCTGAGAGGAAAAGCTAAACACATTTCGCCTGCCTTTTTTCTCTCGGTCACAGACAAATTGAACAGTAAACTGATAAACATGAAGCAGCACTAAAATACAAAATGATTTACAGTTTTAAAACCCAAGTTATTTTCACTTAAGTACAGTAAATGCAACACTAGTTTACCTGATTAGCTGTTACACGGAGCTTACCCCAGGGGCTAACCTCATTCAAACCAATGTTTTTGTTGTTGTGGTGGTGTCATACCTCTGTTTAAAGTCTGGGAGGTTAAACATGCTCTTCAATGTAAACACATTTTAAAAAAATAAAAGGCTGTGACGTTTGTCTCTTGTTTGTGTTCAAGTAACACTCTCATGTATATTTTTCCAAGGAACTCAAAATACAGGGAGGAAGGGAATAAAAACAAGCAACCACTTAATACTGTATAACATGTGACCCTGACGTACGTGGTATGTTATTATTTACAACAATACTCTCTCATTGCCTGAGACCAGCGTCCGCGTCATAAGAATAACCATGGTTAGAAACAATAATACATTTGTTGGGTTTCATGTAATCAAAACAAAACAGCAACACACAGTACATGCAGTATCAATCAAATTCTGTTCTCAAAGGCCCTTTTTTTTTTTTTTTTTTTTTAAGACAGCTCCTTGTTACAAACCAACTGCCAACTGAGCATCTTATATCAAAGTCTGCCTGATCTACGGTCTCCCCATCATTAAACATGAATTGAAAGAGGGAGATGCAGCCTTCATAATGCTACACACACAAGTCAGGGATTCTTTTTGCATAAAACTAATCTGGTCATGTGAGGTACATGCACACGCATTTAAGGTGTTTTTTATTTTTTGTTTGTCTATAAACTCTATATAAAGTTTTTTTTTTTTCATTGTTAATGCTAATTCATCAAAAAGATGTCCAGCCTGCACACATAAACACCATGATTCAGTACAATCCTGCTTGCAGTATTACAGCTGGATTGCTCTGCGGCTCAATGAGATGTGAGTTGCCCTCTGGGTCACATACTTAAATCAGCAGATGAAATGGGATTTCAAACCAGGATATCCGATTCAGGTTACACTATGTCATGACTGCAACAGTTTATTGCTGTTTGCTTAATCTGTGGTGTGGAAATACGTACATGTAATAATTCCAACTGTAGTTTTTCTTTGGGACAATGTGCGCCAGGGTCAGTAAAAAACAGGATTTTTTTTGTGTTGCTTCGTCATTAATCAAATCAGGGACAGCTTGAGCTACAACTCTTCATTTCCTTTTTGGGCCATGGTAATTGGATCTCATTTTTCAGTTGATATACAGTAGAAGTCATCTGGTGTGATGACTATATGTACTAAGATTTTATTTGAGCACCTCAGAAGACATGCATATGACTCCCTTTGCTATTGCAAAGACAGACAAAAAGATAACCCTAACTACAAAAGGTAATGCTGTATCCAACACTTAATTATCAATGCCTCATCAAGCAAGCCTGAGCATGTTGAAGCGTGGGGGCAACCGATACACTAATAGCAGGAAGAGGAAATGAAAGATGGCATGCTCAGCCAAATGCACCAGAAATCAAAACACCCAATAATACCTCTCAGCTGCCTGCTTGGGACACGAGGCAGGCCGACTCACAGCCTTCCTTAGATCATCTCCAGTGGGCTTTTCTGGGAAACCCCTCAAATTATTGGGAACAGCAACAGACCATATCAATGACTTTGAAGTGATGCTGTAATTAATGTTTTTGAAAGAAACCATCTCCATTTACCAATCAGAATGCACTGCTTTACAGAATTGTGACAACTACATTCTGCAACCAGGCGTGTGAAGAGGCTGAAGGTCTATACCATGACTAGTTTTGCCTTGCAGCACTTGTTTCCCAAGCGTACCACAGAAAATCTCCACACAAAATAAGGCTCCTGTCTCAACTTGTTCAAATCAGCAGCATTTGAGATTTCAGCATAATTTCAACTCCCACACGGCATGACCCAAGAAAGCAAAACCTCTGCTTCCTCTCAAAGAAAGTGAACTGACAGACTATTCGCTAATTTCCATTATTTTCTAGGGCCCATGTTAAAATGTTAGCAATATACTGCAAGGGTCTACATAAGTGTGAACCAGGTTTATACTCAAAGTGCAATATCTTTTAAAGAGCCTGTTAATTTGACAAAACTGGAACCAAAACAACTAAGTAACATAATCCAAGTGTGTTTGTTTATCATTTTGTAACATCAATATGATTTTTTCTCTTTAAAAAAAGGAGTTAAAGAATGGAGGAAAAGCTTTGAAAATATGGCCCAAAGGACACTTCATTTCACAAATCCCACTGTGAGTAGCTCCACCTGTCTGGGGGGGTGGGGTTTCCCAGACTGTATTTATCAAGGGCTCATGTCCCAAGCAAGAATTGTTCATGTCATCACCCACAACTTTAAAACACTCAATCATAAAATATAGAAAAAAAAAGAAAAGAAACAATTCTAAAAGGTATGCAGAAGTTTAAAACAAGAAGTCATTTGGTTCGAATGAAAGCCTGGCAGTTCATTCTAACCTTGCAAATTCCCAGCATTTCAGTTCTGCAAAATATTATGAGGATCAACTTTTCCAATCCAGATTTTCCCTGCAGTCAGTTCTGCTCAAAAGAACGTTAGTAATCCCAGTACATCCCTTCAAACAGCAGCAGGGATTCTGTGGCATCCTGCCATCTCAACTGCAGTATACGGTATAGTACCGTAAAAAATGTTGTACAAGTCGATTTTCTAGGCATTTTTATGGGGCCCTTAAAAGGGGGGAGTGACTAATACACCGGTGCGACGTATGCCCTGGTGTGTCTAATATTAAACTACTGTACCAGCGCCACAATGGGATTACTACAGCCACGGTCTCGCAGAAACATAACGGTCAACAACCCTATTTATTTGTTCAGGATCTACGGCATTCAGGTCATGCTGCTAGGTAAAAACAAACCACTGTTCTAAAATAAAAGTTTTAATTTCTTACTCTCAATACACTTAGTCATTTTGAATGTTAAACTCAAGCTTTCAGACTCTTGACTGACCTCTTGAAAATGTCACAGCTATAGTGCTTCACTTAGTGTTAACACAATAGCTGTCCATTTCAATGAATGTCCTTATTCCAACCCTCCCGAGCCACTGATTTGTCAACATTCAAACTGAACCTGCCCCTGGGATCCGTACCAAACAGTTATTGGTTAGAAAGCCGAGTAATAAACTTATCAAGTCTTCTGTTCGTTGTAACTGCAGTGCTATAATAATGCAGGTGACTGAGACTAGATAAAGTAGGACAGTAAGAAAAAAAAAAAAAGAAAATGCTACTCAACAGGTTTGAAATTGCGCGTTGTTGAATTTGCCGAAATACATGTTAATCGCAATGCTGAAAAAACAGTACGTGACTGGAGACGAAACAAAGACAGATTTAAAATGGCCACAAAAAAAAACAAGCTGATAGAGGAGGAAAGTGTTTATGGCCCGATGTAGAAAACATTTTGTTTGAATGGAGTACTTTAAATGACTTTAATACATTCTGTAACTTGTTCTACATGTCAGTGCAACACAGTGGTACACTTGTAAAGCATGTGTGTGGTTATGGTTCTGATTAACAAAACAAAATGAATGTATTTTTACAGCTGGAAATGTAATGCTATTGTACTGCACCGTAATCAACACTAAAATGTTTTGTTTACTGGTTATTAGATGGTGCACCGTTTAGTTTATTGTTTTTTTTGCTTTTTAATTGATGAAGCAGCACTGTTTAATGCTTTTCTTTTAAATTTGAATTAATACAACGAATTTGTCAAAGCCAATGTAGCGGGAACTATTTAAGTATGGTTTTGGAAAGAAATGTTCAGTAAAGCAAAGATGATATGTTCTTGAACTTGTTTGGGTACTTCAGGTAAAATACTGGTAGTTTAATACAGTTGAGAGAACGCCCAGACCTTCAAACAAGCCGATGGTAAAGGTCATAGCTGGCACCCAAGCCTGAGCTTGTCAGAGCCTGTCCAGCTCGAATAACCCCTGCAGTGCTGATCTGCACACAAATTCAAGGCAAGGTTGCCCTAACCAACTTAACAGCAGGTGAGAAATTCTAACTTTTCACCTTGTAGATTCCTTGTTATATATTCTGTTGACTGATCTTTAACGTGCTCGGCCACAGGCAGGGAATTTTCCATTTACCTTGAGCCCTGCTGAACTATGGGAATGGTCCGTCTATATTCTGGGATCAATGGCTACTTCAGGGAAGGCGAATACTGGTTTAAGGTTTCATATTGACATTCAAGCATGAATGATGGTCTCATTTGTCTCAAGGGAAATTAACCCTGGTCACGGGCAGTGGGGGTGGGGTCAGGTGATAGGTCAGGATGTCTTGAGTAAACAGAGGAATCAGCCAGCCTCTGCTTTATTTCTAGATCAATAACAAAATTAACAGTACTGCCTCTGTCCGGCCCGAATTCACAATATTTTAATTGGAAACGGTCCCTTATTCATTTTTTTTAATTTAAAAAAAGTTTCCATGCTACAGACTGGGTCCTTCCATAATTCTGGTATAATAACCACGTGAAACCTACAGTATATAATGTATGCAGTGTGTCCCGTTATAAGCACAATTCAATGGCCGAACATAACATACAATGCTGAGCAATAAAACAATGTCATCCCTTAGTATTATGACACCTTAATACCTTAAAACGAATTTCTAATTGGCACCTGCAGACTATCATGTATTTTTAGTTCAATAAAATGACCAGCCGTCATTAGTAAACACTGCTTTACAACATGTACTTTAAACACTTACACTAAGAAATGCGCATGTACTGTTGGCTATTTAACTCGCTTGTGCTTTAACCGCAGAACCTGAAGCGTTCACTACTGTACTTGGGTGTAGAATTTCACAATGAACCCCAAAATATTTTAGTGCAGCAAATGATAATGAAAACAGCAGCACTTGCATAGTGCATAACCTTTACAATTCATCCTGAAAATGTCACCCAAACTGATAACGCTTCTCTTTGTTTCTCAAGGAGATTTTAGAAATTCAAAAACACAGGCCTAATCAATAAAAAAAAGACAGCTTTTAAATCAAGGGCATTTGTGACACTATACTCATGCTTCAATGTATAACTGATAAGTAAGCAAATACAATGCCAGCCAAAAGATACTGAGGAGGACAATAAATGTACTCACACCACAAGCTTCCTATACACCTGCTTACACTAATTATTTGTTAGAACGCAGTTGCCAGATAAGCACTGCCAAAAAAGAAAAGACTCTGGCTAGATGAGGCCAAGTTGTAGATGAAGTGGTGCTTGGTCTTTTCTGAACAGTTTTCCCTGCTGCTATGTCTGCTTGTCACTTGCTACCCATTTTAATCTTCAATAGATACAAAAAACAGAGAAAGGTGGGTTTGTGTACGGTGTTGACATCTCACCAGCTATATACAGATAATTCCACACAACATCTTGGAGCAGAAATGCTTGGATTTGTGGTCAGCCATTTCAGGTAAATAGTCAGTCAATTGAAAATCCATCAGTTACAGTACCAGTGGTATCCTGTACGATGATGGGAAGCTCTGAAAAGCGGAGTAATAGTAGCTCTATCAAACAGCACAATGAAGCTCAGCCATAAAATAACCTGAAATACAAAAAATAATGATTAAAACACAATGCTCACTCGCGTGGAGTGCAGGATGTGCCCTATAGCCTGGAGGTCGCTGGTTCGGGAACACAATGCTCACAACTGCAAATAAATGATTAGTGTTCGTAATGTATTCTTTATTTAAAAATGATCCAATGTTTTGGCCATCAGTTAGGCTTTCAACAGAGGGCAACGAGAAAGCCAATACAACAAGTATCATATCGTGCAAAGTGCATTGCATGACAGCACTCGAAACAGTGATGTCAAGCATTACCCCATAGGACAAGTGGAATCTCTCTGTCATTCACTTTCAGTTCCAAATTCTGGTATTCTATGATAAAATGACACAGTACAGTTTTTATAAAGAGAAGTTATGAAAGGTCAATAGCAACAGCAGCCTGCCGCCATGCTGAACGACAGATTCCGTAGAAGTCAGCCTCACAGTGGAAGCGGCACAGCACGTAACAGACAGACAAAAAAAAAAAAAAATACCCAAACTCATAATATAGTTTCAATTGCAGGGCACACAGTGTACTTGGAGATTATTTCTCGCTAGATTTTATCCATTCAGATATCATCCCTCGGGAGACTGTAGTTATCTCTTAAATAAAGGCGTTGTGCAAACCTGACAGGCCCGAACACAAGACAAACTGACCTATACATTACCAACTAACTGTTTTTTCTGGCCCAACTATCAGATTCTTTCATCCCTCAAATATGTGAACATACTAAAACATCCAATTAATCTAAAACACATCACTGGCTTATACAATCTATTTTTTTATTGAAGTCTAACAGCCTCTACAGTAGTTATAATATACTTTAAGTTTCCCTGAAGACCACTTGACTTCATAATCAGCCAAGCTTGATTAGCCACAGTGTATACGTAACAAGCAAAGGGTTGTCTTATTAAACTCATAGTAAAACTAGGAACAGATCTAACTGCTATGCAATGGGAGTCCATTACCATCCACTCCTAGTATATCCTAGGTCTGGAAAACCTAAATCATTTCTAAACAAGAAGCATACCGTGTTATGCTGTTTGACATCATGTATGTGCAATATGACATCACTAAATTCCATATGTAAAATGTAATCAATTCATCCAAACATATAACCACCAGAGACCGGCATCTGAAGTACTTGTAACCTACTTCTCTTGAGTGGATTATTATTGTTAGTAGTAGTAGTAGTAGTAGTCGTAGTAGTAGTAGATGATCTTGCAATACCATAGGAAATCCATCATTCAATTCAAAGGAAAATTAAAGTGGGCGAAACAATTAGAGTTATAGGTAGGGCTTCTTATTAATTGTATTTTTCGGTGCTTATTTTGAGCTATTTTCAAGTTTTATGTAAATCGTTTTTGATACACTGTATGAAATTAGTGTTTTCGGTAACTTTTCAAAATGCTTGAGTGTTTTTTTTTTTCTGTCAAAATATGTATAGTAGTAACTCGACGGTATTTGCACACATAAGCTGTACCTTCTTTCCTTTGCTGTCTTCCACAATGAAATCCCTATGGTCACGGGCACATTCTTCTGGGGTTTTTGTGTGTAGGCATTTTTGTACATTTCACCACAATTCTGTTTTAAATCCTCCGTATCTTAACTGTAATGCTGCTTGAAATCCCGCTAACAAGCCTCCATCCTGACTGTAATCTCGTTTTAAATCTCGCAAGCGGAGTCTCCAACAGAAACGTAGGAATGTGCTGTCACTCAGTAGTTGGGGCGGGTTTAAAGTATTCAGAACGAATCAATGATAGATGCAAGTCAGGAAGACAGGACATTGCCCAGCAGCATTGGGAAATGTATTTATTATTATTTTTGTAGTAGGTTTTATCTTTTAATGGTTATAGGGTACAGTCAACGTGAATTGATTAACCATTTCCACAGTTTTTCCGGTGTTTTCTGGTGTTTATTGGCTATCCACCGATTTATTTATTTTTTTTGTATCGGGGGTGTTTTATCAGGTTTTATCACTTAAAACCGAAAATCAGAAGCCCTAGTTATAGGCTATACTCCAAACCATTATTTGTGCATTTATTAAAATATATTTTAAAAAATGTCACTATATTTCTCCATTTGACACAAGAAACTAACCAAGCAAAAAATGGGCATCTGGGGGCCTGGAGGTCGCCAGTTCGAGTCCAGGTTATTCCACTGCCAGTCGTGGACGAGAGTTCCCAGGGGGAGGCGCACAATTGGCCGAGCGCCAGCTAAAGTGGGGAGGGCATAGGACAGCCAGGGTGTCCTCGGCTCACCACGCACCAGCGACCCCTGTAGACTGGCTGGGCACCTGCAGTTCTGCCAGCAAGCAGCCCAGACCTGCAGGGTCATCTGACGCTGTAGCACTGAGGTAGCTGCATGGCAGGGCTGCAAAGTGAAAAGAAGTGGACGGCTGAGGGCACACGTTTCGGAGGACGCGTGTGTTCATCTTCGTCTCTCCCGAGTCAGCATGGTGGTTGCAGCGGGGAGCCAGGCTTACAAATTGGGCATTTGAAATTGGGGAAAAAATGAGGTTAAAAAAAAATGGGCATCTGGGGTCTACTGGTGGGTTATTAGGCCGCAGCAACATAACTTTGGTGGCAGCATTTGAGAAACACTGAATTCAATGAAACAACTGAATGTGAGCAAATAAACACCCACACAGTATAAGTAGAAGCTTCTTTAACTGCAGGGCTACAAAAAGACACAACAGACCCTGGAATTTCCTCAGAACAAGCAGGAAATGAACCTAAAACCTTCTGACCCACAAACTCCTGAGTTACCAGAGTCACCAAAGTACAACTAAAACATATCAGGATTTTAATCTTCTCACCAATAATGAGTTCCACAGGCAAATTCATTTCAGCTGCTTAAAAGTAATGAAACACAAACCAGCAAGTGTTCTGCTCAGTAGCAAGAATGTTATAATGGCTTTGAGGGTAGGGCTTGATTACCATGCGTTTACTGACATCCACCTGGCTGTTTAATTCAAATGAAGTCCCTTTCTTGATGTCAGTAATCTACTTAATCCATGCAATTAAATCTTCAAAGTGTCTTTAAAGTTGAGTTTTGACCTAGTAATATGAGAAATGATATGTACTGGAAATAGACTGAAGGTCCTCAGTAACTGATAATTGAATTTCAAATGGATTTAAATTATTTTAATACAGCCGCTTTTCAGATTTGAGCTGTTAGGCTGAATGCCAGTGAACATGCCGACTGAAAAACCATGTGAAATAATGTACTACTTATAAAAAGGTTAAAGGTTTTCCTGCCACTTTGTTTTGGTGATATTGTTAAGCAAATTAGTTTAGTCTAATCCGGCATCTCTTGGGACCCCAAAATTGTGCCGAATTATACAGTGGTAACGAAAATCTAGAAAGATATAAATGACAAAATATATAAAAAAAACACTCAAAAAACTCTACAGCATGCATCACACTCATGGGAAATGCGCATATTTACGCATTATACTTCGAAAAGAGAAATGACATGACTTGGTGCCGGACTGCAGAGTCAGACTTACACTGCTTTTAGGCAGACAAGACTTACAAATCATGCTGGATTCCAGAATAGACAGGTTCCACACTGTAGTGGGTATCAGACTAAGTTTCTATAGGGATTTGGTCAGGACACCAAAACTACGCTTAAGTATGTAGAGGGGCTGGATTAGACAGATGTTACTGTAATCTCTCCATTTTTTTTTGTTTGGTTTAACTTTCCTTCATAACAGTATAGACATTATTTATTTTACTCAGTGCACTTCATACTAGGTGTTTTTTTTAAATATTTTGCAGAGGCCTATATGAAGATACAGATGAAAACACCTGCTATGAGCTCTCTCTCTGATTGTGTGCACAGGGTCTGCTCAGCCTTTTTATTCTACACCTACTTCTTCAAATTATACTAAGCTAGAAAAACAAATGACATAAATGAACATCTTTGGTGGCGTTATCACAGCAAGAAGCATGTGGATAAATGCATTTAGTCCTACACTATGGTGTGAGCTTAATCTTAGCTCAATAATGTTACTCTTTAGATGCATGTGTATGTATGCATGAATACATATGGCCCTTTGTACTTACAATACCACTCAGTCTACAGTACAGAGAACATACTGCTGTACTCAAGTGGAACAGTAGCTCAATCCCATCCACAGTACTCTCTAACTGATAGCAGTTAGTTCAAATTTTCTGCAGCTCTGTTTTGACTGTGCAGCAAGTCCCTTTGCGGTAAAGCTTGTTACCAAACGCTGCATTCCAGCACAAAGGGGCAAAGATTTACTAAGACTGAGGAGCATAAAGATCAGCCCTTCATCAGACAACCGAGGGGGGGAGGGAGCGGCAGACACTGTTGACAGCAAGCCCCGGGCTCCTCAGGGATCTTGCCCTCTGGAACACTGCCAAAGAAGATGCTGCCTAATGAGTGGTGAAAACACTGGCTGAACTATTTATGATGAACTATACATGAGTCTGGCATCTAGGACTGCACATGCCTCTGCAGCTTGTCCGACATGCCAGAAGCACACAATCAAGAGTGTTAACTGCTCTACACGGTGGGATTTTTACAGCACTTGGCGATAAGTAAACCAACGGAAAATGATAGTGAACTGGGTTGCTAAGCGGCAACCTTCCTTTAAATACGTAACCAAAGGCGTTCATTATAGTCCTAAATGAGGAGGTTTGGAGTGGGGGTAGAAATTGCTGTCAGTGTCATGCCTTTTTCTTATAGTGTAACAATGGAGGTTATACACTTCTCATATTAGATGGGTACAAATAGAGCAAACCATATTTGGATGTGCAAACAATTACAAATGTAGTAAAGCAGATGTCTGTTTGTACCTCTAAAATTAAATTGCTTTCCATTAATAACTTTAAAGTTTTCATACTGAATCACTGTATCTGAGATACTGAAACCCAAGAACTCCATTATTAAACTGGATCAGATATTTTAAATGGAGCAGACTCTTGGTGGTTGCTCTCCTGGGTGGAGGAATATTGTCTTTTGTGTGTAATGCTTAAAATAAGAATTTAACAAACGTTGTTGTAGTTGACATTGCATAGGCTACATTTTTATTTTCTACTGTACAGTATAGGTCGAAGTTATAATACACAATGTTTGACAGTAAGTGGCTATAAACATTTATCATTATAAAACAGTTTAAACACAGGCCCTATGTCTTGTTCTGGTAGTTTACAATCGCTTACCTGCACTGTCTAGTATTATCGGTTTCCATTCGTATTGGCTGACATGGGTAAAGATAACCATCGGCTACCAGTATCGGCCAAAACCATCTTTATCGGTGCACCCCTAGTATTCAGTGTACCTCATGGATGGTAGATGTCTGAGTTTTTAAACAACAAGTGCTAGAATGTGCAGCCAGTGCAAAGGATTATATTATAGAACAACATCACAACTGCAGCAGCTTCCTCTCTATAAATAGATACACTGACCTGTTTCTAATCCTTATGTCACTTAAAAAATGATGTCCTACGTATTACTCGTATGTCTGCGTGCTCTACGTTCTAAATAGATCAATCACCAAATCCCTAATGAAAAGGAAAATAATGTTTTCTTTCTGTTAAAATGCCCAAAAGTTTTTAGGATAAGTAACCAACATCTGACATTCAAAGGTACAGTAATGTACAGCAAGCAGACTTAGGTAGTCTATCATCACATCAGTTGAAAAAATGATGAAACTTAATTTCATCATTGACTTCATAAAACTGGAAAATCTTGACGTGCAAACTGCACGCTTTCCAAATTTTGATAGGGAAGCACAATTTGGGTCAGATGAAATGCCCACTCCCACTTGCAAAACTGAAAATCTACCAAAAAGGGTGCATTTAAAAAGATACAGTGGGCAATTGTCAGAGAAATCTGAATTAGCTTGTGTATCGTGACTGTGAGAGGAGGCAAATGTGAGTGTTCCGAGAGGTTACTATTTTGGGAAGTACTGCTACACAGTTTATACATAAGTTCAGTATTACAGTTCAATGACTGACAATTTGTCATAATCTAAATCTGGAAAACTAGTGAATAAAAATATGACAAAAAGGTGTAAAAAGGTCCTTAATACTAGAGAAAGGAAATAATCTGTCCTCCTCTGAATGTAATACAATACACCTGTACAATTTGAAGACAGACTGTATTTATTTGTCCACACATACTGTAGTTTTTGCCTTACTGATGTGTACTCTATAACATATATACTAATTTTATTACACTTAATATGAACAATTCTCGGCAAGGTAGGCACTTCCAGCCAGTTTCAAGTTTCCTAGCAGCAATGCATAAAGAATAAAAATTCAGAGTTTTATTGGCCTCACCACTTTAATTTCCAAACATAACCTCCACACAGGTGAAAGTGAGGAGTTCAGCTTCACACTTTACAATGAATCCTCCCCAAGTCCTAAAGATGAATGACTGCGTGAATCCTCAACAGCCAGGGCAGTGCATTCCATTGACACTGGCTTGTGTCCACATAAAAAAGTAGGTCAGGTCATTCAAACTAGCCATGAGGCCAGTTAAAGTTGATGCACTACTCAGGGTTGGGGTCAATTCCTGTTTTTCAAATTCCAAATCCATTTCTAATTCCTTTTCAAAATCAATTGTAATTCCTTCAAAAGGAAATGGAATTGGAAGTGATATGTTAGAGACATAGTCATTAATGCGATTATTCAACTGCTTTCATTTGAAGCCAGTTTAATAGCCCAACAGTAATTTCAATTTAAGTAATTTGTTGCCACTGCGAGAAGCTCATTTTGATCAATGATGTGTTGGACTTGATTAAAAAGGGAATTGGAAGTGGAATTGGGAATTGATTTTAAAAAGGAATTGGAATTGAAAAACAGAAATTGGCCCCAACCCTGGAACTACTACAGTACTCTCTTCAAGAGTGTGGGGCTCCAATTTCCCATACAATGTGGGGCTCTAATGGCTTAGACTAGGTACAATACGTGACCTCCCTAATAGAAATGGGCTTACAAAACAAAGGTTCAGGAAATCTATTGTATTAAGAAGGTGACATCACCCAAAAGGTTTCTCATTACCCAAGGTTGCTATTAGACTGCAATTTTTTCAGGCCAATCCACACCACTGACTGATACAAAGAACGGCTCCAGGATAATCTGAACAGAGACTCATAGGGCTGTCAGAAACAGTACTTACTATACTGGCATCTCCTCCCTGTTACCTTTTGACCAGGTGTGAAATTCTATACAGTAAGAGAGACACCCTCCCCCTGGGCTAGGTCTATTGGATCAAATTTTCATTACCTAAGTCTGGCAACTATGAATCACAACTGAGTAACGTAATGAGGACTGAACTGCTATCTCAGGATAAAAATGTAGTCGTGCACGTGTGGGTTTTTTAATGCAGCAATACCTGTCACATTCAATATCGTATTAATGTATTACAGTATTAAAGTATTGTACATTTCTGAATGTTTTAAGTAACCCACCTTAAGACGATGAAACCTTCTTGTGATTCAACAAGCCCATTTTCACAGAGTATTTTCCATTACCTTAAAATCCCCTTCCACACATTAAAATCCCCAACCTCAAAAAAACAACAAAAAAAAAAAAAAACACATTGGATCCACCTGCATTCAACACAACACGTTACCAATGGTCATTTTTACAATTTCACTCAACTTTCCCTAAACCAAAGTATAAACAGGAACGCTGTAAATTGTAACCCAACGGTGAGTCTGCGGGTTCAATACAATTTGAAACATCCTGACAACACACAGAAAGCTCTGTCGTCACTGTGCAATGGAACATCTTGTGTCATTTTTCCTGTCGTGCAAAGATCAAAAGCTGACCAACCCAGATATCTTTGAAAAGCATGACCTACCTAATATAACACACCGACAGATCTAGAAGTGCTTTGACTTAAAGTGGATACTGTTGGTCTACAGGAACAGGTAATGTACAAAACACATAAACTGCTCAACAAGAGGATGACTAGAAACTGTACAGTATCTACTGTAACAGGATTTAAGCCCAACAATGTATTCAGAATGTGTGTTAATAAGCTTGCTAGTTTTCCGTCCTACAAAAAAAAAAAAAAAAAAAAAAAAATCTTATTCTCAACATATTCCCTTGTTGCCCCAATGACAGGGTATGCTTTCTACAGCAGATTCACAATCTGTGCACTAGGTCATAACCTAAGAAAGATACATGGAAAGAAGAACCATCTGTCAGGAGAGGTTCCTTGATTGATTACAGTTGCTCAGCGATGACATCAAATATGTAAACAATGCAGTGGCAATACCATTGAGGGCATTGCAGAGATCTCAGCTGCGATATAACATTACTAAACCAGCGCATTCAGAGAACTCAAAACGCAGGTTTTGTTTTATTTTTATTTAGTCAGTCATCGCCAATGGTTTTTTTACCCAGGTTTTCGCCCCGATTTGGAATGCCTAATTGTTATTTGTATCCCGGTTCACCGCTGCAAACCCCTGGCGACTTGGGAAACGGAGACTGGAACACGCATCCTCCAAAACATGTTCCTGCCAATCTGTCATTTTTCGCACTGCGGATCCACAGAAAGGCCACCAGACCTATAGTGCCGGAGGACAACATCTGATGGCTCCACTGCAGGATTCCCCTGCCGACTGTGGATTCCCCTGCCGACTTAAGCCCTCCCTACCCGGGCCGCGCTCTGCCAATTTCTAGGTCGTAAAAGCCGACACAAAATACCCTTAAAATAAAGAACAGTTGCTTATGATGTTATGTGGCCATTTACCAAGAGCTATAATGTTTCATTTGGTTGAATTATTTTTTCATTGCAATGTAAAAGCTATTCATTGACAACAGCAAAAAGAACTGCACAAAAAGAGCATTATACTTTTGAGGAAGCTACTCATATTAGGGGAGTATGATGTATTGGTTTGCTGCACCAGACAGACTACAAAAGGAGTAGGCAGCAGTGTCTGGAACAGGCCTTGAAGGATGTGGTGGGACTGCCCTGGGTTCGAAGACCCCTAAATGTAGTGTGACTCAGTCTTAAACCTCTTCCAGCTTGCCCCCCAGCTGTGAAGAATTCTTTGAAATAAAAAGCTAGCCTGGCTGGTACACTGCATCCATACAATTCATCTCAAAATTCCTGGCAAGCGCAAAGTGAAACCCCGCTATCTGGCAACCACATTGATGTGCTTGCCCTCTTAGTTAAGGCTGGGGTGTTCTTGCCAAGTGATGAGATGTTCTGGGTTTTTTCTTTTCTTTTATGCAGAGATGGCTAAAACTGCAAATCTCTCAGCAACCAGGCACTGCATGTGGCACTGCGTTTTGCAAACAAATATATCTTGGTGCGATTAAATTGGAGGTCGAAAAGAAGATTCAAGTACCAGTTTCCTTGTGTTTGTTTATAAAACAGGTCTTTTAATGAATTTGTATTATTATTAAATATATGCAGCTGCATGTGTATCACTGAGAAGTACCAGGCAAAAAAATAGCACTAATACTAATTATGGAGGCTTTGTTTTCACTGCAGTACTAGTCATTGGCGTTCATTTTCTACAGCAATGCCGCACATGGAAGCATGCTGCAAAAAAAAAAAAAAAAAACAATCAAACAAACAAACAACCTTTGCAGCTTTTACGTAGGTCCTTGACAGGTCATTATTTTCTAAAAACACAGGATGGCATGTAAATATCAGCCTGGTATCAGATTGTCCACAGGGTTTTAGTATGCAGACACATTTTAAAAAGGTACCAAATGTTCTTAAGACTTACATTAGCTTAGTAACCATAAAATGCTTTGGCTTTCATTTCATAGACTGGTCAATAGTAGCCCCATTGACTGCTAGAAAGTAAGAGGGTAACATTGACAAGCCTCAACCCTTGGAAATGCAAATGGTTTACACCGATTTACATGAGGCTAAGGGGTTTCATTGTTCGACTGCATGCTTCATGCTCAATTCTGATGACTTACGAACAGAAATAGATGGTTTGTAAGAGCCATTGCACATCCAATGCAGCTGAATTGCAGACCCAGCAGGCACTGGAGAATGTACAAAAAGACTCTTTTGGTCACTAAATGGTTCTCTAATATCATTAATAAACACAGTTTGGCGAGAGTTAAATATTCCCTGGATGGCAAAAGAATTCCATTGTTCCCCTCCTCTGTCCATTCAGCACAAGGTCTTGAAATTAGAATAACACTATTTTCAAAAGTTAATGGCAGTGGAATGTTTTTGTCTCACACTGCAATATACAGCTCTGGCCAAACGTTTTGCATCACCTAGAATGTTAAGACTGAGACATAATAAAAAGAAACTATATGAACATAACTTAGATCTTTTATTTAACATCATGCAATCAAAGAAACTACAAAATGACATTGCAAGTGTCTACCCGAAGCCATAATCACTTTTTTCAATTTGTCCGTTTTTCATTAAGTATATGGGAAAACTACAAAGCGGTATGGAATTCAATATGTTAACGTAACATCATTCAGCAGGCTGCATTTGACTATGAAGTAAAATTAGTTCATTCTATAGGGGGATGCAAATGTTTGGCCATAGCTGTAGGTCATTTATTTAGATACTCCTTTTATGCCTGAAAATCAAGATGTTGCTTTTAGTTCAAAAAGGCTTCGAGCAGCAGATTAACCATATGGTGGGAGAGGGGTCTACTTTTATGAGCTTTCATTTCTGACCCAATTAAGCTAATTAGCTCTGTCTCAGCAGATGGTGGCTTCTGTTTGCTAACAAATGGAATGATTGTTGAGTGCAGGACTGCACCAAGATTATGTTAAGAGAATGTGTGGCACACATCAAATACAATAGGAGTCTCCAGCCAACCCTTCCCCTGTATTTTTGATGATGGAAAGGCCTGGCAGACACACAGTCTTAAAGGTGGTTGTATCACAAACGGGTCACACCCTGGGTGCTGCTGGAAAAGTGCCAAGGATGTGATGCAAGCACTTCTAAAGAATAATCCAGTCAAAGAGAACACTTGGTAAGTAGACTAGTCAATGTTTCCCTATTCACTCCACAGGGCTTCGAGCTGGGGTCAGGTCACACAAGCACAAGGCCTACTGTGAACATTCCAAGGGTGGAAATACTTTAAAATTCTATTGCAGAGCAGTTAGGATTGCCTTGACATTACCTAAGCTCGTAATAAAACATGGAATAGATCGAACTGCTATGCATTGGGTAGTCTTCACCCCAGCTATGCACTGGTGGACTCTGTGTGCAACAGTCCAAACTTACTGTCAATAAAATACAGCAACTGCGGTCTATTTACCATTAGCAAATGTTGTGACAACAAGGAACCTCAAAATATACTCAAGGAAGAATTTAACCAGGGGAATGTCCCCACTAATGGAGCATGTGCTTGCACAAAACCACACTTATTTTGTCTCAAAAAGGGTCTATAGATCAAGTGCAAAAAATGTTGTCTCATGTAAATAAATAAACAAATAAAGTTGTGCCATCCTTGTACAGCTGACCCCTGCAGTCCATCTCCATCTCCGCCCCCAGCAACGAGCAAGGACAAGCCAGAATATGTGGCTATCGCACAAAACACCAGGAAATGGAAACATATGGCAGGGTAAGCCCTAGCAGGATACTCCATAATAAAATGTTTGGTTATTTTTGTCAGTTTACTGTACATGGTGTAATGTTCTGTGAAAACCTAATTTTAATTACAAAAAACTTTGAGCAAAAACATACATATTTTATTTCTTTAATACATTTAATTATTTCTCTACTTCACAAGAGAGACAAAATGGAGGCATTCCAGTATAAAACCATAACATACAATCAACACAACAAACAAAATACTGCATTCACCTTTTGTACAATTCAATTAAAATACTGGTCAGATGCTTTAACCCAGTATTGGAAAATTGGCAACAGGAAGGAGCTTTACCTCACAGAGTGTATTGTTTGAAGCCTTCCTTGTCTCAAAAGAAAATGGTTTTCCTGCAAATGTGTTGCAAAAATCCCTTTGTTTGAACTTCTAATACAAACTAATACAATTGGCTGTAACTAAAGCAAAGGCTAGTTGGAGAATGTAAAAATCAATGAAAAGCCAACACTCAGGCATCTCTTAAATCACCAACTGCATGATTCATTACTCAGCAGCTGGCGCTGAGTGTGTAGGAGGCTGGTTGTTGTGATAAAAGCAGGGTACAGTACTTCTACCACTAAATCCAACCTTGCATCCCATTTAAAGTGTTTCAGTCTTGTGTTGTCTGTGTTGCTTTATATTTTGTTTCCGTTACATGCATAGATTCCGTTTGGCCATCATGCTGGCACTTAGTGCCTGGGTGGGATATATGCTGTTACTGTACGCCCTGATAGCATCCTGATAAAACCTGTATTTTGCTTCTAAACGTAAGACCCAGGGTGGGCAGGGTGTACTTGTTCCATTACCACACTGTCCAAACATTCAGGAGCAGTATTCTTTCCTATAAAAACATGTCAAACTAGAGAGGCACGCAGCTGTCAAACATCTTTTTTCTTCTTCTCCATTTAATGCTGGAGGGGTAGAAATCTCCAGTATTTCCACATTTGTTTTTGGGGGAACCAGTTTTCTTTCTATGAACCATATGATGATGTAGTTCAGTAACATTAGCCTATATACCTGAAACATTATTACAAGGACTTACACAATAGTGTACAGTTCATCACAGCTATACCTGAAATGTACATAGAGACCGCCGTTAAGCAAGGCAATTTCAGCCGTTTACCTTTTTTAACCATATAGCAGTTTAATCTTTTACAAGTGGCCGGGAATCTTTTTGATGATGGAGAGGGGTCAACTCGAGCAATTTCCAATATATACACATTGTTTCTGGGGAGAGTTGCTTTCTGTGAGCCACAGCATTGTGATGTGGTGCAGTCATCAATACCAGATATTAGTGGTGATAGGTTAACCACAATCAAAAAGTCTTGCTCTTGTCTGCAGGACTGCATGAAAGCTTCCCAGGTGAACGCTAAGCTACCAGCACATGGCTTTCAGTACTCCTCACAGAGAAAAGCAGATAAAGATCTCAGCTCCCAATGATATTTCATGGACTTTACCCTGGATAGCTGTGTTTAGCAGATGTCTGTATCAAGGAGGGGGTGAATAATAATACCTGTAAAGTCAGCATGCATTTTTACAGACCTCAGTAGTGAGACAATTACTGCAGTTATATCTTAAGCAAAAAGCAATTATCACTTTAACAATTCACATAATGTACTGCAGTGTAATGATTCAATAACCTGTGATAGTTCCTTTACATGACATAGGCCTCTTGTATAATATATGTTTGTGTATTATGATACATAACCAAAAGCAATAGATAGCTACTTGTCATCCACCAAACGGTCCTCGAATAATTAATGAATGTGATTTTTAGTTATGATGAATGAATGTGATTCATAGGTGATTCGAAGTCAAGCTCTCCATATCTCATATCCAATTTGCTGTTCAATAAAATGTAATAATTATTATTATGATAACTGGATCTTTTTACACCCCATCATGACTAGGCCTATACCGTATACTGTGATACATATTGCCATACATACTGTATTGTTAGTCATAAAGCCCTTTTGTCTCACTGAAACAATCAATCTTAGGATTGTCATTCCAACCCTCATGCAATCCAACTGAAAGCTGTGCTTGAGTTTGGAGTAATTCTAAGTGGTACTGAAATCACTGCATCCTAACTTACCCCAGGCATGCCGATTCTGAGCTATGGTGGTCTCAAGAACTGGGTCTGTCATCTAAAGATCCAGTCTGCCATTACAGTTTCAACAGCCTTGTGACTTTGGATCAGCTACTGTTATAAAATGTATGGCGAGAACTTATTTGCAACCCTTTAATATGCCAATTGCCTGTAACAGAAGAGCAGTTTCAGTATTCATTCAAACAAACAGTCCAGCCAGTGTAGACTGTCATGTAAAAACCGAATGCAAGGATAATCGCAGTATTAGCACATTGTCTAAATAAACCACTGACCTAAATCTTACAAAAATCAATAGAATTTCAAAATCATTAGAATACACAATGCTTACAGAGTCACATGGAACAAAGCGGTTTAATCTTACAGGAGCCACTGCATGTTTTACACGTTGAGGCTGTGAGTGGCAATATTCCTTGCTCAGCATCACACTACCAATTGCTTTCACAGGCCCTTTTAACCACACCTCTAAACTAGTTTTCCCTTTCAATGCCATCCCACCACAGAGTACAAATGCTATTTCCTAGCACACAGCAGTCACACAGTGCAGATTAGGGCACTGGGTGATTTAACTGATTTCCATTACTCAGTCTCAACCCAATTTCTGTCTTGCAATTCCCAAATGATGATTACATAAGGATAATCTGATGCACCAAATCAAGCATGTCATTTTATAATGGGCCTTTTTGAGGGCTGCCTTGGGAAATAATAATACATAAATAAATAACTAATAACCAAACCTTTTTTACATTTTTTTTTTGTACTTATGTTGGAACTAGGCTTTGTGGAAATCCCAAATGTGGAGGCTGAGCAGGTAGCCTTTCAACAGTAATTAATCTGTAACATTAAATTAACAAGGACAGCAGCGGATAAAGAGGGAAGGAAAGCAGAATGCTGATAAAGATAGCGGGTCACAGGCCGTGCTAAGCAGGTCTCTACTGTCATTTCAGTAAACAATGCACCTACTAAAAAGCATAGCATTTGCCAAGGATGTCAACCAAATAATTCAATATTTGATGGAAACATGACCCTACCTCGTATAGAATTATGTATTGTACTATGGAACCTCTCTCATAATACTGTAATATATTAAAGTGTTAATAGAACTCAACGAAAATCTATTTAGAAATCCAAGGAATGTGCCAGCAGTTTGGGGTGGGGCCTGGCCACAAGTCCACCAACATTTGACCACCTGCCTAAAGAGAGGGGCAGCCTGGGAGAAGGTAAACCACAGGATAGCTGAGAGTGCTTGCATTAGAGGGCATGTAACTGGGATTCACGTATGTTTTAAAATTGGGTGCTTAGGGGCCTAGCATGGTTCATGTAATCTTTAGCTGACAAAAGTGATAATAAATAGGCATAATAAATGTGCTTGGCCTGTTAATGCAAGCGATGCTTAAGCCACATGATAGAGGACATTGGCAATACTGACACGCCCATGCATTTTACTGAAACGGGTGAAGTCACATTTAAAATATTAACGTAGGTAACTTTACTAATACCTAAGGATCTGGTATCAAAAGAAAAATGTTGATAAAATTTTTTTTTTTTAACAATTTGCATTACTTTAGTGAATTATTGCACATGAATTCCAAATGTGTTAGATGTATGCTGGTTTAATCTTGTAGAATAAATTGTCTTCTGGTACCCAGTTAAAATACTCGCTCACATTCTGACATCCGATTTTAGGTATAAACTGCGTGTGCATTCTTTTCAAAAGTTTCCCTGTGTTTAAGGATGTTTACAACAAGGATGCTGCCGACAAAATGCTCTAACATGGTGTCATTTAACGCATTGTAGGGCAATGCTCTTCAGTTGTAGAGAAAGTATGTGCAAAAATATTAATGTATGTGCACCAATACATGTATACATACATATTAAACTTACCGCCCTCCCTTCCCTTTAAAATTAACTAGGGATACACAACATTATTGACATTAACCGTTGTTCAAACATCCTGCTTCCTGTCATTATTACGGAAAACCAACCACTGTTACTATACTATTATACTATACAGTTAACATGAAGTGATCAACCTTGTTACGTAAAAACTATTTAAATCGAGGTTAAAATAAAATAAAATACACCTTTTTATTATTTTCTTTAAACTGAATGCACGACTGTGCTGTTTGTATTCAACACATTAGAAAACAAAGTATACAAAAACACACGCAACCACTATCGTTACTTAATCACACATATTGTAATTAACAATTTGGAACGCAGAAAAAATTATTTCGTTATAAGTTATAAGTTATAAGTTATTTTAGCTATCTGTTGCAAACGTTTATAATAAGCAGGAACTCGCTTTTGTTGGTTTTAAAACCGAAATCGCAAATCAACTTATTTTCACGTAGCAAATATTTACCATGAAGTCAAAACCGAAAATGCACTGTATCAAAAATAAAGTATTCGGCGTAAACAATTTAAATAGTTCAATTTAGATATTTCCCTAAAAATTTAGATTTTTATTTTCTTAAAAACAACACTTATTCATTTTAAAATAAGTTTGCCAATTACACAATATATAATGCAGCCATTGATGAATCCGAATCGCCACAGTGCTCGATACTGCAACAGTTTCAAGTAAACGTACATTCTATATTTCTTCCATTCTTCGTTTAACACATAACAAAAAGGACAACAATCGGTGAAAATTAGACTTACCAGAAATAGAATATAGATAATTTTTGAGATCCACTGACCTCGTTGTTTCTTCTGAGGCCGCCGGATACCGTCCTTCCACCTCAATTAAGTCGTTTTTTTGTTGCTGTTTTATTTCACGGTCACTTTAATCCGGCGATAGAAAACTCCATCGAACATGGCTAACACAGGGTCCGAATCGCCCCTTTCGAAACACAAACAACACGTTGAGACTGATTTTATGTCCGTTTCTTAAAGGTGATATGTTAGTGGTGAAACTCCGGGTGCTGGCGTGTTAGTATATCTCATGATATGCAAGAGGCTGGTGTTTTAGTATATCTCATGATATGCAAGAGGCTGGTGTTTGTGAGTAATCCAGGAGGGAAGGGAAGAGTGACTCCGTCTGCATATTGACGCCTCTGTCTCGGAGAGGCACCGACAAGAATTTGGTCACCAAATAATTCAAAGTAGAAACAAAAAAAATGGTCAACAGCGACGCCTATCGTTCGATATCTTTAAAAAAAATAAAGCAACGATTGTTTCACAGCGCGCCCTGGTGTGTGAAAAAAAAACGTGCATTGCACCTCCACCAAAACGTCACGTTCAAAATGTGGACTTTAATAAATAGAATTTGAAAACTAGAATTGTTTTTTGCAAAGAAAAGAAAGTTGGACTCACCAACAGAAAACAAAAGTAGCAGGTAGGCTATGTGTTTTACTTGTAGCCACACGTACACTGTAACGTGTTCTATGTACATTTAAAAATGAGTTATTTCTTGATATATATATATATATATATATATATATATATATATATATATATATATATATATATATATATATATATATATATAGTAATAAACCAGACACCACAGACATGTCGGATTTAACGAGGGACTACTGTAATACAGCTTGTAAAGACAATGTCTGAAAGTCAGTGGTCTGTATCAATAATATATTTAAAAGAATATGGCATTGGAACGTTTAATGTTTACTGGACATCTTCTATAATGGAACTTTAGTGAGAGATTCATAGAATACAGTTGTGTACCAAGCAGGTTGAAGCATGCAGCAGTGAAGGGGTTAATTTATGGACAACAGTGGTAATGGACCTATGGAATCACAGAATGCATATGTGTACTGAGTATGAAGACAATATCTTGAAGCATTTTACATGACTCCCCAATCTTATGAACAAAGTGAAGGGTGCTGTTATTTTTTTCCTGCAGAAAATAAGCAGCTTATATGTTTAGTACAGGAGTGATAAGAGTCTTAAACATGTTAGAATGGTGATTTTGTAACTGCTATCATAGAAGCCCTTCAGGTTGAGATTTTGAGACATTACATTTTGCAGTGTGGGATACAGAAACACCTTTCACCGAAGTGTCTACTGACAGTAATGTCAAAGGCTGTCAGATCTGCTACCTGGCCCAACATTATGACTGAGATCAAACTTGCATCTATGCAAATGCTAACTATATATCTATAGTTAACATTTCCATAAAAAAGGAGCCATGTCTTTATCAAGAATGTGTGCTACAGTATATATAAATAGGTGTTTTTTTTTGTCCAATACCTTTATCTCAAGCGTGAATATGTTCATTACTTCTGAAAAGCAAGGGACCTGAAATTAGTGTTTTTACTACATGGCATCACTCGCTTCAATAATAATTTTAAACAAACATTTTTTTAAACCTTATTTATTTACCAAATATCTTTATGCATACAAATATCATTTAATATATACCAGTATGTTTTGTAAATAAATGTTTATTCGTTTTGCATATTATGTATTACTTTAGACTCTTGACAACTATAACTGCATGCTGAATATATAAACTAGCGGCGTTGTTCATAAAAACTTTAACTGTCCTTGACTTTTCCCCCAGTGAGAGATCAGTATTAATTTCATGGTAACCATATATAGGACTTCATGCTAAAACATGACATCAGGTACTACTTTAGGTGAAAGGTTTCTGTGCCTTGTACTCCCTGGGTCATTTCACCTCAGCAGTGTTTTTTTAAGTAAAAACATGTTACTGAGTGAAGCAGCTGACTGGTTATTGACAGGTAACAAGCCAGTGAAGCTGTGGGGACAATTTCACTCTCAAGGTGAGACCCAGGAATTACAAGAGGTCAAAAAGCATGGCTTCCAAACAGAGTTTTCTTTAACCTAGTGTAGTACCAGGTATCATGTTTTGAAATGAAAATACATTTTTGTTATAACATGTGTTTCTTTCAAAACTACATATCTGAGACCTATACAAATAATAGATTTATGGAACTATTTTGTTAGCTGCAGTTGCTTTAATTAGATCAGGATTTACTGGACTTGCATTATAGGTACTTTGTATATTTAAATATTGTCTAGAATTGTTGGGTGGGGTTAATGCAAGATACCAAAAGATCCCTAGCACAATAATAGTGGTACTTTTCATGTGCTAAGAATATTTTGTCTCTTCAATGGATTTTAAAGCTTTTATTAGCTCTCCTTTAATGTCCTGATGGAGCTGTGCATCTTCCTTTCAGAATTGAGTTTGAGAAGATCTGCAGGAGGGAGGTGAAAGTCTCAGGGCTGTTGGTTATGAGGGATGGCACAATCTCCAAGTCCGAGTTTCTCCTAGACCGGAGTGCGGTGTCCAAACTCCAGGATTCCCAGGAGGACCAGGAACTCTTCAGATACTGCACTCTGCCACAGGTCCAGTGCAAAACAATAACAATAAATAGTAGACTCTGATGTTGATGAGATACAGCCATCTCAAACCAGTTTGCATAAGATAGCTTGTATCTTCTAACAGCACTTGAGTTTCATTGTCTTCACAATGTAATTTCATGAATGGTATTCAGAAACAAATACAAACAGCTTGAATATGTTCAGGGTGGTGTAAATAATCTCTCAACCTTCAAATTTCAGATACATACTGTTAAATTCATCCTTTTGCTGTTTTCTATTTAAATATATACTGAAAGATGTGTTTACAGCAATCTTTTAAAGGCAGAGATACACCTGCAATATGATGTGCCCCCTAATAATAATTGCAATTCTGTTCTTTAATTTCACTTCCAGATTTTGAAGTATATTGATTGCTTTACTGGACCCAACATTATGACTATGCACACCGTGTTAATCAACAAATGTCCTGATTCAGGTACAAGTGCATATTTTAGTTACATAACAAAAAAACAACAACAAAAAATCAACCACCTACAGAGCTTAAATTAATAAACACACATCTCCACTGGCTGCCCTATATTTAGGATAAATATTATTTACGAATTAATAGGTTTTACCAGTTTCATTCAACCTCAATGAAGCACAGCAATCTGTACTGGTTTTACTGTACAAGGTATTTATTTTAGGGAAGAAAACATCTTGCCATGCACCAGGATCTGCACTATTTCCTGTTCCGGCCTGCCTGGACCACCATGGAGAGAGTGGACAGCAGTGGTGGGTGCCTGGTGGTACTGCCTGGAACTCACAAGGATACAATGAAACAGCATGACTACCCTGATTGGAGGTAACTGCCGAGCAATGTTTGTCATCAACCAGTCCATGTTACCAGTACAACCAGTGCCTGCAGTAGATATAAAGGGTAGGACATGCTGTTCATTCAGTGAGAAACATCTGATCCAGCACGTGTATAAACATTCACTGTTATTTTAGAAGAAATATACCACACCATGTGATCCACTACTAGCTGTAGGCCAGTGCATACCCAGGAATCCTATTCACTTGGGTGAACACGTCTAGTAAGTACTTCACACACATTCAGCTTCTTTAGTGTCAGTTTACATCTTTTTAGGAGCTCAATAGAATCTAGTTGGCATATTTTCTCACACTAAACCTTGCAGCAGTTGATATTGCCTTAATGCACTTTACTGATGAATTTGTGAGCATACTATAATAATATATATAAACTATATAATTTGATAACTAAATGTGCTGATCAGAGGCTGACGTGTAAAACTTATCACAGCTTGATGACCTGGAAACATGTTAGACAAATACTGGACTTGTTCAAACTGGGGCCCTTACCAGCCACTCTGCTGAACAGTGCAGCCACAGTTCATTTTCCCCAAGCTGCCTGAGGCAAAGTTAAAAAGCTGTGTCTCATACAAACCCATGCTTGCCAGACAATTGGTCAAATTACTTTGATTGCAATCCCAAACACACTCTGATTGTAAAATGGAGTATGATAAACACACTTCTTACCAGCCATTTCCGCTTGAATAATGGGTTATTTCACAATTAATCGAGTACATTTTGTATTGTAGATTCCTGTTTTATTTATTCTCTTGGTATGTACTATGATTGATAACAGTGTATATATATACAGTCTATATATATATATATATATATATATATATATATATATATATATATATATATATATAGAATAATAGAGGGGCTTCAGTGAGTTACAGGAAAATAATTTCATCCGGGGTTTCTGTGATGTCATTTATAAACTGTCACAGAAACCCGAGATGGAATTGTTTTCCTGTAACTCATTGTGATTAAAGAAGATGAGGTTCAGCAGTACAGTTTGGGTTTTTTTTTTCGTAGTTATTTTCTTTTTTTTAAATTGTGTTTTTCAGTGCTGTACAGACATTCTATGTTGTTATCCGTTTAGTTTCTCTGAGATACGAATGTACCAGCTTTACATCTTTTTTTTTTAACATATTCTCATTTTGTTGATATTTAATGAACATTTCTGTACTGTTGGTGTTGTCGAGTAATTGAAAACGAGACATTGTTTGTTTGAATTGAAAGTGATGGTCTCGAGGAGTCGACGGGTCAAAGTTCAAGTACATTTCCCTCTAGAAGAATGTGGCAAAGTGGTTAAGAGTGTGCTGGTGCAGGTGATCAAAGAACAGACAGACAATTATAATCCAGGTGCAAAGGTTTGTTTTATTTTGTTTGTGTCCAGTGCCTGACGGCAAAACAAAGAATAAACAATAAAGCTGGTAAGTAATACAGTGGTGTGTATTACTTACTTTATAATCCCCAGGTTGGTCCTGAAATAATAGTGCCGTTTATTGTATCCCCACATTAAACACAAAACACATGCACAAGTCCGATAGTGAGTGAATTAGTGCTTGTGGTGCAAATACAGTTTATGGTGATACGAGTGCAGTGCTGTTCCGGGTTTGTGCTGGTCTCTGGCGACAGCTCCGGAATGTGTTAGCAACAAATAGACAAAACAAACAAACACTCACGATATGTATATTCACAATACAGGTGCTTCCGGGTTCTTTTACCGGTAACCAAAACAAAGGAACAGATTATGTCGGTTCGACCCCTATTTATACCGTCACTCATGACCCCTTGGTGAATGATTGCAGCCGCTCCTCCAATCCGTGGCTGCCACATCATTTCCCTTCCGCGTCGATGAGTTAGTGTACTGAAGCTCCACCCCTTTTCTAAATGACCGAGTTCCTTTTAACCCTCGGAACGAAGTGTCAGGCCAAGTAGTCCAGGGTACTCTGTTCCCGTTACTTAGCGCCCTCACAGGTCGGGAGGGAAATTTACCACCTAGAATCATTGTCTTTCTGTCACAAGGAATTATCACTTTTTGACGTCAATACTTTTTTTTTAATGGCTCAGGATGCAAATATAGTCTTCATACATGTATTTTTATGTGTGTGTATATATATATATATATATATATATATATATATATATATATATATATATATATATATAGTAGCTTTTCAGTATCGTTTTTTTTAACAGTGGATTTTTCTGTTGTTATCAATTACTTCTAATTTGAAATGGTTGTGATTGATTTGCAGACTCTTTGGCAATGTGATTTCATGAATGCTATTGTTCAGGGTGGAGTAAATAAGATGTACCACGGAATTCGTGATTATGATCCAGACCACCACACCTGATGAGCATCACCAGGTGAGCATCTTGTTGGCCTTTTTTTATAGCTTCCCCACATTGTCTAGATGAAGACATTTCTGAGTCAACATAAACTCCTAGGTCTTTTTCATAGATTCCTTCTTCAATTTCAGTATCTCCCACATTTTTATTGCCTGCGTGCAGTACTTTACACTTTTCTCTATCAAATGTCATTTGCCATGTGTCTGCCCAGTGCTGAATGTTGTTTAGATCATTTTAAATGACCTTTGCTGCTGCAACAGTGTTTGCCACTCCTCCTATTTTTTGTGTTGTCTGTAAATTTTTATAAGTTTGCTTACTATACCAGAATCTAAGGCATTAATGTAGATTAGGAATAGCAGAGGACCTTATACTGATCCCTGTGGTACTCCACTGGTTACCTTGCTCCATTTTGAGGTTTCTCCTCTAATCAGTACTTTCTGTTTTCTACATGTTAACCACTCTCTAATCCATGTGCATGCATTTCCTTGAATCCCTACTGCGTTCAATTTAATCATTTATGCAGGACTTTGTTAAAAGCTTTCTGGAAATCTAAATAAACCATGTTATATGCTTTGCAATTATCCATTGTCGATGTTGCATCCTCAAAAAAATCAAGCAGCTTAGTTAGACACGATCTCCCTTTCCTAAAACCATGCTGACTGTCTCCCGTGATACTGTTACCATATAAGTAATTTTCCATTTTGGATCGTATTATTGTTTCCATAAGTTTACATATAATAGAAGTCAGGCTTATTGGTCTGTAGTTACCTGGTTCGGTTTTGTTTCCCTTTTTGTGGATCGGTATTACGTTTGCAATTCTCCAGTCTGTCGGTACAACCACTGTGTCAAGAGACTGTTGCATGATCTTGGTTAGTGGTTTCTAAATAACTTCTTTCATTTCTGTGAGTACTGTTGGGAGGATCTCATCCGGCCCAGGGGATTTGTTTATTTTAAGAGCTCCTAGTTCCGTTAACACTTCTGCCTCTGTTATGCTAAAGTTATTTAAAACAGGATAGGAACAGGTTGACATGTGGGGCATATTGTCCGTATCCTCCTTTGTAAAAACTTGTGAAAAATAATCATTTAATATATTTGCTATTTTTTTCTCTTCATCTATGATTTTGCCATTTGTATCTCTTAGACATTTAACCTCCTCTTTGACTGTTCTCTTGCTGTTATAATATTCGAAAAACTTTTTGGAATTGGTTTTAGCCCCCTAGCAATGTTCATTTCTATCTCTGTCTTGGCCTTTCTAACTTCCTTTTTGACTTGCGTTTGCAGTTCCAAGTACTCTTTCTGTGTACTTTGATTTTGGTCCCTTTTAAACACTCTGTAAAGTGCCTTTTTTTCGCTGAATATTTGTTTTAATTGATCTATTAACCATTTTGGCCATTTTTTTTTTCAGATTTAGATTTGTCTACTTTTGGGATGTAATTGTTTTGTGCGTCTAGTACTACACTTGCCTTTGCAGACATTGTGTTTTCATTGTAATAAGCTTCCTGTCATACTGGAATACTGTGCATGAAAGTGAATGCGCCAGAAGAAGAATGTTATAGACAGACGAGGAAGATATTTTTTGAGTTCTGTTAAATTAATATTTTATAATAAGTGGAATACTGTGGAAAAATAATGTCTTCAATTGTAAATAGAAACATTAATAAATCAATAAATGGTTGCTGTCAATTATAATATGTTATCAGTGTGACCCATTTCTTGAATTTGGTTGTATTAAAATTGCTGTGCAGGTTTTTTTTTTATTATTATTTTAGTTTTTAGTATTTTTTAGTATTTTAGCTCCCCCCAGGATAGAATTTGTGTGACCAAGCACTAATGGTACAGCTATGTACATTACCATAACTCCAATATACTTACTATACTGTACTGTATATGTTTTTAAGTTTCCTTTAGATTTATTTCTTAATTTATTTATACTTTTGTGCTGGGTAACACCAATCTGGTTTATTCATTACATTCGCACATATACATAGTTTTAACTGTTCATTAATAAAAACAAAATTTCAGTTGCATTTAAGGAAAACATTTTCATTTCCTGACTGCTACAGACACACACAAAAAAAATAAAATTTCCAGCCAAGCCTGGAAGCATTTATTTTTAAAAAGAAGAAAAACAATATACAATATAGTGCTTTTGTTATGAGTCATGTTTACTAATCTCCAGTGGAAAGAGAACATACCACTTTTGTTAAAATATGTTGATATGTTTTAGTGCTGGTATGATTAAGTGTTTGCACTGGAGCAGTTTAATAAATTCGGCCCAGAGTGTGTCAGTAAGTCATAGGTGGTTTTCAGTGGTTTCTGGATAATCCGTGCTCTGCATTAATGCTGTACACAATGCTGGGTCTGTCTGGCCCACTGAGATGTTTATTGTGATGTAATCCCCAGACACCAGTTTTCTGGTTTCCTTAAACAAGCTGGGATTCTTGTTGTAAAGCAAGATTACTTTATGTACAGTTTGGTTTTATTGATTTTTCTCTAAATACCAGAGAAACTACTTGACGTGACACTATTGCATTAAGATTAAAACATTCTAAAAAGCAACATCAGACTTTAATCAAGTCTTGGAATGTGAGTTATTTCTTATGGCGAGGGCCTGTATAAAGTCATGCCATGCTATGACTATTCTGTATCACAAGTTGATCAGTTATTGGTTACCAAGGAAACAGTATTACTCCACAAGGATAGTTACAGTTGCACATGAACATTGTAACATATGTATATTTTCATAGTTGATTTACTGTATTAATATATTTCGTATCCTTGACCATTCAGCTGCATCATTTCTAGCTGGTCATAGGAGCAAGCCAGCGGCTGTGATCAAACTGCCCTCTTATTTATATCACCTACAGAATCTGTTTATATGCAAGTTTGTAGGTACCATGAAATGAACTCTCACGAGTTACAAAGGTAACAGCCTGCTGTCTTGTTTTAGATGTACCTGTTATGAATTCAGATTGTCATGCAATAACTGCTGATACAAGTCTCTTCTCCCCCCACCTAGTCCCTTTTTTTAACAGAAAATAACATTATATCATACATTACAATTAAGTAATACGAGTTTATTACCCTCATAAATGTGATCATTTCAAAGATTATTTTCCGTTAAACCAAGACATACCGGTAGTAGCATCCTAATGTGTGTTCTAATGGGAAAAAAAAAAATGTTTGTAGCCCCGCAGAAATCTGTTATGATATTTCAATTCAAGCTGGGAGCCACACTATATATTTTGTGTTTTTTGTCAAGTGGCTTTTGAATTTCCAAGTTCCTGAAATTAATTAAAGTCTACTTGACTGTGTTTCTTTTGAGTTTGGCCTTATAATCTGTGATGTACTGCTTTTGAAGTTATGGATGAAGTTCTCGAATGATCAATAGGAGGCAATTCCCTCTCAGGGGTTCACCAGCTGGAATATAGATGATCTATATTTGGATTTCTATATTCGGATTTTCAACAAAGAAATGGTATTGTAATAAGGAATGGGCCGGAAGACAGCCTCACGATATGGAACTTTAGGAATGTATTGGAGCTGGACCTAATTCATCTCGTCTGCATTCCAACGTTTGGACTTTGGTGATACAAATCAGCCAGTGCCTCAGCTGAGACAGTACCTGTCAGTGCAACAGCTTCAAACAAAAAAAAGGTCAACCAATGAAATTGTGCAGTGCTTTTTAAAAGTGATTAATTGGGCTGGATCCAACCATGTTTAGACCTGCTAGAAAAAGCCAGTACCTGTATACAAACATTAAAGTGCGCCTTTGGGAAGCTTCAATCAATTTTGGTAGCCAAGTGAAAAACAACTGATTAAGACATTGGATAGTCTACACTTGTGTGTGTGTGGAGTGTTATTAAGCATAACATTAAAGAAGCCTAATACAACTGGGGCATATACTGAGCTATAACCCCTGTAATGCACAGATATGGAATGACAGTGGGACTGACTTATTTAATAGCACAGGGTCTGCAGCAAACAGCTTTTGAAAGGCAGTAGTCCAGGGGTTTCTCTTTTCCTGACTGTTTCTTAAGTCTTACTTTTGATTTGTATAAAGTATCAAGAAATTAAACTTAACCTGCAGTCCAATTAAATGCAGTCAAATAGTTAACAGTGATACAATCCCCAATTACAAGCAATCTGACAATCTCATAATTGTGTGTGTGTGTGTGTTTTGTTTTATACCTAGTAATTATAAATAGCGCAACACTGAATTACAGGACAAAATCACATCTGAAATTTCTAGCTAACTGGAATCAAAGTTGTGTTTATGGATCACCCTCATTTTGTGATATAGGCACATTTGAGTAACAAACTACATCATTGTACATGCCCTTATAAAGAACTTTCATTTTTTTTGATGGAATTGGTACAGGTATGAGTGTGTCAACAACACACATCAATATATAGGCAAAAGCATCCTTTAAATACATAACAAAGCTGAATAGCTTGGTCCCTTTCAATCTGTTTCTTATCAATGTGGCCAAATTATATTTTTTCTCTTACTCTCCAATCTACCATTTTTGGGAGGGTGGCAATAGTACTAGGAGCTGTAAGGCTTTAATAACCCATTCCAGATCATTACAGTGTTTGTAAAAACAAACCATCACTCATCTGTAAGCAGCTTACTCATTTTATGTCTTCAGTTTCTTTCAAAGATGAGTAGAAATGATGGAAAAACACTAATGAACCAATGTCTGGCCCTGGTATTGTTTAAAATATAGGAAAAGAAGCACTAGAAATATAAACTATAATGCTGTACTTTAGGCTTCATGCTCCAGGTTTTACTGTTTTCCTTTGTGCCAAGACCTCTCTCTCGGCTGCTTTCAAAGAGGTTATACAATTTAACCTGGTAAAATGTTGAGGCAATGATTCACAGCTCACTCTCACATACACTGACTACACACTGACTGCACTGTTTAACACAGCTGGTGCCAGGCTGTCACTGTTAACCTCTAGAGAGTTTATAAAACAATCTATACATTCACAGGATTTTGGGACTATTCCAAAATTTTAAAGGAAAAAAAAACACAGAATGATGCCTCATTGAGATTTAACTAGAGAAATGGTTCAGTGAGACTTTACAGTAGGAGATATTGTATATTCTATCACATTTTAAGATATTTATTCTTAAACGTCAAAGTATTTGGGGAATTCAATGAATCTACTGATACTGTTTAAATTAAATCTCACAAAACACATGGATTAAAGCTTTTTAAAGCTTTGAAAACAAAATCACAGAAAGGGAAAAGAATACAAGGTTATGGATCAGGCGAAAGCCTTCAACTGTGGTACTGGAAAACAACAGCTCATAACTACTTCTGACAACTGTAAAACATGTGAGACAACATTAATTGTCTTGTTCCCCTCCTGTTTCTGTGTTTAACCTATGTATTCTGAATAAAAAAGAAATTCCAAAAAGATGTAATTTACCTGTACTATAGCATACATGCCAGTGACATTGCCCTTTGCCATTATATGTTGTAAAACAAGTACCAGCTCCATGACACACAACTATACCAAGCATAGTGACCCTTGGGCTTGCTGTTTAAATATCTTTATATTCCTGTGGTGAAGACTACATTGGAGTAACTGCTCAGTGCACCTCCCCTTTAATCATGAAACCCCAGCTCCCAGCCTGCCTATCAAACACATAAGGAATTTCCAACCCAAACTGGTAGACTCACTTCATTCACCATTGTTCTGGTCCCTCAGTGAGAGCTCTGCAAAAATGAACTGGAATCAGATCATCTTCATCTCTTTGATTGCAACGGTTTTAATACTGGCAAGTAAGTAAAGTGTATTCTCTTTTGAATAAAATGTAGTAAAATATACATGGGAAATGTATTCTAAGATGAATTTGGTATAATATTTAAATAATATTATATATATATATATATATAAATAGAAAAATGCTAAATAAAATACAGTTTTTAAAGAAGTTTGAAGTACTAGTCAACTGAAAATACAAAAGCAGTTTTTAATTTGAAACTATTGGTTCAGTCTTTACAATCAAAGGACTGAAGGTACAAAAAGAAAATTCAAATGATATAGTCATACTTAATTTATATTATTGTTTTATAGACTAATATGTTCAGAACTGGCAACAATATATGAATATGAAAAAAAGGTGTTAATCATCCAGGTAAAAAAATTAAAAATAATGCTTGTTAATTTTTCTATACAAAGTATGGCACTGAATAATGAGCTTTTTTTTATTGTTTTCATTTTCAAGTTGCCAATGAAGCTGAAAGTGCAGCTGTCCGAACTGACAAGTCAGACATTAAGAGAGAGGATGGGGAAAGTAAGTAGAATCTGGATCACTTTTCTTCCACCTTAAATTACATGCAATGATATATTCATATATTTAAGTTGACATATTTAAAAAGTTAGTTTTGAATTGCAGATATGAAAAAGAGGATTTTCATGCAGGAATCTGAAGCAACCGCCTTTTTAAAACGACGTGGCAGGAGATCCACAAAGTCCAAGGATGAAGTGAATGGTAAGGCTGTTTCAAACATTCTCAACAACATTTTTGTTCCACCTCAGACTCTGCGCTCTCTATAGAAGGAAGGGCTGCTGACAGATAAAGAACTAAAGAAGATAATTCTGTCTAAAAAATATAGAACAGTAAAACTTTATTGACATCTATCAGGAGATAAAACACATTTGAATCCAAATTGCAGCTGATGTAGATCAATATTAAGATTTTTTTGTAGGATTTTTTTTATTTTTTTTATTGTTGTTCAAGTATGGCTAACATAACTATTATTTACTACCTAACTAGTAGTATCTTGTTTATAAAATGTATTTTAAGTAATTTCTTATTTGCAGGAGACAAGCGCATGATAGTTTTGATAAGAATGATTATGTTATTTAAAGTGTGCATTGGATTGACATTCTTTGGAGGTATATAACAGTTTTCCTGTTCAAATATGTCTGAGGTGCTGTGCAGCTCAGTAAAGGAGAAATAGATTATGCTTGTCTCCAGCAGGATGTTGTAGGAGGCGCAGGGCAGAATGGAGAAGTCAGCACCAAGGGCTGTCACCTAAAATACTTGGGGAAAACCTAAAATAGATATCCCTTAGTAATTTTGACCAAATTTCTTTGCCTCAAAAAATATTTTGGTCATGGTACACATTCTATTTTTTTTTTTTTCAACCTAATTAAAAAAAAAATACTACAGCAACAGAAAAATGGCTTAATGCAATTGGTAGGTAAGGAATGTGTATGCTGTAGCTGGAAAAGTTAACCCCTGCAGTGTAAAAAATAACTCTAAAATTGAGAGGGGTGGGGGTAAGGAACAGAATGTTTTGAACATTCTTCTTCAACGCTGTAAAAAAAAAAGTTTTATATAACTTTCTTTAAAAAGTAGTGATAACTGGTAGGCCTGATTAATTGGTAGAAACAGAGTGAGGATGGCTGGATAACCAATAAGCCCCCATCCTCAGTGAGAAAAACAAATCACTCCATGTACGATCATGAAGTATTACATTTATATAACAAGAACAATGTATGTAGTTTTAAATAAATGTTTAAAAATGTACTGCATTCAAAGCAAGACCTTTCAACACTTGCTGTATAATATGCAATCTGCAAACGTCACATAGATCTAATGAATGATTAAGAGCAACAACTTCACAACGAAGGGTTTAATTGAAAAATATATATCTAATCTTGAATTTTGTTATTACTTAATGCTTCATGTTTAAATTTGTATGCTGTTTACAACTTTACCACAAGCAAAGGTGTGGTAAGCTCCAGCTAAACAAACATGACATTAATGGGCTCTGGTTTTTAGTTGACTGCCATGATACTATTCTCACTGTATTGGGTTATGGAGAGCAGTGGTTATGTGTTTTTTACTGTGCCTCAGAAAGGTCATGGTTTTGCATCTCCTCCACCTTTAACGCAGTCTTCAATAACTGAAGAAGGAAGCCAACACATTCCTTTTGAATTGGTTCCTGATCTTAGGAGTTAATAATATTCTATGAGTCAAGGATATGTGGCCACAGGCAATTCCATGATAGCGTGACATTACTAAGCAGTAGCAGTAGTCCTCCATCAGGACTAGTTTCCAGTCAAGTCTATACAGTAAAAATAAATCACTGATGAAGGTTGGGATCGAGTGGTTTTTAACAAATAGCACATTGTGTGCCAGAAAAACCTTTGGATGCCAAACAAATTCAAAGTGATCAATGCTTTTCATTTATATTTTCCTTTTGTATTAAGAATGGTAATATAGTTTATTTACGTAATCAAAGGAAAACATGCTGTATTTGTTTTTTTACACATTGCAGCTGCATTCAAAATATGCTAAAACACTCTAAATTGCATCAAACTATTTTTGTTGGCTTATCAAATCCAACATATTAGTGATATTAAACAAGCAGTTTTACCATTACATACTGGGAGAAAAAGTAGACAATGCTGATCACACTATAACAAAGAAGAGCACGTCACGATGCCATTATTTAAAAGGTGGGCCATACCATAGGCTTCTACTGGAAATTATTTTACACAGCCCTGGGAATCATAAAGAATCATAAAGGTCAACGGAGAAAAAGGGGTGACGACAACAGAAGACACTACAGTTTGCATTTATCAAGTAAGTGAATGAGACACACTGCACATAAAACAAAGCATCAGGAACATCACCAATCGGATCTGCAATGGAGCTGGAAGTCAGGAGACATGCATATGCATTAGCTGAACTGTGATAATCCCAAAGCTAAACTTGGCACAAGACAGCATTCCTTCTGTCAAACAGGCCACATTTTAACTGTAGGCTGGAAGCAGCACAAAGACTACTACATTGTTGGAGCAAGTGAACATGCTTTGAGACAAAATGATGATGGCACACAGTTCAGATAAAGGGGGGTCAGATCTTTTTTTGTCTTATACCACTACATTTTTTAAGCTTATTTGATCTGTAACATGTTTCCAATGAAAAATTGTGTAAATAGTGTACTGTATATTTTTGTTTAATATGCTGTTGTATTCAACACATTTTTAAGTCTTGTGAGCTCTTTTGTTACTGCAGCTGAGAACAGGCAGAGACTAGCTGCGGACGAGCGCAGGAGGGAGTATTACGAAGAGCAGAGAAATGAATTTGAAAACTATGTAGAGGAGGAGCGTGATGGTAAGGAAACAACTCTTCCTCATTCCTTTTCACCCACCACATCCTTTCCTAGCCCCGGAATTAACACAACATATATAGTAACTAGATTATCTTTGCTATCTTGCAAAACTAGGTATCTGAACTGCGAGGCAACTGTTTATTTTCACAAAAGTAACATTTATGCAAGACATAGAAGAATCAAACACAAATGATGTAGTAGAGTTGCCAGAGTATGCATATTTCATCCTACAAATCATTTCAATAACTTTTTTTTTTTTTATCAGCTTCCCATTTCTGAAGTAACATGCAAGTAGTTAACAGTTACCCATTAGTCCATTTTGAGTGCCAGTGACAAGTCTTTACTGTTGCCCTACAGAGCAGCAGGAGAGAAACCGTGAGAAGACTGAACAGTGGCGTGAATACCACTACGACGGCCTCTACCCATCTTACCAGTACAACCGCCACCACATTTAAACCCTGCACTGAACACAATCGCCAAAAAAGGACATCATGCCAGAGATCTACATCTCACTAAAATGTGCGGTTACACATGTTTATAATATTTAAAACAATTAAGCATACCATATCAGCTTTAAGAAGGAAGAAAAAAAAGTATATAGCTTTTGATAGTGCATTGCTTTAGCTAATATAGCCATTTCAGCCTTCAGAAACTTGTTTTGTAAAAATGTAACTAGACTGATATCAAATATTGTAAAATATCTAGATTTAAAGGCAATGTTGTATTAAGGGTTTTTGTATAAAGGTAAAATTTAAGGCACAAGCTCTAAGGAAACAAAAAGTTTATCTAGCTGTGTAAAAAGGTTCAAGGCAGTTTACTCTAGTGGTTGTGAAAATTGATTCTTTTGAAATGGAGGACTCAATAAAATTATCTAAAGTGTAAAGCGGTGTGAAGGCACCTAAATCATGTCCTGATAGGCTTATTGTTTTTTTTGTTTTTTTAATTAACTTTTGAAAATTACATTAGATGCAGTCATCTTGTTTGGACATCTTTGTGCTTATAACATATTGTGATGTGAAGACTTATTGTATACACAGTCTGTATTGCAAACCATGTATAATAAATAAATACTCTAATCTCAGCAAACTTTGTTTAATCTATATATACAGTATATATAAAAAAAATATTACAAACATATCAAAACACTGTGGACAAGGAGCTTCCATGAAATTGAGAGGTAACATCTACAAATGAAAAAGACGCAGAGGCTGGATCTTCTGAAAGCTCAAACAGTGCCGCATATTTACCATACATTCTTAATCTTAAAAAATAAGTAATCTTGAAAAATAAGTCTTCAGTATGTTTATGTATTCATGCCATGGATATGGAATACATTTTGAATGAGCAAGCTGTTTTTTTAAGTTTGGAAACCTCAAATGACAATTATGTGTATTTTACCTACTTACATTATGCATACGATATACATGACCTCAACTTAAATACAGGTTTGGCTCATTAAGTATTGTATCATACGCCAGTACATCTGAAGCACACTTATTTACACATTAAATATTGTGTTCTTAAACAATTTTATAGAAGAAAATTAAATGGTCATTAAACTTGTACAGTGCAAGTACAGATGATTGTTCTGCACAAAGGATATACAAAACAAACAAATTGTATTGTAATATGTTTGCAATACAAATATCACTTGTGGAACAGCAAACAAAAATACATTACTAAAATGAAATAACGGAACCATGTTTAAAATAGCATTTATTTCTATGAATGGATATCTTCTGTACATCGTTTTTTTATTTAAATCAAGTAATACATAAAAAAACAGGTGACATATAATCTCCACCCACATTCACTCTTATAAACAAACTTGCGTGTTTTCTTGTTCACATTGGTGAGTACACCGGTTGTTTTGTAATGATTTGCATGTTTAGCAGCCTCATGTCAAATACACTGCATGAAGTTTTCATTGGGTAAAGAAAATACTACATCTTCAGTTCACAACATCATAGCCACAACAAAAAAGAAATGAATTTTCATGAACACTAATCAGCTGTCTTGAAGGAACTTCACTTTAAGCACAAGGATATGTAACAAACAGCACAGATACATTTTAACCAGGCATCCTGTTTTCTGGTTGTTTCTTCATGATTTGAAGGTCTACACCACAAAACTATCTTTTTTTTCTGAAAAGAAAGCAATTGATGTTACAACAAGATTGAGTTAAAAAAAAAAAAAAATCAAGCAAATACCTCGGGAGGTTTATTTAAGAGCGTCCAATTGCAACTTAGGTGTTTCCAGATACTTAAAAAATGGCCCAAACATTCTGGGCCACGGTAATATGGATCTGTGTGTAAAATATCAAAGCCTGTAATCACTGTAAACTGTTGAGGAAACGGTAATATGGATCTGTGTGTAAAATATCAAAGCCTGTAATCACTGTAAACTGTTGAGGAACTTTGGCTGCTCCTCTCCTCTTGTCAAAAGCAGCTCTGCACCGATCTTGGGCCCTTTCTTCTCCTAAAGAAAAAAAACAAGATGTGGTTACTTTAATGTAGAAAAGCCTGCATATACTGCAGATAACGATGACTGGGACTTGGTGACTCAGTGGGTGGATATGTAAATCAGTGCTAGGAAGTTCACCCTACCTGTTGTATGAAGTAGTGTTAGGGCAACAGTGTCATGTTAATTTGCATAATCATTTTTAAAAAGTGTTTGTAAAATGCATAAATGATGACTGAATTCAAAATTAAGAATTTGTACTCCAGAGATATTTCCTTTTTTTTTTTAAAAAGCTAAATAAAAACAAAAGAATATTCAAATAGTTGTATATACATTTGAATATGAAATATTATTCAAAACATAAGATCAATAAACATACCCTTAACATGCTATCCCTTTCCCACTTGAAAAGTCCACAGTTGCTGAAATTGAAAAATAAGACACAAGTAGGAAAAAACAAAACAAGTGGTCTTATCTTAATCAGTGAAACACAAATGGATTTTAAAAAATGACAAAAGAAACCCTTTGCAGAACTAACTGAACTAACAGAAACAAAAGGTCCTTTCTCCAGCTCCTACCTGCAGTGTTTTTGGGGCAGCCTGTCCAGTGACGTTTCTCTTTGTCCACATTTACATTTGAAGAACCTCTTGACTGCTTCGTGCCAGTGGTAATCATGTTTTTCAGTAACACATTTATCCAAAGGTTTGAAATATGTGTATTTACACTGTAACAAAAAACATGTTTACAGTATCTTGTAAGTTTTATGCTTACCATACAAGTAGCCTAATAAGCTTTGGTTACTCATTCCGACAAAAATCAAATCAAACACCTACAGTACGTATACACTTTCACACCATTAACAGAGTTACTTAATAAATATATTTTTGTTTTTTCTGACTTACTGTTTTACAGGTTACAGCTCTGCATTTCAGCTCTCGGATATTTCTCATTTTGTCTTCCATTTGTTCTTTATTTACCAACGGCTCAAAGTACCTCTCCTGAATTTCTATCTCAGCCTGCAAAAGAAATGATGTCTTACAAAATACAAGAGCCTTTAACTCTTTCAATACTGCAGACCTGTAAAATAAACCCACTCAAAACTGCAGACAGCTACTGCAGCTGTGAAACATAACCACTCAACACAGAAGACCAGGCACTACCTTTTTCTTCATAAGACACTGAAACTACTGTGTAATTAAGCATAGTACACTTGTCTTTTTAGTGTTGAAAGAGATAAAATGTGTTGAAAGAGATCAAATACCTCTTTACAGCCTATTCCCAATACAGTTTGTTCTGCAAATATGGCAATTTTATATGATATTGAAGAAAAAAAAAAAACATTAGTCATTTCCATTGTAATGTTGAAAAATGTTTGAGTTGTGATTTGTATTTGCCGTTTCCTTGATGGTTACTGTACAGACTTTTCAGTTAGCAGGTTTAATCTACCTCTTTCACTGCTCCAGTGTGTCTTGATTTGGCATTCAGAATTTCCTGAAATTCAGCTGACTGTAAATACTCCAGCTGCTCTCGCCGTTTCTTTGAAGCAGGCTCTGTTTCATCCGTTTCTACTTTAGCTGGAAGGAAAGGAATAACAATCATTACAACCTCTCATGACCATGGACTTGCCAAAAGAAGTGGCACTGTTTAATTGTGGTGGACCATATTAATATTAACTTGATACAATATATTTCTGTATGTCTAACTGTGGCAGGATGGCTGATGTGGTGATGTGTGTGATGTCAGGTTCCAGGAACACAAACAGCAGGAATGCGGAGCAAAAACTGTGTGGCTGCACAGTGTTTTATGAAAAACAACATAAAGAGTTTTCAAAACACAAAAAAGGACACAGGGGCCAAACAAAAGGGTTTCAAAACACAACACAGGAACAAATAAATCAAATTAAACAAGTACCTATATATACACTATTACAGGTAACGCTTACTCTCTGCGTCTCTCCAAACCAAACCACTCCACCCAGACAAAGGATTTTAACCCCCTCACTGCTGATCCAAAACAAACAATAATACAATCATAATTAATCAAATACACCTATATCTATACACAAACAATAATAATACAAATAATATACCGCACATCATATAAAGGGCGGGGCACTCCATCACAGTAACGTATTAAATACAAATAGATACCGGCAACATGCATCATGATTACTGCCATGAAATTCTGCAGTGAATCGGATTTTCAGTCCTTACTCTCAGGAGATGCAAGGCTCTTTTCCACTCTTTCTGCCACATCTTTGATGCTTGTGTCCGACCTTTTTCTTTTGACACCATTAGGATCTTCCTTTGATATCCCTCCTTCTTTTGCCCTCAACTTCTTTAAAGCAGCAAGCTAAAGAGAAACAGCAAGCATAATGTAAATATTTCTTGTTTAATAAAACACCAGCGATGATTGAAAATCTAGTTCCTTTTCCAGTGAAATGTACAACACAGTAGAGCGTAAACTACTGTAGGATTTACTGCTCCAAACTGAGTCAACCCAAGTAATGGTACACATAACTGCTTTTAAATACAGTATTTATCCTGTTCACCACATGGAAATACTGTACTAGGACACTGGAAAGCCTACATAGAAGTTGCTGTTTCAAGTACCTTGGCTGCAGACAAATTTGGCTTTGGTGCTGGTGGTGGAGATCCATCAAAAAACAAGACATCGTCTCCATCTGCAAACCCCCTGCCTAGTTTAGGTGTCAGTGGCGTCTCTGCGGTCTTCTTGTCTTTAGGGAATTCAGCAGCAGCTCTAGGTGATGCAACTGCAGATCTCCCTGGGGTGGGTGTTGCAGGACAGTCAGGTGTACCTGTGTTCTGCAAAAACCTAAGAAAAAATATTTATACAATGATTACATTAAATAAACTGAAAGGTTCCATGAAAACTAATAGTCCTCAATGTGAAAAACACCAAACAAATGACCAGTTTGGGTAAAACATTTTACTGGCATTTTTTGCATTCAGTTGGAAGGATTAGTTAAAAACACCAGCATTAGTAACAATTCTCTCTTCTACCACAATCTGTAGAGCATGTCGTTTTTAATTCCTGTTATTTGTTATTATGTGCACAGTGTAATAGGGATGGGAGAGTATAACATTTCCACGGTACGATAACCTTATGAATACCACGGTAACCCTAATGTCATGGTATAAATCATTCAAGTTATAAAATACAACAGTTGCATCAAACATGGATTTTATTCATGGTTTGCACAGTTTGTTCTTGAATTATTATTATTTTTTCCACCATGAGCGGAAACCGATGTTCTGCAACTAGAAAACACCATTCTGTCTTCAAATAACACACTTAACACACTCTTTTTTCTTATATCCAAAATACATCCATGCATTAGGTTGCATATGTTTTGTGGGTGGGATAAGATCTTCCTCAGGCATTTTGCTAAGGCTTGAATTGTCATTGCTTCGTTTGGAAGCAGACATTGTTACTGACATAATGTATAGCACTCTTTCCAACACACGTGGTTGACGTTTTCAGCAAAAAAAAGAAAGGAAAGGGCAAAATGGCGGCGATGATGATTACATGGATGGAACGTTCAAGTGCACGACTAGGTGAGAGAGCAGAGTAATAATAAAAGAAGTTGTTCAAATAAAAATGACATTTTCCTTCACTATGTTCATAGAAAGAAGAGCATTAACCATTGTATACTGTAATAACGAGAATTGCGGTGCAGCGCAACATACCGTAATGTATCTAAACCGCTGTAAACTTCAAAACCGGTATACCAACTGTGATGGGGTACCCCAGCCCCTGTGTGTATTTTGTTTATTTTGTATGGTCTATTGTTGTTTTATGTATGCATGTATTGGCGCAGGCGGTGTGGTTTTATTAGTATTTAGAATGTATGTATTTGGGCACTGTTTTAGGTCGGCAGGGAAGAGTTAATTACCTTCCCTACCAAATCACTTCACATGCAGACTGTGCCTGAGCCGACTGAATAATTAACAAGCAATCAATCTCAGGCACAGATGTATAAAAGGAGTGGATTAGCTGCTCCTCAGGGTTGAATGTGCTAGAGGCGGAACAAGACGAGAGTCGTGAGTTTAGAAGAATAAGATAAATAACAATTGCTATCCGTGCTTGTTTGGTTTTGTCTCTGTTTGCTTTGGCCACCGTTCCGTTTTGTGTTTAGTGTTTAGTTTCCTGTTTTGTTCAGGTATTTAATTTATTTAATAAACACACCTAACAGCTCTTCACACTTCACAGTACTGCGTGTCTCCTTCCTGGTCTGACGCAAGCCATCCTTGCCACACCGACCCTCCCTACGGTGTAATGGGGGTCCAGATAGACCCCTGAACAGTACAAGGGACAATTTCTATAATGAGGGGGTGCCAAAATTGTTGAACGTGCTACAGTAAACTACCTTCTTTGAATATCTTCTGATCTTTTCTTCCTTGCTTCCAACATCTGTTGCTTCTGTTGTTTTAACAGTTGGGTTGCTGATATAGACTGGATAGTTTGCACTGGCTTTCCATTTAGACCTACTAAAGAAAAAAATAAGACAATATCCAATCTCATTATTGCCATTGTTACTCTACTTTACCTTTGCAACAGCCAGTATCTAATTTAATTTGCTGTAGAGATTTGTGTCCTAATATGTCACCCCAAATTTCAGCAAAGAATAATAACAGATACATCTTTCATAAATACAAAGATCCTGTAATCAAGACAGACATATCCAAGACACATGTGTATGTCCAATATAGTGATGGTTGTGAATTTGTTTAATTAAAGCAAACTAATCACTACTAAAGCATAATACAGAATTTTTAAGTAAAATGGATTTACCTGAAGCTTGGGTTAAATGTCTTTTCAGGTTCAGTGCACCTGGCGTTGGCACATCCATCAAGCTCTTAAATTCATCTGAGCATACTGGTGCCCCATTCGACTGCATTGCTAAACAGATAGAGATAATCAGGGGCATTTCTATTAACATTTGTCACTATTATGTTACTTTTTGATATTTCTTTTAATATGTGTACCCTTAATGTGACCCTGAGCAAGTCACTTCACCTCCTTGTGCTCTGTCTTTCGGGTGAGACGTAATTGTAAGTGACTCTGCAGCTGATGCATAGTTCACACACCCTAGTCTCTGTAAGTCGCCTTGGATAAAAGCGTCTGCTAAATAAACAAATAATAATAATAATAATAATAATAATAATAATAATAATAATGTCACAAAACATGGATCAATGACAGAAAACACTAAGAGATTTAATCCTGTTAACACATTCAACAACATAGCTGTCTAAAAATAAAGAGATCCGTCCCCCGTTCTATTCAGAGCAATTACACACGGTTCTGTCTCTTACCCTTTTTCTGTGCTTCTTTGGCAAGAGAGTCTGCTCCTTTAACAAATAAATTACTCAAAGTCGACTGGACCGGCTTCTTAGAAATAGATGCAGAACTGTGAAAAGGAAAAAACACTAAATTATAAGCCTGAAAAAATATGTCTAAACTAACACAATACCCCTTGTTCCGACATGAGTAAACACAGAACATAGACAATTTTACAGCAGTATTTATTTATTTTTACTTAGAAAGGTTTTCATAATACAGACCAAGGCACTTTTTGACCGGGTAGTTAGTAAAAAAAAAAAAAAAAAACACACTACAACAGTAGTCAGGACTAAGAATACCAAGCCAATGCTACTCAAGACCACCCAGAACCTGTAAAAACCTAAAGCATACAGTAAGTTATGGATAACAATTGTTATCAAACATAGTTAATAAGAGTAAAAAAAAAAAAAACAAAACAAAAAAAAAACACTCCTTACAGCGAGGCTGCACACGCTGCTGAAGAAACTCCTCCGTAATAAAAGCCATCGTGGCAGAGCCGCTGCTTCAGACTGCCTCCCTTCCCTTTCTGCTTACCAGGGACTTTTCCCGAGAAACTGGACTGCAGCTCTGATCTCTTGGAACTCATTATTTTATACTGTGCTTTCACATGGTACTGGCAGAATTGACACTCGTTCTGTTTGGACCAAAATTTGAAAATGTTATTAAGAAACTCGTACTGAGATACAGATTAAGTTTATTCAGGAGAGTAAGTTAAGATTGTTTATTATGGAAAATAATAAAATGGGGTTTAGGAGACTCGTAACCCACACACCAAGTTCACAATCTGAGTACAAGGATCTCCATTTTTCTTCTTCGCTCTGCAGGTCCCAAAATCTTGTGCCTCCCCCATGAGCAAGACCTTCTGCGGATGATCCACTGACAAACAAACCTGGGCCACAGACGGAAACCAGAACATAAATATTTTACTTCTTGCTTGAAATACATACGTGAATTATCTTTGGATTGTAGATAACTACACAACTTTTTAGTTAAAGTAGAAGTTCCATATTTACTGCACAGGGTCTGAATTTTTGCTCTTTGTTAGATTGGTTTGATCATTCAAACTCACCCCATCTGATCCCTCCTTTGGTTTCATTGGGTTTGGATTGAGGATGCCGATAACAGTCCCTGGGTCTGTCTTCCAGTGTTCTTTGTGAACGTCTCCAAACAGGAACAGGGAAACATACACATCCAGGTTACGAAGGTCAGTGAGACGCCAGATACTGAAGGTTTTACCCTGAAAGAATAATATAAATGAAGTTAAATAAAAAAGCACTTGTATGGAATAAGTATGCAAATCTTGTATCTGAACAACCTTATGAACTGGTCTGAGCCACTAAAATGAAGCATTATATATAAATACACTTCCAAAAAACAATGTTTATTACTGAAACAAACATCTTCTTCATAACTTTGAAAACAAACACTGTTGAGAAATAAAGATATTTTCAGTAAGAAACTTCTTGACAGAGTAAACCCAGTCTACTTACACTGCTAGAGCTCTGAGGGGTGAATTTATTAACAACCACCCCAAAGGTGACCCAGTCACTCTCGTCCAGTTTCTCCCGGGCCAGCTTCTCCGGCAGCTGAGAGAGACGGATCATCTTGCGGTCAGACATCTTGCGCTCCATTTCAGTGGAGGACACACGGGGCCTCCTGGACAAGACAAAACACACAAGTGAAGTGAATTATTTATTTCAGTACTTTCAAAAAAGGTAATCAGGTAAATGTTCCCTTTAAAAAAAGAAATGGCAAACCTTTAATTACCAAAATAATAGGGATGGGAATTTTAAACTTTTAAACATATAAACTCTAAGGAAGTGGTTAAACGTTGAATAACATGCTAGACGTATAACTGGTCAGGTGACAGATTTATCACCATATACAGTCAGTCCGTTGCATATCCTACTGCTCTGGTGTCACATTAAGGGTGGATATTATAAAAAGGAAGAGGTTTGGCAGTTGTCTCCAAGTAGTTTTTCTAATTGGTGCAACAGAAAGATTGACAATGGGGCGGGTTTTATTCTCGGTCAATCTGGCGCTTCATTGGTGCACTCTGTGTTCATGCTGTAGTTGTCGTGGTATGGTATCAAGTCCACGGGGTAAGAAAGTTAATGACAATCATTTTTTTCTGATGTTTGTTAATAAAATGGCACCTAAACAAAGGAACAAGGTGAAGCCACGTTAGTATTTTGAGGAACCGGACAAGGCAACCGTGGTATGTATAATCATGTCAAACAAAATTGCCGTACCACAAAAACACAAGTTCAACGCTTCACCATTTGAAATGAAAGCATTCAGAAATTACTGTGGATGGAGTTACTGAGGGCAGTACAAAGCAAACATCCACAATAAACAGAACGCTCTAAATGGCAACTGACATTTAATTAGCCATTACATCCCTCTGAATATGAATAACATGATTTTAAAAGGAAGGGTTTTTTTCCAATAATTCAGAGAATGCATAAGTAAATAAATTAGGTAGAGGCTTTAATTTACCAGTACAATTTTACGCAAATCATTTGTTTAAAAAAAAAAAAAAAAAAAAAATCCTTGATATCTATGTAATTTGTCAACAGACGAGGATAATTAAAAAATAAATATGGATTTCCCATTTGTAGCACCGTAGAGTTAATAGAACAATGTACTAAATTAAGAATAATAATAATAATAATAATAATAATAATAATAATAATAATAATTGAATCGAGTGACAGCCCTAATTTCAATATATACTTTGGTGTGTACGTGTTTTTTCTTACTTTGTAGTTAAGTCTTTACGACGTTAAAACGTTATTTGCTTATTTAGGGTTTCTTTGCTTACAAAATACTAACCAGGGCTGTCAGTATACAACAGAATGTAATATAAAGAGTGTGTTTGTATGTAATTAAACACTGACACCTGCATAGCATTTAAACGTTCATAAAAATGTACATCCCTACAAAATAACGAAGTGAACCCCGACAAACAAACACACTGATGGATCATTAAAATAACAGAACCTTTATTGTATAACTGAAGCCCATGTACCTGAGCCTAAGTCCTGAGAACCTCTCCACTGTGACGTCCTGATCTGCTACTCTTGAGCTGCTGGGTGTAGGGCCCCGTGTGCCAGACTGCACTGCTGCTGCTGCTGGTGGGGATCTGAGAGCAGTGTTGGGTTTATTGCTGCTCCTCAGGGGCTGCGACGAGGGGCTGGCACCCACACTCTTCTGATGGGGGGTCTTGGTCTCTTAATTTATTCCAATGAAATAAATTTAAAAAAAAAAAGCCTAATTGAGATTCAACCCTTGTATGTGGATACAGTGCAGGTGTGCATATAATCCATTACTTAAATGAAGCAGTAACGATTAGGAAGCAATAGTGGGGTCCACTTGGTTAACGGTTTGCTATGGAGATTGCGGCCTCAGTATTTTAAAAAACAATGAACTTCCAAAATCCAAGTTTTGTTTCTTCTTACCTGTTGTTGGATGCTTTGGTTCATGGGCTGTTCTTTGCTTGGATTTCAAAAGGCCAGAGCTATTAAGCTGGGAAGAAAAACAAGGGGAGTCCTGAAGCTTTTTAGCTTCATTTCTATTCAGGGTGATGAGCGTAGACTTATCTGTAAATAAATATACAACAGTATATCATATTATAAGAATAGTACACATTTAAAAAAAATAGACAAGCCATCACTGTATGCATTCCACAGATATGTCTCACCTAGCAGCCAACCACAACATAAACATACAGTGGACAATATGAAAACCAGCTCACCAATTAAAACAATGCTCTGTCAGCTCTTTTCAATTTAGGAAGAGTCAGAAGATACCCCACTTTAAGGACCAGTTTTCAATTAAGACCATAACAGGAATGTTCCACTGTATTACATTTTTTTGCCTCAAATGTAAATGAAACAGTAAGTATGGCCCAGTGACTACCCTTATTTCTTATACTAGAATGTGTAATGAAAGTGAAATTGTAATCACTGTATTTGATACCTGGTTGCTGTTTCTGCTTATTCGGGGGCGTTTTCTGTGGAGGGCTGGACAAGGCCTGCTGGGTGACAGCTAACTGCTTCTGTAAGGTCTCCATTTGCTCCTGCATCCTTCTCAATTCAGCTGTAAAACAATTGCAATGGACATGATTATTCAAAATGAAATTAATTTAATTAAAACTATGTCAACAACATAGTTTAGTACTCATGGCATGTTGTTAATGAACCCCCAAAAAAAACAACAACAAAAAAACAAACCTTCTAAGTCCTGTTTAGATTTGTCCTGGTTTTCTTTTGAAGATGGTCTTGTTTTGGTCATTTCTTTTGCTGGCTCTTCTTCCTCCAAGTCCTCAATATCACCAAACAATGTGTTTATATCTTCTACCTGCTCACTGACACCCTCACCCTCCTGTCCGTCACCCTCGTCAAACTCTTCCCCGTCATCATCTGCATCAAACAGAGCATCCAGCTCGTCTGTGTCCCTGGATCCTTCCTCACAGTCGAGGCTTCCTCTCTCCGCCGCCTCGTTCTCCTCCAGCAGGGAGGCCAGCAGATCCAAATCATCATCACCTGTCAGCAGGACAACCAAACTCTCTTGCTTTTCTTTTTTTTAAATTTTTTTTTTAATTACAGCTAGGGCCAAATGTTTTGCATCACCCTATAGAATGAACTAATTTTGGTGATAAAGGTTACATGAAATCTGCTGAATAATGTTACTTTAACATATTGAAATACAGAGCGCTTTGTGGTTTTCCATATACAAAAACTGAAAAAGTGGCATTCGAAATCTGACATGAAATACTGTAATAGTTACTACTATTATGGCTATTGTTTTGAAGGTTACCACTACAGTTAAATCTAAATACCTTAAATGTTAGGCCTTATTTTTAAATTTACATACAACAGCCTTTAATACAGTATTGCATCACGGACCCCCAAGCAAACAAGATAATGTTGGAGAAAAACAAGTACAATAAAAATAAAGCATTAAGCGATACTATAAGCACATTGCGTTGTAAAAGTCTTACTTTCCATTGTTGAATGCAGTATCGACAGAGGCGATGCACAAAGGAGATCTGAAAATACAGCAAAATCTAAGTCTCCACGGATTTACAAATTGTTAATTATCTTGATGCATCTTCCATAAAGTCACTTCATCACCTAGGGCATTTTCAAAATGCATTCCCAAATGTGTACTTAGTTGTATTACATTTTTAAAAAATACTCGATAGATAGATAGATAGATAGATAGATAGATAGATAGATAGATAGATAGATAGATAGATAGATAGATAGATAGATAGATAGATAGATAGATAGATAGATAGATAGATAGATAGATAGATAGATAGATAGATAGATAGATAGATAGATAGATATTGGCAGCAGTGTGGAGTAATAGTTAGGGCTCTGGACTCTTAACCGGAGGGTCGTGGGTTCAATCCCGGTGAGGGACACTGCTGCTGTACCCCTGACTTGAGCAAGGTACTTTACTGCTCCAGTAAAAACCCAACTGTATAAATGGGTAATTGTATGTAAATAATAATGCAATTGTATGTAAAAAAAATAATGTGATATCTTGTAACAATTGTAAGTCACCCTGGATAAGAGCGTCTGCTAATAAATAAATAATAATAATAATAATGTCATCGCTCGTTGTATTCCAGTGCAGTTCTAAATCTCTCGGAGTGAAGAATTTCACTGCTTCAAACAGGGAAACTATCTATAAGTTAAGCGTCTGCTTGCGAGATAAGTGTCTGATATAGCTTGCCCAGCATTTCAAAACTGCCTGATATAGCTTGACCGCAGTTTACTTTAATTGCGTTAAGGACAAGCTTGTGCCACGTAATTAACACACTGTGCCAGATAAAACATCTACACCGATGTACCCAAATTGACAATATGTGATCAGTTAAACTAAAATTGACCGCAACACTTGAATTTAGTATCAGGTGTACCCCGCCTGGAAACTACTTAAAACAGCTGAATGGTGAGGTTTTGTTTACATCTGCGACCTAAATCTTATTTATAAGAAAATATCATGGCATAGATTGGCCAGATGTGTGTATTGCTCACATAATCATTCTAATCTTTTAATTCTCATAGCATGTACTTTACTACGATGTAAATTACTTAACGAATCATTAAACTTTAGAAATCTTACTTGATATTCCCGATGATTCTGCAGTACCAAAGAAACAATGAAAGCTGGCGCCAATCCCAAGCCCCAACCACAGCAATAATTTAGGTGTCCTTAATGGTGCCTTATAGAAAATTATAACCAGACCAGAGTCTCCTCAATCTACGCACAACAGCGCTTTTAAATATTTTGCATTGTAATTTTTTTGTTTGTTTGTTTACCAATTTACAGTGTGCACTTGGTTTTAATTATAGAGGTAGACAAATGTGACTTATCAGGCGCACGCAGACAGCTGACACAGATCTTGAAACTGTCTAGAGTGGTTGTTTTTCACAACATTGTGAAGCCACTATAATTTAAATGACGAGCGTATCATATACAGTGTAAGTTATTGCTATTTTAACATTGCATATAACAAGCACAGACGGGACAGGTTAATTGCAGTACAGTGCAAACTTTTCTAAAAACACAACGGATTCTAAATACAAAGGCAGACAACACCGAAAAAAAAGTTGTTAAAGACTAGAACTCAAATTGTGATTAACTAAAGATTGCGTTCAAATATTGACCTAGCTAGAACTTCAACATCCTCCATCAACATATGCTACGATATAGTACCAAGGAAGTGAAATAATAACATTCAAATCGCATTGGTTTGAGACGTATTGCACAAGGCATTTAACCTATATACTGTTTATATAAGGTAGTGGGGGTGGGTAAGGACATGCTTTGCTTGTGGCAGAATTGATCTGATCGTCAACCGTTTTTTTTTTAGTTTTTTTAAAAAAAATAATATAATGTTCTAGGACCACTGCAAAGGCATGGCACTGTGCATAATTATTTACACAACATAACAGCAAACTTTAGGTAAAAAAAAACAAATACAGAGCTAATGTAGCGTTTCAAAAGGAGTAGGTTTACACAAACAAATTGAAAATAATTGTGTATAACCTAGATAAGGCTGTATCTAAAGAGCAACTGTATTCACATTCACAGATAGCCAGTTAAACTGATTACCTCCTTCATTTGTACCTGATGGGTGTTTATGGCTACTACAATACTGTACAGAAAGTGTTCACGTTGAAATATGTTTTACATTAGAAGAGGCGTCAGAACAGGAAAGATACAAAACAGGGTTCACTGTAGAAATTAGTGTAAAATATCAGTGGGATTGTCTGACTGAGATTATGACCAAACAAAACACAGAGTACAACATAACTTTATAAATATATTTTTATTTTGTTATTACAGGAATTAACAAAAGGAAACAAAATAATGATTTTGTCTATATTGTCAGTTATAAAATCACTTTAAGGAACACAATTAGCTCTCTATATAGACTTTGTCTGCTTTCAATTTTCCATTTATATGTTTACAGTATATACTCCCCGTCAAGATTAACAAAAACAAATACAAAAGCCAACTAGTTAACTTGACTGATTATAGTATGATTATAATATATATACTTTTATAGTGCATACATAACCTGATATTGCAACCAGCAGCACTAGTTTTATACCTATTAATAACCTTTTAAAATGATGTTTTCTGGAGTACCTCAGCTGTATATAACATTATATACTGCAGTGTCTCATCTAATTTATGCAAGATTATACCCATGCCATCATCATCGATCAACTTGTAATATAATGTAATTTAAAGTTATACTACCGACTCATTTCTGGATGAAATCACAATTATACTGACACCATATCCATTATACAGTTATGGGAGGGCTTCAGTAGCTTCACATGCAATTCTGGCAATTTAGTTACTTTCTAATAAGGGTTTGTAACCTATATAGTGCCATTTTCACCAATTAAGTTATACTTGTACTGTAGAAAGTAGAAATATATAAACAAATTAAGAACTAAGTTGTAACACAAAAAAAAATAAGTTCAACAAATATGTGAAGTATGGTGAGCTAAGATAAGAAGGGCATTCAAATAAAAAAGATAAGAAAAATGTCAACATTATCCACTCTATCCAGTGCTTAGTTAGGTAGTATGTAATGTGGCCATTTCTTTATATGATGCAGTCCATGACGTGTATCTGGAGGCTGTCGATGTCAGGGAGGATTTCATTACATTTAGGACATGCACGCTCCGGAATATTCACCTGCTGTTGCCAGTCTCGATTTTCAGCACCTGAAAACAAAACAGGACATGCTAATGACATATTATGGAACCAAATGGCAATTATGTTTCTCGTTTTATTTGTGCAGTATATGCATTGTATAGTTACATAGAAAATGGCAAAGAACACAGCTAATGAAAGAGTGTGTCAGGTAATTTAAATAATGGAATATTCTTTAAAATAATCAAAAGAATGCAGTTTTTCTTAATTAAAATCCACAGATTCAAAATGTTATTTCCATTTTCTATAAATACATCACATAAATACTTCAGAAATCTAATGAATGAACACAATTTGAATGCACAGATTATGCACAAATTTAGACAAACACCGCCCACAAGTACAAAGTTGGTTTCAATGAGGTGGATTACTGTACTATTTCTCAACCTTTAAGCAGTTCAGAATTTACAGAAAACCCATCCAATAGCTCCTGCCTTAACTATTCTTACCTCTTGCTCCTCCCTGCACATTCGGCTGTTGTGCATTCTGCTGTGGACTTGCCCCTCTGGAAACATGGCGACGCTGCATCTCATTCAGCGATTGCCTGAAATAATAAGACACTTCCTATTTACAAACTGCAGGGCTAGAAATACAGCAGCACTTTTAGCAACCGGAGGAGAATGTGGATTGTTAAACATGGACAAGTACTACTTTGAACATGTTTATTGAAAATTATATCTACCTTCCAAAAGACTCCATCTCCTCTTGCAGTTTGTAGTTCTGCTTCTTTATAAACTCCAGTTGTGCTTCAATTCTCTCCTTTTCTTCATGTATCTTTTCTCGTGCTGCACGCTCAGCATAGAAATCTGAAGAGTAAATGTCAGCCTGTGGAATGGGTAAAAGATCATAGCACAGTTTCTCTCATTGTCTGTTTTCACTGCAGTGATTGAGGCTCAGAGATGTAAACTGATGGTAGTTAAACGCATTCAATTATTTATTTATTTATTCTGTCCTAAAAAACATCCCTGAGCTGCAGTGTAATTTACAGGTAACATTCGTAACCTTGTGTGTCAGCATCTAATACTGGTGAAAGTGATTTTTTATTTTATTGTTTGTTTGAGCTTTTAAAGTGATAGTGATGTTTTTTTCACCAGCTTGTAAATACTGTAAATAAAAGTGTGCTGAGGTGCTTAACAATACTGGAACTCTCCATTTGAGATTGCTGTGCTTGGAAACTGAGATTATAGTGACCCTCCTTCGGGACACTATAGGGGGTGCTATATTACAATTTATACCACAGGAGTGGGAATATCTAGCATGGGGTATATTATTGTTATCTCACTTGAGTAGGATCATAAGTGGATAACATGAGTGGGATAAATGCTTACCAGGGCTAGTTCTGAATGTGTCTTTGCTTACATTCCAATCCAGTGGTGTGCTGCTGAAATTCAGGACGGAGCTATGTGTCGGTAGTTCAAACAATACTACTACCTATACGTGTTTTATAACAACTTTAAAATGTCTGAAATAATTTCAAATTTCTATTGTTGTTTTTATTTGGACTCCTGATTTCCTTGAGAATTAGTTTAGTCAAGAAATGCCAGTTACCTATCTGCCTATGTCTGGACTTATCCAAACAGCCTGTAGCCCCTTCATTAATTAATACCGGTAACGGTAGGAAACAACAGAGATTAGTCAAGAAATGCCTGTTACTGATCTGACTGCGTCTGACTTATCTGAGCAGCCTGTAGCCCCTTCATTAAAACCGGTAAAGATTGGAAACAGAGAGGATGTAAATTGACAGACTGAGCTCGAAATTAATCTGCGTCGAAGCAGTCTGTTGACAATGAAAGTAAACACCCGGCAGATAAAATAATCCCAGAACTAACTGATTTGATATAAAAAATGTACACATGTTATTGCTGTTTATAGAGTCGATAAAAACCAGGGCTGATCTCTGTTCTCCGAGATCGGTAGCCCGCCCACCTCTGCTTTGGATTGCTCGGCGTAAAAGCGATTCTGGCTTTAGGCTTGTGAGATCGGAGGACGCTCGAACACCCTCAGAATGTCTGTGCTGTGTGGGGACCCGCTGCGGTGAGGAGAAAAAAACCCAAAATTGGGCATTCCAAATTGGGGGGGGGGGGGGAATAAATAAAAATAATAATAATTGGTCACTCTAAATTAAAAAAAAAAAGATATACTGGGGCATCTTTCTGTGGTGAATAAAAACCGTATACCACAAACAATCATTCAGTATATTCTCTTTCTCTCTCTCTCTCAGTCCAGATAAGCTGCATACCTGATATTTTTACACATTAACAAAATCCTAAATATGCACTAAATTTAAATTTAATGTATAAGAATACGCATAACAATTTTGCTGCACAGCTTGTCTGTATCCCCTCCCCTAAAACTTCCAAATGTGACAACTATGTCTCCCAGAGTACAATGTCTTCAGTTACTAGGAAACTCTGGCTAGCCCTGTTGTCTTTGCAGCCAAGTAAACCCAGTCCAGCTACAAATCCAAATGGAACCATCGTCAGAGGTAGCTGCTAAAAAAAAAAGCTGCCTAAATTAAACAAACTGTTTTATAACGTATTAATGCATTTCCTTATTTTATTTATCTGTATGGCTTGATATCAAAGTTTTAACATGTTCACTGAGTTTAAGAATGTAATGTTTAAATATAAGTAACGCAATTAATTTGCAGTCAGTGTGATACTTCGAAAAAAATGCATTGAGCTGATAAAGAACGTTGTAGAACACACACGTGGTTGTACAGTAGTCCAAAGTAACATTGCAGTTAAAATGGAAGTCTCTTTTTTAATGCCTACCCCATTACCATTAAAGATTGTACAGTATTTATTGAGATTACTCATGACTTCAAGGTAATGTTGCATTTTACCCCCTGAAAATACATTTTAATCTCTGTGTTAAAATTAGAGGGTAAGTTACTCCCAGACCTAACTACCGTACCTACATACAGTACATATACACCCTCAGCATACCTACTTTGCAACCATAATGTACCAGTAGTTTAAGAGCTCCTCGCTTCAGACCAGCTTCAAGATGATGCTGTAGATCATTTTTGCCAGTCTTAGCAGTCTCCTTGTCCTGTTCATTACCTGCGCCTTGAACAAAGATACAGTCTCCAGCTCCTGCTCCTGCTTAAACATCTGCTGCTTCATTTCATCAATCTTCTGCTGCTTCACTGCCAGAGCTTCCTCAGCAGCAATAAGTCTATCATTCACCTCTCTCATTTCTTCTTTTGACAGATTAGACTAGGAAAAACACAGATTATAGTCAAAAACCTAGCAATATAACAAGAATTTAATTAATTTCTTCTTAGCATATTAATTTCTTAGCATATGCCCTTATCCAGGGCATCTTACAATTGTTACAAGATATCACATTATTTTTTACACATTATTTTTACATACAATTACCCATTTGTACAGTTGGGTTCTTACTGGAGCAATCTAGGTAAAGTACCTTGCTCAAGGGTACAGCAGCAGTATCCTCCATCTGGGATTGAACCCACAACCCACCGGCCCAGAGCACCTAACCACTACTCCACACTGCACAGGTCAAAGTGTATTCTTTGTTTTGAGTATGTGCACCTCAAATAGTTAGAATAAACAGTTTAGATAGTAGGGGACTGACAGAAACACAAGCTACCGTCACAGGGGTGCTTAGTTAATACTTGAGCTTTTAGTTGGACAATCTTATTGCATCCATTATTGTTCTGTACCTTCACTTCCTCTGTTGCTTTCACCATTGCTGTATAATCTTCAAACAGCTTGGCATATGCATCCTGTAACTGAATCAGTTTCCTCCTGTTCAGGAATTAAAACGGTTTTATTTGCATCAAGTGTCATTTCCATTTTTCATGTTTATGGTTGTCAGGTATTTAACATTTTATTGTGGCTGCAACCTACTTCTCATCCTCTGTTTTCATCTGTTCCATTTTACTCATTGACTGCAAGCTGTCCACCTGAAGCTTCAGTGTTTCATTCTGATACTGAACCTCCTGCTTTTTGACAAGTTGTGCACGAAGGGTAGAAAGATCTTGCTCCAAATCATGACACCTAACGAGATCATAAAATATAGAATGTGCTACAAACCATTTCACAATTAAGGAATTAAGTTGTACATTATTAAAAGAGTAGTTATTCTTGTGACCATGGAATAAATCAAAATTGTCTATAGAGACATAATATCTAAAGAGGTGGTAGAAACTACAATTAAAACTGTAACTTGCCTGGCTTGTAGGCTCTTCTTCATTCCTTCAGCCTCATCCAGTTTGGAATGTGCCTCTTGTAGGTCTTCAAACAATGACATCACCTGTGACTTTAAATTCTCCACCTCAAAAGCAGGCTGCAAAAATGTGAAAACATTATTTATCGGACGGCGCTACAAAGCCTAAGTTGCACAACTATGGTGATAAAGTCCAACCAGGATATATGCATTTGCTTTAAACATGTATTATCTTCCAGTGCACATTAGATAGCACTTACTGGCAGGCTCTGAGACTTTAAACAGTGTGTAGCTAATAGTGACTATACCTGGTATTTAGAACCATTCAGGGACTTAGGGTCATCAGGCTGTAAATATTCTTATTAGTTGCAGCTGACTTTGGTCCTGAATGAGCACACATAACACAATGACACATAGCAATAATACACATAACACAATGACACATAGCAATAATACATGTAGCACAATGACACATAGCAATAATACACATAACACAATGACACATAGCAATAATACATGTAGCACAATGACACATAGCAATAATACATGTAGCACAATGACACATAGCAATAATACACATAACACAATGACACATAGCAATAATACATGTAGCACAATAACACATGGCAATAATACACGTAGCACAATGACACATAGCAATAATACACGTAGCACAATGACACATAGCAATAATACACGTAGCACAATGACACATAGCAATAATACACGTAGCACAATGACACATAGCAATAATACACGTAGCACAATGACACATAGCAATAATACACGTAGCACAATGACACATAGCAATAATACACGTAGCACAATGACACATAGCAATAATACACGTAGCACAATGACACATAGCAATAATACACGTAGCACAATGACACATAGCAATAATACACGTAGCACAATGACACATAGCAATAATACACGTAGCACAATGACACATAGCAATAATACACGTAGCACAATGACACATAGCAATAATACACGTAGCACAATGACACATAGCAATAATACACGTAGCACAATGACACATAGCAATAATACACGTAGCACAATGACACATAGCAATAATACACGTAGCACAATGACACATAGCAATAATACATGTAGCACAATGACACATAGCAATAATACACATAGCACAATGACACATAGCAATAATACACAGGGTTGTATTAATTAATGCATACATATCAACATTTGAATTACCTTGATGGTAAGTACTGTAGTAGGACTGTTTACCAATATATATATATATATATATATATATATATATATATATATATATATATATATATATATATATATATATATATATATATACAGTACTGTGCAAAAGTTTTAGGCAGGTGTGAAAAAATGCTGTAAAGTAAGAATGCTTTCAAAAATAGACATGTTAATAGATTATATTTATCAATTAACTAAATGCAAAGTGAGTGAACAGAAGAAAATCTAAATCAAATCCATATTTGGTGTGACCACCCTTTGCCTTCAAAACAGCATCAAGCATCAATTCTTCTAGGTACACTTGCACACAGTTTTTGAAGGAACTCGCAGGTAGGTTGGCCCAAAAGTCTTGGAGAACTAACCACAGTTCTTCTGTGGATTTAGGCAGCCTCAGTTGCTCTCTCTCTTCATGTAATCCCAGACAGACTCGATGATGTTGAGATCAGGCTCTGTGGGGGCCATACCATCACTTCCAGGACTCCTTGTTCTTCTTTACGCTGAAGATAGTTCTTAATGACTTTTGCTGTATGTTTGGGGTCGTTGTCATGCTGCAGAATAAATTTGGGGCCAATCAGATGCCTCCCTGATGGTATTGCATGATGGATAAGTATCTGCCTGTACTTCTCAGCATTGAGGAGACCATTAATTCTGACCAAATCCCCAACTCCATTTGCAGAAATGCAGCCCCAAACTTGCAAGGAACCTCCACCATGCTTCACTGTTGCCTGCAGACACTCATTCGTGTACCGCTCTCCAGCCCTTCGTGAACAAACTGCCTTCTGCTACAGCCAAATATTTCAAATTTTGACTCATCAGTCCAGAGCACCTGCTGCCATTTTTCTGCACCCCAGTTCCTGTGTTTTCGTGCATAGTTGAGTCGCTTGGCCTTGTTTCCACGCCGGAGGTATGGCTTTTGGCCGCAAGTCTTCCATGAAGGCCACTTCTGACCAGACTTCTCCGACAGTAGATGGGTGTACCAGGGTCCCACTGTTTTCTGCCAGTTCTGAGCTGATGGCACTGCTGGACATCTTCCGATTGCGAAGGGAAGTAAGCATGATGTGTCTCATCTGCTGCAGTAAGTTTCCTTGGCCGACCACCGCGCTTCACGGTCCTCAACGCTGCCCTTTTCTTTGTGCTTCTTCAAAAGAGCTTGGACAGCACATCTGGAAACCCCTGTCTGCCTTGAAATTTCTGCCTGGGAGAGACCTTGCTGATGCAGTATAACTACCTTGTGTCATGTTGCTGTGCTCAGTCTTGCCATGGTGTATGACTTTTGACAGTAAACTGTCTTCAGCAACCTCACCTTGTTAGCTGAGTTTGGCTGTTCCTCACCCAGTTTTATTCCTCCTACACAGCTGTTTCTGTTTCAGTTAATGATTGTGTTTCAACCTACATATTGAATTGATGATCATTAGCACCTATTTGGTATAATTGTTTAATCATACACCTGACTATATGCCTACAAAATCCCTGACTTTGTGCAAGTGTACCTAGAAGAATTGATGCTGTTTTGAAGGCAAAGGGTTGTCACACCAAATATGGATTTGATTTAGATTTTTCTTCCGTTCACTCACTTTGCATTTAGTTAATTGATAAATATAATCTATTTACATGTCTATTTTTGAAAGCATTCTTACTTTACAGCATTTTTTCACACCTGCCTAAAACTTTTGCACAGTACTGTATATATATATATATATATATATATATATATATATATATATATATATATATATATATATATATATATATATATATATATATATATATATGTGCAAAACATATAAATGCCTTCACACTTACGACATCATGCTGAGTCTCTGCAGTAATTTCACATGTGGTTGTAGCCTCCACTTCCATTGGTACTGATGAGGGCTTCTCATCAACTGTCACTTCTGTCTGAGTCCCACTCTCAGCAACATTTAATTTTCTTTTTTCTAGATCTGACATTCTAGTAAGAAAGAGCATTGATCAGCTGGCTTCTCAATGAACATGGCTTGTGCTCATTTTTCTTTTTTTTTTTTTTGTAATCACTAAAAGAACCCATTGAAACAACCAGAAACACATTAGAAGCCCCGTTTTAAAACCTGCAGCAAAGTGCCACCTCTTTTAAAAACATCTTCTGCTGGTAACGCATCGACCCTTTACTGTACAGAGATCTAATATTCCAATGAGGCCTGTACCTTTCTTTTACAGCCCAGAGTTCAAGTTCAAGCTTCTCCACCTTCTGAGTCTCCAGTCGCAGGGACTGAAGCAGTTGGCTAACTGTTAATTCTTCAGACTCCAAACGGGTATTTGCTTCATCAAAACACTTATGCCGACTTGAAAAAAATGAATTTACAATTTAACTATGTAAAGATTTGGGTATATCTGGCTGCAATCCATTATGTTAAACAAAATATACTGCGATATTTAAAAAAAAAAAAAAAAGATCCTAAATATATCCAAATATATAGATCAAATTATACATTATCCAAAAAGGCAGCAATCTGTATGTTGCACTATATCATTATTGAATATTTCATTTCAGTCCACAGAATAACATTTAAAATTCTACAAAAGGGCCTATATTTCTAAACAATTACTGAGCTACACTAAATTAGTTTAGCCAGCACACAAGCCTCTGACATTGGAACAGTCATTAACAGGCGTGGGTTGCTGGTAAACTATCACCTGCTCCAGTGCCTAGCCACTGCTGCTACGAACCAGTGTTATCTGACTAAAAACAAGTGCATCAAACAACTTGGAACACAGGACTTACATATAAGCAGCAGAGGGGTCTGCAGGCTTGTTTTGCAAATCTTTAGTCAATTTCAACTCTCCCTCCTGCTGAATTAACAAAAATATATATTGATAATCAACTTTGCATATATAGCAATTGAATTTCGAGAGATATGACTCAAAAGAAGCAATTTTAGAAATGCAAGCAATTACATTTAACTTCCTGAAAGTATCAGTAACATCAGATTGAAAGATTAAACTCTTCAAAATTGAACAGTCTGGGTAACACAGTGCTATTGTTTTCCACAGAACACGGCTGTAAAAACATCAGCTCAGACTGATTACATTTGTTTTTATAATTAAAATGTCTTTTTTAGTTTTCTTCTTGTTAAATGGGTTTATTTGCCCGAAATAGTTACACCTGGAGTTGTTACATTTGTTTTAAAACCAATAGCAGAACTGTATGCAATCTGAGGTTAAACCAGAAACTGCACAACCAAAAATGCTCAAGGACCTTTTGCTTTCACTTACTGCAATCCTGATTTCGATAAAGGAATCCTCAGGTGAGTTACTTCGTTGTTTTAACTGTAGCTCTGAGTTCATTGCTACCAGGTCACATTTCTCAGCCTGCAGGCGAGTGATCATAGCCTTTAGCTGCTCCACTTCCAGACTATGATCCACAATACCCTGGAATTTAAAAACCAATACACAAATAAATAAATTAAACATTCTTAGTGATTTTAATTCCTAGCATTGGGGGGAAAAAACGGGTTTGAGGCACTGAGATATGTAATATATCATCAAACCAAAGCTCACAAATGTTCCTGAACTTCCATGCCTTGCTGAAATATATAGAATAGGTATTTTTTTTAGTAAAGGTGGTATGTGAATATTTTTTTTAATCGTTTATTAAAATCTGGTCAATCCCTGAAAATAGATTTTAAAATTTAGTTTCTTTGATATGGTTTTTTTTTTTTTGCCAGTCTAAAACATGGTCACGTGACAATGTTTTTAGCAACACATTGTGCGGCACCTTATGACTTAATGTCCTCTACTGGGAATACATAAATAAAGTTCTACTGAAGACTTCTGTAAAACAAACACGCCACACCTGAGAAGTCCCAGGCCCGTTCCCTTCAAACATCTGGATTTTCTTTCTCTGCTCTTCATTGCGTTTGGTGAGGGCTGCCACACTTCCCTTGGCTTCTTGTAGTTTATCCTCCAAAAAATCACGCTCCTCCTTCTGCTTCTCCTTCCAAGAAGCAAGGTCCTCAAAGCGCCCCTTCATGGATGTATTGGTGTGCTTGAGAGCTTCTGTTTCAGATCATAATTATATGCAAGTAATGTCAAATCCAAAAACAACATAAGAAAGTAATATTAATACTGTATAAAGTCTCTGTAAGATCTCTTTATAAAATGCCTGTTTTTCATTTAATGTCAACTAAGTACAAAAAAAATACAATTTGCTGTTCAATAAAGGACAACATCTCCAACACTGACTTAAAGTCAAGTGGTCTGTTGAGCAACCACCTAAAAACAGCATCACCCTTCATTTTTTGGGGTTATCCTCTGTGTAATGAATGGTGACTAGACGTTATATTTAGGCTTTCAGAAATCAACTAAACAAATTATTTTTTGCCTGTATAACATTTTTGTATAAGGCTATCCTTTTCTTTGCTTAAAAAGACCTCACCTTTGAGGTCGCTGTTCTCCTTGATGAGAATGTTCATTTGTTGTAGAGTCTCTTCCAAGGTGCTCCTAAGCGGAGCTGCGTGAGCCAGATCCCCCTGCCCATTCTCTCGTTGCATCTCCCCATTCATCATCAGAGTATTGGAAGTCATTATTTTACAGGTTCTTAACTCTACAAAACACTGGCAACCATTTAACAAAAAATAAAAAAGAGAACTTAATGGATAGTCCTTGAACCACTATTACACATATGTTGAATGAGTAAAATTGAAATCTACCTTAATTTTTAAACATTTGCATGCAACTCCTTGCTGGTAGTGTTTACTTTGACTGCTGTATCACAGCAAATAAAATGGCTAGGTGTTTTTGTTTTACACAGTTAAGATGTAACCCTCACCGTATTTACCTGATTAAATACAAATGATCTAATCTGCAAAAAGCCAATTCCTTCTATCCCTTAAAGCACTGCCTTAGCAAATAAACAGCTCTTGAAATTGATAACAATGACATTTTCATAGATTAAACAGCATGAATTAAGGGCTTTGCCCATTAGATCAGTTCCCTCATGCTTTGACATCCGTAATTGTGATGCGTCAATTAATTTAACGAGCATGTACATTCCCTATTGCACCTTGCACACTGAGTCAGTTGAGACCAATGATAATCACTTAGGAAGACATGTGGTTTCTTGCAGTTCTCTTAACAAAATGGAAAAACTTATTTTGTGAGTCACCAAACAAAAATTACTTTATGATAAATCCAAGTAAGATTACAAAGACTTTGAAAAAAAAACAAAAAAAACATGGAAAGACATTGCCGTGGACATGGGCATGAATGATATGTATTAATCAACATGAAATTATGAACAAATAGCATACATAAACACATGGACTTTGTGCAAAATTATTACAAGCATATACTTTTTATTTCAATTGTAGTCGTGGAAGTAAAGAAATAATGGCCTAACCTGCGCTGCTCGACACACAGAGAAAGAAGCGTGACAGGGCAAGAGCGGTCAGGGCTTAACAGTCAGGGGCAGTACATGAGTAATGGAATTCCTGGCTCCATACACAGAGAATAGAATGGTAAAGTATTTTCGGTAGCTCATTGCTAGCTTCCCAACTTTTAGATATGTTGCTGAAGCTGGGATTCTTCAAGAAGCTGCTTGATGAGATTCTGGGATCAATAAGCTACTAACAACCAAACAAGCAAGATGGGCCGAATGGCCTCCTCTCGTTTGTAAACTTTCTTATATTCTTATTACAGTGTGTTTGAAATAAAATATTGGCCATATGGTTTCTGATGCTATGACAACTGTATGGAGTTGTGTAATATCATTTTTGCTTTCTCTTATATATTATGTATTGCATAACAACATTATTGTAGATCTAGTAGAAACGTAATAATTAGCAAACGTTTTAACTTCTTAGTGCAGTGTGGCGGATCAGCACGGTACTTTGTTTTTCGTCCACTGTTTTGTTTGTCTATTTGTGTTCAAAGTTGCGTAAGAATTAACAACATAATTGTATTTTTTTTTTTTGTAAAATACTGAAACTAGCTACAAAACCTCCACTGCACATCAGCGCTCTGAAGTACGATATTAACGTATCTAGTGTGCAATGGATTGACACGACTTTTTCGGATGATAAATGACGGAACGGATCCAGTGGGTAACAGCCTTAAGAATTGACAACTAAATAAAATAAACATTTACAAAAAGGGGTAAAAGCTCAGGTTATGAACATTTTAGTTTTAACACTTTTCTCAAGCAATAGTGTACTGGTATGTCCCCTGGGGAATAGCAAGAAATACTATTAAACTCTCTGTGCCCGTATCTCCGTGAAATTCGTGAATTAACAAATCGAATTATACGACTGCTATGATCGTTTGAAGTCGGAATATTACGTCACAACTGCATACCGAAACTAAAAAGAACTAGGCCTGCAATAATATTATGTAGTTCAGTGTTTTGTCAGTTAAACTCACGCAGACATATGAATTAAACGATTTGTCGATCTAATTAGAAGTCGGCGTGATGTAAAACTGTTAATTTTATTATTTGCATCATTTAATCTTGACTTGCTTTTCATTTTTTTTGGCTTTCACTTTCAGTTCACTTCTCAAAAACAACATTTCAGTCACGACCATGTTTGTATTTATAACTCCATGCAGTTACAAAAATAAATAAATTGCTCTATTAAACAACAACACACAGCTAACATTTGTAATACTAACGTACGTAGTTTTATTTCTTACCAGATCAGGTACAAACTGAATTCACTGCAAGCATGCTGCGTATGCATATACTTTAGTCCTTATTTCCTATCAGTCTTTTTCCAGTCTTGATCTGATGTCTAGTTAAGATACTGAGTAAAATGAATCATTATACTGAGATACTGTCGCTGTCCTTCTTTGGAAACACTAACACATGCAGTTCCTTTATGATTTTTTTTGTTTTTGTTTTTTTGCTAGGACTAATGTTCTCCTCGCTCAGCTGACAATGACGTCACTGATGTAGTTGCGTTCAGGTTCTGCCTTGCGTTTTCAGGGAATTCCCCGCCAGTCTTGCGCATGTTCTTATTTTGGATAACATTGGCTGTCTTTATAGCTACTTTAATTTCCAATAAGTTTATTACACTAAATACTGTATTACTATATTATTAACTAACAATAGTGTTTTTTTTTATGTAATGGTAATACACTTTGTCCTAACTAATATAGCAATGTTACTTTTGCAGAATAAATAAAATAAATATATTGGTACGTATAAATAGATTTATTTCTAATAATTGTATTTATTTGCACACTTCTAAACGTTTTCTATTGTTTTTTTTTTTCTATTGATTCATCATTAACTAACCTTTGTCATTTCTAAAAGCACTTTTCTTAAGAAATTAAACTTTTCCAGTGGTTAAAAAGACATGGTACGAAGTAATTCTGAAAAAGAACAAACGAGAACACATAATATGAACAAGTAAGTTAACAATCACAAGTACATAGATATAAAATGTAGTTTGTAAAAGTATCAAGTTAATCTAGTATCGCTTTAAAAAACATTAAAAATTATTGGATATGCAGCCTATTCTATAAACGAACCCGTACTGTAGGACAGGTGATAAGACATACAATTGCAGATTTACCGTCGGTGCACACTGTTTATAGTGATCCATTGCCATACCAAATAGTATCAGCAGGTGGTGCTGTTCTCCCTTAAAATAAGTCTATACAACTAAATTCATGAACTGCATTCCAGTAAAGGTTAGCATCAAACAACCAGTGCCAGAATGTTTTTTCTGGCATCACCCACCATTCAAGCCAGCTTCGTTTTCAGAAAATCACGCTTGAATAGAGCTATTCATGAAAATAAGGAGATTGTCAGTTTCTGCATCTTCCCAATTAGTAACATACTAATTAACTGGGTTTATCCCCCTTGAAAATGAATTGCTGTGATGGGAAATGTGACATTTTCTAGTTCAAAATAGATGTTGGTGCCTATTGTATAAACATGACATTCTTACCTTAACTAAATAAGCACCACGTAGTAAATAGTTGTCCCATCATAGCCTATTCAAAAGGAAACACTTGTTAATATTGGGTGGGTTTTTTTTTTCTTACAAAGTGTAATCTATATTTTTGTTAGTAGGTACAATGTAATGTTTATTCTCTTGTGATAATTACAATTATCCTTTTGTCCAGCTTTTCAAACATTACCAATAAACTGCTTCATGAAACCATATTTCACCCACTGTTAAACTATTCATTGCTCTGGACAGTAACATTATTAAAGAACGAAACCACCAAAGCAATACAACTACAAGTGGAGGTAAGAAATAGCAAGAAACGTTCTGCCACCATGGAATAGGTAGTTTAAAAAAAAAAAAAAGATAAATGTAATTTCGTTCAAAGACATTCATCTAACAAAAGCTACAGTATGAAGTCCGGCTTTTTAACTAAACATGAAACTATAAGCACCCGAAAGTGAGCTATTGGCTGCTCCAATTGAGAGTGCTCTCTCTCTCTCTGATTGGTTTTTCTAAACAACCTTGGAGATTCCTTCTCTGAAAACTTTTGACTGGATTGAGGAATGTCTCAGAGCGACTCCTTCAATCTCCCGCGAGGGGCCGGTGATCTCTGCGCTCTATCAAGTACTGTGGACGGGCTTTAGTTGTTTTTTTTTTTTTAAACCGTGACCCATAGAGACTGTGATTGGTCTTATTTACATCTCATTTTGACGCTACGGGAATTTTTTTTATTCAAAAAAACTTGGAGAAAATATACCAGCAGAAATTCAAAATATCTTTCCGTTCCGATCCACAGTGGGAGACAAGGATTTGTGTTACTGGTTAAAAATGACATGGAATGAAATTCTTTTGATTTGAAATACGTTACCTAAAATGAGTGATAGTTACTTATTGCCTGCGTGATTGACAGCACTTGACGGCAACCCCTAATGCTGCATTCAAAGTGAGAGAAACAACCTGCTAAAACCAAGTTATGTACTATGGAAAAGCTGTAGGAAAATAAGGGAACTAATTCACCAAATTCGTTCCAGACATATAACAGTTAACTCACTGTTATAGAAAGTTTGGATTCTAACTTCTGTCGGACAAAAGGTATTAATTTATATGTAGTTTAATTACGTATCTGTTCAACCATTGTTTTAGAAATTGCATTCAACAGCAAGATGCTTCCAGTATTAATAACCCTGTGCTTTATAATATATCAAGTGCGACCCGGTCTGGGGTGCCAGCTTCCTTCTGATTGGAGACCCCTCAGTGAGGGATGCAGAGCTGAGCTCGCAGAGATTATAGTGTATGCCAAGGTGTTGGCGCTGCATCAAGACGTGTACAGCATGTACAATTACTTACCATACCAATATGAAGGCAGCGAGGGGGGGCTCTTCTACTCGGCAGAGATTGAGCTGCTCTGTGACCAAGCCTGGGGCAGTATGTTGGAGGTGCCCGCTGGATCTAGACTGAACCTCACTGGTCTGGGCTACTTCTCCTGTCAGTCACACACTGTTGTACAAAACTACTCCTACATCTTTTTTCTTCGGTAAGTATTCCACAGTGACATCATAGTTATCCTAGTGGATTCAGATACTGTACTAATGAAGTCTCCAACTTTTCTTAAATTTAAATTGGGTAATATGTTCTATTCAATGCTATTAGAGGTTCCCTAGTTCATTAGATTTCCAGTGGACATTTCCTCTAGACAACATACAAATCAACACAATAATGACTTCACAACAGCCTCTCCTTTGTTACAACATTGTGTGATTAATTGTTGTAATATACCAATAAGTAATTATTTCCAAGAATGTTGTTTCAAAACATATAACCTAAATTCAAAGTTAAATTACAGTGTGTTCAAACATTATAAAACAGCTTACAAATGCCATTTTAACCTCCGGTTGCTGCAAGTGGATTATGGCCATGGTCAAATTTGCTCAGATTTGGGGGCTTGTCGATGGTGCTTTATGACCAAGTTAAGTGCATAGAAGGCTAAACTATTGATAAAGGCAATTATTTTGTAGTGTAAAAGGGAACATGAACATATAAACCATTTGCAACCTATCGCTATTGAATATGTAGATATAAAACAGCCATTCTCAGAGCACTGGAAGCATGCTAACATTTTCCATCTTGTCAGAGTACAGATTCCTCAAGATGATTTATCATGAACCCATAGAAATTCTATCCTTCTTACATTTCTTGAACAACATGTCAGCTTTAATTTCTTCCTTTCTTAGTTTAAATCTATCTCAGACAAACGGTTTGGGATCCATTCTGTTTTTTTCTACCACCCGATTTCAAGTCTTTTAGTAAATCTGTAGTAATTCCATTGTACTGTTTCTGTACACAGACCTGGCAGTGTTTGAATGTATTTGGTCATGAAGTCTCTTGTTTTCTAGTGAATATGCGTGGCGACACAATATAAATACCCCTGTAGGAATCACTGGTACATTCTGCATATTGCCAAATTATACACCTGTTCATGAAATATTGTAATAAGATGCCATACTTGTATTTAATTATTGACCTAATTCTCCAAACCTAAAATTCAGAAAAAAGAAAAAAAAAACAGAAAAAACCAGTGGTTCCCAGAAACAAGCAGCTTTAACACTGCCACAAAGGTTATAACTTTGAAGTTTTTTCACAGCCACCCTCCGCATTTCACCACCTACAGGCCTCTGCAGATCTTCACTTAGCAGAACTCAGCCACTCACCTCTCAATAGAGCTGAAAAAGTAAAAATATTTTCTTATATGAAAAGTATTTGGAACAATAATAAGGGCCCAAGTTGCGTAAGCTTTGAAATACAGTTTTAAAGTAAATCCTGATCTGCTGTCGAGCTGCTAGTGTCCAAAGGCTTTTCTGGCACCCACTGGAGAAACCTGCAGGCTACTAATGATTTTCTCAGTCTGCAGAGAACGTGTATGCTTTTCACAGCTGGCTTAATATATATATATAAATATATGAACTAGATTGTATTATTTGGGACTGAGATATTTGTATTAGAAATATATGAATATTTCTAAGAGATACATTTTTCACCCTTCACAATAATTATACTTACTGTATTGTAACTACCTTGGATGATGTGAATGCAGAATATATGCAGAATGATGTGAATATAGATCAGGATATAGTGTGTGTATAATACACTTTATCAGTATATAAAATATTTAATAGGTGCAGATTGTATATATTTCTTGATAGATAAATTTACATCATTCTGAATTTTTTCAATCCCATTTTAGGGTATGGTTCGTAATCTGTACCATGCAAAAAAATGAATTGCCTATTTTTTGTTTTATGTTTTTGATTCAAAAGTCAGTAGTAAAGCTTTGGGGAAAACAAAAATCTGTTAATGTTATATGTAACTCAGCCAAGTTACTTTCAAATGACACTATACTACACATATGCTGATCAAGGCGGTTTGGTTGATGTTTTCCATAATATTCAAATTCACCTGTGTGGAAATTCAGATTCTACTGCTGCTATCAGCATGCATTTCTTTAGCGAGTCTACTGTACTGAAAAATATAGGCGATTGGGTTGTCACAGCACAGGTATGTGATAAACAGCTTTCAAACCAGTCTCAGCCTACAGCTTTCAAACCAATCTCAGCCCTGGAGAAGCAATTGATAACCAGATGGCTTGCAGTCACTGGCCTTAATGTTTTATTTATGTCCTTTGCAGGATGGATGAAAACTATAACATACTTCCTCATGGAGTGAATTTCCAGGATGCGATCTTCCCAGACACCCATGAAAACAGAAGGACCTTTTCCAGCCTCTTTCAGTTCTCCAATTGCTCTCATGGACAGCCCCCCCAGATCTTCAGCAATGACTGGGAGGTACAGGAGGACAGTCGGGTAAGGATTCTCAAACTCTGTTCTGACTCAGCCCTGTTATAACAATGTGGTGTTACTTTACTGCTGTAATTAGTGCAGGGTAATTGTACACTTATTCCATTGGGGCATGTTTCTGTCTTTCTTTCTGAAGATATGTACTGGATGGAAAGTCAGTTTGTCTCTTTGAACTGCTTCTGTGAAGAAAAAAAACAACATTCCTAACATATTTCAAAGATGCCCTCATCAAAAGAAGCTGTGTCTCCCTATGAAAATGCAGCATTCTTCTGTTTGCAATGCTATCGTGATTATAGCAGTAACACTTACCCCGTGGGATGGTAGAATGATATTTAAATAGTTCAGTGTTAACCGATATGGAATTAATTCTAATTAAAACCAGTAACAAATTATGTGTAATACTCTGCATTATTGTGAAGTTTGTAACTTCATTTTTCAAAATATTGTGACGACTCGAGCTCTCAACACGATGGATGACATTGGAGACAGGGCTAAATGACAGCAGTTTATTGTTTTGAACAGAACTCAATACTGTCCCGAGTCCCTGTTTGGGCCAGGACCATGCCACCAAAATTACAAACTCCCCTGTCACCCCCTGTTCCTTATGTGCTCCCGACCTTAACACAGCCCTCAGCCTCTCTCCCTCTGATTTGCCACACCACGGGTTAGGTAACCTCAGACTCACTTTGTTGCTCTGTTAGTCAGTCTCGTTATCTGTCTCACTCTGTCTCTCACATTATCTCACCCACTTTCTCTCACCCTGGTTTCGCGCGTCCCAGGTCTTTATACCCCTGCTGTTCCCGTGTCCTTGTCCTGTCCGGCCAATCGCAGCTCTCCCTTGTATGCACACACACACACACACACACACACACACACACACACACACACACACACACACACACACACACACACACACACACACTCCACCATATCTAGGTGGTGTGGTCTGAACCCTAACAGTACACAAAACACCAAAGCACAGGACACACAAACAACCAGGACAAACACAAAAGTCCAACAAGGTCCCCTTCAGTTGGCCGGGTCGCTACAATATGTATTGAATGAGCAGTGCCATAAAAAAACAACTTCTTCTAGAATACAGCTGGTGCTATAAATCTTTTGGCGTCTCATAAATGTCTGTGGTTTGCTGGTAAATCTGAGGTTATATGTACAACAGAACATTTTAATTGGCTTCTCTTTACCCACCTGCAGTGGGAGAGCTGGGATACATTAAAGTCTCCCTTTACAATGGTGGTTTCTGTGTGGAGCAGCAGGTGCTGACTTGCTTATTGTGTGCCAGTTGTTTTACCATTTTCATCTATTATAAAAACCTCAGTTCAGACAACAAATAAACCAATAGCAATGGCACTATTCTTCACTTGCAGCACATTTTAACCCTTTAATTTGCTATAATAATCATGTTCAGTCTTGACCAACACCAAAGGCTCATAATTGTAATTGCAATGGTTGAAGAGGTTTTTATTGGCAGTAGTTTTTAAATACCCCATAAAAGGTTACTGAGATGCGTCATTACAGAGAAAACATGATAAATCTGAAATAATACGGCACAGCTTGCTAAAAACCATGGTTATCCATTGAAAAGCACAGTAAATGTATAGGGAAAAGCAGGCTAAACAAAATTTGCCGTGGTAGTACTAACCTATCTACGATTAGCTCTCCATTTCTATTCTGTTTGCACCAGTGAAGTTTGTCCCATTTTCTATGCTAGGTTATGCTAAGGACATTTGCACTGGTTGGTAACATTTTCATATTTTTACTTACCAATGGTATCACAGTGGTATGAATCAATACACACTGGTAATTATTATTATTATTTAGTCATTTAGCAGATACTTTTATCCAAAGTGATTTACAGAGACTTGGAGTGAACTATGCATCGCAACTTACAATAGACCTCGGTTTTACGTCTCATCCGAAGGACGGAACACAAGGAGGTTAAGTGACTTGCTCAGGGTCACACACAGTCAGTCAGTGTCTGGGATTGAACCTGGAACCTCCTGTTAACAAACCCTTATTTAACCACTGGACCACCAAGCCTCCTTAATTTATTGTAAGACCTATATTAGTACAGTGTAGTTGCCCTACACCACTGTGTGCTATTGTTCCAGATCCACTGTGTTTTCATTGCTGGCAATGCTGTGGAATTATACTAGAATTTAAATGGTATTTTCTAACTTTTTGTAAGGCCAAATAAGGGCACAAGACACCGTCTGATCAGGTACCTTTAGTCCAGTCAAGCTGTCAGTCCCATTAGAGATGAAGTCAGAAATATTGAGCTTTATGCAACATAACTATCACTGTTATATAACTTCTATTCTGGGAGTTTTTAGTTTGATCCCTAGCAGGGCCGAAGTCAACGCCCAGGCAACTCGGGCACTCGCCCTGGGCCCCATCACAAGATGCTCAAAAAATGCCAACTTTGTCTTTTTGATTTAGTATATTTTCCCTTATGCGATGCCAACAATCCCATGTAGCCGTTAGGTAGCAGCAGAATTTGACTTCACTGTGAGCTTTCTTTGTGCGCTAAACTTCATGCAATGGATAAAGGAAAAGCAACAAAATGAATACCGGTATACATGCAAAAATAAAATTGCAAATATAAGTAAATGTGCTGTTTTTGTGCCAGCTGTCCTACTGAAGCCTTTAAGCCTAGAAACATTTATTTTTCACTAAACTAAACTGTATGCATGCAGTGAAACTTTTCAGCTCCCCTTTTTTCTTTTCTCTTCCTGCTTGCGTCCTCTGTTCCCTTTGTCCTGCCACCTCTCTCACTCCTTATTGGCTTCCGTCTTCCTCAGTTCTTCATAAAGACGAAAGCTGTTGGCCGATCTCACCGTACCAAGGTACAGGGGCTTCCCTGGGATTTATTTTATTGTAGTCACTAGTGACAAATCCTTTCCAACATATTTAGTCATGTTAGAAAAACAGTAGTCACTATCTCAAGTAGAAATGTACAACTATTGTTAATCTTGTCCAATTTAATTTTCAATATACATTACATTTTTTTTTACCCACTAGTCTTAACATAGGTATCAGTAAGTTAAAGCTTATCAAGGTTTATCTCCGGTCGCAGGTGTCACAAGAACGATTGGATGCCTTGGCTCTTCTCTCAGTTGAGTGGAAAGAAGCTGAATCAGTTAAATTTGACACCATAATTTACAAATTTGCCACTGATAGTCTTTTTTTTAAACTGATAACTGTAAATTCACTACTGTAAGAATGATTATAAAAACTTTTTTGATAGAAACACATTTTTTTTAAGGTGAGGGGCCCACTGGAGTTCAGTTGCTCGGGGCCCACAAAAACTTGACGCCTGCCCTAATCCCTAGGATGGCTAGCCAGCTTTGACTTTCACACAGATCGGAAGTTGAGTCTTCTCTGGTTTGAGTGAAGAATGCTGGCACGCTCTGTTTTTCTAATTCTGCGGCTTCTTTCCCTGCACTCTTTACCCTCCTCTCTCATTAGCATTCAAGACACATTGGCGGCAATGACAGAAAGTCCTCTATTCTTTTTTACTAAGTGAATCCCATTTGAAGTTTGCTTACTGGAATGAATTCCCTAACCATAACAATTTCTGACAAAAGCTGTTTTTCTTTAACCTTTCCCCCTTTTAAAGTGGAGGGTCACAGCCAAGGTAACAACACAATAAGCATTGCTAAGGAGATTAACAGATATGCACTAATCTTTATGTAAGGTTTTAAAGCAACAGGGTCATCTAATGTTATGATCCCCTAATAAAAATCATGCTCACAAACACCTTAGAAGAGTAATAACCAAGGCTTCAAAAACACTCTTACATTCCCTCAAGCCCTGCTATTTCCACTTTGACTTGGGGGGCAATCCATTTATCCTACTTCCTATGCAGAAAATATGAGGACCCAATTCAAACCTCACATAGGATGTGAACTTAAACTTTGGTGTTTTTCCTTTGAACCTGTAGGGCCTGATTGTGAAGGCCCATTTTGAGAGAGGAATAATACGTTTAAATTTATAAAGCTAGAATAAACTGCTTATTGTAATAACATAATCATTTCATCCTGCAATTCCATTGTTTCTTGCTTGTTTTACATGGTTGAATTGTTTTATTCCAATTTTCTATAGATTTAAAATAGGGGTCAAAGCGATTTGCAAGGGACAGTCACAATTAATTTGAAACCTGAAAAACAAACCATGTGTCAACCTGTTTAGGGGGGTTGATAGATTTTGCAGGTTCTTTTGAATAGCTTCTCAGGTGGTTGAAAGCACTTGGTTTTGCCTTTGGAATGTGCAGTCATTTATGTGTTATTACTTACATATTATAGCGGCACTCACAGCATTTTTAAGGGAGGATAAATGTGACATTTTCTTTCTGTTCACAACTCTCCATTTGTCAGAGAAATTGAACTACAAAGGATTTTGTTTTTGACCTGACAGGAATAAACAGTTATCATTTTGCCCTCCGCTGAAATACCAACAGAAGGGTTTTCAGGTTCAACAGTCTTAATCCCAGTATTGCTTTGGGCCTTTTATCAGAAGGTTGTAGAGTTCACATACCAGTTGCTCACTGCTAGTTGAGGCATTTCGGGTAACCTAGCATTGTTGCAACCAGGTTTTGTACAAAGCGAGTATCGTTCTTGTAAATGAGTGATATGGGGTGAAGACAGAAAATTACTGGTTTCCTAAGTAAACACTTAATGACAACCTACATGACTGAAAACACAGGTGTGCAAGTTGTGGTCATAATGTAGAGGCCTCAGGCTCTGGACAAAGTGAAAAGTAAAATACAGTTTTCTGATTTGTATCTGGATTGGCAGTCCTCACCAACAACAGTAGTCTGCTGATACAAAATCAGATTTTTGTCAGTATTAAAAGATTTAAGAATTTTCTTATAGAAAAGTGTAGGTAATGGATTATACATCTGTGTGTAAAGAATTCTCTATATTTAGAAATGCTCATGTGATGGAAAACTAAGTGAACACATTATTTATCCAAAATCTTGAAGATCTAATCTGTTGTGACCTACTTCTGGTTTGGGAACCGCAAGCCTGAATTTGGTGTAACTTAGCAAAGACATTTCTTAAAGAAGTTAATGAACAAATTATCCATGTACATCACACCACAGGAGAGAAGCATGTTCTGGATCACTATTTTTTAAATCATTTTGTTTACATTCTTCGTAGGGGAGATGTATGTTGCAGTACTTAGAATTATAGTGCCTGCTCATTTTGGACAACCCTTTTGAAGGTGTTTTTTGAGTTGCCATAAACAGGTCTGTGTTTTTCTTTTTTTAGCAACCGTTCAGCTGGCTCCAGGACCTGTCATGTTTGCACCTGCTTTGTTTTTAATAGTATAGCTGTTATTTGGATAGAGGGTCTCATTGTGTGGCGGTGGATGGCTTGTTTAGGTAAAATGTTACAATAAGGGTTACATTTACAGGTGGCAGGTAGTGACAGGGTAATGTGTGAGTTTGAGACATGAATTGTTGTCAGGTGGTACAAGTGCTAAGTGGGATGAGGTTTATTTCTGCCTGTGAATGTTTAGTCAGTGGTAGCACCTGACATGAGGTCAATCATTCAAGATTAGAATGCTGAGAAGCATCATACAAAGGAGGCAGTGTGGTCCAGTGGTTAAAGTCCAGAAGGTCACCAGTTCAAATCCCACCTCTGCCACTGTCTGACTCACTGTGTGACCCTGAGCAAGTCACTTTACCTCCTTGTGCTTCATCCTGCGGATGAGATGTTAAATCAATGTCCTATGGTAAGTGACTCTGCATATAGTGCACAGTTCACAGCCTACCTCTATAAAGCGCTTTTTGATGATGGTCCACCATGAAAGGCACTATATAAATATATTATTATTATTATTATTATTATTATTATTATTATTATTATTATTATTATTATTATACAAAATAATTACTTTTATTCTAGCTCTGCAGTTTGATATAACAGTAGTGCAGTCTTGCCAGTTTTTGCCTGTGATTGTTCTAGGTATTTGTATTTTCTGGCTGCAGACTGCATCTTATGCTCTTGACACAGAATGTGGTAGAAACCAGGAAGGCTGCATAGGAAAGCCAGCAAAAATAATGTTCTGTGGTTCATAAAACATGAATGGACACTTGAATGGATATAGTTCCATTCTGATCAATTCTGCTGGTGTCAAGCCCAGAATCTGATTTTTAAATGTTTTCACTGTATACTATATGGGGATCCGAAGCTTTTCAATGGGTCATTATACCAAAAACTAAGAATACCTAAAACTTGCAACCTCCAAAATATTTTGAACAGGATGCTCTGTTACTATGAAAGGTCATTGACATACCTTTCAACTATGGCATTAAATGTAGAGCTAAAAATAACAGAAATCAATCAATCAATCAATCAATCAATCAATCAATCATTATTTTATATAATGCCCTTCACAATACATTGTTGCAAGGCACTTCACAGGTACAACATAACATTAATTATTGAAATTATTAAAGCAATAGCAAACATTTAATACAAAAATCAACTAAAATGCAATACAATACGAGGTGAAAACATTACTTAATATTAAGATGTGAACGACATATTATAGAAGTGTGTCTTCAGTTGTGTTTTAAAAACTGCAACAGTTGATGCCTCCCTTACGGAAACAGGTAGGCTGTGGGGTCCAGTGGTTAAAGAAAGGGGCTTGTAACCAGGAGATCTCCTGTTCAAATCCCACCTCAACCACTGACTCATTGTGCGACCCTGAGCAAGTCACTTAACCTCCTTGTGCTCCGTCTTTTGGGTGAGATGTAATTTTAAGTGACTCTGCAGCTAATGCATAGTTCACACACCCTAGTCTCTGTAAGTTGCCTTGGATAAAGGCGCCTGCTTAATAAACAAATAATTAATTGTAAGGCAGCCAATTCAATAATTCGGGGCCCTAAAGCCAAATGCTTTACACCTGTGTTCTTTTTTTTAAACCAGTAAGCAGTAAGCAATCCTGCGTCCTGGGAGTGGTCGTCTTGGTATATATGGGATTAAAATATCATAAGTAATAAGCATGACCTTAAAATCGACCCTAAACCTTACAGGAAGCCAATGTAGGGCAGCCAATACCATGTCTTCTACTTCTTGTTAAACCCTGGCAGCAATGTTTTGCACAAGCTGCAGTCGGGATAACACATATCTGGGAATACCCGAAAACAGCATTGCAATAATCCAGTCTGGATGTTATGAAAGCATGCATCAGTCTGTCTGCATCTTCCATGGAAAGGAAGCGTCTTAGTTTAGCGATAGTTCTTAAATGAAAAAAAAGACACTTTAGTTATTTTTCTAATATAAGGTTCAAATGAGAGATCTGGGTCAAAAATGACACCCAGATTTCTCATTTCAGACCTCAACTTAAATGGGAAGCTGTCAACTGCAAGAACATCTGAATTTGTATTGTTTAATTTATTTTTTGATCCCAATAACATTACCTCTGTTTTATCAAAGTTTAACAATAAATAGTTTTTGACATCCATTGCTTAATGTCAGACAGACAGATAGTAAGGATATTTGCGATTGAGGTGTCTCCTGGTTTAAGGGATAAATATAATGAAGTATCATCTGCATAGCAATATCATTACCCAAAGGCAGCATGTAGAGGGAAAACAAAATTGACTCAAGAACAGAACCTTGTGGGATGCCACATTTAACTTCTGAGAAATGCACAACATTGGTGCTATAGAATCAAGATCCCAAATTCAGAGTTTCTGTATGATATCCAACCTCTAAGTTCAACTTCTAAATTCTAATGATCTATTGGTGACAGAGTCCCATTATGTGAGTGACCTTTTATACTGTTCGACCAGTGTGGAACTTTAATTGTCCCCAAGCTATTCTGCACATGCCTGGGACTTCCCATTCACACTTTGATGATAATTTCTTTTTATTTTACTGCCATCATAAATTAGATTAGGGGAAGTTGGTTTAGCACATACTTTTTAAACAGTGGATACATCATGACTTGAGAACTCATCCTTTAACCTAAAACAGAGGTAAGAAACACTTCATTTATTAAAAAAGATTTTTAAAAAAAAATGGAGGTTGGTTGTAAAATCCTAGATATCCCATTGTAATGTAAGGAAATTCAAACAGATATACTGTATTTATTGCCCTTAACAGCTGTCCAATATGTAGAGTTCTGCACATGAAAAAGGGTATTTTAATTGCAGACAACAGACTCTTCCATATCTTGACAGGTCTAGAGCAATTGCTTTTGCAAACTTGATACCTGGAAGATTATAAAATCTTGCAGGTGTTACACGGTAGATGTGATCCATAGAACACAATAGACCTTGATCTAAAAACAGGCCTGAGGGATTAAACATTTCTCACTTTACAAATTTGAGACCCAAGCTGCATAATGGTAATAGCAGGTTCTTGGTTACTGTACGGTAAACAACCTGACACAATTATTTTTAACTGTTCACCAGGCTAGCAGTTTATAGTTTAAATCAACCATTCAGCTATTTAATTCTCAAAGTTAAGTGATATAGTTAAGCGATATAGTCATAAAAAGCATGCAGTTCCTATAAAACCAGTGTTCAGTAACTAAGCTGTATAGTTTAGCGCAATAGAATTGATTTCGTTTAGAAACCCCTCTTTGATATTCCCTAAAAACAGGGTCTGCTGATAATGACAGACCAAATACATTTGATCCTTCAGGGGCTATGGGTTGGTCATTGTTTCCTGTCAGCTGGTCATAATTTCCTGTTAATTTCTTATCAGTGCAAAACATGAGCTCCTGATGTGATGAATCGAGCTACATGAATGTGAGATTGAAGTGAACATAGCATAAGTCTGAGCACGCTGAGCTGTTTCAGTCCTATTGATTGATTGTCTGTTTGAGCCTAAAAGATGTTTCCCATGCAACTCAATGTGAGATAAGAGAAGCAGAGAGTGTCATTAGGAGGTTCTCTCTGGGAATAGAGTTATTTTCACACAGTCCCCCAGCAAGACCTTCGGAAAACTGCCAATGCCATGGCCTCCATAAACTGTGTAGTCTGCTGGAAATTAGTTTTTGTTTGACTATCTGTGAAATTGGATCATGTGGCATAATTTCAGTATTTTTAATGTCTTGGAAAAATGATAAACTTACTAAAACGATTTCATCATTACACAGTCTTCTTGTAATTGACTACAGCATGATGCATAGCAAAGATTATTCTTAATGCTTCCCTAAAATCCTAGCACTTGCCAGCACATTTATCAAGTCTCCCCCTGCTATGTCAAACAATGCCAACAGATCAGTCACCAATTGGCTGATTAAATCTTCCTGGGGGACATTGAAAAAAGCAAAACAAAAAAATGAATACATAAAACTTCTAACGCTATTGGGATTTCCTTTGTAAAAAAAAACCTCAAAACATTTTGGTTTAGGTCCATCTTGATTCTTAGGTCATTTACTGTAAATTAGTTTTTATATTTTAGGTAACTCACCCCACAGTCTCTAGTGCTGGCATGCATTTCTGTGAAGTGACGCATTCAACCCCTTTGTCTCTGAAGGAGACACACCAGTAAATCACCAGTGCTATCTGAAATAAATAAATCCTTTTGGAATATGTAGTTTTTGTTGAAGAAACGAAACAAATCTTATTTGCAGTGTTCTTACAAGCAGAGTGGTATAGTGCTGATTCACACATGGACTTGATTCATAAGCCATCAGCACTTTAATTTGACACACAGAACAATTCTGAAACCACCACCATTTTTTGTATTTTTACCAAAATATCTATATTCTATAGATTCTGATACCTAAAGTGATAGCCACTAAACTGATAACATAACCCTGTTAACCTAAATTGGATTGTTTAAAAAAAAAAAAAAAAGCAGTCAGAAGTTTTAAAACACTGCAATAGATGATGTTTGCTCTATAGTTCACACAAAGTGCTTGCATAGGTATAAGACCCCTTGTCATATTCAGTAGACATACTGTTATAGGAAAGCGAGGCCTTGTTTTGACTGGTTTCTTTGGATGTTGATGGTTAGAGAGTTGAAGGTTGTGAGGTACAATGTGGAAAGCTTCAGCTAGGCATCTTGTGTCAAAGGCAGATGCATGTGTACTGAAACAATTTAAAATGAAAACACCAAGGAACTGAATGAAGAACATTATGAAACATGATGAAACCATTAAAAGCAGTCAAGACCAGTCTTAATAAATATCCTGTTGATTTTTTCTGCCACCATCATCTTTACGGTTGACGTTTAGTGTTATAACTTATTGTGAGTAACAGACCGACGATAACAATGCCTTTCACATGCCTGCTGGATGCTGTCATGTGCAGCCAGACAGTCAAACATGGCCTCCATTATCCCTGTTTATAATTGAAAGCAGCTGGCCATTGCTATAAACATATGCACTTTCCCCCATAAATACCCAAAACTCACCACAATCACCCCAGGGCCAGACATAAACTAAATCCATCAACTTGCTATTTCTGGAACTGTATTTTTACAACACATAGGGGCTGATCTAAGGATAGGCAAAAAATTGCAGATGCAAAATCCAAGTTGCCTAGCGGCCAGGTAATTAATTTGCAGTATGGCGTATGCAAGCTTAAGAGCAATGCAAATTACTCAACACGCACAAATAATGAGCTGCAATCATGATAATGAGAGTTGCAATGAGCTCTGCCTGTGCATCGAGCTATTTAGCGGCCGCACTTACAGCCCAGAGGTGAGTACAGAGATTTGTGGAGCACAAAAATTAAACCTAACAAAAATATATGTCACAGGAAGGGCAGCAAAGTCCTCTTGGCGCACGGAAAAGAAAAGGAAAGGCTTCTGAGGAGGAGCTAAGTCCTTACGGTTGAGGTCACTCAACATGAAATTGAGTTATTTGGAAAAGCCTCCGCTAATATCAGTTATGCTGCCAAAGAGGCCATATGGTCCTCTATAGTGGAGAAAGTCAATGCTGTCGGTGTTACCAGGAGGACTGTCAACCAGGTAATGAAAAGGTGAAACTCAGCTATTAGGTCTAGGATGACCTGCGGAGTGAGACGATAACGCCTTACCACCACATCCTCCATCATCCAAAACAAAGTGACCCTGAGATTGAATATGCAGGGTCTTCTCCGTCTTACCCTTCTCCTCCGAAAGGTTTTCCTGCCTGTCCTCAACCAGAACCAAGCGCCGTCGCATCAGGAAGTGTACCACAGCAGCCATCCTGAGGCCAATGACAGGTCTCTGAAGGTGTGTGCTTTTATACAACTCTTAATTACTCGCTTCTACAATGGTTTGCAGCTTGTAAGAGGAGGAGCAAAGTTTTTGAAGGGATTGCCCAAGAGCAAGAGAAAATCCTTACATCTCATTATAATGTTTGCGTCTGCTTATTATTCCAGATCCCTGCCCAATTCCATGGTCTTTTCTTCATTTAAAAACATATCAATATCATTTAAATGGATTAATGATGGCAAAGTGCTGATTTAATAGCGGGTGCAGAATGGCAGGTGAAAACCATTCTTTTGATACGCCGCATTTTTAGTGGCCGCTAAAGTCCCACTTTATGACGGCTAAACGCGGTTTGCATGTGCAAAATGCTAAGTTTAGCTGCAATATGGGTATTTTGAAACCGCAAATCACTTTGCATGTATCCTTACATAAGCCCCATAGTGCACAAAATGAAAGATTGTTGTGCAAAACCAGATAAGTCTTAACAGAGAGGTTATTTTTGATAAAAAAAACACAACATACTTTCAGTACTTTGTCAACTATATATTTATCAATGGTTCTAATGTAATGAACATGCATAAAGTCATGATCGATGATTCCTTTTTTATTGGATTTTAATCCTGTATATTTTTTATTTATGGTCACACACATGATTTTGTAAATATATAACAACCTGAACCAATTCATTCTTCACAGTAAGCTTACAATAATAAATTGGGTTATTGGTGGCTCACACAAGGGGGCAGAAGGATACAGTTTCAGATATGGAATATACAGTTTAAAAGATATCCTAGTGCTGAGATCAAGAAATAATGTATTTACTTTTGTTCAGGTGCCAGAGTTCCCCGACCACTTCCCACATACTGTTGATATATTTCAAACCTAGTGCAAAGACATTATAGAAATATGACGTGTTTAATTTCCATGTACGTCCTGCTAACAGCTTCTTCTGTCATAAATACCAGCAGGCATGCAGTGTCTTGTTGAAAAATGCATCCAATTTCCAAATGCCCTACCATCATTTGAGCAAAAGGAGCATTGCAGTCAGAATGTCTAACTTTTTTTTATAATGTGGTTGCTTCTAAAATACATGTGTGTGTATAGGTTTTCAAAGTTTGACATGTTTAAACCTGACCGAATTTGAATTAAAAACATGCAGATATTAGGACTGAGAATTGCAACTGGCAGAGTGCCATGAAGTGCACTTTAAGTTCACCACAGTGTTGCATGAAGTGAGTGCAAAGTTTGCCCGTTTTTCTGAAAGTAAAAAAGCAACATTAGTTTATTTAAAGAGCAGTTTGTCATCATGCTAAATTAGTTCTTGAAAAATTAAAAAAAAATCTGAAAAAAGGGTACAAACTTTACAAACAGGGCTTATTGATTTGAAACAGCATATCTGTGTGCGTGTTATCTTTGTTTTGCCCACAACTAGTTTGATGTCTGCTGTGGGAAAGCAGTGAATAGGTATTCCATTAACTCTGTCTGGACAAGTTGTAATGTCCACCTTTACTCAAGCTTCCATCTCACCTAGAAGAAAAAAAGATGACATCATTAAAGTTTGGTTGTAAGTGATGGCCTTAGGGGTATTATTTCTGTGTGGTGATGAATGGGTGTGGTAATTATTTATTCTGAAAATTCACACATTTTATATGCTAAAGGCCAAATATTTCAATATTTACAAGTAGTTTACAATTGAGACACAAGTCTTCTTTTCAATTAAGTCATTGCAAGATGTCAAGCCTAACAATTTCATACAGTAAATTAATTAATTTGAATTGTACATATTTATTTACAGTAGGTATATATTTCTTGTATCATAGACATTTGGTTCAATAGTTTACTGAAATAAGCCTGTTCAGTGAAACATGACTGGGTCCTGTAAAGACTGCCAGTGCCATGTCCTCAGCATCACAGGGAAGATTATTGTAAGTGCAGACTTTTATTAAAAGCCGCATTACTCAGCAAAGGCAGCTCATCTGTAGAATGGAATGCTCCCCAATGTGTTGACAATGTTATTGAAGTTCTTTATTGGCCCGCAGTCAAGTAGAGGAATTTATAGTGAATTTTGAGCATGCTGCCAAAAAAATGTAGTCACCACCAGGGTATACATCTTGGTTCTCTTTTATGTTTGTTAGGCTTTTTATTTTTTTTTTGGGGGGGGGGGTGATAGGTAATAAAATCATGTTTATATACCATGATTTTAGAATTGTTTTTAGCCAAGTCCAGATTGGCAGTATCAGAAGCTAATAATAATATCCAGACACCCACTTGTTAGTGTCTCTGAGCAGTGCCAATGTGGGGGATTCAGAACATGTGTAATGCCTGATAATAACAGTTGCTGCACCAATGGCATTAACCAAATTCCTCTGGAAAATATTTTTAAGAGGCACTTTCAGATCTATTAAGGAAAGCTTGTCTGTATGTTTTGCATTGTGCCGGCAGTGTGTGTAAGGTGTTTTGCTGCAGCAAATTATCGGAGTAGAAAACAATATATATTTTAGAAACTTTCAGCCATTTTATCAGGTGCCAAGAAAGGGCTTCTTTTTTTTGCAGAAAATGGCTGTCCTTCTGACCTTTCCCCAGTGGTTCAAGGTTTAAGGAAAACACAATTACTGTATTCCTCTGTGTGAAAACAGTCCCCCAAGTCTTTAACTATCAGCTAGTGCAAAGAAACCAGAATAATTTATTTTTGTCTTGATCCAACAGCCAAACTCTTCATTTCACTTTGGAATTTACAAATTGGCTGTGTGGGAGGCCTCGGAATGACACACGGAGAGTCAGGTTTCAAATGAAAAAGGTGCAACCACGTTTATTTACAGACAAACATCAAAACGGTACACACAAACAAAAAGATGTACTGTCACTTTAAGACACACTTTTTACAAGACAGGTCCTGAGAGGAGCGGACATAACAAGCTCTGGTCCTTCAAGTACCACAGTCTCCCCTCTGTCCCAGGAACATTGTCCCGACTGGTGGAGAGGCTGTCCTTTTGCACACCTTGGCTCTGCCTCATAATCAATTACCTGGGAACCAGGTGTACCTCGTTCCCCTCCACCAGCCTCCTAGCAGGCCAACGCCTATTTAATATTAACCCCGTCGTTGCCAGAGCCGGCTGGATGGACAGGTTCCCCCTGTTCCTCTGCTGGTGGGAGATTAACTTTTCAGTGCAGGGATTTCATTTACCCTGTCACAAGCTATCACTTACTAATTATGATATTGAAAAAAAATCAAAAAAGTTAATGGGGTATATTTGAATGATCTAAACATCAGCATGTCTAAATACCGTAGCCATATAACCAACTACTGTGTACAATCTGTGAAAAATCTAATTTATAAATGTGTTGGTATTAAGATCTGGTGTTGTTTAGATCATTAAAAAATATCCTTTTTTTAGTTACAATTGTGTCAAACCTCATGGTTTTAAGGTTTTGTGTTGCAATGAACAAAACGCAGTTGCTCAGATTGAGTGATTACATTGTGCTGGTACAGTCATGCTGTCTTCCGCCCACATGTTGCTGACAAGCATCTGCCCCCTGGTGACTGTTGTCAAGTTTCGAGTCAAGGCCAACCCAAGAACCGCAGGGTGGATTTGAAAGTTAATGTGAACATGGTCTGTAGCAGAGCTGATACGTCTAAGAGCCAGGGCATTATGGGGGAGGCTATGTTTGTATTACATCTTCTGCAAAAACACTCTGTAATTAAAAGACTTCTCTGATACCTCAAGCCCAGCCGTTAGGTCATAATTTAGCTTCTGCTGCTGAGCTTATGTGCTACGCAGCCAAGATAATACAAGGCTGTTGGTCACTTTGTTTTATAAATCTTTTCTGTTAGGACTCACTGTTGCTTTTTAAACTTGTTTTCCTGAAACTCGCACCATCCTGTAACTTCTGGAATTTCATTACCAAGACTTCTAGAATTTCATTACCAGGATGACAGGTACAGGTAAGACTATTCAAGCCTGTTTAAAGGGCACGGTTTCTTAATACTGGTTTCATTTGTATTTGTTTTTAAGAAACGTGTCTCTGTCACCCCTAGAGGAAACAAAAAGAATAGCTCTCTGTATAAAAAACAAATCATCAGCAGCTCTGTTTCCTGCAGCTCCTGCTGGTACAGTGTAGCTGCAGGTCAGTGTAGGAGCTTCTGTTTATTGCTACAGCTTTTCGGATGCAAAGGGTTAAGCAGGCAAATGATCTGTAGACTATTAGTGCCAAACTGAAGTGTTAAAAAATAACTGGAGGCTGCAATGTGGCTTCCATATTGCAGGAGCCTGAAAAGCTAGTAGATTGGATCTTTAAAGGACTTTGATTTATATTCACATAAATTCAGCTTCAATTTGCCTCAGGTGCCAGTATGACAACAATACGGCCAGAACAGAATATTAATGCACACCCCCTGCCATTTAAACACGATTCAGACATGAAATAACACCAATAAATTCAAATGACTGCAGAGCTTCTTTTGTTTTTTTTAAAATTAAAAATCATGTTTTAAGTATTTTTTAAAAAAAAGGTTGGCAGCAGATAGTAGCCTATTGTTGTATAGTATTTGAATTAAAAATGGCACACAAAGCTGTGTAAAGTAAAACCAACCATAGCTTTTTTTTATTTGCAAATTAGAAAACTAGGTATACCACACTGTCACCTGTCAGCATTTAGAAGGGCTTCAGTTCAGGAGTGTCATTTGTTCTGTCCTGTACCACCTGCATACAACACTGTACAGTGTGGTACATCCATTGATAAATGTTTGTGCCATTAATTGCAATGAAAACAGAAGAAATCCACTCCTGCAGGGAAACTATTCTGGTAAAAAAAAAAAAAAACAGCTGCTCAGTCGTGTAATGTGTGGTCACTGAGAATGTTTGCCTTGCTAAGTGACACAGAAAGCACAAGAAAGACAAATTGCCAGTCATTATCTAATAGGTGAAACTGGAGTACATTTTGCAGCAAAGCATAAGTACACTTTTTTAAAAGTTTGGTGTTTTTCAGGTGTACAAATTAAATATACTATTAAATGGTGGCAAATATGAGAAAGTAAATATCAAGTTTTGCAAGGCTATTTATTATTTTTTTTACTACAAAAATGTACCTTTCCACCATTGCCAAATAATTCAGAATTCCAAGGGTGTCTTGTAAAGAAAGACATTATTGACATTACAGGGCTGATACCTTCAGACATATTCTGCTAGCTATAATGAGGCTACATTCAAAAAGAAAATAAACAGAAGCCCAGAAGTATCACTGGAACTATAAAATATAATTTTGGAGAGAACAATTTGGGAAACAGTGGTGGTAGCAGGGTTAGCACTTTGGTAATAGGCATAGGACTTCAACTTGTACACTAACGCTTAAAACAATGTAAAGACTATTCAGGTGTTTGTATTAAATGATGGTATTCAGTTTGAATTCACATACATTTGCAGCCCATGTTGTAAAGTTGTATTACCTCTCGTCGATTTGTCTCCCTGCAGCTCCTGTGCTCCTCTGTGCAGATGGCCCTCTTTGAGGAGGAGGATCGTACAAAGAGGCTGCAGGAGAAGGTCGCTGTCCTGGAGAAGCGCAATAAGCAGCTGCGAGACCGCGTCAAGAAGGTCAAGAGGTCACTGAGGCAGGCCCGCAAAAACAGTCGACGCATGGAGCAAGCTAACAAGAAACTGCAGGAGAAACTGGTAGAGGCAGTCAGCGAGCACGGCCCCCATCCTAACTCGCCCTCCATTTTCCTCAAGGTGTAATGCGCAACGCACGTGTTGCAGTGACTGTTGGTGATCCATTAACCTTGCCCCCTTTTTGATGGGCACTCATGGAGGTTGCTGGGCAATCTTCGTTACTGATATGTTTCTTGGGTAATGGTCACAAAAATATGTATTGCAGTTAGTTCTTGTTATACACAGGTCTGTTTATATATATATATATATATATATATATATATATATATATATATATATATATATATATATATACAGTCAGCACTCACATATCCGACCCTATAAAATTTTGACTTCAGTGACGGTTAAATCGTGTGGACGATATGTGATTATTTCATTTTGGCCCGTTCCAACCCAATGTCAAAAATACATATCTGAAAGGACTGTGTTTTAAAATAAGCAGGATTCCATTTGGATGTACTGTATTGGTTTTGTTGGTACAGTACTATATTTTCAACAAAAGTACTTTAATTCAGAACGATATGATTCTGAAAATATCACTTGCCAAAATAGACGACACGTGGACTGTAATACAGTCCATACTTTTAAAGCCGGTATGTATTGTAGCAGTATGCAAAATTCCCTGTTAATGACCCAATAGCAAAATTAAATCAAAATGTTACCCATGCACATAACTGCCTACAACATAAAAGGTAATGAAATTGAGCAATATATATATATATATATATATATATATATATATATATATATATATATATATATATATATATATATAAAAGTTTCCAGAATTAAAACAGTATCCACAGTCAGTATTCAAAATTGCAGACTATAGTGCTCAATAAGGCACTAATGTCACAGTTCACTTGCAAATGAAAATGCACAAAAACAACTAAAGATCAGAGATTTTAAAAAATACACAGTATTAACATTGTTTAATGATTAACTGTTATATTACCGTAGCTTGTCTCTTTGCTTTGTTTTGTTTGCATTTTTGTCAGTTGAAACTGGAGGAAAGCTCCGTATAACTGCACAGCCTGATTTGGTATGCAGAGAAAAAAAAAAGTGCAGGTTGTGACAGATATTAAAATAAATTGTAACATTGAAGAGTTGAGCTTTGTATCAGAAAACTAGTGACGGAGTCAGAAATCACGTGTGACGGGTAAGTGCATAAATTTGTTTTCATATATATATATATATATATATATATATATATATATATATATATATATATATATAAAGGGTAAAATGCAACTGACTGTGATTGTGTATCTGGTTAACGGATATCCGAGTGCTGACTGTATATATATATATATATATATATATATATATATATATATATATATATATATATATATATATATATATGTATAATTGTTATCCTATAGTTCATGCACAGGTAATATACAGTATATAATAAAGGGTTTTGAAGGTATCTACAGTATGATGTCTGGATAAGATAAAATACTTACAATAATGCCGACAATAATAGCTATTTTTATTACAGATACCACAATACCAATCCTGGTAAATGAATAATAAATTTAATTAACTACAGTTAATAATTATTAATAATTATAGTGATTATACTGAACATTCTTTCACAATGTTTTAAAGGTACAGAACAGCTTATTTTTTCTTTACAATTTATGCACAGGGTTTAAGAATGCCTGTGAAGAAACCGTCAAAAGAGACCCTCGAATAAGTCACAATATAAAAAAAATACAGTAAGCTCCCCCCACAACTTTAATGCACTGTTAATCTGCAGTAAAACTACACTTTTGAGTTAGTACTGCAGGTCTGATTGAAATGACAATTGTTGCAATGAAACTACCCTGATGTTTCATATGGGAGTCAGACTTTCCCCTTGTCAACCTTGAGTATACTTTTAAATATCCTCTGCACTAGCAGATTGATGTTTTTCTGTCAGCATCTTTATGGAATTAGCTTCAGGCACTGGAAGGAAATTATGTGTGGAATTTGTTCATTTCATATAAAATAAGCAAGATCTGTTGGCACCTGCATGCATTTAAATATGTAAATGTGCTCTGAAAATAAATCTGTACTATACTTTTTGGTATTATTTTATTCCTGATAACAAAACTGCAAGTCCATTATATCCAATTTACTGCAATTAGTTCAACACCAATAGCAAGGGTGGCTTGGTTGACTGGTATTTGCAACATCAATGAACTCTCAGAATACATATATAATCTAGTGTATGCAGGTAAGGCACCTCATTGTTTAGCTTTACTGTTAAATAATAAGACACTTGTTTTCTCCTTTGGGACAGCAATTGGAGTTTAGTCAGCCGTCAGCTCTCTGAGGATTAAATACTAGATAAAACCCAAAGCATGTAAACCTTTACAATGCACTCGGCATTCTCACACCTCAGCTGAGTGATGAAGATTCCCTTCCTGCCAATGAGGCTGTTGAGTACTAAGTGTCACTTTACACAACAGTTATAGGCCTATTTGTCCTTGCCATGGTCTAATAAACTACTCACATGCCACCTAAAAACAGCTGAATGTCTCATTCAAACCATAGTGAATACAATCATAGCTTCATTAATATGTAAATAAATTACTCTCATCAGAGTTGAGCACTTTTGAAAATGCTGTCAAACGCCTGTTTGATTCCAGAAGTCGGACAAAAGTCATTTTTATTTTGCTTTAACGTTACTGTATGTAGACAGTTTTACTACATAGCTTCTCATTTGAATAGTGTAGATATTTTAATAAGTTAAATAGCAGCAGTAATTGCCTTAGAATATCCCAATACCCCAAGGAAAGGCCAGAAGATGCAGACATTTAACACCCGCATACAAGATGGTGTAAACACACTGTAACTTCCTAAAAGATGATAAGTATGTTGTGTTGTATTTGTGAATAGTCACCAGCAGGCCTCAATGTTGTTGGCAGGCCTTCCTGCTGTTTACACTGCTCGTGTCTGCCCCACGTCTCCATCCTTTACCCAGTTTTTTAATTCTCTTTCCTTTAGGCAGTGTTTTAAAATTGACTTGTCTGCTCTCTTCAGGAGGATCTCCCCATTCTGTGAAAAAACACTTCTATCACTTGTATTTTTTCCCTGTGTTTGATGTTTGTGGCTGGTGTATGTTTCTTTCATAAACTCTTCTCAGAGAGACCATCAGATAGATATATGTTAACACAAAAGATACAAAGGACACAAAAGTAAGAGGATTACTTTTTATTTTACCAGTACTTTAACTTTTGTGTCATAAATTAAGAACATAAGAAGAACATAATAAAGTTTACAAACGAGAGGAGGCCATTCTTGCTCATTTGGTTGTTAGTAGCTTATTGATCCCAGAATATCATCAAGCAGCTTCTTGAAGGATTAGTTGAAAGCTAAACAATTGGCAGGCCAAATACATTTTTTTAAATTAATATACAGAAATTGCAACACAATGTTATTGTAAGAGTAGGATTATGCATAACTTTTGCTAGCAACTGCTTGGCTGGCTACAAACCAGAAAGACTTGGCATGTATTCGACAGCACTTAACTTCAGTCTTAATTCTTATTTCAACACAGGTCACAGTATAGCAAAGGTCTTCAAGGAAAGGCTACCATGACTACAGAGTACATTGAAGAAAACAAATCTACACAGCTAATGGTAGTATTTTAAATGCTTTCTAAAATCCCTGGGTAGTGGTGCTTCTGAAGTGGTAGCAGAGGTAAGCTCAGTTAACAAGAAATTACTTGTGTGTTGGTTTTCCCTCTCACCACGGTCAACCCCACACCAACCCAGTGTACAGCTCAAGATTAACAAAGAACCTTGAGTTTTGTAATGAAAGGATATTTACAGAGCGATTATCAAAACTTTTTATGAGATTCGCTCCATTGCTTTGTTATGATATGAAATGTTAGTTTAATAATGCTGAGCTGTTTGCATACTGCATGTGCAATTTCCATATTGAAATGCCGGAAGCTTGTGTGTGTGTGTGTGTGTGTGTGTGTGGCCAAGTGAAATCTTTAGGGTTCGATGTTATATAATTCTGTCAACAATAAAAGTGCAAAATCTGAACATCTAAAAATACCAACAATAACACTGGCAAAAGACTGTAATTTTGCTTTGCTTTCAAATGACAAATAAAGTACTATTAAACAAGAACTATAGAATTCTACTCAACAGGCCTCCTTCCTATGTAAATCCCATTCTTCTGAACATTCCCATACAGTATATTTCTATTTGACAGCAAAATAAGAAATAAAATAAATGTGTAGCCATTTTGGTAACAGTAATAATTACAGGACACATATTACATAGTAATTATGGTAACTGTTAGGAAACAACTGTGTAGTTTTAGAGTCATTACACAATAATGAGACACATCTTGGTAACTACTGAGTAATCACTGCTATTTATATTGTATTAATAAATAGTGATTATAAATACTGTTTAAATATTGAAATGTGTGTATATATTCTATCCAAAAAATCATCAAACTTCCAATGAGGTGTAATGCAGTAATTACACATTTGCTGCTTCTACATGGTAAGTTTCTTGTTACGTCATGTCAGGGGTTATCATGTCTACTTGGGGCCAGGTTAAGACCAGCAATCTCATTTGGGTGTGGAATGGATATCAGCCGTCTATAAATGTATCACTTGGGAAAAAGACATACAACTTGTTCTTTGAACACATTCATTTAGTCCCCAAGTCGGTTATCACTCTATTAACCCTTGCCCTTCTCATAACATGACTCCACTCTGTAATGAGATTAATTGGCTGGAATGAGCTCAGGTGTTTACAGCCAAGACAAATCCAACATTAACCCAGTTCACATGAGGGCAGCCAACATAAAGTATACATATCACACAGTCAGCCAAATACACATTAATTCAGCCTTTGAATGAGGGCAGAGATGTTCCAGAACAGAGAGCACAGAGATGGCCACAGTTTCAAGCAGTGTTCCAATTAACTAAGGTCTGTGACAGACAGGCATGACAGCATGCAATAAATATGTACATTCAAAACAGCTAGTGTTACAATGATACAGAGGGCACTCTGTTTTAAAAGAGATGCACACTGGCAAGTAGATTGCTGTACAGGAATTAAAAGATGTGCTGTACATGTTTCAAGAAAGATAATCACAACATAAAGTTTCTGGAATTTAAAGTTTACAATAACAATAAAAAAAAATCTGCTGAGTAAACGTCAATGTCACAAAAGATTTCTGGTGTTCACTTATTTATAACTGGAAGTTATTTCTAGGTACAATACAGTATCCATCATTGTATTGCTGGCGAACTATTTGACACTTCCTGCCAGATATGTAAAAACATATTTTGTTGCTTGTGAGGATTTTGTTGGAGTGAGGAATCACTATTCCCATGTGCTGTTGCTTGTTGAAATGGTTCAATGGGCAACATGTATAAGTTCTAGTTTTTTTTCCAGAAACAAACTGATGACAGCCATTTACCTTCATATTCCATATTCCATAACTGTTAAGTTATATTAATTATGTGATGTGGCTGATGTGCCACATCAGTAGTATAGTCGTTTAACTGTATGTGCTTCACCCCAAATTTCACCATCCTGCCATGAATACTACTATAAATTGCTGAACTTCTCTACCTGCTTTTTAATCACCGGAATAAACTGGCAACAGTATAACTACAGGTATATTTCAATTGTTAACATCAAGATCAGGTAACTACAGTATCACTGCACACTGTAAGCAGCAACCATACTTCAAGTGGACATCCAGTAGGCTTCATCATCCAATCCAAGTTTTGATATTGTAACAAATGACTCATACAGAGATCTATAGTATATACCTGAAACTATCTCAGGATGGGGTGAGAACATAATACTACACATTTTTCTTTATTTTCCTAAATTTACCAACATAGGATGTCTTACAAAAACCTTTGTTAAGATAATAGCCATACCACCATAGTGTGTGAAGTCATACTCAAAACAGTTACTATCATGACAATTTGCATTACAGTATGCTGCATTTAATAAGAATCATAGCATTGCTTTATCTTTTGTTTCTAGCTTACAAAACAGCAGTATAGTCGCTAAACAAACTTTTGTGTCGTTTAGTTAGTCTCACCTGACAAAGATAAAAGCCTCAGAGCCTAAGAGATTAGGGGCAGGGTCTCACCCACCAATGTACTGCCATGGTTGGAATGTTTGCAGTACTGAAGAAAACAACCTACCCTAAAACTACACCCCATAATGTTAAGTAACAGTCAGGTAGTTCAGCAATCTGGTATGTACTTTAATATTCCTGAACTTAATGTTTTGTTTTGGAGTGCCAGAACCTCCATGTGCAGTAGGAGTTTGATTATACACAAATCCATGGATGTTGTCCTAAATAAATCATAATATCCAAATGAAAGATTAAACAATGTCTTCAGTTTTAAATGGCTCTCTCTTTGGTTGAATGTTCAGCTATGGGGTGCTAAAGCAGTTATACCTGGATATGCTTATGATGATATGAAACAAATAAATAAATGAAACATGCAAGGTCAATCAATCAATCAATCTTTATTTTATATAGCGCCTTTCATAGTGGACCACCATCACAAAGCTGTTTACAAGATAGTGAAGAACAATGCATAATACATTAAATACAGTGAAAATAAATTAAATATAGTGAATACAGGTGATGAAATAGCGACACCAATATACTGTACCACTCTGACTGATACTGTTCCAATGTATTATCACCAAGACCTACAGCTTTCCAGTGAATACAACATGATTTTAAAAAAAAACAGAGATGCACTTAACTCTCAACAAAACAAACTTTAAAAATACTCTCTATCAATATACTTTTTCATTCAATATACGTTTTACATTTTTCTTACAGAATCTGGCTCCAGAAACAAACAAGTTGGGGTTTTTTTGTAAGGAAAGTGTAATGTACACATTTACGCATTTCCCAGCTGAAAGCAATGTTTAATTGTGAATTATTATGCAGTGTTGGTAAAAAATATTACAGTGTTAGCAAACATTTACAATAAGGTCATTTTTTTTTATTTCCAAGACATCCCCTGTCTATAAGTATTAAACGATACAACATGTAAAAAGATATGTAGGTCTGTGCAGTGTGATTTTATTATCTTAAGAGTAAATGTAATGCTGCTGTGGCTGCTATTCTTCCTGTGGTTTCCCAGGAAACCCTTGTGAAATGGTATCTCAACATGTTTCCTAAAATATTTATATAAATGAAAAATATCTAAATATTTAGTTTTTAAAATTGTTTTCCTCCTGTTCTTGGTAACTTCATCCTGGTTCTGCATGACCATGTTGACAAGAGACATTTGAAAGAAACCATTTGAACAATGTCTCTTAATGTGCAGCAACAGGAGTGTCCATTGAAACCCAAATAAAGTTCAGCTCCACTTATTTTTCAAGTGGCCATTGCTTTTCAGAATCAATCATGAGTACACAAGGGCCAGTTAGGTTAAAAACTAAAGAAATGCTAAAATGTTATATTTAAAGTTGTTCAATGGGGCTGTTAGCTCTGGACAGAGATGCACATTTTAAGCAACATATCAACTGATCACATTATTATTATTATTTGTTTATTTAGCAGACGTCTTTATCCAAGGCAACTTATAGAGACTAGGCGTGTGAACTATGCATCAGCTGCAGAGTCACTTACAATTACGTCTCACCCGAAAGACGGAGCACAAGGAGGTTAAGTGACTTGCTTAGGGTCACACAATGAGTCAGTGGCTGAGGTGGGATTTGAACCTCCTGGTTACAAGCCCTTTTCTTTAACCACTGGACCACACAGCCTCCTATAATTATGAGGAGCATTTTTCTCGTAAACACACTGAAGGAAATCAAGGTTCTGCTAATTAGACACACACATACATTAAAAACAAGTGTTTTAAAGCTGAAAACTTTAGCTGCCCTTGCTAATTCCTCCCGGTACCTACCCTACCCATCTGAGCCAGGCTGACCAGTGGGTGGGTTGCCTTGTATGTCTGAGCCAGCTCTCCCAAACAGTGATCCACATTTTTGATCACAAAATGTTTAATGTATTTACCTTACTGCTGAGCGTGCATTAACAATGTTGCTATTAAAACAAATGAGTTTTCATTCCTGGCATTAGATTTCCATAACAGCTGTGCCAGTTCAGCTGTATCTGCCAGGATCATTAACCCTTGAAACAACCCCTATAAATTGTATTAATTGTCTCAAGAGAAAAGCAAAGAAAAAAGCAAAATGGTGAAGCGTTATTCACACATGGTAAAGTATTATTCAAAAGCGACAGAGGTTATGATTTAGTGTGCACACGGGTTTATGCCATTTTCCCAACACATTTGATATCAACCTGGTGCAACATAAACAACAGCTTATACCAGCTTCATTATAAGACTCAGACAGGTGCATCAAATGGGACAAAATAATATCCAGTTTTTATAAGGTTTACTTGGAAACAAAGATGTTGAGTATTGCTGCATTAAAATATCCTTTTAGTGTCCTTTTTGCATCAGCCTTTGACCTTCATTGAGTAATTCACAGACATTTAAAAATCATTCCAGGCTCCCACAAAACAAATTGGTTGCAAATACAGTAACAGGCATACCTGTCAAGGTCCCAGGACACTTGAAAATAAGTGACAAAAAATAACATATGAGCATTAGACCACAAGAAATCTTGGGTATGGGAAGAGAAAGCTAAATGTCATGATAAAACAGCTACATATTTGTATTGCTCCTAATTTGGCAATGTGAGAATTTGATTACAATTGAATAGTTGTACAGCAATGAATGGATGGCCTATTATCTTTTGGGTGTGGCAGAGTAAAACTGGTATAGAGTGATTGTCTTGCTGACTATGATCTGACCTGTTGTTTTTCTAGTTTTTACACCCTTGACAGTTGAATATCAGTTAGCTTTATTGACATTTCCCCAATTTCCTGGACTTATACACATATCATTAAGTAAAAATAAGAATTAACACTGAGAACTTTACTTTACTTTGGGCAAACTTTATTTTCTCCTCAGAGTAGAATATAAACATTTTGCACATAACCTTTTGCTCTTACATTTCCTGATGATTTGTTTACTGCAGACTTCAGGTCATTAACAGTGAGGCCCCCTACTCCTTGGGGTCATCAGCACAGACATAATTAAAGTGAAGTTCAGGGATGAGCTGCAGGAAAATACCACTCGGGATTTTCTTTATTAAATTAGTCTTGCTTAACAAGCTTGTACACTGAGGCTCGAAGTGGGTTGGATTTTAGTTTGCATTCTTTCCGAGAAAAGTGGCCAACATTTTGCCCTGAGATAATATGTTTTGTATTGTAATTAGGATAAGCTTTGGAACTGCCAGTGATTAAATTCAGCAGAAACTACAGCATATTATGTTTCTAACCACAATCCTAATCGTAATAATCACCTTTTGAAGCCACATGTGACTGAACAGTAATCCATAATTATTGCCCAGTGAATCCATTTAAATCTTTATCCAGAGGTAAACTAATAGACAATATTTTCATGTTTGCAGCCACACCACTTTTTTTTTTTTTTTTAATTTTTATATCTCATCAGAATTAAGAAGATAGCAGGGCAGGTCTTGGGTGTGAGACGTCCAAGAGGCTGTAGAAAGTTGTTTGATTAGAAAGAACCAATGCCCAAGCATTGTTTGAGGGGAGAACCATGATATTGGAGGTGGCACTAAAGCGTCCTCTGCTCTGTGGGCAAGACCAACATTATTGTTTTTTGGTACAAAATTCAATATTTCTGACTGTACTTTTTTTTTCAAACTAACAATATGCTGTGAATGGAGTCATCCCAATTCCAGTACCCATTACAATTATTTAGCCAGGATGACCTTCTAAGGCCTTATTTCCAGTGGGGGCAGTGGTTGAGATACAATCAATCACACAAGACAAACAACACAGAAACACAAACTTCAATTACTAGCGATCTCAGACCAATCCGTCATGCTGATAAGATAAAAGTTTAAAACTATTAGGTGACACATTCTCTCTCATATGCCACCAGAGCCGTTATACATATTACAATTCATAGAGACACAGAGACAACAAAACACAGAGATGTGCATTGAGTGAAACCCTTGGTTCATTAAAGTCAATTAATTTCAGGATTGCAGATTAGGTTACATGGGTTAAGTAGACTAATAATAATGCCTGAAAGCTTTGGCATAATATTCATTTCCTAGGAGACTTGGTCAATCCAAATTTATTGCTGAATCTATCCAAAGTTCAGCCTGAGCAGTTAATAGACAGTATGGGGGACCTGTTCAGCCTTCTCTTTGAGGGGTGAGAATTGACTGATGTCGGTTCTGGGGGGGTGGAAGTCACTTCAAACCAAAAACTAGTACTATATCAGTTCATTTCAAAGGTAAGGTTCCAGATTAAATATCCCATGCACAGTATACTGCAGTACACCATCTGAAACACATAACTGGCACCTTTATGGTCTTTTCAATCACAGATTATTTGACAAGGGTGTACTATTAAACATGCTCTCGACACATGTAGAATAACTGGGCAATGCAGACATGAACAAGGTGTATGTGGTCTTTTATTTAGTTAAGCCTGAACAAGGTCACCTTTGGTAATGATTAATAGGATTGGTGATAGCTGGATTGGAATCACGATCCACCTGCATTCTCATAGCAGAGAAAGGTCTGCTATTGCTGAGGGGAAAGCATTTTGGGAAATAAAGTACAATAAACACATGTCAAACAGTATTTATTTGAATTCCATCAACACATCATCATCTAAATCATGATTCTTAATTAACTTCATGGTCTGTCTTTCTACAAGGATGGATGGATCAATACAGCTTCCAGGATTTTCTTAGGAACAGGTTGTTGCGCATTGCATTATGGAGCCATCTCAACACACAAGCAGAAAAGAATGGAAAGACATATAGTAAAAAGTAACATGCTGACTGTGGAGAGAAACTGTAATTTAGGGATTGGATAGATACTTATCCACAGTCTTACTTGTGAAGATAGAGTCACACATATTACAGTAAACAGTAATCAATGTTTCTACAGTGCCGCAGTCAAAATGGAATACTGTTTTTTTGTTATGCCATTTCATGCGATAACGAGAATTATGCCATGATTTTTTTTAACTGTGGCATTTTTTCATTACTGGTATGAATGACCTTATATGATTTTTCATTTTTCACATGTTTGAGGTCAAGGGACACAGGTAAAAAGTGCTTCAATGAAACCTTTCTTCCACTCCTGGGTGTGTTAAACCCTGGGTGTTGTTATTTCTTTGCATCCATGCTGCTTTCCTGTCAGGATTAGTCAGATCCAGAAAAGCCTTGTTTCAAGTTAGGGTTGACAAATAATGCATCCTTTGTTTGAGGAATTTAGCCATAAAACTGTAGGGCTGCCAAGATAGTAAAGCTTTATCAAATCAAATTTAAGAGTTACAGTCCCATAATCCAGGTCTCATCACTGACCATCATCCCAAGACTGTGGTTGAGTGGCAACGAAGAGGAGCAAAATGGAGCCAAAAATAATGTTTACGGAATGATTATAACAAGGGAAGAACCTAGGCTATTCCAGCCCATTGCATTTTATATATGAGCGATATACTGTACCACATTGTTATTGTGGATATTGGGAAGTCTGTATTGAAAGATCAGCCAGTAGAATGGGGAAATTCTGACTTATGATCCTGTGGAAGGATAGAGTTTTGTAGAGATCAGTTTTTTTTCTTGGGTGTTTTGGACTTGGGAAGAGAGGTTTTAGCATGTTGTTGATAGATGTGAATGAGAACGTTGCTGGTGTCAGTAAGCTATGTTAAAGCAGTATGGTGGAAATTATATTCACAGTGAATTGAATACAGTAATTGCATATGTGGTAGTTCTCTAGTAAATTAGTATTTTCCTGATGTCACTTGATTGTACTTCATTAACTTGTGTCCATCAGAACACCAGGTACACCTGAATTATGAGACTCAAGCATTTGCAACTAGTCTCACTTTTGTCTCATAAAATCTCAGCATACATTGGACCCATTCCATCCAGCTTCATATCCAACGATGATGTCATATATTAGTATTCTTTTAATCTCACTCATTACAACTTTCGCAACATGAGATCTCTACAGGTAATGATTCATTTTATGCTTGCAATTTAACAAACCACTTAGATCAGCTATAGTTTTCATATGCATGTACTGTATGTACTTTTATTTTAAGATGGATCTGCTATAAATTTGCTACAGTTTATTAAATATTTAAGTTGCATGTGACGTGTGTGTCCAAGGTATCTATTTCTTGACAAATGTAACTGAATCTCACAATCTGACCCCCCCTACTAGCACTGATAAGTGTATCCCTTCATACTCATACTGACAGAGTCTCTCATGAGTTCTTGGATCAGTTTCATCCATGTGTTTCCTTGGGCCCCCTAATGAGTCTGGAAGACATTCATAGACAATGACTTGGCTGAGTTGATGGAATTGTTTAAACACCATTATGTTTGTTTGAAAAATAAATCTTAGGAGACCAGAAAGTATGTTATTGAAAAAAGCATGCTAAGACCAGCTTACATTTTTTAAAATACATTTCCTAGTCGCATGAATAATGTATCTTTTTCGAAAATACCAGAAAATGTAACTCAGCAGATTTGGCAACTGATGGTTTAGCAATTAGATTTAAAAAAATACCAGTCCTAAATCAAAACTTCTAATTAGTGCAAGCATATTTATAAACAGGTAGAATACAGCTGACCTTTCAGAGTAAAACAGTGCCTCTTTCATATCAGATACCTTCTATTGAATATCAATCTAGGTTGTGACTTTACAGTCTTTAGCTCCTGTGGACTATTCTGTGACATCAACAACTGGCAGAAAGGAGGCTCATTGCTAGTCTTCTATCTAGCTACATCTTCTAACGTCATGGTAACAATGAATAATATAGTAAAGACACCATCACTTGTAGTCACTTTCAGAGCAACCGTTTAGAAATATTGAAAATCTCACTCCCTTCATATGAACCATTTCAAAAGATTCTGGATTTGTTTATGACTGTTTTCATGGGATTTCGCTGTCTCTTACATCTCAGTGGGCTAATCCTAATAATTTAGGAGATTTAATTGACTAATACAGCTGGCTTCCAATAGAATAGAGCACAGAACCCTCATTTTTAATATAAATTCTCTATTTTGGCCAATTAAACCATAAGGTATAAGCATTTATTGCTGAACAATATGCATTTAAACATCCCATACCAAATCATACTATAACAATTGCACAAACGTGTCCTTCATGAACACTATAACTATTAAAAACACATTTAAATAAAACCTGATCAAAGATACCTTCAGACTAACCTTAACAATATCAGCTGTCTCTGCTACTAATATTGCTTAACTTACTTCAATTGCTTAACTGGTTACAGGAACACATTGCTTATTATCTCCATAACTCCATAACCACGTCACTTCTTAGTTCATCTAAAAAAAAAAAACAGGCCATTTTTGACTCCAGCCTGGCACTGTTTTCTGCTTACATTACAAATAAACATGCATCACAGTTAAGCTTAAATAAGATGTTTTGCATAATCATTCCAAGCAACATCGCTGAGTGCACTGAAGAACGTGTCAATATTTACCTTTTAGCTGAGCTGTGGGCTGGAATATGAAACGGAAAATCTATGTTGACTGAAGATGAGCCAGCCGGGAGATAAAGACTTGTAAAGAATTAGGAAACATTCCAAAGCCACCACAGCGTTCAGGTTCTTTTGTGGTCAGGAGCTGGAGAAAACAAATACAAAGCTCCCTAGATCTTGAGCATTCATGTATATTTATTTTTATTTTATTGAGGTCTTGAAGTATTTTATTTAAAAATGACAATATTTGTACAACTCCCCTGCACAGCTGGGTTCTGCCAATCAATAGTATTACCTAAGGTTAGCTATATCTGTATCTGCAGCTGTGCAATTTAAAATGTTTATTTTAATACAGTACTAATGTGGGATTTTAGGGACACTTTTGAATCTCCAGGCAAGAGCTCCGGAGAACTTAAAGTGTATGTGCGTCCTGTGATCTCACCACCAAGCCAATCACCTCTTTAACCCAGGCTACTGGTCCCTGGGTGAAAAAGGCCATCTCTTTATGACCAATGAAGTGCTCCCCATGCCAATATTAGCACCCTGGCAAAGCTAGGACACAAACCTGTGCTCTACTGACTTCATGACTCACCCTAGACACCAGGCGATCATGTATGCAATTTCTTTTTTAGAAGCACAATTCTTGCATGTTATATACTATTACAACCTTTATTTTTAATAATGTGTTTATGACCTTTCGCCATTGGCACGGAAAATGTTAAGTGGACATGTTCTCTCAAATGTTTTTGATAGTAAAAACCTGTACTCCAGGGTTTTTAGAACCAGCCTGCCGGAAGGCTATGAACTCTGTAAAGCACTTGCAATTTAGCGTGACGAAATTTTACACTCGTTCAACATGGGACCTGTCAAGCTGCCAGAACAATTTCTAGTTCCTTTGATCTGGGCCTTATTCAGAGCCAAGAAGCTAATTGTAAAGCCAATGTTTTAATGTACAGAGCCATGTCGACCTGTGTTGTGTGTCTCTTTCCATTGAATATAAATGACTAATTATGACATTTCTTTGGCATGTAAGCATGTAAATTGTATTGCAAGATAAATACTGTTGTTTTTTTCTGTACCTAGCATTTGAAGATGATTGTCTGGGAATTGTTTGGAAAATTATTCAATTAAATGTATTTATATGAGTCAGAGCTTTACTCATCCATGATTACAGGACTTTTTGAAAGATAACAGTGGAGGATTTTATAAAAGTGGAGATACTTTTAAAGGTTACTTAAGGCTATTTTAATGATCTAAACAGCAGTATATCTAAAAAAAATGTGTACCCCCCGAAATATATATATATATATATATATATATATATATATATATATATATATATATATATATATATATATATTATTTTGCCGATGCCATTCTAATGTTTTTATTATCTTTATGATGTTAACAAAGGGTAATAATACATGCAGAACAGAGTTGTTATTATTATTATTATTATTATTATAGTTTTTGATCAATTGTACACATTTTTCTGCCTAATCTGAAATGCCCAATTCTTATTTCTTCTTAGAATTCTTCAATTCAAAAGTTGTCTCACCTTTGCAACCTACTTACCATTCCCGCTGTCAAACTACTGAACCCTGGAGGAGGGCCCAGCCTGGGTAATGTCTACCTGGACTTGTCATGTGCCTGACCTTTAGAGGTCACTGAAACAAGATGAAGGGAACCAGCACCAACCCTGTGAGAGTGCAAAGGCTGGGCAGCGATCCACATGGGTCTCCAGCCTAGATTGTCAGCCTTGCATTCCATGGAATTTAAACCAGACTTGTGTGTTTATCTACCATGAATACTTTTTCCTGTGTATGAGGTCAATAATATTTTTAAATGTAACTTACCTACTGTATAGTCATTTGAATGATTGGGCCCCATTAACAAATCTTTAACACACATTTTATTGATCAAAACCATTATTGACTTGGAAGTGTATTCTTGTGATTTGAAACTCTCTGTTGCCATGGAGAGTATACCAGCAGCTTGCCACCAGGTGCTGGAAATAATTGTTGATCCAACATGGAGGTAAAAACTTTATTCTTTCATTGTTTACACGTAATCCAAACAACAATCAAAGGCCTTCTTAACCCCATTATTTGATGTCAAAAATGTAAGAACAACCCTCCACTGAAAACAACATCTGTGTTGATCATGTTCACACATGTGTGCAGATTGAAGTTTAAAAATACCAGTTAGTACATGTTTCTTTTTACTCTCTAGACTCCAGTAAACCTGTATCAGCATTTGATTCATCCAGGCTATATGAGATGAATAAAGATATTATACTAAACATCTATTCATGCTGCATATATATTCAGTGTGTGACCAAACTTAGTTCCATTGGTTGGATGCTGTATGTGGTTCATCTCCATCTGAAATAAGAGCATGCGTTTAGTGCCTCTACCTTGTTCTTTTATTGAGGAAGAACTTTTCAATGGAAATACATTTGAACTTTAAAGTGCCAGGAGATGTTACAAGCCAAGAAACTGCACCAAGGCAATCTTGATTAGTTTCCTGTTATTCCTTTTGTAGTGGAATCTTCTTGGCAAAAAAGAAAAAACGTCTTGAATAAATGTACTGTAGTTGCATGAGTCAAACTGAGAGACTCTCTCATCATGGTCTACTATTTACGCAATAAGGCTCACTGTCCTTGTGTGCTTTTGTGATCGGATAACTGGCAATAATGAGTTAACACTGTTTTGTTGGAAGGTCATGCACAAATGCACAGTATTCATTCAACTTTCACACTCATTAGAGTTACTTGCTTAGTTTGAACTGCTGTTGCTGGTCATTGTCGTTGACTGAAATAAGTTGAGTGCTTTATTTTAAGCTTGGTATTCTTTGTTCTAAATAAAAGATAATACAAATGTACAAAAGCTGTTCTATATTTTTTATAACCCCAACTTATTATTATTGTTTTAAATAATCAAGAACCAGAAGGATCTAATAAGGTAAATCACACCTATGATTGCTTGCAAAAAAATGTGCTCACTGATCTGCAGTATGCAGGTGAGTATTTGTGGTTTTTGGAGGAATGGTTTAGTATAAAAATGTGATGCTCTCCCACATTATAAAGCTGTATACAAATTCCATATACAAAACGCAGAAACAGAGCACATGTGCTGTGCATGCACATACTGCACATAGTATTTTACTGTTGTTTTTAAAAAAGGATTCCTCCTGGAGGTAATTTATGGGGCTTATTCCATACATTTTAATGGAAGAACATGAGATTTGGATTGATTCATTTTATAATTTAGACAATACAATGTATTCATTTAATCAGATCTATAACTGAGGATTTGTGCTGTATAAAACAAAAGTTGTTTTCATTCCTGATTTCTTAAAGAATTCCTAATTGGTTGTTATGCACATACAGTAGCAAGAACTAAAGGTTCTACAAAGATTGGACAATGTCAAGAGAGGAGGGAGGCCAGTCTTGCCTAGTAACACAGGACACAGATAACGTGCTTGACAATAAACCATTGGATGGAACTGATGTTTGGAATAAAAGTTTTCACCTTCATTCAAAAGGAGGTATCTACATCTAGAGAGTTTAGAAAGCTGATATTTTGTATGACTGAGACTAATCAGCCTGCTAAGATTTTTTAATCTGTATGAAGTAGAAAGATAAGTCTATAATCTCCCATCTCTGCAGATTTAACCAGGAGAATAATTGCAGCTGGATGAACATTCTATACTATATTGTGTTTGGTAAGGTAATACTAGCTAAACGACCAACAATTTGAGCAACATCATACATCCCCCACTACAGATGATGAAAAGGTTAATAGCAGGGGATAATAAGTGTTCCATATCAGCTGATTCAGATACTTTCCTTTAGTTAGGATTTGATGTCTGTTAATGTACAATTAGAAATGAAATAGGCAATAGAGAATGGTTGATCTGAATTTATTGGAGAAAAACAATTATTCTCACCTTTTATTTTAATCATGATACAAATGTTGATATGTTTACATGATTGTCAAAGGCAGAGTTTTGCTATATAGGCCCCATAACAATTTGCAACATCACAGTCAGAATTATGTTACTGTAAAATTACAGGAATCTTTATTACATGCAAAGAGTAAATACTTTATGTTTCATTTTCTTTTGGACAGTATTCTCATGAAAATATAACAATCACAAGACCATTTGCTTTCAGTCTATATATATATATATATATATATATATATATATATATAGATATATAGATATAATCTAGGCACACCAACATTCCTGGGTTTGAATCTGAAGCGCTTGAAACATGCTTGCATGCTTGCAAGTTCACCTCTTTATTTATAGGAACCTCTCTTAACATTTCCAATATATTGGTAAGCAGTAGAGACCCAGAAACAATGACACTGTCATTTAAATGACTGAATTTGAATGAATGTATTTGGAAGCATCTTCAAGTATTTTTTAAAAAATAATTTAGAAGTTTATCGGTTGATTTTTTTTTTGTTACTGAATATGAATTAACTTTTTTTTTCTGTTTTCTCTCTGTTTACTAATTTCCAACCCTTACTATGTACTGTTGGCCAAAATTTAGCAAAACAAGTACAGTACAACCCAAACTGTTAACATAGTCTGTCTTATGAACCTGTCTACCTATTTAAACTTAAAGGCATTTTATAATGGAAATTAGTCTAAATTGTCACTTTCCTACAATTTTGTTCCTTTATAATATCCACTTTGTAATATTCAAAGACATAGCCATGACCTCGTCATTTTCAATAATGCGTTAATCATACTTTAGAATTAACAACCAAATCATGTTGTCAGGCTGCAATAACCAAATTATTTTTTTAGAATTTTTTTTTATTTCTTAAGCATAACACGAACAGTTAAAGCTGTCAGTATGAAAACATCTTCCCTGGAATAAAAATATCTGAAACAAACATTTAGTTACAGGAGTTAACTTTTTAAACTGGTGTCCATATAATCACCAGTCTTGTTTAAGTACATAAAGGAACAACACATTCTGTAGAAGTTGCAATTTAAAACAACGAAACAGTGTCTTGGTCTGGAATGTATTAAGACTCATGGATAATTCTTTATATTTGAATGATTCTTTTATTGGCTCATGCAGCGCAGGGTCATGCATTTATTTGTATGATAGTTTCTGTATAGTTAATGCATTTTAAGATATATTTCACTTGTGATTTTCAAAACACTGACAGTGTGCACTTCCTGGTTCCCACTTAAATTCATCCACAATTTAAGACTTCTTAATCTGACCAAATTAAGAATGCTATTGTCATATCAGCCCTTTGTGTTTAAACAAACTGTCATGCATTTGAAAATGAGAAATCCAAACGCTATTTGTACAGTGCATACAGGGAGAAAACTCAGGAAAGTGGTTCATATCTCAGTTCAACAGGTACAATCACCTTTTAATACATGAAGTACATTCGCTTTGGTTAGAAATTGAGGTTGGCTTTTTCACTGTAAATTACTGAACAGCGATTTAGTGTACTGCTCGTTAGACACATAGCAAGCTTTAATCTGCACCAACATGAAACACCTTGTTTTAAAAATATAAACACTATTTGCTGGTAAGTCTGTATGGAATACAGCTTTGTGCAACTTTAATATTAACTAGGTGAGCAATTGAACAGTCCTACAGTAATGAACCTGGAAACAGGATCAAATAGAAGATGGCCCTGATTACCTTGGACACATTTTCAAAGTCAGCACTGCATTAAAATTATATATATATATATATATATATATATATATATATATATATATATATATATTTATATATATATATATATATATATATATTATATTGTATACTGATGAGCCATGTTCATGAAAAGGTTGGTTCTATAATCACTGCAAAATAAAACAATACACGCTTTTCTATTTTAAGGTTTGTTTTCTACTGCCCATGTCCAGCCTATGCTATTAATTGTTGCCGTTCAATGCAGATTCTTGAGTCCTACACGAGTTTTAAAGGACCAATGACTAATATACTGCAAGCGTGCTGACAGTGACTTCCCTACCTCCTCTCATTGGGATAAGCCAGAAGCCTCATACTAATGAGATGCAAGCGGTGCACGAATTGATAATACGTTGAATTCCAAAATGACAGGTGATGCAGGGATGATAGATTTATACCTATGGATTTTGGTGGTTCTAAATAAGACTGTTTACCGTGGTGTCATACACATCTCAGGAACTCAACTCAAGCAGTACCTTGTTGGCAAATATATTCATAAGTAAATGAATCATCACGTGTATGTTGGGAAATATATATATATATATATATATATATATATATATATATATATATATATATATATATATATATATATATATATATACTGATGCTCAATGAAAACGCAACAGTAAGTTTTACAGCAATAGCTCATTGGGCACATACATAATGTTATTTACATTTTAAATAGTGAGCAGATAGATTTGTTGATTGTTTGAGTAGTATTGTTCCTTGGAATAACAAAACACTGAGCTTGTCATGTGATTTCATAAAAACACCATGTGCTCAGTGTTTGGAATTTGAGTTGAGCTAAAATTGCCAAAATGAGTTGATTAAGAATCCGTATAAATAGCCATTCGAAAAGACATGATTTTAATTAACGCAAGAACAGCGAAAGATATGTTGCTATCGGCTTAACTGAAGGTGGCCTGTCTGTAAGAGAAGTTGCCTGGAGCATGAGATGTTCTGCTTCAACAATCAGTAGACTAGTCCAGAGAAACCAGGAAACCGGCTCTGTGAGGGAGAGGCCACATCCTGGAAGGCAGAGGGTCACCACACTGGCCCAGGACCGTCACATCCGACTGATCCATCTGCGTAATCGTTTTCAGACTGCAGTGGCTACAGCAAAATTCCAGGAAGAAATAACCTACGCATCAGCAGAATGACTGTAGCTCGCCGTCTGCACGAAAATGATTTGCATGCTCGGAGGCCGTTCAGGGGTAACATGTTGACAGCTGAGAGACGAAATCGCTGTGTTCTGTGGGCCAGAGAACATCTGAGGTGGTGGCAGAGAGAGTGGTGGAGTGTTTTATTTACCGATGAATGGCGTTTTGCCCTTGATAGACCTGATGGAAGACAACGTATGTGGAGACGTTGTGGTGCGCGTTATGCTGACTGTTGCGTTGTTCAAGCCAACCGGTGGGGTAGTGGAAGTGTGATGATGTTGGGAGGAATCTCCTTTAACACAAGAATACTTTTGGTGCAGATTGAGGGCAACTTTACTGCTCAGCGATACATTGACGAAGTCCTTGAGGCAACAGTTTTTCCGTTCTTACAAGCCAATCCAGAAGTGTCGAGACCACACAGTGCTGAGATTACAATTGCACGACTTCAAGAATACAATGTTGAGGTCTTCCTGTGGTCAGCTTTTTCTCCAATAGTCCAATAGAACATCTGTGGGACCAAATAGCCAGTGCCATCCACAGGAGACAATCGTGATCAGCCAACCTTCGCCAGCTGGCTGCAGCTGCACAGGAAGAGTGGCGGAACATCCCACAGCAGTCTATCCAGTGGCTGATCAGGTCTATGCATCAACACTGCCAGGATTGTGTTAATGCTCAGGGAGGTCATACACGATACTAACTTTACAATGTTTTCATTTTGACAGTGTGTCACGTTTCATACTGAAAACGTATCATGATTCTTTGATCTGTATTTATGTTCACATTTTCTGTGATTTGTTTGACATCTATGTTTAAAATATTTGATTAAATCCATTAGACCTGAGTGTTGAGTTTCTTTTGTGCATCAGTATATATATATTTTTGATGACTTGTAACTTTCTGTTCTAATCAGTACATTTCGGTTGCTCCACAAAATGGTTAGTGTAGACTGGCTTTAAGAGTAATAACATTAAAAACTAGCAAGTGAAATAGTCTTCATGTTAAATGCATTATTCAAGTCATTTAAACACAGGATAGTCCTGGGAGCTTCTAATATTGGAGAACACTTATAAATATGATATATAAACTTCAATAGGCCCCAGTCTATGATTCCCACCATACATGATAAGCAGTAAAATAAGTTTGGGTGTAGTGGCCCAGTTGATGACGAATCAAAATCTCAGAACAGTCAGATTATGTTTCAATTACAACAACCTGCTAAGTGCAGAATGAAATGACGTTAATATACGCTGTAAAAATAACAGCACAATTAAAAACATTGAATATCTTAATAATACATACATAAATACATCTAGCAGGTTCTGGGTTGACAAAAGACTAATTCAAGTGTATACAACACTGATGCATTTCCTCTTATAAATGAGTCAGCCCCTAGTACATCAGCAGGGGACAGCTGCATATTGAAAAGCTTCACTTGCAATATTTTAAAAAAGTGAAAATCAAAAAAGAGATGAGGCATAATCATAAATGATAAGCAATGCATAAAGCAGCACAGTCACATCAGAAGGTTTGGTACATCTAACTGCTGAAAATACCTTGGCACTTGGCTTACGTTACGCAGATACCTGCACAGTATGCTTAATACTTGCCCAGTTAGCCTAAGTGAAATACATATTTTAATAGTAAACCCAAACCTTCATGACTGTGTTTGACTTATGGAAAAAAAAAGATAAATCACTTCCAACCTTCAGACTAGATGTTCCACACACTTGGTGCACCTTGACATAAAACCTCCATTTTTAAAAACAGATTTACATGAAAGCTAATGATTGCAATAGGTTATTTTCCAGCTTTATTTTACAAATAGTTAGCAAAGAAATATCAGTTTTAAAAAACTTGCAAATAAAAACAGGGCACGTTGTCTTCAAACAAATAATTTAAGAATAAGCAAGTGCTTTGATGAAAATGGTAAAAACTTGCAACATGCTCTACTAACATCAATGAATTTAAAATAGAGTGAAACTAAGTTATTGCTACCTACTGTTCATTCACCATGTCAAGCAGTCTTGTCCCTTTCCCAGACATGTATCATAATATTAAATACATTCAGTTATCACTACTTCCCCTGTTCAGACTGTGCATCCCTTTCATTTTACACTTGAAAGACTTTTTTCATTTCTCCTCTTTCCAGCCAGGCTATCTAAATAATGTATACATTTTAATATGTATTTAATCTGGAATCTTTCCAGATTAAATAAAGAAGATCTTAAATAAAGAAGACTACATTGGGTACTATGTTAACTATCGAGCAGGTCACATGGTCCACATATCAAGTGATGGCATATACATTTTGTCCCTTGAAGATACTGTTGTGTATTTTAATAAATTAATAAATTACAAACATAATGTTAAATTAGATGTGTCAAAGTTTGTCCTTCCTTTTTAACTCTGTTCAACTCAAAGACTGATCTCATTTGGAAAAAAAAGTACACTCTCAGTATGTCTTTCCAGAACAAATCCTGACATTGCCACGGTGAGCATAAGGGGGAAGATACTGCCTGAGGTTTTAAAAAGTCTTAGCCCGCAGGCTTGGACAACTTTAATGTTCTTGAGTTTGGTAATGATTAGGGATTCTGTTTTTCTGTATTCATTTACATGCTTTTTTTTGGCTTTTATTTTCTATACCCTCAGAAAAGTGTATTTTGGGTGGACAAATATTTTTAAAACACAATTTAGAGATTACATCATAAAGCGTAATAAAAAATAAAAAAAATCACGTAATTATTTAGTGGCTGATGTTAAAGCATGTTATGGTTTACCAATTCTTGTTTTATTTTAAGTTCTAGATTCCCAACAGCATGTTGTACTGTAATAAAATTAAAGTAAAACAACAAAAAAACATTAAAGATTTGGTAAATTAGCATGAAAAATATGCATTTTACCATGCCTTTACCGTGCTAACATTACTGTCAGCATTTAATATGTTTTATCGCGGCTCACTATGGTTTTCACCATGTTTTACCATACTTCTCTGTGATACACAATGCTTGCCACACCTTCCTTTGCTTTTATCATCGTACACCACAGTAAACTTTTACAAGGGAGACCAAGTAGAATATTTAATAGGTACGAGCATAATTAGTTACACTTTTCTAACAGGATCATTTTAATGAACCTGATTCAAATGACTAGTTTCCCTGAGAACTGGCTGTCCTTTGAAAAAAGCTGATACTTCTTCAAACAGAAATAGCAGGTTTTAGCACATGGGACACAGTTGATAGGTTCTGGGGTTTGTTAAGATGGCAAAACATCTCATTTAGGCTTTTCCAAGTTTACTATGTTAAATCTTAATGTCTGACTGATTGACCTGTGTGTTATTTTCTCGGAACGCCATCAAAATCCATGCCAAAATTATCAACTGAAAAACAATTCACAGAAGTTTTTTAAATTCTAAAACACTTCTTTGGCCCAAAGTTATAGATCTAGGAAGCTTAGAAAACCATGAATAAAGCTTTGGACATGGATATTTCAGAACTTGGCAATCCAGTTATAACTTATTTATGAAGAAAAAAACAAAAAAACAAACAAACAAAAAAACACAACAGTAGAAAGCCACAGGAGTCATGTTGCAAAACCACTGAGAAAACCTAATGTCCCTTATTAAACCAGAACGTTTCAAAATGGATATGCACAGAACCGGAGATTGAAAAAATCCATTTGGATAATTGGAGTTCAATGCAAGTTCTATGATACATGAAATTCATTTATAGTTACAGTATAAAACATGGCCATAAAAAGTCTTCCTTTCTTCCAGTCCTTCCAGGCTTCAGTGCACATGGCAGGGTGAAATCATTAGGAGAATGGCGGGATACATCTCACAGTGATGTCACTTCCCATCTGGTTCCCTGCAGGGCGAGTGGGTCACTTGCTTCCAGTATGCACTGTGGCCACTGTAGTGGGTCGGGGTCTCCGCTCAGCTCCTACTGGAGACAGGGCAGGGGAGGGGGACGAGGCTGCAGACGCTAGACTACAAGCAGTGGAGGGGGACATACCTGAAGGGAAAAAAAAAGATCAAGTAAAATATATTTAGATGTTTCAATTTCTATGATATGGAAGTAAAACATAATAGCTTGAAAACGAATATGCGTAAGTTGTTGGATACAGAATGCAAGTCACTGACACAGTGTCTCATTTCAACCTATCCCTGCAGTTGTATAGGTGGTAGAATACATTTTGTACCTCATTTTCAACAAAAAGAAGAACATATTTTTTAGAAGATGATAAGTTATTATTACCACATTTGCCTTCATCTTTTGGAAAATATATTTTATAACACTATTTATTATGGCAAAGCTTCTCCATACTCGACTTTGAACAAAACCAATTATTACATCATTTCACCACTTGATTGGATGTGTCATCATCAATGTGTTACTTGGAGGGGCTTCTTAATGAACCTCTTGCCGCTTATGAACTCTCACCAAACAGGTAACAGAAGGGATATGCTGTGGGTCAGAAGGTACTTACAATCTTTACGAGCGGTTGTGACTATTGGGGGGTTGTTTAGGTGAGGGCTGGTCTGTGTGTTTTGGTGGTGTGAGCCCTCCATGCTGCTGCCCAGGTGTAATCGTCTCATGTGCCTGATAACCGCTGTGGCATTAAAGGCTTGCTGGAAATAAACAGTTAAAGACAAACTTTTTAGTAAGACATGGGAAGACCCCTCTATTATCACAAGAACTGTGCTGATCAACATAAAGAGATACAGTAGCAGACAATGGCTGATTTACCAAAACAATCTGTGATTGTGTTCAAATAAACACGCTTTTTTTTTTTTTTTACTAAATGCACTACCGAGATTAAATGTTAGTGTTATTCGTTCATTGTGTAAAATAATAAGAAACAGATTATCCTAGAGTACTTACCCTCCATTTACTTTTTGCGAAATTCTTTCTAATTTGTGCACTGACAGACTCGTGGATATTCTTGCTGAGGGCTGTATCGCCAGCAATCCTGAAACAGAATAACAATGGTAGCTGGTAAATAATAAAAGCGTATTTGAGTGCGTCATTGTGGCAGTGTGCCCCGCCCCTGTGTGTATCTTTGTGTTTCATGTTGTCTGTTATATGTGGATATAGTGGTGCACGGGATATAAATGGGTCTGTGTAGCACAGGGGTTCTCAAACTCGGTCCTGGGGACCCCCTTGCAGCTCCCACCTCCACCACAAAAGGGAGACTACTTGCAGCTCCCACCTCCATCGCAAGAGGGAGACTACCTGCAGCTCCCACCTCCATCTAAAGAGGGAGACTGCCTGCAGCTCCCACCTTCACCACAAGAGGAAGGACCAGGACATGATACTGGCATTCCTCAGCAGCCATTGCATAAGCTGCTGAGAGGAACACGGGGGGAAAACAGCCCGGCTGCAGCAGCAGTAAAGACGGCCAGCACTGCCACTGGGGTTGCATGTCCCGCACCGCCTAGGGCTGCCGAGTCTGCGACGCCTAGGGCTGCCGAGTCTGCGATGCCTAGGGCTGCCGAGTCTGCGACGCCTAGGGCTGCCGAGTCTGCGATGCCTAGGGCTGTCGAGTCTGCGACGCCTAGGGCTGCCGAGCCTGCGACGCCTAGGGCTGCTGAGCCTGCGACGCCTAGGGCTGCCGAGTCTGCGATGCCTAGGGCTGTCGAGTCTGCGACGCCTAGGGCTGCCGAGCCTGCGACGCCTAGGGCTGCCGAGTCTGCGACGCCTAGGGCTGCCGAGTCTGCGATGCCTAGGGCTGTCGAGTCTGCGACGCCTAGGGCTGTCGAGTCTCGCGACGCCTAGGGCTGCGAGTCTCGCGACGCCTAGGGCTGCCGAGTCTGCGACGCCTAGGGCTGTCGAGTCTGCGACGCCTGGGGCTGCCGAGTCTGCGACGCCTAGGGCTGCCGAGTCTGCGACGCCTAGGGCTGTCGAGTCTGCGACGCCTAGGGCTGTCGAGTCTGCGACGCCTAGGGCTGCCGAGTCTGCGACGCCTAGGGCTGTCGAGTCTGCGACGCCTAGGGCTGCCGAGTCTGCGACGCCTAGGGCTGCCGAGTCTGCGACGCCTAGGGCTGCCGAGTCTGCGACGCCTCTGGGAATTTGCTGGGGTTGGAGGAACCAGCCTTGGCACTGTCAACATCTGCTGACAGCAATAATAGAGATGCTTTTGTCTGAAACATCCTGAAATAAAAACATTTTAATCATTTAAACCTTTTGTGTACATCCAAAAAAAAAACTATACCTCCTTTCAAACCTATATATAATAAGAAAAATTAAAAAAAACTGCCCCCTATGCAGCTCTATCAATATTAGCCTGAAATAGAATGCATCACATAATATTCTACCCTAAGTGAATGTCTTAATACAGTAGTTCAAAAATTGAAAAGGCAGCATACTGTACCTGGCCCCCTTCAAAAATATATAGTTTTTTACATGTGACTGTGACAGAGAAAGAATGAATCTTGGTTATAAATCTCCCTCCCGACTTGTGAGAGCGTGGCATAAAGGGAACAGAGTGCCCCAGACTGGATGGTCGGACAAGTCATTCCAAGGGTTAGGTGGAAGTTGGGCATCTAGAAAGGGGGCGGAGCTACGGTACACCAAGTTATTGCCCCAGTAGGGAAGCGATGTGGCAACTGCGGATTGGAGGAGAAATGGTTGCACTCGCAAACCAAGGGGGCGTGACTGACAGTACAAAAGAGGATGTGGCAAGGTGATCTGTTCCTTTGTTTATGGTTAAAAAAGAAACGCTGAAGGACGAAAGTAAAATAAACGTGAGTGTTTAGTGTTTGTTTTGTCAAGTCTAATTGTACTGTTTGTTATTTATTAGACGGCTAATGCGATCCGGAGCTGTCGCTTAATGCCAGCACAAACCCGAACAACACTTCACCATTGTTCACGGATAAATTGTAATTACATCACTTGCACATTAGCACTCACTGTGCTTGATGATATTTGCTAGTGCTTGTCGAACCAGTATCAGCTCTTCAGATCTATTTTCACAATCCCTAAACATTTTGTGACTATGGCCCATTATGTGCTTGACAGGTTTTGTTCTGTTACTTACCAGGGATGTCGGAGCGCCTGATCACATGTATACCTTTTATTAGGATCCTTCTCCATCAAACTGCTAATAAAATCTTTAGCTGAAAAAAAGGAATAGTAAACATTGGCCGGGATTCCACGCAACTTAGAAAGTCTTCACTCTCCTCTCTATCCACAGTCATTATTTATGTGACATAGCACGCACATACCAAGCACATTCCACGCGTTACAGGAAGCGTACCTTTTCATGCTAAAAAGCGTGCTCAGTTGACCAACTCAGGGTTTTTTGCATGTAAACATATCCAGAAGTCGTACATTATGCTTCCGAGACTTAAGCAGTGAAAATCCCGTTTGTGACGTAACCTCGCGCAACATTATACTGTAACTGAAGGTTGTGCCAAGCAATCCTATTGGCAAGCTTCTTTGACCAAATAGGAAAACAATAAGCATACAGTACAAGGTGCTTAGTGTTTTGTTTTGTTTTTTATTCAACATTTCAGATTATTGCCATTAAAAACTGCTTTATAGTTACGTTGTTTTATAAGCAAGGTTATAAAAAATACTGAAGTGCCTTTGCAATAATTACATAAATAAACAGCGGAGTCCTTAAACTTCCTTTTTACTGTCTTCGTGATTATTGAATAATAATCATGGTTATTGAATATCGTGGTTATTGAATAGCTGATTGCTTTAGCCTAGACTTTTCTGTCCCTTAGCAATAAGATACAATTCATTGTACACTAGCCTTAAGCAGCATCTATCATGGGAACCTTACCAAAGGGAACAGAAGTGACGTTTGTACTAAAATATGTATTAAATTATTAGAGCTGTGTTCTGCAGGCTACTGACAACAATAGGCTTGAGTCTATTTCTCTGAACAATATTTGTTTTAAAATTACGAAAACATTTAAAAAAAAAACGGATAGTTCCACGAATTTGCACCATCCCTGTGGAATTTGGATTCATGTACAGTCGGCGCCTTTATCGGGACACCTTGGGAGAAGGGAAGATATCCTGAATAAGCGGCTGTCCCAATTAAACGAGAGGCAGTTGAGACGACCTTAGTCACACTTTTTAAATTCTTAATGAAATGAAAAATAATTAAATCACATCACATTATGATTAAATGTTAAATACATAATTTAAAATATGAGTCAATGTTTTTTTGAATTTTTTTTTTTATTCCTAAACAAAATTAATCGCACCTGCGATGTTGACACACATTTACTTTCTTTGCAACAGCAGCCTTATTACACCACAGGAGACTCATCTTTCTTCTAGAGTTCAACCTGGTTTACGCAATTTACGCAAATCACAGCGTAATCACGTACTCACTGCACAGTGCTACGCGACCTCTCTTGCTCTGAAAAGCGATCTCCGTTTATCACTTGAAAATACTGTATCCCAATTAAACAAAGTGACATCCCAATTAAACAACATAATAGCATTGGGAAGAACCGTCTCCCAGAGTTGTATCCCATTTAAGCAGCAATCCTGATTATCAGTATCCCTTTTATTAGGCTGTGCTGACTGTATTAATTATTATTATTATTATTATTATTATTATTATTATTATTATTATTATTATTATTATTATTAGAATGTCTTTATAAGTGAGAAATGCAGGCATGTAGGGTAGCCTATTGTAGATATACTACCTATATTTAAAAAATGTACTGTACTAAACATTTTGTGTATCATTAACCTAAAATGTTGGTATTTTAGCTCTGTTCGATCAGAATTGCTACAGTTCTGTAGGAAAACTTTGTACATATTACATGTTCATGTATAATACGTTTGTAATAAATAAAATGTTTAGCAGATAATACAAGGATAGTACACAGCGCTTTCTTATTGAATGTTGTAGTTTTTTTATTATTTGTGTAACGCTACAGTATGTCTTTTTTTCTTTTGTTTTGTTTGTTTTTGGCCAAATGAGGCTGGCTTTTAGCTGTTTTAAGACAACCTAAAAACTTAATGGAAACCCGGTTTAAGAAAGCTGTATGGCTCAGTAAGTCGTGCAAGGCCAAATTGGAACTCAGACACAAACATTTAAATATACCCTCCGGTATTTTAATATTAATTATGTTATTTGCATTCGGAACAAGAATTTCTCAGGCTAAAATAAAACTACATGGAAACAGACACAACCCGAAAGTACTACCAAAATAGAGTGAGAGAAAGGTGAGACTTATTTTTCTTTTTCCATGGAAATTGCCCCATTGACATACTATTCCCAAAACTGGGGAAGAGGGCATAGGTTTTATACTATAACTAAATTAAACTTCACTTGAACCAAGTTGAGATGAAGTAAACTAAAATTAAACTAAAATGTGTTAAACAGTGAAGCCTTTGATAGCTTTACAGATTGTTAATGGTTCACAGATTCCCTGAGAAGTATACCAGTAAAGAAAGGGAGTTAAAAGGAACTGAGCACTCTGTGAGATTAAAACTGAACTGTCTCCACTGCGCTAACCCATGCCAAAGTGTTTTAAAGCTTTATCAGAGCTATTTATTGCATGCCTACCTGATTCATCAGCTCAGTTTCCTTTTAGTTTTCTGGAGAGACAACAGCTAGTAGCTACTGAATCATCCCAAGATGGACACAGGATGCAAGTTACTGGCACAGTGTCTCATTTCAAAACCATGACAGGAATTTATATTGTCCCTCGGAGTGTGTGGAAATCTGGAGGGTGTAAATCTGTAGCCTTCACTACCTTTATGTTGAATTCCTCAGATCTGACTTCAGCAAGTCAGACCGCAGACCATATGGATCAGATAATGTGTACTGTATAGCAAATGGAAGGGATCTGGGAATGGAATTTATTCCAAATATGTTTGATAATCTGTACATTTATTTTAAAATGCATATTAGGTATTCATAGGTATTCTTTATATTATCACATCAAGATAAGAAACCCGAAATAAAATGTAGGATGAATTTGTTCAGATGGTAGTTTCTCAATGCTTTAAGTCGATACATTCTTGTCTTCAGTATTCATCGTTGTGGATTCATTTGGCGTAAAGGATTATACACCAGACATCTGATTAAGTCCATTTGCAATTTAAACTATTTACTGGTATGCAAGTAGAAATTGTATCCACATGTGTAATAAGCCGATGCTCTCTTTTTTAAAATTAACTTGTTTTATATATGTTCTGATTTATTTTACAGACTGAGATAGGTGCTTAATAATACGAAGACTGTGCACTAGCATGTATTTTATTAACTAAAAAGACCACAGTTTTAAAATGATGAATCCATGATGATTGCTTTATAATTTTTTTTACTTCTCGGATAGCATTAGTGGAGCAATGACCTGTGCCAGTTTCCTTCTGATCTGAGTGATTTTAATGTTTGCTGAGGTAGTCTGTACTGGCTGAGAGCCCCGATAATGTGAAAATCCTCAGCAGGGAGTTTCAGGGTACGAGAACTCAGGGCTTGGGCTGGTTCCAGTACAACTGTGTGCCAAACTCTAAATTACACATCTATAACCTATCCCAGACTTGCAGGTGAACATTAAGTGTGCATGTAGAAAGCAGAACAACTATACGTGAAAGTCCAGTATTCAAAAAATGTTCTTGTACTGCATTTCAGTTATGTAAAATCTCTAGTTTAGTTTTTAATTTTCAGGCATAATATCTAAATGCTTGTACATAGAACATTCTTTCAAGCTTCACTGGAACTTGGTCACTTACTATTAATACATCTTTTATTTAATTTTTGTTTTTATTCCAATCAGTTCCAAATGCAAAAGAAAAGTGATGCAGTAAGCAACACTTGAATTGCATTTATGTATGCTATGATGTCATCAGTGTTATATGAATTGGAAACTGCAGCTAGGTACAGATGTTGTTGTCCTTATACAGTATTATTTTAAATGTGGAAGTCATAATGCTTTACCTAATTAATGTTTCACCTCAACACTAAAAAGCACCTCCACAGGTAAGCCTGTACTGACCACAACTGATAATAACCCTAACTGATCAGTTTTAATTAATTGTGCTGCAGTGATTATTTTGTTCTCTTCATACCGCTGAAAGTTAGATTCAATCCATACCAGGGAATATGTACTAGTATAAATGCATACAAATATTAAGGGACTTTTGAAAGTTGATTTTTTTTAATACTGTATACCTGGATATATACAGTACATGTTCACTGTTCATGTCAGTTCAGTTGATGAACTTTATAAACAAATGCAGTTTAAGTAACACATCATTAAATATGTTTTATAATTTATGACATAGTACATTTGCAGCACTGTACCCACAGTACTTACAGTGCACACTTCAGTTAGATAATTGTATAGAGATAAGCCTAATGGATGTGTGAAGCATGCCTAAATGACCAGGAATGCTTAATTGTGAATCGGGCACCCTTATGCACTTCTGCATGTTTAAATTAAACTACTGCTAGTTTTCCTGATCTCATTATCAATATTGGAGCGCATATATTAAGCAAAGACACTACTCACCAGAATCTGAAATGTCATCCCAGTACGGAGCATCAAACTCATACTCTGCCTTCAGAATCTGTTCAAAAAGCTTGGAGTCATTCTCATCGTAGAACGGAGGGTAGCCACATAATCTAGAGAAAGATAAATGTTATTTACACTGTACTGTACTTTAACACAGGTAAAAGGTAAAAGTCTGAATATTGGCAAATCTTAAGATTTACTGGTAAATGTCAACATTTATTATGTAATGCAGTAAATGTCAGAAATGATAACATTTACCGGCAAATCTCAAGAATAACCAAGTTCCTTTACCAATAAGCTTTGGTAAATGTCCAAAAAGCCATATGTTTCTTCATAATTCTGGACATTTACCACCCTACTTGGTAAATGTTGACAGTTACCGGTAAAATGTAAGACTTACCCAGTGCTCGAGTGCCCCCCAAAAATGTGCCAGAACGCACTATATCATTTCAACAGCAGTTCAAACTGAACTAAGACAGCTGGGGAACATAGCAATGGTTCATATTAATGAGTGTTCAGATGTTTACAAAAACAGCAATACACATACATATATTGCACTCGAAAGGTTTATTTAAAAATGAGTGTTTTTCTGATACTTAAAGTTACTTTATTTTAAATATCACATTAAACTAACATGTGCCAAACCTGCATTAAGTATCGGTTGTGATGTTAAAACGAGGACCAGCAAAGGTGCCAGATCATTTCTCTTACATTTTTCAGACAGGGGCAGTTTTCTACAGTGATCCAGAGAAGAAAACCTTGTGGTCCAAGGCTATAGTTTAAGCTTGAAATGTAATTGGCTCTTTAAACTTCAACTACCATACTCTTGCCCATATTTAGCAATGTACATGTGCAGGATTTAAAACCCCAGCTTGCATCATAGTTTTCATCAACTTCTGTAACCAGCATGATACAACTTTGTTGCTTTATTTAAAACTCACTCTGTTTTTTCTCAATAAGTGACAGTCTTGAAGAAAACTGTTTTCATGAGTAAGACGCTTGTTAGTCTGAAAGCTGATTAGGCTAATCGTTGAAATATGGAGTCAATTAAAATGAAAGATGGAACATTCATTTTAAGACATCTCTCTGTAATGTGTAACAAAGAGTGTCTGACTGTTCAAATTACCTTGTAAACTCAGGATTCTGAACATGTAAAAGATGACTGTGGATTTTTGATTATGGAATTCTAAGGGCCAAAGGAAGGAGGATCTACTGTCCAGCTTGAGGAGAAGCTGCCAACCGACAGCCAGTGGAGGAGGAACTGCCGTCCCAGAGATTGAGGAAGGAGAGAAGCCTGTGCTCCAATGCGATGCCTATGGGTTAGCTCCCTCGGCCCTTGCTTCCAGACACCCCACCATCGTGTCTGGACCTCCCATCACCCGTTGACCCCCCAAACAGAAGAGGAACCAGCCGGAAATATCGAACAGATCGGTGGTGCCGTTGTGACGGGGAGGATATGTGACAGGGAGAGCCCTGTTGCTGGTTCTTGTGCAAATGTGTGCAGCTGGGACGCGGAACAGAAGACGCATTGCTGGGCAACCAATTGAGCAGTTAGGCTTGCCCGGTGCTGCGCTGATCGGATTGGCTGGGGGGCGTGCCTGGGGAGGCTGCGTGCAGCTCAAAAGGCGTCTCTGCCATAGCTTGAGGCCACTGCACAGCCATAGCCATACAGACAGTCACATCGAGGAGGAGAGTGTCTGCTCTATGGAGAGAATACTACAAGAAACCCTTCCCCTCGTGAAGGCATTGCCCAGCAAAGGCCATCAGGAAGAGGCCAGAGTCACAGGGAGAATGCAGGGACTTGTCTAGGTTAGTTTAGGAGATTTGATCCCAACAACAGTATAGCGAGGGTTTCGTAGGGTAGGTTCCTGGAGCGGGACATCTCTTTTAGTAAGGCTAGTGCTTGCTGTGTGTGGCAAACATTTATTTTTAGCTTTGTTTACTTTTCTTTTCTTTATTAAATCCGGCGTTGGGATTACCATTGTTGATACCCTAGCGTCAGGCCTGTGCTGAATTAAATCTGCACGCCTGTAGGGCGTGTCAGCGCCCAATGCTCTGTGTCTGACTCATTATTCTTCTGTGACGACCCACACACATAACACGTCCCCCTGTTACAATCTGTCATCTAATTGTGATAAGTACAGTACTTATAGTAGTACTTAAAGTACAATGACCCTGTACCCCACCCCATGGTCCTGTTAAACACATTACCATAGCAACCTGTAACTGGTTCAATGAACTACTTCAATGAACACTAACTTTGTCCAAAATCAAAAGTACAACATTTTGATTTTTTATTTATTAGTTACAGTTTGTAGACTGCGAACAGAAAAAAAACATTTACAAAGAAATTATTCAGAACAAAGCAAGGTAGTTGCTGAACCCATTGCAACGATGTCCTTAAACCAAGCACGTAGCAACAAGGTTTGACAGAGTTGTTTCTCGTCATGTTGTTAAGAAAATGACCTCATATCTTGGCTTCTAATTGAAGAGCAAACATAGCTGTTGTTTATTTGTGTTCTTTTTTATGCAGCTTGCCTTTCTGTGAATCAAAACAGCTGTACATAAAAACCGCCTCAAAAAATAAAGATTTTTAATGTAATGGCATAGGTTATGGAAATAGATTAGTCAGCAACAATATTCACAGAAAAGCTTTCTAAGTTAGAGATCTGTCTTTCATGTACACTGTGTTAGAGCTTGAATTTTAAAAAAGGGATTTAATATTGTGTCTGCTTAAATATTTCATTCTTCCACATACAAAGCTTAGTGTTTTCCACAGTATACTGTGCAGCGTGATTCATGTTAGTATGTAGGGTGCTAGTACAAGTTAAAGAGTACTCACAGAATATAGGCAATCACACCAATGGACCAACAGTCTACTGCTTTGCTATAGGGTTTCTGTGCCAACACTTCTGGAGCTATAAGAGAATATAGAATAGCCTGGTGAAACGATGAACAAAAAAAAAAACAGTACTAAAGTACTAGTTTCTATACAGTCACACAGGGTTTTATGATGTAGTACAATACAAGAAATACTGCCATCTTCTTAAGGAATAATTAGATGTGCAAACAAGAGAATTGTATTGTAGCTCCTTCAGCTAAATAATTGCTATATTCTTCAGGTTATTAGTCACTTATTTGTATACCAAACAGTGGCGACGCAAAGGGGGAAGCTTCCCCTCAAATTTCCACTAAAAACTACATCTCCCAGGATACCATGTCTTTACTAGGCAACCATACATGAGAAAAATCCATCCACCCAACAAAACAGTATCCAATGTCTGATTAGCCCTGTTACCTTTACAGCCAATCAGAGTCATTGTTAGTAGTGACAGTCATCTGGGTGAAGCGTGAGCACAGGAGCGAGAAAGGAACGAAGCTGAACCCATAAATTGTACCACCTTGTTGTAAAAAAAAGGTTATGGATTATTTTATTTCCCTGTGTTGTGAGCTTGTAAGATATCCCATGGTGTTGTATTTACATGTTAACACATTAACTGAGATGAAGAATTTCATGTTAAAATACAGCCCCCAAATAACTTAATTATTTGCAGTGTCAGTGTCATACCTCAACAGAAAAAATGTGCAGCCGAGACAATAAAGAACCTTGTAGAACACACCCACGTGGGTGTAAGAAACCCAGCTGGTATATGCAGTGTTTGTATTATATTGGTAACAACTGGTATCTCTTGAATATCATTTATTGGCAGTGAGTATATAATATTACATTTATGAAGTCTAATCTAGAGACTTATAGGATGGTGAATTTATTTAACAAAATGTTCCAATTATTGCCCAACCAAAGAAGCCATTCACAAAAAAATGATCTCTTAGTAATATCAGAAGTGAATACTTCCGCACTACCTATCCAATTGCTCAGAGGTCAGTAACACTCCAGTGAAAGGGAACACACTACTGTGGCCCAGATCTGCAGTGTTTTCAGTTCAGTTAAAACATTACAAAATCAACATGCTTTTTAAAATGAGTGATGCAGGGAGTTGTACTGACCCAACGATGTAAAAGTAACAAGCTGTGAGAAGACGCACTCATAAATGAATCCACTTGCCTCCCAGCAGGCTATCTCGTTTGTTGTGACATGGTGAGAGATGGTGTCAATTCAGATCAAAGCTGGCTTGTGTCTAAGCCAGCTTCAGTCATTTCTATTACAAGACTATGGCAGTTCAGCAAAATCTAAAAGTTTAAATCATTTATGAGGACAGTTGTTCAGAAGATTTGCATTCACAAGACTCCAGGTAATTTTAAGCTACAGTAGTTGTTTCCAATGGCATAACACCTTACTAGAACTAAGTAAATTGAGATCTTCAATCAAAACAACACAGATCATTACACAATGGCTGCAATACATAAATAATTAAATGGCCCCAAAACTTGTGAGGGGAGAAATCTTTAAATTACTTTAGAAAGCTTTAGTTACTTTTAAGCTAACTTTTTGCTCCGACATATGACATTGCTAGAAATAAATACTGTAGTGACAAACCGTGAGAGCATGTAAGATCATACTTACAACTTACTGGTTTCCTTCTAAAGCAAAAATAGGTATATAATATACATAAATAAGTAATAATAATGGGTATTGCTCTGTGGATAAGGTATTATTACTTTCATAAACATTATTTTTATTTTTTAATGTATCCAATAAATCTACTGTACAGTAATTATTTTGTATTTTCAATGCACCGGTATTCAAGTACCGGTATAAGAACAGACACATACTCTACTTTTATATTTACTGGTCACAAAAAATATATATATATATTGTGAAAAGATAGTGATCTCACATATCTGTGCTGGAAGGCCAGGTGGAAACCTGCAGTGTTGAAATGAAGGACAACCCACGACTGACAGTCTACTTGATCTGTATCAATTAATTTTGTTAGAACCCCAAGGAGTTGCAGATAAAAATCCAACTTCCACATTTGTGGAACTGTTTTATTCATTATGTTTTTGTTGGCACATTTCCAAAGTGAAGCAATGTTTTTTTTGTTTGTTTGTTTGTTTGTTTTTTGTTTTTAATCCAAAAAAAACTATACTATATGAACATAATTTAGATCTTTTATTTAACATCATGTAATCAAAGAAACTACAAAATCATCACGCAAAAGTCCTGGAAGCCACAATAGTAGTACAGTATAACCTTTCTCTACACAGCTAACTTGTTTGTATTGTTGTACAGTATGTGTGCAATTCTGTTACTAGCTTATAGCGAATCTATTTTGCCTTTTAGGTCCGTATATAGTATTTCATTAGCCTCTAGATCGCAAGTGAACCTGAAATATTCTCTGAGACTTCAGACACCCTGCATATTTCTATTAATGTGTAAATTCATTTTTTCTAAATTCTGCAGTAGTAGATTTTAGTAGATAGACTTCACACACTTTGAATCTGCATAATATAATTCTGTTTATCAGCCTGTTATATGTGTTCTTAATCATCATGTTTCTGCACGAATGAATATTTGGGATCTTTAATAAAGTCAAGGTAACATTTCTGCAATGAGGCCAGCACAAAAATAACCACAGGGGGTGCGCCAGTAATTTCTCCAACCTTGAAACAATATGTTTTTTAGAGATTTGCAATGAAAAAACTGCAATGGAAAACAAATTCACTGTTTAGGAGGGAGAAAATTACTGGTGCACATACCTTACTCAGACAGCTCCAATGTTAAAATATGTTATCCATGGTTGTGAGTGCAGAAACAGTAATACATGCTAATTAAGAAGACATACAATGTGATAATATGCAGATACAAACATACATATGGTGCAAATTCAGAGGGTATGAAGTATTACTTTATTACTTTCTCCCTTGGAATTACAGAAAGAAAAAGGAGACACATGCTGTATCGTAAAAGATGTCAAGACTAAAAACCATGAAAAGCTGCATTTATGTACTGTGATATGGAGCAAACAGCAAGTGAACAGGCATCAAGAACTATCATGTTTTGTTTCTGTCTAGGAACTTAAAAAGGCAAAACGCCTTTTTCTTCCACTGTGTAGAATATAGCTCCTCTGTGTTTTCAGTGTTAACTGGTCCCCAGCCACTCGGTTGTATCAGAGCCCAATATTATTACATTTTAAGCCATTTTTATAAGCCGTTGATTGCTTTTTCCCTGCTTCAAGGGACTGCAATTGAGGCCAAGTGGGTGGCTCCCTGATGTGATTCCCTGCTGTTTTCTGCCTGGGACTATTGCTAAAGGCACCTGCAGCAGCTATCATGTTATCCTCTCCTGTGGTGGACACATTATCAGTGCACTCACATAATTTGATATTTGTACTGAAGAAATATGATGTGCTCTACCAAGTTACATGGTGGCTCGCGCCAGGGAGGTTATGGGTTTTGTTTTAATTAGCTTAAAAAAAGGTTCATGTGCTATGAAGCAGATTGGTTTCTTTTCCAAAGGGCACTTAAAGCTGATGAGAATGTCGTAAAATTTCCATGAGATCCACATGAAGAGCTACAGTACATTTCGAACACTTCGGATAGATTCTCAAAGCTATTTATCCCAAATCGGGATTACCACAACATTTTTCTGACTGGAAAAAACACCAATTAAACGTCTGAAATTAACATAATACTTTGTTCAATCCCCTGGTTGAAGTCTTAGTTGTTTATTTCTGGTTTGGTCATTTTTATTGGGTGTGTTTCTCCTTTCTGAAAAAAAAAAAGACTAAAGACAAATTGTAATAAACGGCTTTGAGAATGTAGCCCATAGTGTTAGTTACAGACACACTAATCTGAGATACAGTGCATGTTTTTTCATCCCATATATAAAACATTTTCAGTGTTTAAACTATTTATATCAAGTGACTTATTATAATGAATGATGCATTATTCCCTTGGGCTAGCTTTGCTGGAAAACTGCTTTACTGTATTTGGTAATACTGAATACATAACTAGGTTATCTGATGTTTGGTCATGTTTTTCAAAATCTTAAAGTATTTTTTAAGTTTGTTTCTGTAAAGTATTTGGGCTTTCTAAACACTGTAATTTTCCACAGTACTTTGTGGAAAACTTCCAGTTAATTATATTCAAACCACAAAAGCTTTGTCAGTTTGGCCCAACATTTGTAAATATGGAATTCAGTCTAGCCACATGTGCAGTAGTTAACTATGATCACTGAGCATGTCATTATAGTAACACACTAAAAATATTGTAGTTGGAGAGCCCTGTGGCCATGAGACAGGTTGGCTGTAGGGGTGACATCAGACCAGGAAGAAGTACTAAAAAAAACACAAGTAGTGCAGGGCAAAATTGCACTGCAGTGCTCGCATTTATTAAATACAAAACAAAAGGGCACAAGGGCCAAAATAAACCAAAACAAAATAAACCAATAGCATCGCTTTTAAAAAATACAACACTAGAATTCATCCAACTCTCAAAAGACAAAGGATTTCTTTTAGCTTTTATAGTATGTGGCTAGAGCCCAATTAATCAATAATTAACAATTACCTAATTAAGGATCCAGCTACATTCTCACATGTATTTCTGGCAGGGAGGAATTTAACCCCCTCCCTGCCGATCCAAAACAAACAATTGCAAGATCAAAATATAAATAGAAACAAATACACACACACACACACATATATATATATATATATATATATATATATATATATATATATATATATATATATATATATATATTCAATCGTTTCAAAACTGACTTGTCATTGCCAGAGTGTCTTGACTGATTTGTTTATTCAGTCTTTTAATTTATCATTGCTTCATTGTGTATTCTGATTTCCACAAGTGTACCTCATCGTTAAAAAATGGCATTTAAACAAACAGCAAAACGCACAGCTGTTTCTCTTGCTACAAAAAGAAATAGTTTGAGCTCTTGAAAAAAACCTGAATCAGACACAAGTCGCCGAGCAATTTGGTGTTTCCCGTTCTGGTGAGTTGCTTCACCATTCTGTTAAATAATTGTGGGCATGTCTTGAATATTGCTCTTGTACAGGTATTCATAATTAATCTAGAGCTGCTGCTGCATTTTTTAACGTGTGTAGGGGTGCTGTGTTAATTTAGTTTGATAGTTAGCTTATTAACTTTAGTTTGTCTGTAACTTTATTACTATAGTTTATCAACATACACTAGCCTATTGCGTTTCTCTTATGTATTCTCATATGTTGATGCATGTGCATCATGACAAGTAATACATATGTATTTATTTATAAATTAATATTGAGTCTGTGGTCAACTCTGGCTCAGAGAACACTTCACTTGCTTCCCGGGGGGTGTTCCCTTATCCAGAGACTACTGTATGTCCAGGTAATGCATTCTCCTTAGAGTAGGATGCGAAAACAAGAATAAGAAAGCTTTATTCAAAAACACCTTTGGAGACTTTACAATATTTGCAAGTTAATTTATTTTACAGGATACAGATTCTCCAATTAAGAACAAAAATCTGTAGATAGTAATTGCAACTTTCTACTTCATTGGCAAGTAAAAAAAACTAAAATGAAATAATTAATACTTCAAATGAAGCAGTTACCGCAGTATTTTCTCAGCTGTGTTCCTCTATGAACCAGCACTCCACATTCTACCTTGGTGATTGACTTCTCTCTTAGGATTAATAAATAGCGTTGTGTCACTGAACCAAGTCATAGAGACCAACTAAACATCTGTTTTACTGGAATAAAATCACTTTGCAGGTTTAAAATGAGACAGACATCATTGCAATGGAGAAAGTACACAGAAGGGCAACTAGGCTGATCCTAGAGCTATGAGGAAAGGTTAAAATAATTACATCTCTTCAGTCTAGAAAAAAGAAGGGAAAGAGGGGACTTGATTGAAGGCTATAAAATCATGAAAGGTATAGCTAAAGTTAACCCAAGACACTTCTTCAAATTTAGTAGAGAGAAGAACAAGAGGGCATAAATGGAAGCTGATAAAAGTAAGTTTAGAACAGAAAGTAGCAAGCACTTTTTAAAATGCATGGAATAGCCTTCCAGGTGATTAAGTATGAGCTAAAATACTAGTAACATTTAAAAAAAAAATTCTGTGCTTTTATGTTCTAGATTCAGGGTTTGAAAGCAGCTCAGACTGGCTCAGCATGTGACCTCTGTGTGCCACTGTCCCAGCAGGTGAAAAAGGATATCATGGGAAAATCCTTTCTAAAATAAGTCTAGTAGGTGAAGAACTAATGAAGGAGGTCTATATAAAACCCATTCCACACTGTACAAAGGATCTGAAACAAAAACACATTAGAAATGTGAAAAAACACCAAGTTATCAAAAGTGCTCAGCCATTTAAAGTGGAGATATCAAAAACACAAGCCAAGTTTCAAGAAACCATTGGGGACCACAATGAGCGTTACACTGACAGGAAACCAATATTTTTCGAAACCAATATTTTTCAGAGATCAAGATCAGAATCTTAGAATGATGATGATAATAAAGATGACTCAAAAAATCTCCAAAATAAGTCCTGAGAATTCTCAGCTGGCTGACTTCATCTTTCAAAATACTGCGTGTTTTCTCAAACTAATCGTGTAGCACTGAGACAGTAACACAACATGCTTGCAAACTGAAGGTTATAGTTTCAAATCCCACCCATGCCAGACCTGTTTTTATATTTATATTATATAAAATAAGATATTTTTTGCAGGCAAATGTTCCATTTTAAAATAGAAATAAATAATTTAATATAAATGATATAGACGTCACAATAAGTGACGTCTATATCATTTCCCTAGTATATTTATAGTTATAGTATAGTTCCCTAGTATATTTCCATGTTGACAAAACAAGGAAATTGTCATTAAACTCGGATGTCCTGTAATATACATATGCGTGGATAAAAGTGCCTGGGGTCTGCAAAAATCTGCAAAAAAAACTGGAGAAAAAGAAGATAAAAAGGAGATGGACTTATTTCTCTTACTGTATGACAAGTATTGACTTTTTTTCTACATTTTACCTAAGAGTGTTGGGAACTACAAATTAAAAGTGAAATGGTGCTTTTGGCTGATTTACTTGAATACCCTGAAAACACGTAAACTATCCTTGCTGTATAGAGAGTCTCTGACAGTTCTAGCTGATAACTTGGTGTGAAGAACTACCACTCCTCTTAATGTAAGTGTACAGTTTGAATTATCAGGCTTGCAAAAGTATGATGCAGCAGACTTGATTAGATTAACATTTAGCTGGAAAAAAGCATATAAGGGAAATAGAATTCAATGCAATACGCAGAGGAAATGTTGATCAAGTGTTATTTTGATCTGATAAACATATTGACAGTGAGTCTAAATAAACATTGGACCAAAAAGCTGTTTATTTCTTAATTTTGTTTTTCATTTATTTTCAACCAAAGGGTAATTGAATATAGGCCAACTGTCCATCACATAATATACAAAAGTTATACAACCTGTATAAGCAATTTTGTTAGGTTTATGTAATAGCCTCCTCTGCAGCGATCATTCCTATTTAATAATTTAGCTTTCTGATTAAGAACCATCTCCATGGGGACTGGTTTGACTCTTTACTGTCATCGTAGTCCTTTAACAAGCAGGAATGCCTCAGGGTCAGAATTCATACTTTGGTTCCTTACCTACATAACCTGGAGTCCCACATGCCGTTGACATGACATCTCCTGTTCCTTCCATTTTAGATAACCCAAAGTCACTGATCATAATCTTGGACTCGTCAGCGGGGTTAAAATATAACAGGTTTTCTGGCTGGGTACAAGAAGGACAACACAAAACAGTTTAACTAAATATACAACTGACAAGACACTTTGTTACCTTGACTACAATAGAAGTAGCCATTCAGGAAAGAATGGTGTAACCTAGCTAATTTGCATATACTATGAATTAATGTGTTCAGTGATTGTTTGTTTTTACCAAAGTTTCTCTGTCATTTACCTTTCTTGTCTGTGCTTTACCAAGATTTTACCATGGTTTATTACACTTGACTAAGCTTTTAACATGGTATACTGAAGTTAACTTTTATAAACAAAATGAGCATTTTTTATTTTATTCCATAGAAAAATTGGCTTGACAGTTCTAATATTTTCCAGTCAGATACTGTTAGCATCATGAGATGGTTGTCAAGGCCATTGTCACAGATGGAAAATAGAGAGGGATGACTGATCTTTCTCGTTCTGATACAGTTTTAAAATCATCAGTAAGTCTGCACTGAGTTTCTACCAGAATTGAAAAACTGTGATGTCACCAAAGTGTATTGTCTCGTTTTTCTGTGAGAAATGTTTGATCACTAAAATAGAAAGATTTCTGTAGACGAATATTGCCTGACAAAATGTATTTTATTGAACTGTTCTGGTCAGTTTTTTTTTTTTTTCAAATATACTATATGACAATAAGCAATTTTGAAAGACTTTTATGTGAATTACAATAGTTTATAACATATGTCTAATTATATATAATAAAGAGAATCAATTTGTGGTGTGTGGTCTCTGCCAAACAGCTGGGTTATTTTAGTCCAATGGTAACAATATAGAATAATATAATCAATCATGTTATGCTGTTAAAAGTACAATTATTACAGCATAATTACAATGAAATAAGTGCTATGAATCATGATTCTATGTGAACGCAAATAACTTTAAACAATGATATCACTCCTGGAAATAAGGAGCTTAACTAAATACTAATACATTTTTAATTTAGGAAAAGGTTGACTCTTAAGGCCGCTGCACAGCAGAATCCAAAATGATGGAGGTAAAAATAAAATACCTAGAGCTTTATAAAGATCATCGCAATTATAAAGATACAGAGATGAAAGATAATATATGGGAGTCCATTTCAAAGGAACTGGATACACCTGGTATGTATGATTTATTGCCATCATGTTGTCGAATATGGACCAGTCTTGATATAGTTTTGTCAATAGCAATTTTTTATACTTTTATAGATATGGCAGTTTTCAAACCTGTCGCATTGCGTCTGTGCCACTTCGGTATGTATGGTCATGTTGCTGCGAAAGTATCTTGCATCTGGTGTGTAGCGGCCTTAAAAGTGACAAGCTCCAATATATTTATTTATCCAAGTGTTTGTGATTCAGGGATAGGGTCAAATGAATGCTCCACATGTTTACTTACTATAGCATGCTATGTTTTATTTGGCAATATTCAATCGTATAGTCCTGCAAAAATATTTAGAACTGGCAACAACACTATCAAAATGTTTTTTTTGTTTTTTTTAATGCCCTGCTATGTTCAGCTCCCCAGTGGAAATGCTACATTACCTTGAGGTCTCGGTGGACTATGCTCATTTTGTGTAGATAATTGACAGCATCCAAAACCTGACGTATCAGGGTACTGGCATCCTTCTCTGTGTAAAATCCTTTCTCCACTATTCGGTCAAACAGCTCGCCTCCCGAGACCCTGTAAAACAAAAGTGAGAGGAAATGCATTCACTATTTCACTAAGAGCTGCCATTCGAGTATTGGAACGATGTTTTAGCAAAGGATGGGAACATGGACATTCAGTTGTTCTCAGTGATGTGAGGGTGTCAAGAGAAATAATGGATTTTGATATCGATCACAGTGAAAGATATTCTAATTGAGAAAGGTTGATGCATAAGAATTATGAATGAATCAAAGTTACATCAGGAAGGATTAGCGTAATGAACAAAAACATAAATGTACATAACTGGATTAGAAAGTGGAATATCATTTTATTAACAGTACAGATGTTGGTGACCTAAACTCTTTCCCTATAATTGATAAGCACTGACACCTGGTGATTACAGTTCTAACAAGGCACTTTACAAGGACTTTTGATGTGTTTCTGTGTTGAAACTGGAACAGAAATTGGAACCGAAGAGCCTCTTCCTGTATAGCAGATTAAAACTGTATTCACACTAGAAGTTACTTTGAAACTCAGAATGAGAATTTAGATGACTGACTGAAGTCATGTTGCCACATTAAAACTGTATTTTTTTTATAAGGATTTAAATCTGCTAGAATTTCCATTTAACAGCAGCAATCATTGTCCTCTCGTAAAAATTCAATTTTTACGAGGCAAAAGAGAGGAGTATACACTTATTAACAGCTGAGAAAAACATGGTGGAGTTCCTGACACCAGTGACATGCAATAAGAGTGTGCATGGAAATGATTATCAGACTTGCAAGTCCTAGACTATGCCAGACACAAAATCTCCAGAGTGCCGTAAATTAACTGTAATTAATTTAGTTTACGAGTAAAAGAAATATAGTGTCTGTCTATACCCCAGTTAAAACTATTGGATGCAGAACAACACATTATTGGTTATGGGCATTGCAGAACTTTTAATATGGTATACTCATACCTGTCAACACTGAGTTTTCAAAATAAGGGAGCTTTTGTAAACTGAAATCTTAGTGGCCTAAAATGAAGTTAATACCTACTTAAGACAAAAACTATTCCACTTTATTTTTTCCTTCTAATTGCTTTTAAACAGAAAGAATATCAAACAGAAAAACAACCATGCCCCATGCTTCACAATCAGATTCTCTCTTGGCCCCTGTGGTTCTTATTGTGCTGTAGTTGTTGGCGGCTGACAGCAAAGCATGCATACACAGTTGGTGTTGTTACTTTCATCACTCAACAAACCTAATGGCTGAGTTTGGTACTTCACATTGACCTCGTCATCAAAGGATGAGCTATGGTACCTACTTTATAACAAGAAAAAAAACCCCTCTAAATTCAATATCCCACCTTAAAAAAAAAATATATAGATCAATAACACCACTGTCAATAACAGTGGATCAATAACACACGTCAGTAATATTTCATTGGTGGACTTTCCATTCTTTTTTTAGCTCGAGACATTTTTTTTTAGCTCGAGACATTTCCTTGAGAAAAATGTCTTGTGTCTTGTGTTACTCGAGTAAACTGGGCTTTTCACCCGACGTCATGTAAATGAAGGGGAAAGGTGAGGGTTGATATGTAAATTAGGTATGCATAAAGTACTCGCGCTGTTTTTGAAGATTACTAGTGACATTTTGTGAAAATGTGGTTTCTATGTGCAGAGCTGCTGTAATAAAACAAAATACCTAAGGCTAAATCAAATAGTATTGGCTTTGCATTTTATTCAAACTGATACTGTCTACAGTACTTATTTAAACATATTACAGGTATCAGTATCATGGAAAATCATAAAAAAAAGCTTGTTACTCTGACCTACAGTAAATCCACAGCCTGTAGAATAGCAAATGCCCATGCACAGTTTAATAAAAACTAGACCGGTGGTTCCCAATATATAAACCCGTAATAGCTCTGCCAGTGAGTGGTCAGGTCTGTAACCTACTGTACGCTCACAGTGTGTGAAATAACTTCTTGTTATTCCTTAACTAAGGTTCATCAAATTCAGAGAAGTGCTTCTAAATACACAGTCATAATTGACATAACCAATCATATATGTGACATACACACAGACATATGGGCGCCTCCACTGTATCCTGTTGCCTGGGATATTCATCCCCGGGGAGAATGATAAAAAAAGCTAAGTTGGAAATCAAGATCACTGGTAATACTACACTGTAAATTACAAAAAGACCTGCGCATAAATCAACTCACTGACCTCAGTGAAACCTTTGCCAAGCTGACCCTGGTGCTACATGTGTGGGAAGCTACTGTGCTGTACGTTTAAATCCTGTGATTAACAGATCATCAGCATATTTGGAATAAATCTGCAGATGTTTCACAGAGTTGTATTATTTGGGAAGTGATGACACAAAGCATTTCTACTTGTAGGCAAAGCGATTCACACCTGTGAACTGTATTAGACATGCCTTAGTCAACTATCTCACCAAAAGAGGCTTGTGACTGTGAATATGCTGCTAGATTCATAAAGATGCATCTTTTCAGATTAACATTGTTATTCTGAACACAGGATATACAATTCTACAGATGTTGTTGATTTTACACAGCGGTATCTCAATTGTGGTATAACACCACACTAAAACTTCCAGTAAAACTGCCAAAGTAGAATCCAAAATTGTATGCAAAAAAGGGTAAGAGTCAGTTTCATTTTTTTTAGATAAAAAAGAAGCAATTGCTAAGAGTGTCAAATCAGCTTTCATCTCAAAGACCTTAATCCCGACGGCAGGTTTTAGTATTCCCTTGTGTGCAGTACAGCATTTTATAAAACATGTGTGACAGTAAGTAAACCTACTCAGGGTTGATCTGTGATAACTAAGCAGCTTCACAGTGCTGCCAGTCCATCATCTTTAAAAGTGCATCACCAAAACCAAAAAGATGCAGGGAGCTGCAGGAAGAAAACAGTCAAGAAGATTCCACATCACCATCATTCTTTTAGAAAGCTTTTTCTCAAGGCAAGTTCTAATTAACATCATTAGGAAATTAGTACTAGTACAGGAGACAGAAATACAACACAGACTAATAACTAAGTAAAGGTAAATTTGTTTTAAAAGACTTTCTTTCTGTTAGACAATATCAGTGACATTAAAACTCCACCACATCTATAAAAACAAAATAAGAGACATTACTAACGTGAAAAAGTAGTTCACCATGACTTACATCCACTGTATGTTCATGTAAAAATAGAAGTTTGACATAGACAGATGGCTCCATATACCCTCCAGATTGTGCTAAAGAAGGTCCTTTGCAAGTTTCATCACTATTGTTGGTTCTCTAGATATTTGTGAAAACGACAGGGTGACATACAGGGTTAGGGTCCAGGGGACAGACATAAACTATTCCTCCATTCTATTACTTGTAATAATCTCAGCCAAAAAATGCCCTTTAAGTTTCATTACAATTGGATAAGTGGCCATCCATATTAATGTAAAACTGTAATGTAAAAATAAGGTCCTTTGAAAGTTTTCACATAATTAATCAGGAAACAAGAAACTAGGAGTGAACCTGTGTTTTCAAACTACCAGGGCGTTTTTGTAGAGGATCTCTGGTGGTTTGAGAAAATTGCAGTGACATTGTTTATTTTTTATTGAAACTAGAGAGAGTAAGGTCCCCACAGAGAGCAATTGTATGATTCCTTCCCCTTCATGGAAATGCCCTCTTCTTCCTGCTTTGAAATTAATTGATGCACGATTCATGTTCCACCAGGATAATCAGAAACAGAACTATTTATATTTTCTTCAGTGAATCAGTCAGTACATGCTGAACATTATAAGAACATAAGAACATAAGAAAGTTTACAAACGAGAGGAGGCCATTCGGCCTATCATGCTCATTTGGTTATTAGTAGCTTACTGATCCTAGAATCTCATTAAGCAGCTTCTTGAAGGATCTCAGGGTGTCAACTTCAACAACATTACGGGGGAGTTGGTTCCAGACTCCCACAATTCTCTGTGTAAAAAAGTGCCTCCTATTCTCTGTTCTGAATGCCCCCTTTATCTAATCTCCATTTGTGACCCCTGGTCCTTGTTTCTTTTGAACAGATTCAATTATTTTAGCCTGTCTGCATATGACATGCCTTTTAAACCCCAAATAATTCTGGTTGCCCTTCTTTGCATTATTTCTAGAGCAGCAATATCCTTTTTGTAGCAAGGTTACCTCCACAGTAACCCTAAACCATTAAGGTCAAATATAAGATTCACTTTCGCACAAAGAAAAGCAGAGAGTTTTAAGTTACAGTATATCTGTTCTATGTGGTATTCTATGTACATACAGTATTTGGCATATACTGTAGTTACTGTATACATTAACACAAGTATAATTTCTGTTTTATCATCAATTGACCACAGGAGGGCCCCAATACCATTTTACTCACTCTGAACAAGCTGGTTGACATTGGGCTGTCATTTCACCGCATATGAAGACAGTAACTGTCCTCTACAGCTTAGCACGGTGGCTTCTTTATGCTCCGTGAATCTTAAACAGAATTGAGTCTTGAACAGTGACTTTCAAAACCTGGAATGCATACATTTTATTGTAAATGTGAGTTCAAAATATTTTAAATTATTATGTAAGTGGCAACCATTTTGAGCAATTTCCCCTCTGTTAGTTCAACAAGAAATCCCATATGTGATGTCTGTTTATTATTTTACTTTGGGGTTTGGGGTGGGGCTCTTAATAACATTATACAAGAGTTATCTGAATCCAGATACAAGGAAATAGACAACAGAGGTAGTTATAATAGCCTTTACAAAACAGCAGTGCAAGTGAAATCCCATAATTTTACAAGACCTGATAATTAAATAACATCCTATTAAATTTGTCCAGCTGATGATTACACAATTTCAGATCCCACACTAGTAAACTGCATCATCCACTCAAGCCTGAGACAAATAACCACTGTGATTAGGATGTAGATTGAGTGCTACAGAAACCCCCTGTGGCCTCAATAGAGTTCATGGAAACATGTCTAATGAGCACATCTGGTACAGCAGAGTGTAATCTTTAACATGAAACACTCCCCCAGTGATTGTAAGAAACACATCAGTTGGAAATACTCTTGTGTACCAATTGAGCTCAGAGAAAAGAAATGTTTCTGAGCGCTCTCTTGAAGACACATGGAGGCTTTAAAGTTTTAGTTTTTAAAAGTTACCAGGGAGTGATGACTGAAACAGAAAACGATATACAAAGTGAATCTAAACAAAATGAAGAATACATCGGTTTATACAGTATAAATTTCATACCCATACTCAGCTGCTATATCACATGAAATGTGAATTTGCTAAGAATACAATCCATTAAAAAGAAGGAAAAAACAAACTGCCATGTGTGTTAATCGTTCAGTTCTTCTGGGCAGATGTTTCAGTTGAATCAGTTAGAAAGTTAAGTGAAAGCGATTTTCAAAAATAATTTAATTAAGTGCAACAGGTGCTTAGGCAGCATTTCATGATTTTAATGTGCAAGGATTCACATGACAGGTTTTTATAAGGAATAAAAAAAACATAACTGTCAAAAAGCTTTAAATCAGAGTTTCTTCTTGCTAACCAAGTCAAATTCTCCTGTCCTGACAGATAAAGGAGTGAGAAAATTATAACTACTTCCATAACACTCTCATACACAGCTACAGGTACATGCATGGGGGAAAACCAATATCAAATTGATAATTTACATTGGATGTTATGATATACAGTACTATTAGCAACAGATACTCCTAAATTAGGAAAATTAGTTTGACTTTTTAAGTACTGAAAGTTCACTTCAGGCAAATACCGAAAGATGTATGACAGTTTCACCAAACTACAAACACATATTACTGCCCAATTTGAAATTCTCTGTTTAAATGTTGCATCACAATTGCAGCCCACTTACTGAGTGCTGATCTCTGACCTGAATTGACGGTGTTTATTTGAAGGCAGTAAATAGGTAAAAAATCTTCCAAGTGTATAAGCATACAGATCGTAGGTTTTTTCTATGTACGTTTTAACTATCAAGAATGGTTTGATCATATGTTGTACCTTTCATTTATATTTAGTTGCATAGGGATTCCAAATGCAATGATAGGACCCAGTACAGAATCAATAGTCTACAAATTTGACTTACTGTAAGCACACCCATAAAATATGAACCAAAGGCCATTTTGTCTTGCCAGCTGTCCTACTGCATGTCTGTGATGACTCATATGAAACCTTGTCACGCAACAGCTATAATAGAGGATGCATCACGTACATTTGGAAACAACTGATATTCATTGCAAAAAGTGCTGCATGTGTTTCTTGGTATTCTGGCTCCACCAGCATCCTTATTAAAGGTCGTTGAAAGGTTTGTGGTGAAATATTTGCTTTTTGTCTTGTTTATTGTCAAAAGTGAACACAAACAGGACAGCCAAGGATTTTATGTAAACGTGTTGAGGTACTGAAGTTAAGGAGAATCTGATCTGCTGAGTAGTAGCAGCACTTTATACATGGGTCTCAATTATATCCTGCTGTGGTGTGCTCTGCTCTGCAGATGCATCGCTTAGGACTGCAGCAGTCTGTACAGCAGCAGTAGATGCCACATGCAGCAGCTCTACTCTATGATAGTATCCAAAGAGAGTGAGATGGAACCGAGCTGGCTGTTTCAGTAAGCTGTTTAAATTTCCCCAGAGGCACCCCAAGGAGCTGAATATAATAAGGCTGTGCAGGGTAAGCCACACTAATTTAACCAATCACTAAGAGGTAATATTATCAATGTATATGCTTGAAATGGTGTCTAAATAATGAATGAACAACATAGATATGATATTAAGGTTACAGTCTCTAATGTGTTTTAACAAACACAACTGAAATGGAAATAATAATTCCATTGTTTTATATTTTACTTCCTGGACAACTGAAAGCTCTAATTTCGGGGTCAAATGTTCAGTAATCACTTCAAATATGTTCTATGGTTTATAGCTCCCCCTTCTGTGCAACCATGCAACAAACTGCAGAACAGATTGAACACAGATGACCTCTATGTGTTGCATTGGTTTTCATGGCAGATGTTCTTGTTTCTGTAACAATAATGTTAATTTGTGACACACTGATGTTGTTTGCAGTGTTGAAAACTGGTGGTCATGTTGTTAATTGTCAGAATAAATTCTAACACAGATTCACAAAGGCCTAGTCACATGAATCAGTTTGCCATGTGTAATGGGAAAGACGTCAAAATCACTGAACTTCATGTGATCCTCAAGCAACGAATGCAAAAAGAAAAAAAACTCAGCAAACACTTCTAATATCTACACAAGAAAGGACTTAAATGTCATGAAATATAAGGCCTTAAAGCCATTTCTGTTTGGTTTTTTTGAGGAACAGATTTCAACAGCTACTACTTTATGAGAATGCTAAAAAACAACAAACTCCAAGCAACTACATTTCTACTTTATTATAATGAGACACCAATACACCAATAATTCAAGCCTTTAAAATTATGTTGTATTACAGCATCTGCTCCATAATACAAATACAATACTGTACTACACTGAAAACAACATATATACTGTACAATTTTACTATGATTGCAAACCTGATGATTTCCTAATATAATTAACATTTCAAGTAGTCATTAGCTTTTAATCTAAAACAGTATTTATTAAAAGTCCAGCCATAGGGTACTGTGTTCCATTATGACTGACTCAGTCACTGTCAAATTCTGATGCATGATCTCTCTGACACATAGAGAGCAAAGGCCTAACGAGTACACCAAGGTCCCAACTCATCTATTGGTGTGATAACAGAATTTATTGATGTCATTTTCCTAAGGGATCTGAGCTCTTGCTGCTGCCCTGAAGCTGCCCGGTTTGTCGGTTTAATATCTTGATGTGCACAAGAAAATATGCAACATTGTGTAAGTAATGCCACTGTTTACTAAAATCTTGTAGGTAGAAATGTATTCTCCAGGTTTCCTTTTTGGATTCATCTAGGACTAGGTTATTCTCACGCCATTTATTCTAAGGACCTTGGTAATCATTTCCAAAAGTCATAATATAGCAATCATAAAATGTGCTTGGATATTTTGTTGTTTCCCTTGCTTATACCATGATTTTCATAATGCTTTATATTTATCTGTGAATAACCTTTCTTGCCTGTGCTTTACCATACTTTACCACATCTGGCTATGCTTTAACATGGTATGCATTTGCAATACAAACAGTAGACAATTTTCCATATTCAGTAATGTAATCTCCTGTCTTCTCACTATCTAAAGCCTATCATTTGTTTGTTTTAAATACAGATACATACCATAGCCACCAGGCAGGAGCCATGGTGTGTTGCTTGTGATGACATGGATTTGTAAAGAGGCAAATGTCCTTTAAGCCTCTAAAATAGATGTTATTTTCCTCCCTTTAGCCTATTGTTTTTCCAAACAAAAACAAAACCGGTTTGTTTGGATTTCTCAAGCCCTAATTATATATATATAGCTCTACACTTTAATGAGATTTTAATTGCCTAACCGTATATCTTCTCTAACTCAAAATGGCTAAACCAGATGTTTATGCAAGTTTATACATTAAGCAAGATGCCCCATCCGTGAATTTGGCATACAAAAGCACTAATTAGCATTGTATTGATGTATGGGCCCAAGGCTATAACAAGGTTAGCAAAAGCCAATTAAAGGCTTCAGAAATTAATACCATGAGGTTGTTTTTATAACTATAAGCAAGAAAAAGAGTACATTTTAGCTTTCAGTTGGCAACACTGACACACAATGCTTGCTGGGAATGAATAGCTCCAAAACGATGAGCATTGTAAGTGAGTGTACGCTTTTCCCCAATTCAAATAGTTTTAGTAATTTTCATTTTCAACACTATATATATATATATATATATATATATATACTGAGTGTACAAAACATTAGGATCACCTGCTCTTTCCATGAAATAGACTGACGAGGTGAATCCAGGTGAAAGCTATGATCCCTTATTGATGTAACCTGTTAAATCCACTTCAATCAGTGCAGATGAAGGGGAGACGGGTTAAAGAAGGATTTTTAAGCCTTGACACAATTGAGACATGGATTGTGTATGTGTGCCATTCAGAGGGTAAATGGGCAAGACAAAAGATTTAAGTGCCTTTGAACGGGGTATGGTAGTAGGTGCCAGGCGCGCCAGTTTGAGTGTGTCAAGAACTGCAACGCTGCTGGGTTTTTCACGCTCAACAGTTTCCCATGTGTATCAAGGATGGTCCACCACCCAAAGGACACCCAGCCAACGGCAGGCCAGTGCTTGAAAACGGCTCATTGATGAAAGAGGCCAAAGGAGGCTGAAACGAATTGTGCAGAGCAACAGACGGGCTACAGTTAGTCAATTGACAGTCCAGTACAACATTGGTGCCGAAAGACCCATAAAAGAATGCACAACTCAGTGTACCTTGACAAGAATGGGGCATGACAGCCGACGACCTAACAGAGTTCCACTTCTTTCAACAAAACACAAGAAACTGAGATTGCAGTGGGCTAAGGAACGAAAACACTGGACACTGGATGATTGGAAAAACATTGCCTGGTCTGATGAATCCCGGTTCCTGCTGTTTCACGCTGATGGGAGGACTAGGGTATGGAGAAAACCACATGAGTACATGCATGCATCATGCCGCGTGTCAACATTGTGGGGTGTGTTTTCATGGCGCACATTGGGCCCCTTGATAAAAGTGGAGCAACATTTGAATGTCACAGGATATCTGAACATCATTGCCAATCAGGTGCATCCCTTCATGGCAGCAGTGTATCCATCTGCTAATGGATTTTTTCAGCAGGATAATGCCCCATGCCACAAGGCTAGGATTGTCCAGGAATGGTTCCATGAACATGACAGTGAATTCAGCTTACTGCAGTGGCCTGCCCAGTCACCAGATCTCAATCCAATTGAGCATATGTGGGATGAGATGGAATGAGCTATTCAGAGTAGAGATCCACTACCAGCCAACTTGACACAACTGTGGGAAGCATTGGAGTCAACATGGGCCAGCATCCCTGTGGAACGCTTTCGACACCTACTACTGGTTTAGAAGAACATAATTTGTAATGAGACAACATATTGCACAAAAGAACCACATTGCTTTAATGCTGGGAAATCAATGGAACCAAGTCCCCAGTAATGTTGTTGAAGCTAACACCCTGGGATCCTTCAAGAAGCTGCTTGATGAGATTCTGGGATCAATAAGCTACTAACAACCAAACGAGCAAGATGGGCTGAATGGCCTCCTCTCGTTTGTAAACTTTCTTATGTTCTTATGTTCTTATCACAAACGTATAAGTCAGAAGTCATTTAGCAGCTGGAACTCATTTCTGAATCTAACAAACTACAACAATAACAAAAAGCAAACACTATCCCTCTTTTTAATTTAAAAGCTAAACGATCCCTGCTGAGATAATAATGCTCTTTTGGCCCGTATCACAACAATCTGAAATCATCTTTCTCCCCTCCTTTAGAGTCTATTGTCTGCTCATATCTTCTGTAATTTCTCTATTTGTTCTGAGCCAAATGCTGTAGAATTGTTCTTCCTTCTAGGACCATCTCCACGTATACTTTACCCTCACTTCACAATTTCACCACAAATCCTAACCTTAGATCCACTAACAGTTTGCAAAACAAAAAAAAAATCAGTCACTTAATGAATGGGATGACTCATTATTCTCCATACAACAGATGCTTTTGAGAGTGTGGCAGTCCCCAGAGTGATTGATACTGGACGAATCAACAGCCGGCCTGTCCTTCCGTGAAGTCTGCCTTCAGTCCCACTGCTGCACCTGAACAGTACAATCTATAGAAGCTGGAGTTAACATCAGTTGTTCTAGGCAGCATGCAAGTCCTTATTTTCTGAAAATGTGTGTTTTTTGTTTTTTAGTGACAGATGTACAAGCCGTGTATAAACAAGGATCCTCAGATTGAGCTCCCACAGCAGTTATTTATTCACTTTTTCAACTGAGGCAGTTTATAACAGCACAGCAGTATCAGACCAGCCCAATCAGGTTTTATCTGTTTCTTCCCAGCACTGTGTGCCTGATCTCGGTGCCTCATCAGTCACTTTTCAGATTTGTCCAGATTTATATTATTTGCGGCAGTGCAAAGTTGATGTATATTTTTTTCAAAGAATCACCTTTACTACATAGCAGTGGAATTACACATCTTCTTCAATCCAAGGTAATTAAATATGAATGAATTATGGTAGTTGCATGTACAGGACCCTTTCATCTTTTTTAATGCACTAATGGCTCTTGTAACATATGTGCCCTGCCGTCCTTTATTTGAACTGTCCCAAAAATGCTTAATGGTTGGAAAAAAAGAGGATTTTATCATGTCATTTTAAATGTGATATTGAAAAAATATTCTCAAAACTTATTTCAGCACTCATACCGTGTAAAAATTGTATTCAAGTACACTAAAATAAGCTGACAGCTGTCTACAGGTTGATGTTAAAACACAGCAAATCTACAGTCAATATTATTGCTCTATTTACACATACCAACAGAAACACTCTTTGACAACCATGGACAGTCTAAATTGACAAGAATGTACAGTAAATACAACTGGCAGCTCTTTCATCCCAGACAAAGGATGAGCGGTAAGGAATGTTATCTGGTCATTTAGCTTGACAGGCTTTAAAACTCTAGGTTTATAAACACAATGGATGCTAAAGCATGTATGCACTTGCTCAGATATTAACATGCTGTAATGTAACACACATTATTATTATTTTTTACACAATTAAAGTATATTCTGTATTCTTTAAGCGAAATTGAGAATGTAAATAAAGTTAGTATCTGGGGAAGACCTGATTGGTTGACAGGATTATATGCCCCAATCCTGAGGTTTAAGGCAGTATTATATCAACACAAGGGGACAATAGTTTTTCACAAAACAGAAAACATCCAGTCCATTTTATTAAACCTTGAAAGACAGCTTCATCGTTTTCAGGTCTTGAGTCTTCTATTTCTCCAAGACTTCTCTAAATCTGTGTTTTTGGAGGGGAGGTATTTCTGTTATAACTTTTTACGTTTAGAATTTGTTGAAGCTCATCTTCAGAAAGCTGAGCCATTTTTCCCCCCTTGTGCTATAAAATTGAGCACATTAGTCTAGGTCAGAGTCGTTGCTATGAGTATCGTTGCTATGGAATAATTAAAGTATATGTACCGTTGCTCTCAAAAAAGATCATTGTTAAAGACTGTAGTGCAAACTATAATCTGTCACATGATGGTGTTTTAATGGATTTTAAAGGTTTAACAGATTTTAAAGATTTAATAAAAAATATACTGTATATGAAGCAAAAAAATGTTTTGCAAATAATGCATGGATTGTGCAAAGTACAATATACTGAGCACTTCATCAGTGTTTTATCCACATAAAGAATATTTGTGTAACACTCTGTCTGGGTTTTTGTTTTGAAACGCACACAGCAAGCTATAAAACCCATATTAATCTATAACAGTTTATTTTCAACACAATATAAAATCTTCTTGTAAACACAGTTTAAGAAAGCTCAATGATATCAGTAGTCAGGCAAGGCCAAATTGGAACAGGTACAGAAATATTTAATGTACCCTCCCATATTTTAATATTAATTAGGTCATATGAACTTTGAAGGACAATTTCTCAACCTAAAAGAAAACTGCATACATTATGAACCCAAATTGCCCAAAAAGTACTACCAAAATAGCATGGTTGACATGTAAACCAAGCAAATCTGCAGGTGGAGTTCAGGTAGTAGCTGGTGCTCCCCTGAGAGTCAGCTGAATGGGCTTTGTTGTGTTGTTTGTGCATTGGAGAATCCTGTTACAAAGAATCCTGAATAAATGTGTTACACTAAGTGTGACTTGTGTTATCTCTGCATGCTGATAAGTCTATAAATTGCTGAAAGAATGACATTTTTGATCGAGAGAAAAGGTTTAATCTCTATTGTGGTTATTTTTGCTGGTAATCCTTCTGAGAGGTTAGGATATTATTTACAGCAGGGTTAGGAGCATCAGCAACTATTTGGGAAGTTCTCACATATGTAGAATAAGGCTCCCTTGCTGATGCAGGATAAAAAAGGATGTGTGGATTGCTTGAGATGAAGTTTTGGCAGCAGAAAACCATATCTTTATACCAAGGGTACTAAACTAAAATGAGTGATGTGATTAATCTTTGTTTATTCTGACTAAGAGTAAATGATCGAGAAAATGCATCAAGATTCAGTCCAGCTCTTAAAATCCTTTTTTACACAGAGCCATAAATGTCTTAAAATGATATGCACAGATGTTGTTATTCATAATTGGAATGCTGGTAATGTTTCAGTCATATCCATCCAAGTGAGATGATTGTTCAAAGCATATCCATCCATATAGAGTCATCTGAAAGCAGCCCTGTGTGTCACTGTTTTTTTACTTTATAATGTCTCATTGTGGCATCAGGGGACTGATGTTGGGTTTTCTGGCATTAAATGCTTAATAAAACAAAATGCAATATATCAGTACTTGTGTGAAAGATTGCAAACAATAATGCTAATGTAAATGGCTTAAGGGGTGGCTTAATCAAAACACCATTTTATATCCTGCTGTATGGATACCCATACCATTTATACTGCAGGAGGATCCCACTTCAAATAATTGCCAGCAATGTGAAAGATTTGAATGCAAGTCACTGTAATTATCTTCATGTCAAAATTCATACAAACAGACTCACAAATTTGCTCAACCCTATATGCTGATCTTTGACTTTTTTTGCTCAAGTAAACTGGGCACCCAAGGCCACTAAAGATGCACATTTCTATTATATCAGCGCTACCTCTGGTGAAAAAGTCTATGCCTATCAATCTTAGCCCGCTGCATACAAATGAATGAAAACTTGGTAACATGTGAATGAATACATTTACTTTCAATCAAGCATCAATTCATAGCAATTCCTTTTCGGGCCAATCTCCATAGCTTCATGCCAGTCCCACTTTTATGAATGAACCTTAATTACAGGCCAGATGTTGATAATGAACAACAAAAACAATAATTCTGGGGATATGAGGCAAGTAAAAACTCTCCTCATTGAATCAAGTCAGATTTAGAGAGTTGACAGTACATTATTATCATCTCTGAGAAACATAGGCCCCACACTATTACAACTAGGCTTTCTAGACAACAGGGACTGGATTGTAGAGCAGTTTTTAAAAAAAATTTTTTATAAACAGACAAGAAAATAGAGGCTGCATTTTAAGCTCATTTCTGTAGCCATGAAGTTAACTTCATATTTAGCAATACATAACCCAATATTACAGAAGAAATGTTCAGGCCTATGTCTGACTTAATACAATCTAAAAAAAAATGTAATAACTCCACATATGAAAGACAGGTGGCCTTTACAGTAAGGCTGTTAATCATTGCATTTCACACCTGCACTATAAATATAATGGCTGTGGAACACAAAATTGGTTCATAAAAAAAGATTCCACTCCCACTGATGGATTATAATTTTCAAAGGCACTTTCAAAATGGGCAATGGTCTGACGAGTGTAAATTTTCTAGCAGTGCCTTTTGAAATCAATCCATGACTTTCCAATGGGCACTTTTATCTTATTATAGTGATTGAAACTTCTTGTATTCGGAATGAAGACGCACAAAAACAGAGCACAGAACTTTAATCTCATTTTTAATTTGTTTTAATGTTCCAAACAAAACTAAAAATATCTGAAAACCCATGCAGGTAACACATCATCAAAGATAACTGATGTGTTATAATTATATATACAGTAAGAATACAGCTAGATAGCAAGGATTGTGCATGTAGTTTATTTCTTTGCAGACGCCCTTATCCAGGGTGACTTACAGTGGTAGTTATTTGACTAAATAAAGTGCATTCTCTTAATACCTAACATGAACAAATTGTATTCAGTTTACTGTATTTAACTGATTCTTACATTCTCATGCAGTTGTGTCTGTGTTTGTCTAAATCCATGAATTTAACAGAAAACATGCCGCATAAACTGCAATTAGTTATTTTAATACTTCTGTCTTACTACTGAGTGCTTCATAGTAATTAATCAATATTATTTATGTCCATATCCTAGTTAGAGTTATACCATTGAACCATTACACCATATGAATACAGGTAAAACATTCATAAATGCAAAACATCGCATCTCAACCAGTCTTAATTAATGCAGCCCCAGCTGGGGCTACAAAGTGTCTATCTGTAATTGATATAGAGCTATAGGAATCCTGAGCTGTGTAATGAGTGTCAATTCAATATGTCAATGTATGGTAAGATTGAAACCTTGCATCAAAGATGGTTCTAAAAATGCTGCAACATTCTATTTTACATTCAAAATATCTACATGTAGCACCGTTCAACATTGATTCTGTGATTGTGGTACCAAATTAAATATATGCTTTTCTACTTCTTAAAGGAATTCTTCTGACTGCAGGATACACAATTACCCACCATTGTCATTTCTGACAGTAAGTGATTAAGCATTCTTGTCCAGTCACTATCACAGTGCCTAATGTATTTGGCACCGAGGCACTGCAGTGGGAGAAAGGAGGGAGTCAGTTACGTGATTTAAGACATTGTGTAGGAGTAGAATGTAGAACTGTGATCACTGCGGCAGAATGAAGACACTGTCTCTAAAAAGGGAGCTGTGGTGATGAGGAGGGCATGGGTGCTTTTAGAATCGGTAAAACTGCCAGATGGAGAGTTTTCATGCTGGATCAGTTGCTAAAATCCACCACCCTATTTCCACTTTGTGTTGTCCATGAAGACTTAATTAATATATTTCCATTTTCAAGCAAAGTTTTTGTGCTTTCTTGGTTTGTAATTTGTTTGAGGAACTGCAAATAGTCAAATTGAAGGGCTTAATCTAATTCCTTTAAGAGGCTGGGGAGGGCTGTAAGTAGCATGCTTATCGCTCAGTTGGAAAGTCATCAGTTTGAGTTCTCCATGGATATACCTCCTCTTCTAATAACCTTTGCTACAGTAGCAGTACTCTCTGCTGATGAATTATTTAACACCACTGTTACAGGCTCATTTTTCACAGACTTTCTCTGAGAGATCACACCATTTCTATCCAGACTACAGATAGCAGGGAAGACCATGAGACAAATCATGACTTAATCACAAAGGAACCTTTTTTGTTTGTTTTGTTTTTGCAGTGCAGTTGATTCTGGCAAGGGGATGAAGAAGACACAGAAAAGAAGATTAGGGAAGAGTAATAACAAGACCATTCAACAGACCAACTCAAAGAAGTTTATTTTAAATGGCATATTGCTCAAAGATTTAAAATGCTCAATCTATGATTATGTGCAAAATCCATTTGGAGAAGAGATGATATGACTCCATTATAAGGTCATTGAGATTTAAAACATGCTTTATACCAATGTCATTAAATGCAAGGAAATACAAAAAAATTGCATGGAATGCCTTGGAAGAGATTAAAGAATAATATTTGAATATGAAATAAAAGGAACAGCAACAAAAAGTCACATGTAACCTGTGTACTTACAGCTGCATGATGAGGTACAGGTGATTTGGGCTCTCGTAAATATCTTCTAAAGCAACAATATTTTCATGCTTGATTCTGAAATAGAAAAAAAGACAAGAATTCGAGAACTTGAGAACTTATTTTAAATTCTGCATAAAACAATATGAAAACTGTATATACAAGTTAAAATGTCAGGCCTCCACTCTTATGGGAACGCATACAATACGCATCACTACTGGGTCTTTAAGAACTGTTAAAGCCAATATGTGGTGCGTGTGTGTGTGTGTGTACGTGCGTGCGTGCGTGCGTGCGTGCGTGCGTGCGTGCGTGCGTGCGTGCGTGTGTGTGTGTGTATAGAGTATGTGTTTGTGTGTTTGGTTTTTAATATTATTATTTACAGAAATACCTTGCAAATATATTCACAAACAGTCATTCTATATAATTGTCATTTCAATTACATTTGTGTAATTCCTGAATTCCACAGAATTGGAATATCAGCAGTTCTCAGGATCCAGCATGCAGTGTAGGTACAGTGGAGAGTGAGAGGGTCTGTGAAACCAGCAGAACAATGGGATATATAGAACTTAGCAACTGCAAATACCCAACCTTGAAAGAGTTCTTAAAGAGCCATAAAAAGCTAAACAAAAAGTTCAGTATGTTTGTGCTCATTACATAAGTAACACTTCAAACTAACAGTACACATTTGTTTTTTGATATTTAAATTCCATAATCGTTCAAACTTTCCTTTACCCAGTAACACAGACAAACCCTTATTGGCACATAAACATTTGCATTCAATATTTTTTTAACTAATCAGAGTTCACAGCAGGTTTATTTCAAGACCTGTTCACTTGATTTTAGTGTTTACTGCTTGCTTAAAAAAAACGACCATTGCATGTTTTTTTTTTTGTTTTTTTTTTTATGAACAGAGGAGCAGCTGAAACAGAGCCCAAATCGATTAGTTTTATTGCTGAAGGGCTACATTGAGGAAAATTCGGTTATATGATTATCAGAGTTAATATGGAGCAATATTTATTTAAATTAAATTAGCACAATATTGATGATAATGTCTCCTAATGTTGTTTCTAACAAAAAAGGTAATTGGTTTTGGCCCACAGTCTCACGTGACTGTTTATACTGCTGTGTTTCAGCTGAGTTACAGACCACCAAATAGGAGATGGGAGGAAATAGAAAATACCAATTTTAAGAGAGATACAGTATAAGAATATAATCTGAACCTAAGTGGGAAATACCAAGCATAGCAGCATAATCTTCTACAAAGCTTATTCATGCCCACTGATTACAGCTTGAAGATAAGCCTCCTGTAAAGAACACATTAAAATCAGCTCATGCATTTAGAGTGCTGTACTAAAATAAAATAAAAATGTCTGCTAAAAAAGAGAAATGAAAATAAATAAAATACACCCCAAAAAAGTAAACTTTTGGATAATTAAAATAAGTCCATAATTATATACAAATGTGTAAGTGACTGAAAAGATCCTATTATAAGGGTATACAGAAAAAAATGTCACTATTAAAGAGAGAGTTTGTATAGTTTACCAAAGAGATTAATAAACCTTAACCTAGCAGGATGTGTTTTTGTTTTACAGAGGTAATCGGATATGAAACAACCAGTGGGGTCTGGCATGGGTCAGATCCCAGGCTTTCTATTCATCATACATGCTCTGAAGTACATTGCTGAATCAGAACCCTATTACCTGGAACATGATAGACAAAATAAAAAAAATGCAGTATTTCATTTAATCAATAACGTTTGACAAAGGGCAGCCATCGCAAAAAGGTTATACCTGGTAAGTTGATTTTCTTACCTCCCATCTTTATCAATATTATGGGCATTTAAAGGTTAGGTTATTGGATAAAGGTCGTCCATTTATTTTAAGCTATTTTTCCACAGATGTGTGGATGTGATTAGACTAAAAGTCTCCTATACTGGGGTGCTGATTTAGAAAAGAATGAACTTGCAAACAGAAAACCAAAGCAGCTATATTTCTGGAGTACTTTGTGAGTAAATTTGTAGCTAAATTACTGTCCTACGGTTACCCCGTTTACACTAGGCACTGGGCAGCTAAGACTAAATCCAGTTGTCCTAGTTTGAGCCGTCACAAAAGAAGTGACCTACTCCACAGAGTTGGCGTCAAGCTATCTTGGCTGTCTTTCTTGCTCTACTATCAATGCATTTGGACCTCAGTTGTAACATATACTGGAAACTTATTTATGCAGATGTAACTGTAACTTCAAATTGTGGTTAATCAGAAAGAGAAAAGCCTGTGTAGTATTTGTTCGTTAGTGGCCAAATAAGGGCCAGTGTTAACCATACATTAAAAAAGGATTTAAATAATTTTTAAACTCAGGGAACCGCAATGCATGTCGGTAATGTCGCCATGGAGATACAAGGTCACGCGCTTGAGTTTAGGTGCTCTCTGCATATACAGATCCAAAGTCGATTTAGAGTCCAGTACAAGTGAAAATAATCTGTTGTTAAACCAGGGTCTAAGGTGGCTCTGGTCAGAGATGTACTGTAAGTGTAAACACACTTGTGAAATAAAGCTGTTTGCTTTTTTTACCCAGTTGTTCAAAGAGTATCTTTATTGTAGCCAGAGCTGGTGTCGGCAAGGGACACAACTGCCGCCAGGTCCAGCCTTTGGGGGGCCAAAGCCCTGAGCCAAGTTCTTGTTTTTTCTGAGCCCACTTGAATGAATAAAGGTAAAACATATATAGGTGCTGTCTAATCTACTAGAATTAGAAAAATAAACCGGAGCAAGGTAGTATTGGCAGACTGTCAATCAAAACGCAAATCCGCACTCTGGCAATGGGTTAGTGTTGTTAAGGTCATGTGACTGCTCTGCTGGCAGATGTAACCAAAATATGGTAGAAATTCAGTATTTTAAAAAAAGTACATGCTTTTGGGATATTAATTTGTTAAATGTGTTAATAGAATTGTTTTTTGCTTATGAGTTGTATTGAATGCATTTGTACTGTGGGCTAAGTTGTGTTACATTAGCACTGCAAGACAATGAATAAGGTTCTGCATATATTAAAACAATAAAAGACAACAATGCTACAGGGAAATAGCACAGAAACAAAGTAATAAACGCAAATGCCATTATTAAGAAATGCTTTAAGGGCGAGCAGTAAATCTCTAAAATGAAATGTCTATAATGCATTTGTTAAGGCCTAACTGCAATGTCAGTGAATAAATCCTGCATTTAGAATGTGCTGAATGTAGTAATGACTTGCCCTTAATGTGTGACAAGGCAATTACTTTGTTTCTATGGTGACGGTTAAATAAGTGCATCACAAAGACAAACAGGGATAGCTGTACTCTAAAACGTTAGGCGTAAACAAGCATATATTTTTTTTTATGATGCAGTACATACAATTCACTTGAATTTTTGTCTAAGGTCTAAGTTCAACTTTTCATTCAAATCATGCAAAAGAAATCAAGTTATGAATATGTCAAAATGTACATCCTATGTATAGAATATACAACACAATTCTAAAGTTAATAAAACAATACCACCACTTTTATTTTTAATAGCAGTTCAGCTACACTTAGTGGTTCACTCACTCAAACTGCATGGGACGACATTTCTTATACAACAAGCAATACCTGACACATGACATAATAATGTATCGCATAACATTATTGGTGGAGACAAATAGAACAGAAGAACTGGTCACCTTTACTATACAGGACATCTACTGACGACAACTGTAGCGAAATGGTGACATCTTCCATTGACAATGCAGCAAATAGCAGAACTGGTCCTTATTAACAACCAATAGTATTAAAGGAGTGTATTAGAGAGTGATATTCATCTAAATTAGGGTTGATCAAACAGCTCAGATGTGATGTTTGGCTGAGTCTACCTTTCTCACTCTAAAAGTAAACAATGCTTGAACCAATATTATATGAATCAATTACATATCAACACAAGTCATTTTTATTAAGGGGAATTGCTGCTTGTGAATGGCAGTATGTAAAATGCTTTTAAAGATGGTGTCTCACTACTGAGCTTTCTCTATTGATTGGAAGCTGCCTGGAACAGCTGCACAGACAGTTGCCTAGGGAAGGTCCATCCATTGATCCTCAATAATTATCTCTAGCTTTTTGCATGCCGTGAATCACCAATTGTACATTTTCTCTTTGATAGATGATCAGATCTTGCAGAACACGGAGATTCAATGACAATTTGTCTGCTTCGGTCATTGATTGAGACGCAGGCTGCTGAGAAGTTCTTTCTCATTAAAACCTCTTTGCGTTCCTGACCCAGTGCACAGCACTGTCCTGTGGGAAGGTACAGTACAATCTGACCTTCCCCTGAAACTATCTGTGACTAGCAAAGATTTGTTTTAGCCCTGTGACCTTAACTTTAATAACATTACAGTTCCATGGATCTGTTGTTTTCACTGTTCTACCCACGATATATTCAATGTTTTCCTTAATTTTTCCACTGATTTTAATGTTTTTTGGTTTCCAATATTGCAACTTTTTATGTTGGAAAAATATGCCTAATAAATAAGATATTTAGTCTCAGCAACTGCCACTGAAATATGTTATTAATACAACCCTTTTTTATATATTTTAAAATATTTTAAATTGGTTTTGGAATAACTTAAAATAAGGGATCAGTGTTTCTGCATCAGGTAAGGCTGACTTCTACTGACTGTATTACTGTATTACTGTATTACAGCAAAGGAAATAGCTGCAGAACAGTATCAAAGAAATATGGAATACCAAAATCCACAATTAGAGCAATAATCAAGAAGTACCACAGAACAAAATTAACTGAAATGCTTGAAAGGATGTCCAAAGAATATTACGGTTACAGCAGATAGGAGAATCATCCAACATTAACAGTCAAGGACTTAAAGAAAGAGTTCAAGAATCAGGCATAATAGTGCATGAAAGAACTGTACAAAGGCATCTGAACACAGAAGAGTTTGATGCACATAGACCTCGCTGAAAACCACTTTTAAAGAAAATTCATAAAACAAACCGTCTAAAATTTGTCAAGAAATATGAACAGGAATCTGAAGCATTCTTATACAAAATTTACCAACTTTACCAATGGTATTGGGGGGTACACGGCGGGCCTGCAAACCCAAAAACAAAACAAATACAATGGACTTTGTCCATCCCACGTTCTCCGTGCACGGAAGTGTGCATGCTCGGGTCCTGGAAAGCGTGGTGCCAGTGAATGTGGTGCTGTGGAGGGAAGTGTGCGTGCCCGGGTCCTGGGAAGCATGGTGCCAGTGAATGTGGTGCTGTGCAGGGAAGTGTGCGTGCTCGGGTCCTGGAAAGCGTGGTGCCAGTGAACGTGGTGCTGTGCAGGGAAGTGTGCGTGCTCGAGTCCTGGAAAGCGTGGTGCCAGTGAATGTGGTGCTGTGCAGGGAAGTGTGAGTGCTCGGGTCCTGGGAATCGTGGTGCCAGTGAACGTGGTGCTGTGCAGGGAAGTGTGCGTGCTCGGGTCCTGGGAAGCGTGGTGCCAGTGAATGTGGTGCTGTGCAGGGAAGTGTGCGTGCTCGAGTCCTGGGAATCGTCGTGCCAGTGAACGTGGTGCTGTGCAGGGAAGTGTGCGTGCTCGAGTCCTGGGAAGCGTGGTGCCAGTGAATGTGGTGCTGTGCAGGGAAGTGTGCGTGCTCGGGTCCTGGGAATCGTGGTGCCAGTGAATGTGGTGCTGTGCAGGGAAGTGTGCGTGCTCGGGTCCTGGGAATCGTGGTGCCAGTGAACGTGGTGCTGTGCAGGGAAGTGTGCGTGCTTGGGTCCTGGGAATTGTGGTGCCAGTGAATGTGGTGCTGTGCAGGGAAGTGTGCGTGCTCGAGTCCTTTTATTGTGACACGAGAAACCTACAACTTGAAAAGGGATTTTTTAATTTCCAGTTTAGTGGTATGCATTCTCGTACTTTGCTATCTTATCCCCAGTTAAAAACTGACCATTGATCTCATAATGTTGAACAATGAACTACTGTAGCTGGATGAAACATGATTTGTCAGTTGTGACTATGGGCAGAAGAAACAGAGCCCTCATTCTTGTAAAAACAACAGATTCAGCTCATTATCATAGGAAACAACTATTAAAAAAAACATTGGGGTCTACAGACTGCTACAGTATACCCTAAAACAGTAGAAGGGTTAAAAAAAACTACCCAAGTGTTTTAAAAGTAAGCATTTAAATGTTCATCTCTACTGCAATAAATCGATGAAGAAATGTTTTCACAACTCCCATTATTCATTTGTAATAAATAAATAAATAAAATGAAAAGAAACATTTTAAATGATTTAATGATTTGTGCTTGACAATGATGAAATGCTTGTTAGTGCTCATTAGGCAATTGTGAATATGTTATTATTACCAAAGCAAACTCTGGGCATTTTCTGCTAAATAAATAATGAACTCTTATGTTATACACAGTCTACTAGATTCATCTACTGCCTTGTCTGGTTTCAACATTACAGTACCTGCAATGGCAAGACTTTGGGTTTAGAATATTGCAAATAGGCCCTGATACAGTAAAACACTGCTAGTGAAATGGATTACCAGTGTTTATTGGTTCATACAATTTGAGTGGGTGACTGGGCGCCCAGGTCATAGATTTTGGGTCTGGGGACAATAGTACTGCATCTATAGCATCCAGACTGGGAGCAAAAATATATAAACAAACAAATGAATCAACCAATCATTAAACAGAATCTTCAACAGAAAGTATTTTTTAAACATCCATCTATAATAATAACATGCTTGTTAACATTTCATGCTCAACAATCGCAAATGAAAGTGCATTCTATGGCAATTACAACTTAAATGACTAATGTCAGAGAAGTAATACACTACCTCCTACAACATACATATAAATTATAAATGCAAGTTTATAATTAAACAACAGAAGACAATTTGCATTAAGAGCTGTACAGGGTCACACATGAAATGATGACACACAACCTACACAACTATGGAACTTCCAGTAGGCATGTTCTACAGGCAACTTACACTAAGCGCAAGGACTTCTAAATCATGTCCAGAACAGGCAAAAAGAACAATATATACTGTCAGCCACAATGGGTACAGTACATCATAGTTGAACTGTACTTCCTGCAAAATTATATTGCTGCTGTGCAGGAGGGATGTCTTGAAAAAATGTCATAACCCCCACTCTTTAGATAACCTATCCTTTCTTCATATTCCCAACCAAACACAATTTCATTTTCTTTTAGATAACCTATCCTTTCTTCATATTCCCAACCAAACACAATTTCATTTTCTTTTACATAACCTATCCTTTCTTCATATTCCCAACCAAACACAATTTCATTTTCTTTTAGATAACCTATCCTTTCTTCATATTATCAACCAAACACAATTTCATTTTCTTTTAGATAACCTATCCTTTCTTCATATTACCAACCAAACACAATTTTTTGAAAACCGAATCATTTGTGGGAAATCACGTTCTTCCATCATGTTTTAATTGTACTTTAGTATCAAGCAAAATTAGGTCAATCTGAAATCTCTGATATCAAGTTATTTTTTCCAGGACACCACTCAATGGCCAGTGGTTGATTAATCAAGATCTCATTTTTAAAGAAACCCCTCCTCCAACAAAACAAGTAAAACATGCAGCATGTGGTGTTTGATTATGTACCGACTAGCCAAATGTTTTATTGACTATGGTATACTCTGTCCTGTGAATACATGTTACAATGTTATCTATTACCACAAAGGAAATATGCTACTAAAGGTCCTTTCATACAGAAAAACAAATGCAGAAAACAAGACAATTATGTTGTTGTTGTTTTTTGCTGCTAAGCAACAGATACGTAGGATGTATGCTTTATATGCATGTGTGTGGAACCTTTTTGTCAAGTCCACTTATCAGATTACTTTTTATACAGAGCTGATTTGGGAATTTTCAGCTGACAAATAAGCAGTTTCTTTGTTTCCAGTTTCTATAAGTAAACAAAAAAAAAAAAGTTTGAAACAGGCTCTTTGTGCCTCATACAAATTCAATACAGAATCCATTAGTGAGTGCCTGTTCTTGGAGTAAATACAAAAATCCCATGATGCTGTTTTAGAAAGAAATGTAGATGCATAAAAGCAACGAGAGAGCGTAAATCTCTCCATCTCTCCCTTTCCATTTTGGGAAAAAAGCTTAATGCACAGTGGGCAATGAACAAAATGGCTCAAATTGTTTGAAAGATAAATGTATTCACACCCCCAGCACTGGTTTAATCATAAAATGAAATTGCAGGTTGTGGGGGCATTTTATAATTGATAACTACACTATATCAAATATAAAGTGATTGGAATAAAACAGAATTCTCCAGGTGTTCTTTTTAATCCACTACATGGGTCTTTAACGAACCAAGCCGTCATCCTATTTGGCTTACTCAAGGAATTGCTCTCACATTCAGGGCTTATCCTAAAGCATATGGTTAGGTTTATGGAATCTGAGATGACTGCTGTAAACATAGAACCAGACATTGGTGAGTGTCTTTGCACTCTAAGCAGAGGACATACAGCGAATATGTTCTGACAATGCAGTTAGTTTATTGATCAAAACATCACTGTCTGTATGGTTGCCCTTTTCTGTGGAAGTGTGCACACTTGTTCCCAGTGGGGTAAAACCACAACTTCACATAGCTCTTGTTAAGATAGCACACTGAAGAATTAGGACAGCACACTGGGCAGTGGGGTCTTCTCTGATCTAAAAATTGACATATTATGTGTATAATGTAATGTTTACAGTTTAAGGGAAGATACATTACTATCAATTTGGTGCATGCTTCTAGAATCTATGCAACCCCAACTGTAATATACAAAAATTAATGGAAATGAAATCAGAAGCTATAAGAAATAGCCAAATTGAAGAATTAAGATGTAACCATTTTGCAGTTTTTTAATGGAAGTCAGAAATTGTAAGAAATGGCAGGTGAACATAATATACACTTAATTCTGATCATATAAAGTGCATATGGCCCTTACTCACTTTTGTATGGTTTCTGTATACCTGCTCACAATTTAAGTACTACATTATCAAACATTTACCGGGGGGTTAAGATAAATGAAGTGATGAAATTACTCCAGTGGGTTTAAATCATACACTACCGTAATAAAACGAATTTCGTTTAAAACTAACGAAATGAATGGGTATACAGTCGTTTTAAGAACGAAAATACGCCTCTTCTTGATGACATCATCAGTATTATTAATGTTGCCTGGGTGGTGTGGGTAGCTGTTGCAAAAAGAAAAATGGAATGTACCGACAGTAGCCTACTACCAAAATCCAAGTATGCAGCTGCCAGTCACGGGCAGTTTGCAAAACCTGATTTCAATGCCCCTATCTGCCAGTTTTGTTTTGTTTGGCAACACTGGTAATTTAGTAATAATAATAATAATAATAATAATAATAATAATAATAATAATAATAATCATTTGGAAATCTTTAAATGTTAATCTTACAAATTCTCAAGTATTATTATTATTATTATTATTATTATTATTATTATTATTATTATTATTATTATTATTGTTATTAATAAACCCAGCTTAAAGCAGGGAATCAATCAGAGGCGAGTTTACGTTTATGAATCAGTGAAAGTTTCACGCCGTATTGCACACTGTACACAAAATTGATCGTTTTGTCGCGCACTGACCGAGCCTTTGCACTGAGGCTCGATCAGTGTTTTTTGCAATACCAAGCGAGCCCAAATTTCCCACGACTGCATCAGCAGCACTGGTACTGTATATTGTAACGCTCCATGAAAATAAACAGGTTCACACAGGCAGTATTCATCCAAACTGTTTATTGTGAACACAGGTAAAAAGAAAAGGACCGCTGTCAGCCACGGATCACGGCAAAGAAATAATAACAATAAAATAACTGTCTATTCTCAGTCTCTCATTTGCTCTCCGCTTCACAGCACTGTTTCAAAATGATTATGCCAGAGAATAAGTTATTGTATGAGTATATATTTATATTAAATATTTTCCTTCATATAAAACTACAGTTTTTTTTTGTTTTTTTAAATAGGCAGTGTTAATCACGGGTATGTCAAGCTGTATAACAGCAAGTGTAGTAATAAAATAGGTCTTTAAAAAAATAGTCTGCCGAGGCTGTCATTAGTTTAGACTTGACTGTAGAAAGCATTATATAACTTCTAGTTATCAACAGCATTTTGTTGTCGTTCACTCTTATGTATAGCAGGTTGACGCTATGCTAATGAGGTAGTCGTTAATCTTTCTCTCAATTCGTTACAAACATGCCTTCATAGACGAAAATCGTTGGGGCTTAACGACGCATCTGAATTATCTCTTATGAATAGCAACTGCCGTTAAATAGGTGGCTATGGACGAAATCCGATAATGTACTCCTGTTTTCTCATTTCGACAGGCGTTAACCCTTTATGAATAGACCCCTTAGTGTCCACAGAAATTAAGAAGAAAACATGGTAGATGTGTATGTTCTTCTGTTTTAATTAAAAAGCCCATAGGAATGAATAATTTAAGGAATAATTAGCAATTTGGTGCTACAGTGTAAGACAGTCAGGTCAACAATCCTTAAGGAACCAACTGTAGAGTTGTAGGGACATTACCATGGAAATGCAATGTACAATATTCACATTTAAAAAAATCTGTGTTCTAACATACATTTAAAACTTCAAAATAGCGTCAAATAATAATAATAAAAAAAACTTCTGTGGAAATAAATGTTGATCAGATAAATGACAAAAGCAGAAAATACCACCTACATGCTGTAAATGAGTGTCAAAAGATAAACCATTAGATAATATGAGGTGAATTTTGATTTTCCTATAAACATCAGAGCTTATTATGACTCAGTAGGATTGTCAGAACTGTTGCTTTCTACTTTCGCTCAGGGCCTGCATGGTTACTGGTACAGTTGGGTGTACATTATTCTTTACATTGTGTGACTGTATTTGGGTGAAACACCTTAAAACTTGAATTAAACACCTCCCGCGTTTATTTACAATATTTGCCGGCTGACCCGGCGCATATTGGAGACCGGCGATTATTTGAGACCGACGATTATCTTAGATCTCTAGCTTCACATGCTTCATGCGGTCATTGAGAAGCTGCTAAACCACAACCCTGTAGCAACATCGTAACTCAATTTAAACATTCCAGCAACTTTGTTAAAAGGTTGTGTGTCAGTGGGAACTAAGTAACAGTTTTGTTTTATAACAAAATTACATTGTATTGTACACCCTGAAGTATAAAGCAAAAGTATTATTACAGTCTTTATATATGTACTGGTTAACAAGTATAAGGTATGCAAAACATTGGAAAATGAAGTATGAATTTGTATTTAAAAATTGAATTAGATCTACCATTGTTAATAATAATAATAATAATAATAATAATAATAAACAGTTAAATCTGCTAAAAGACAGCCTTGTAGGTATCAGAACACACGCATGTAGGCTACCCTTACTGCACAATAATAATAATAATAATAATAATAATAATAATAATAATAATAATAATAATAATAATAATAATAATACAAAGTTCTAAAATGTTTTTAAAAATTAACAATAAAAGCAATAAGTATCATTATCAGAAATAATGTATTGTTTAATTTCAAACTTGTACAGTGTTACAAAACACGTTAAAATACACCAAGAGGTTTGCATCTGGCCTACTTTCAGCATGGTTAAAATTATCAAAACTTTTAGTAACGTAATAACTGCATCAAACAAATATCCATTACATGTAGGCCCACCTTCAATTACATGTTCTATTATTATTTTTTATTAATCCTGAGAGTCACTTTCATCGCTGTCACTTATTAGCAGTTCATTACGCTCAAGCTCCTCCTCATCTTCCTCAGCTTCAATGGCAATGACAGAGACCTGGCGTTTAATAGAGACCCGGTGTTTATTTACAATATTTGCCAGCAGACCCGGTGCGTATTTGAGACATGTGATTATTTGAGACCCGGCAATTATTTGAAGTTTTACGGTAGGTAGCATGTACTTACTTTCTGAGAACAGCAATCTCATTCTCTATGCTGCTTTCCTTGCCCTTCAGTGCTTTCTTTGGGATACACTTGACAGCAAACATTTTCCCAGTGGACTTCTCTTCAGCCAGCACAACTTCTGAAAATGCTCCACTGAAAGAAACCAAAATGCAGTACCTATTACTTTCTGTTTCGTCATTATTGCAGACCAGCACGGTGCATTTGTTAAAAATAACGATATAATGTGAGTTAACATTTCAGTCATGCTGCAGCAGCTCGGGAAGGTTTTAACTGAAGATGTGGTGCTCCAAAACTATTTTGAGCCAAAATCATAATTATTATTACTCCCAGAGAAGAATTCTATGAGATTGGGCTGAAGCATAACCAATCAGTTTGAGGAGGCTCACACTGAGTGCTTTCATGATTCCTAAAACTTAATTCGGCCTAATTTTTGTATCTTGTAAGTGGTAATCTGCAGCTGTCATGTGAACAAGATTCTACTTCTCAGTGGTTCTGTATCTTGTAAACATTAATTAATAATTAAACTGTGACAATAAGTTAAATTTGAGCTTTTATTAATTCACATAGTTTTATATGGCTTCAGACATTATTCATATAAAGCACAGCCCATATGTATCAGATAAGTCACATCTAGTTTCTAGTATTGACTGTACTGGATGGGGCTCATAGGAAAGGTATATGGCCCTGGATGTTCTAGTACAGTGGTTCTCAAACTGGGGACGAGGCTGTATCCTGGGGAGTTAGAAGGTTCAGGGCTTTTTTCTTTTTTTGTGTGTGCTGGGGGTTCAAGTACCACAGACAAGAGGAAGGAGGGCTGCCCAAAAGTTTGAGAACCGCTGTTCTGGTAAATAGGTGACTGAGCTGACACTGCTATATTTCCTAACAGTCTAAATTCTGAGCCATTTAAGCTTTGATTTGTTGGTTTTGTTTTGTTTTATTAATCTTTTTTTCATCTGCCAGCCTGATAAGTGTTATTCCTGCGTGTTCCTGCCATTCCTGACCTGTGTGTCACAGCTGGAGAGCAGGGGAAATGGGTTAGCATTAACCCATCTTTATTACAGCTCATGTGTGTGGATCAGTCTCTTCAAATGTTAATTTCTAACACTGCTGAAGAACCACTTCAAACTGACAGGCATGAGTTGTTATTCCCAGGTACAGCTTGCATTGAAATTAGAAATATTACAATATTACATACTCACAAATAAATTATAAAGCATACTTAGAAAGCTTTGCTATGCGTCGATTACTGCTTATAAAATCATTTCTTCTAACATTAAACCTAACCCTAGCACTCAGTGGCTGTTCAGTTGTATGCTTAAAGGATAAAAATTGCAGAATATTTGACCTGTGAACTACCTTATTTTGTAGCCATTACTGATAAGTGCACTTCCTGCACTTACAATAGAAGTCACGTGATAAAAGCAGACACACATTAAACACACAATCATAAGAAAAAAAAAATACTGAATGCAAACATCATTCTACTAAACTTACTGCATGTGTTACATCAGTATTTTGCTTACGTTCTTAAAAGGCAACTTGGCAATGAATGGTATGAGATATCAGATTTATTTGAACTTATATCTTATTCTGTAATGTTTTTATTTACTTTGTAACCTTTTCTGATTTAGTTACTGCATCTTAACCTAGTAACTTTTAGAAATTTTAAAACTTCTTTTTAGAAGTTTAAAACAATCCTCAATATATCTCTCAGAATCTTGTTAACACCTGTGTACAACCACTGGCCTCTCTGCAACAGCCTGCCCCTAGTGGTTGTAGTAAATACTACATTTGCTCAAGTACTGTATAGCCAGGGCTTAAACTCGGTCTGGGGACCCCTGTGGCTGCTGGTTTTCATTCCAACAGAGCTCTCAATTACTTAACTATACCCTTAATTGAACTAATAATTTGCTTGATTAGACCTTTTTACTTGTTTTCAGCTCTTAAATAGTTGCAGGGTTTAAGTTACTTATAACATGTTATAGCAAACATGAAATCTGCAACTGTTTAAGAGCTGAAAACAAGTAAAAAGGTCTAATTAAGCAAATTATCCGTTCAATTAAGACTATAGTTAAGTAATTGAGAGTTCAGTTGGAATGAAAACCAGCAGACACAGGGGGTCTCCAGGACCGAGTTTGAGAAGCCCTGGTATAACCAGACTCTTAGAGAACATGTACTTACAACTTAGACATTCCGACAGCTTGAGACCACAGGGGTACTTTGAGTTTAGAAAAGTCACCAGAGTGTAATGACGGAAACGATAAACGCTACAATGTGAATCAAAACAATGACAAGAATACATTAGTTAACATAACTGTGATATTTCCTACCCATACCAGATTGCTCTTTAAAGGGTAGGAAGCCTTTTTATATATAACGTACATATTTCCATTTCCACTACAAGCTTACAATTATTCAGAGTTGAAAGATTACTGAAGAAATAAAGAGGTATACTGGTACTTACCCATAATCTCTTTACTTGCAGATTAATCATACAGGGAAAGCACTTACATAAAGCATTTACAAAACATTACCCATGTTCAGTTTACCGTTATTAACTACTGTACATCCAAAAAGAAAATAAAAACATTTATAACATATAATGTAATAATGTAATGTGTTACAGTTTAAGGGAAGCTAAGTTACTATCTAGAATGCATAGATTCTAGAATCTATGCAACCCCAGCTGAGGAATTTAGCTGTAATATATAAAACTTTATGTAAATGAAATCAGAAGCTACAAGAAATAGCCAAATCAAAGAATTAAGATGTAACCATTTTGCAGTTTTTTAATGGAAATCAGAAATTATAAGAAATGGTAGGTGAACAAAATATACACTTAATTCTGATCATATAAAGTGCATATGGCCTTTACTAAGTGAGTCACTTTTGTAACACCACCTAAAAGTTTTCCATCAATGTCTGAGAAATGTGACATATGTACTCACTAAGCACATAGGGTTCCACAAACCAAGACACAATGTGCCTGCTTTCAAGCTAAATAATCTTTGTTGGTATAGAGTATAATGTCACCATGACAATCGTGCAACTGAATCTTATCTCTGTGGTTCAGCGTACTGCTGTGCTGTCTAAATTACTGTTCACTGTTTAGAAGAAAAAAAGGGCACAAGACCAACTGCTGGTTATACACTGTATATTATTTTACAATTTCTTCAGTAAATCAGAACATTTCACTTTTTTAAACTGATACCCTGAAGCAGTTCCAGTTCTTGTGAAATTAAACTATCTGTCAAATTGCTGTAGGCGGCTATTAGGCTACACAAAGAACCGTTAGAACTGAAAGTGCTGCTTTTGATTTTTTTCCCTGAGGATCATTAAACTACAATGTTGGCTGTTAGGACTCAAGCAATGATGCTCCTGATATGCAAGGGGAGGAGAGGCTGGACCACTCCCACAAAGGTTTGGGATTTTTTTAGGTTTTGCCCACATACAATCTCAAATCAAATTCTACTGCCATTATAAGTCACTAAACATAACACAATCTGAGGTGCACAACCACATCCACATACTTAATAATGTCTACAGGTACCTAGACACAAACACAAAATAAAGGTGTTCACATTTTTCATGCTTTTAGTTCATTACTTTACACCCACCTTATTCTTGTTTATGGACATTCTGCTATCCTGGACACCACCAGTGATGGAAGTTTTTTTGTGTACCAACTATAAAGACCCTATATGTCAAAGCATCTGGTCTGTATCATTGATATGGCCAAACACACTAGTATGAAAATCAACTGTGTATCAAACATTCAGACAGTAACATATTTTGCACATAATGTTCATATAACACTGCAGATAGGAAGTCACAACCTCAAATGGTTTCTAAGATTCAAGGCTTTGACACTGGAGGGGGCAGCTTTGCAAAATGAGTTGATTTTGTTGATTTTTCTTGTATGAAACCCACAACAGATCTTGCCACAGTGTAAGGCAAACATTTGCTGTATTTATTTTTAAGTGTTAAAATATGTATATTGACACTATCCTTTTACAAATGGGAATATTACACGGCAATGGGTACATTTCATGGAAGTCATTAAATCAGTGATAACTGTGAAAAAAATACAGCCTTAGTAATTATGGACTAATATTGCTTGGCAATACTGAAAGTTATCATAAGGAAGGATAAAATAAATCGCTTCAACATGATGTCAGTGTCTGATCGAGTTTCAAATGAGTGCTCTGTCTGCGCCAGGTTTGTTAAATATACGCATAACAAGGGCCATTGTGTGGGCACCAGGTCCTCTACATCTCTGATATTGTTTCTTACTAATTATAAACCAGACATTCAAAATAACCATTTGCTGATTTTAGTAAAACACACCATCTGCACCATCTGTCACAAACATTAAAGCCTTTAAAAAAAAAATGTTAACAAAATATTTGTTCCAGGGATATATGCCTGTTGCTATGGTATCATCTTCTTGCACTAATGAATGAATTTCAGTGAACTGCAGTGCTGAGATACAGTTTCTGTATTGAATATTTGAATAGTTCTTCATGTGTTGCTAAGTACAGTATATTAGTGAAACCCACAGTAATGCTTAAATGATTCAACAAGTATACATTTTGTTTTTTATATGGAAACACTGCCAAAGAAGATAGCTCATATATTTTAAGTAATGTTTTCATATTTGATTCCATGAGATACTAGAACGATACTAATTCCATTCAAATGTTTTATATATGGTTGTGAACAGGCTGGCTGTAGGGGTGACGTCAGGCCAGAAAGAAACACTCACAGACAGTACTGGCAGGTGAAACTGAGACGCTGTGGCGCTCAATGCATTTAATTGTAAAAATAAAAGGTTTAAACAAAAACAGCACACGGCACTTGAGGCCAAAATAAATAGATAAACAAAACGAACAGACACTAACAGGGTGAACGAACGTTAAACAAACAAGTATCGTGCTGATCTAACTCAGCACGTCTAGCAATTGTAATTATTATTCTTTTAAAGCTTACCCCCGACTTTCTGTCCCGTTCTCTCTACACTGAACACCCAATCACGAGTGAGTGAAAAGTGCATCTATATATACTGTTGTGTCGGGATTCAATTACTAATGAATTATTCACTTGAATCCCAGCACGTGAACTAATTTTCCAATCCCGTGCTCACATACTTTATCTGCACGTGAAGTGATTAAATCACTTGTGCTACCCGACCCATTTACTGCATATCCCGTGCACCAATACCTATACACCAACATTAACACACCACACGCAACACATAACACATAATCCACACATGGGCGGGGCACACTGCCACAATAGTGCATATGGGTCACTCATTTCAAATACACAGCTTTACTATACATACTGTATGTTGGACCTACATTTCAAACTAGAAGGATTTTGCCTACAGTAACACCAATGTGTGCTCACAAATTATTAAACCTGTCGACCTATTGATGTGCAGCTTGTTGGTTTTGGAGAACCCTTTGCTATAGCAATCTGCAACTGTGCGTCTTGGAGCTCAGTACAAAGACATTCAGAAATTAAAGGTTTACAGGCTTTCATATAAAGGCACATAATAAGGAAACACATATAAATAAATACAGTACAACATTTTAAAATATAGTATTAATATATTTTAAACAAAATTGAAAATGTATTTTCTTTCCATATGAGACGACTGTTTTGTATTTAAGCCATACAGCCATATTGGGATATCCAGGATAAAAGGATAAAATGGGTAAAAAACAGTTAAAAGCAATACAACCAGCAACAGCTACCCAAGTAAAGATTACAGAATAACAATAAATAAATAAATCATTTCGTTTGGACCATGTAAGCACGCTGTAAACCTAAATAAATTATACCATTAGGTGTCATCTAGACTGTGACCTGTGAAGAATTCCAAAGATTCTCATTCTTTCAACAAAGAAAACAGCAAGTGCAATAGAGAATCACCATCTTGATCATGTGTTCAAACTGAAGGTCTGCATTAATGCCATGCTGACAGATGGTACTAATGTTGCAACCCATATTTAGATATTTATGAATGCATGGCAAAGGTCAGTTACATCAACAACAGAATGAGTAATCATTTTCCTTTTGGACGGAGAAGAAAAAATAAAATACTGATTCATAAAATGTGGTACTTGTCACCCATTCATTGTGTGCCCTGTAGCTACAGACAGGAATTACTTTGAAAAAAAAAATACTGGTCTCAGCAGCCCTTTAATTTGCCAACGCTTGCCTCAGGATCTCACTTGTCACTGTGAAATATATCCAGGTTAAACCTACTTAAACAAAATAAACAAATAAATGGCTTTGTGTTGAATACTCTGCTAAAATGGGATTCTAAATGGCATGTTCTTTAATGGTTTTTTTTGTAAATAATTAATTTAGCTGTCAAAGGAAGACATCTCATTGAGACAAGGCATGTGTGTTCATGCAGTCACAGTCAGCGAGTCCTACAGCTTACTACTTGGCAGCATGCAGTGCTTTTTCCTAAGAAGGATAATATGATTAACATGGAAGCCATTTTAATTTTTGTGTTTGTTTTTTTTTTTAATAAAAGCTTCCACTGCAGTACTATCTGCACTTTTTTATACTGTATAAAGTGACACAAGTCCACCATCACAAACCTATTGGGTCGTATAAAAAGTGCTGAATGTTTTATATATATATATATATATATATATATATATATATATATATATATATATATATATATATATATATATATATATATATATATATATATATATATATCCAAGTTGGACATCTGAAATGAACCTAGTTCTTCCATTCATGACAGTAGATGCTGTTCACCAGTGAAGCCTCTTTGCAACCTATTTTCATTGACTATTCAGTCATGGTAAAGTACATAATATCCACTGTTGTTCCAGAGGGCTTGTTTCACATCCTGAACACAATTAATTGCTAATTTCCTGGGCAACAGAACTACACTAAAGGCAGAAATACACTACAGGTGCAAAAGTGTTTTTTAAAAATGATGCCACTCTATCCCATTTCTGTTCAATGGACCAGCCAGGTAGTTTACATATCAAGTAATTCATTTACTTATGATAAATTGCAATTGTTCATTATGTCACCCTGTGAAATAAGAAAGAAAATAACCAAAAGCCAGTAGATTAAGAATCTGGTTATGTACTGTAACATTTGGCTTTTTTTTATCACATTCTATAGTTGTTGTTTCAAGAAGAAATTAATTGGTTGTGCAAGTGATTGAATGGTAAATACCACATATATCATGTATTGAACATTTAAATATTAAACAATGTGTTCTTTATCAAGGTGATAGAGTATAGGCGTATTTTCTTGGATGAGATCCGGGGCTCCACCCTGCTTTCCATGTCAACAATCTCCTATTTCCTATTTAACCCTTTGCGGTCCACTTATTCAGCGCATCTCTATTTTCACATGCGCTGTTTATTTTACACGCATTGTTTAAAAGTAATTTTATTTAAAGTAAAACAGGTTTAAAAGGCACAGCATATTCTCTCTAGCCCCGGTTCTCACCCCATGAACTGAATATATATATAGCCATAATATATACAAAAATGTACATACGAAACAAATTAAACTTGTACTACTTTATTCAACAAAATATGAAATACTTGAGGCTAAAAGTTGGTAAAATTGGTTTAAAAAAAAGTACTGCAAGCTTTAATGTTATTTTATAATGTGGAGAGATTTTAATACCGAACTTACATTCAGAGTCTGGAACACAATCAAAGGAAGGAACATCTGCATAGGCTTTATATGGTCTGCACAACTTTATACCAACTACATTCAAATCAGTGACGTAAACAAAGCAGATGCCAACTTATAAAAAATGTATTTCACAAAAAGAAATCCCAACATATTCAACATAAACTCACTTACCAACTTCTGAAAATAACCCCACAAGTATATGAATACTGCATCCTGCAAGTATTGTTTGTAGAATGGGAACATGTCCAGACTAAAACTTTGAGATGTTCTAGGTCAGGTCTCCAGCGCAAAAACTTATAACAAGCCAAGCATCCTCCTTATCAGTCAGGACAAGTACAAACTTCTAATTTTCAAGACCTTTGTTCCTGAAATTTGCTGTAGATTAATAAGAAACCCCTCTTACACTGTGAGGGTTAACCTTGTTCAGTAAAATTATTCTTCATATTTCCTTGATGTATTAAACTAGATTGATAGGCTTGCAGAGACAGACAGAGATAGGATGGAAGAAAGATAAAGACAGTGAGAGAGACACTGACAAACACATAAGCAAGATTCAATTCTTTCAAAAGATGTTCTAAATGACATTTTAATAAAAAGCAGAAAGCTAAATAACATCTGCAAAATCGTATGCTAAAGTTAAAATAAACCTAAAATATATACACATTTTTAGAATATGAATAGCAGAACAAGTATAGTAATTGTCTTTAATTGTGTACATATTAGACTTCAATTAAACTGCAGTAGTTTCATTTTTCATATACCCAGTGAATTCGCTTTCAGGCTTATTAAAAGCCCAAATTGAATTCCGTGTTATTAAAAAATGAAGCACTTTTAGATCTCCTTTACTTTCAAACATAATATTTGTCTGAAGAATCGGGAATGTCAAATTTGACACCATTTCAAATAGAACTCAAAAAGGTCTGTTGATCAGCCAACAGTGACGCGCGCAGCTTGCATGCTGAAAACCACCCTATTATCATGCTTTCAGCACTAAAGCATGAAAATGTCATAGTAATGTAAATGTAATGAGAATAGTGTTGCATGATAACATTTCAAAGTAGTGCACTTTATTAATTTAATATTTACACCCTAAGAAGGCTGTGTGGTCCAGTGGTTAAAGAAAAGGGCTTGTAACCAGGAGGTCCCCGGTTCAAATCCCACCTCAGCCACTGACTCACTGTGTGACCCTGAGCAAGTCACTTAACCTCCTTGTGCTCCGTCTTTCGGGTGAGACGTAATTGTAAGTGACTCTGCAGCTGATGCAAAGTTCACACACCCTAGTCTCTGTAAGTCGCCTTGGATAAAGGCGTCAAATAAATATACAGTATCCATCCCAAGTACTTGATATATCCCTATTATTACCCACATTGTATTATTAAGTACTGTATCATAAATCCCTCTTTAATTAGATTGTTTGTTTAATTTTATCTACTCTGTTGATATGACATTTATAAATCTTAAAAAAAGCACCTTGTTTATTTCTAAAGTTACAAAATCAAGGGATCACAGTTATTTCTCTCCTTTCAACGATCTGGTTATGAAATCTCTTTGAATTGTTGCCTTATTTGATTCTCTCCGCTTCCCAGCCTTGGAGACCGAACGGTTCAGTCCCACCTCCGTGAGGGCTGCTCTCCGCGAGCCAAGGGGAATCTCCAAACTCTTCTCTAAGTTATAAGTACATATCTTCTATTGTCAATTCCTGAGGTCTCTTCCTCTATGCAGCCTTCGATCATGTCCAGTGAATTGTTGGTATACAGAGTTATCAAGATCGTTTACAGTTGTAAAATGAGTATTTTAAAATTCCCTGCAGAGGACACATTTTAGACACATTATTTATTTCCAGTCACTCAAGAATAGATTAAAAATGTATTTGCCACATTTATATGGTTTGTGGTTATTGCTGGTTTTGTGTTCTCAGAAAGCCAAGGTCCATAAACTGTTCATGTTAAACAAATGTTTTGCTTCAAATCAAAATACACCTATGTATAAATGTGTTGATTTTAAAACAAGAAACGTTGCCCTTCCCTCACCTTTACAATTGAGTACCTATCAATGGCAATTAACTTCCATATTAAAAGCCGAATGGAAGCAAATTTTCCTCTCATCCGGGCCAATGGCATTTTTACTGCCATACCGAGGCTGTAAACTGACAATGAAAACATGGTGCAAAACTATCAAATGCATCTGATTCGTCACATAAAAATGACCTTATGTTAAACCTAACTTAAGCTAGCTCTGTAAAAACTTCATAATTGTGTAAACAAGGGAAATTGAGGGACTGTCTGTCTGTCCAATGGGAGAATTCAATATATTGACACTGCCAAAGGTCTCAGGTGATAAAACACACACCATAAAGATTCAATGGCCATTTGAGTACCACACTGTAAATGACTCTCCCTCTCTCAATGATTTCTGCTCTATGAGCAAGGGAAAACACAAACAGTGGCAGCAGGATGTGAACGAGGCGCTTGTACTGTAGCCAAGACCAAAGTCTGGACAATAAATTATTCTACAACATTGCTGTAGGGAAAACTGTCAGAAAACAAAATTTAGACAAGTTGCACAACCCCTGTGGAAAAGTAATCATGTCACCATCTTGGGAGACAGACTGCTAACAATTTCAGTGGAGGTCATATTAATGTCATTCATAGTGGTACAAACTATAGATACAGTGTGTTAGACATAAGCAGACCTTCAGACTAGAAAATTCCAGTTTAGAATATTTTGTACATGGACACAGGTACTGCATCCCACCCAGTAGATGCTAGCTCACTGGCTGTAGAAAATTATTATTATTATTATTATTATTATTATTTATTTCTTAGCAGACGCCCTTATCCAGGGCGACTTACAATCGTAAGCAAATACATTTCAAGTGTTACAGTACAGGTAATAATACAATAAGAGCAAGATAAATACAATGACTAGTTCAAGCAAGTACAAGTGTGACAAAATACAATTCAATAATACAGCAGATAAGTGACAGTGATAGTTACATCAAGATATGATTAAATATCAAATACTACAGTTTAGACACTTGGCAGATTACAGTACTCTGAAGTACAGGATTAAATGCAGTAAAATAGGGGGCAGATAAGAGTAAGTAAAGCAAATTAAAGGAAGGGTGAAAGTGTCCCAGGGGAGAAACAGAGGAGTTCTACAGGTGCTGTCTGAAGAGGTGAGTCTTAAGGCGGCGCGGAATGTGGTCAGGGACTGGGCGGTCCTGACATCTGTAGGTAGGTCATTCCACCACTGCGGGGCGAGGGTGGAGAAGGAGCGGGCTCTGGAGGCAGGGGAGCGTAGAGGAGGTAGAGCCAGTCTTCTAGTGCAGGCGGAGCGGAGAGGTCGAGTGGGGGTGTAGGGAGAGATGAGGTTCTGGAGGTAGCTGGGTGCAGTCTGGTCAAGGCATCTGCAGGCTAGTACAAGAGTCTTGAACTGGATGCGGCGGTGATCGGTAGCCAGTGGAGTGGCGGAGTAGTGGAGTTGCGTGGGAGGCGAGGAAGAGAGAACACCAGGCGGGCAGCAGAGTTCTGGATGAGCTGGAGCGGACGGGTGGCGGACGCAGGGAGGCCAGCCAGGAGGGAGTTGCAGTAGTCTAGGCGGGAGAGTACCAAGGCCTGGACCAGGAGCTGGGTGGCGTAGTTGGTGAGGAAGGGTCAGATTCTTCGGATGTTGCTCAGGAAGAATCGGCAAGTGCGTGCCAGAGTGGAGATGTGCTGGGAATAAGAGAGGCAGGGGTCTAGGGTGACTCCGAGGTTCTTAGCGGAGGAAGAGGGAGAGAGTGTGGTAGATTCCAGAGGAACAGAGATAGAGAGATCAGAGGAGGGGGAGAAAAATCTGTCTCAGTGCCCCGGTTCCAGGTTCGGTTGGAGTTACAACTTCTTACAACTTTTTTGTTTTATAGTTTTAACTTTTTTTTTGTTGGTTACGTTAAGTAAAAGATTGTATCTGATGGAGATAGGAGAGGGTTAAGGGTGATATTCACAGAGCATTGCATTGTTGGTATCTATTGCTGGTGTGCTAATGTCTTATGTAAAAGGTCCATATTTTCTGTTCTACTTTTTGCCATTTCAATATTAATAAAATCATACTATCCCCCATTTTGTTTTACAAGTGCTCCTGCTTGCCAAATATCAACCTTGAAAAGCCCTGAAAAGCAGTTTAATTACGCCTCTGTGAAAATATGAAATGCAAAATCAAGAATGAACCATTACAAATCTTAATTATAAATGCTGCCTCTGGCTTATATTTCAATGTGTCTTCAACATAAAAATATCTGATTTGCTGGCTGGGGATATAACTGTAATTATTTTTTTCCATCTACGTATTTTTTTTAGTTCCGCATCTCGACAAAAAATAATTTCTGTATCAACATTTTGATAAAAGAGGTAATTATAAACTGTGATGTCTTGATGACAGAATGCCTGTTTAACAAAGTACATGATTACCACCTTTGAAAATACTGTAATGTACATATACTGTAGCGTACATTTCACCAGGTTAGGAAGTTAAAAGACATATAGTGGTACACCATGTACGTTCATTCTACAGTAACTAGTACTGTAGTTATTCCACAAACGAAGATATCTACAGTTGCTAGCAATGTGCCATAATTTGGAATAGTGCAATTCGGCCCATCATTATGTCATTGGATTTAAATGAATGCAAGACAGATTCCAAAATGAGATTGCAGCAGCACTGAATATGAAAAAGTTATTTGATGAAAGATCTCTCAACTCTAGTTGTATATAAATGTTTACAGATGTGTGTTTCAGTGGATTGTCAGTGGTGGTCTTAGTGCCATAGTGTACAAGTACCCTTTCAGGTAGACTCTTTAGAAAGGAAAGTGGTTGAATGGGTATGGAGAATAATCTCACAGAGCATAATGGGCCATCTACAGTTGTCTTTGGCACATTTACAGGGCATCGTAATAAAGCTCAAATGGGAGAAGCAAAACAAAATGCAAAACAGATCCAGAGAGACTTGCAATATTGAGATGGTATATCCCCTTTCACTGAAAGAACAATGTATGACAAGAGCATAGTTTCCACATTTTCCACAATCGTTGTGCAAATGTAGACTATTTTACTATATGTAATGTTATGTGAGTCTCATTACACACAAGATTAATGCTATACAAGTGCCAACAATAAGACGCATTTCATCCTGTCACAAACGTTACATGGCTGAGAAATGATTGGCACTGCTCTCCAAAATAATGTCCAATTTGATCATTTTTTGGCAGAAAAATTATTAAGTGAGGCGAAAGCTAATTCATCATGTCATACATTTAACAGCACTCTGCTTTATGAAGTTCCCTTGCCAATTGCTGTGGAAATCAACTTCCCAGCACAAAAGCTGGGAAGCACCCAGGCTTTGCATCTAAAGGAAGAGGTGGTTTTACATTGACACCCTGATCCAATTACACAGTAGCTGAGTAAGCAGTCGTCCTCTGATCTAGCTCAGTAAAACAAAACCATATTACTCCTACACCTTTCCCACGATGCCCTCTATACTCACTCTTAAATTCAAACCTTTTCTGAATTCAAACGATTTAACAACCTATAACTTAAAAATCAAGTTATCTAAAAAAAAAAAAAAGTACAATGATAGTACTACCGTCTTAATAAAGGAATGTTGCACAATGGCAGTGCAAAATACATTTTTAGTTTCATTTCACTTGTCAATAGCTGCATAATTACTGTAAAGGGGTATTAAAGAGGTGGAGAGATTGTCACCTTGCAGTTGAAATGTCAGGGAATGCAAGTAAAACCTGAAAGTAAAGCATAAACACCGAGGGCTTTCTTTAAACTAACATGGTTGCAGTTTTAAAAATGAAAATATATGTTTGCAATAATGTGCTTTTATCAAAACTACACATGTGAGACCTCTGGGTGATTTATGCAATTATTTAATTAGCTAAAACCCCTTTAACAGAGCCTGTCCTCAATTGTAATGCTTGCTGCAGTCATGTGGAAGCAGGGTCATATAACAGCTTAAATGCAAATGATTAAATCACCAACACCCTTGAGAGTTACATGAGTGCCACAAAGATAAAACCAGAGCAACTCAGTCTCAGTATAAAGAACAGAAAGAGGATTTCAAAAAATTAAATGGGAACTTTAAATGTTAATATTGCAATACATTTTATTTCAGTATTCAGTATCAATTACAGCATAAAATCCCTATGCACCTGTTCCTGCCAATAGCTATGCACAAAACCATGAGACTCATCAAAAACTTCAAAAGAAGTTCAAGTACCTGAATACAATCATCTATGTACAACACCAATTAGTTAGCTTCTGCATATAAACTGCTGCACATTCTTAAAGTATTAAACTTGAAACTATGGTCAAATTAACCACCACCATAGAAATGTGTCAGCTTGCCTGTGGAGGAGGCACTGTGGAGGTCAAACAGTATCAGCACTGTACATCTATTTAGAGCAAAGAATTCTGAGTGGCTGATATTGATGAAAAAATGTAACCAAGCAGAGGAACCAATGAGACATTCAAAATATGATTCAATTCTTGAAACAGAACAACAAAGTAACCAGGTTTAACTGTGACACTACATCATCAGAGTAGTTCTTCCTGCACTTTGTCTTTGCAGACAGGCAATGAGGCTTCCACAGTGACCCAGCATGAACACCCACTTAAAACCATTAGGAACTCGAATATGGTTTAGCAACTTAGCAGGGGAATGCAACTATAGCAACAAAAACAAGGCATGAAAAGCCTTTTCCTTTTGCCATGCCCTGTGTTGTGCTTCTGGGAAGAATACCCCACATATATTGTTCTGCACAGAAAATTGTATCCTATTCCATTGTATCTCACTGCATTAAATGCAAATTAATTTTATAAAGTACTTCCTATTTGGTAGCAAGGTTCATTAGTCTTTGTAAACAGAACACCTGAAGCATTATAATGACGAAAACAACTTATTCTGTTGTAAACACATTTCTAAAGGATATAACAGGAATTACTTGCATTTTTCACCTGTTAAATTACAATTTAAAGATGCTATCAGCTTCCACAAGTCTTTTTTTCTCTCATTTGCCACACTAAACACCTGTCAGCATGTCTGCTTTAGAGCCTGGAGTAGCTAGCATAATAAACAGCACTACTGCATGTCTCTTTCACACATCTTGATCTGTGGGATATATTTGTATATAGTCTCATTGAGCAGTTTATTTCAAGTAAGTGCAATAAAACATTGTAGCAAAGTGGCTTGCAGTGTACAGGTGCAGGAGTGATGCGGTGATTAAATGAAAGGCAGACAACGGTAATCCAAGTGCAAGTGGTTTTATTTATAATACTGGTCTGGTGACCGTAAATAATATTTCCCAGGCAATACACTGCAATGGGTATTGCACTGTTCTAAATAAAGGAATTGCCGTTCCTAATAATAAACACAGTCAATAGTACACACACAATACACAGACACGGTCACCAGTCCTGGGTGAAGTGCTGTCCGGGTTTGTGCTGGCCTCTGGCGACATCTACAGACGTTAGCCGTCTACTAAATAACAAGAAACAATTAGAGACAAAACAAACAAACACTCACGATACGATTTCACAAACACAGGTCCTTCGGGTTGTTCTTAACCAAAACGAAGGAACAGATTACGTCACTTCGTCCCCTTCTTGTACCGTCACACATGACCCCTTGGTAAACGATTGCAGCCACTCCTCCAATCCGCGGCTGCCACATTGTTTCCCTTCCGGGTCGATGAGTTAGTGCACTGAAGCTCCGCCCCCTTTCTAGATGACCGACTTCCTTTTAACCCTGGGAATGAATTGTCAGGCCAAACAGTCCAGGGTACTCTGTTCCCATTACTTAGCGCCCTCCCAGGTCGGGAAATGTGGTCAGATGACTAAATGAATACCTTTGCATATACACAAAATAAAACAACATAACAAGTACATTTTGCTAATTTATTACAATGTACAGTATATACAGTATACTACTGCTAGAAAGAAATGCAAGAATGGGAATTACTTTTGACAGTGTAATTATATGCATATATATATTTAATTACAAAGCAGTATTTTCTGCTTGTTTTTCATTGCATAATTTCATTGCTAAAATATATATTTTTTTATTTCTCAGTTTTTATTTCTCTAATATTTACACAACTGTTTATTCCTATAAGACTCTACAACAATGGTTCTCATTAGTTCAGGTTTTTATAGAAACATTTGTCTTGTTGGACTTATGACTTGTACTGTATGGCAAGGGTGCATAAATCCGGTCCTAAAGTTTGGGAGTCCTCCAGGTTTATCAAATAATCAGGAAGGAGGTTCCATTGGTTTAATTAAGTAATTTAGGGTATAGACAGAACAAAGACCCTCTGTGCACCCTTGGGCCATGTCACCTACCTGAATAGCATAAGAATAAAAAAGGGAATGTTCTTCAGCATACTTATTGCTTAGCATTCAGTAATGTACATTTCAGAAAATAACATTCATCACATTTTCAGAGAATTTCTTTGTGTTATATACAGGTTGATAATTGTATGACAAGGTGCACAGTTAAAATAGGCTGTTGTTTTTGCAAGGATATTAAATCCTAGTAGAGCATTTACTTACAAAAATATCTTGCTATCCCTGAATAGATAACAATCTCTTCAGATGGATGTAAAAGATGACAGTGGTACTCCACATATTTTCCATTTACTACCAATGCAGAATGACTGGGTGGGGACACTTGATTTTACCACCAAAAAATGGTTTTGGCAATGTGGTACCAGTCTTGGAATTCATCAATGCAGAAACCTATGTTAGGTGTAAAATTGAAGAATAAAAAATATTGTTCTGCACTGGTAAATTAATAATACCTGTTTTACAAGTACAATTTTAATATTAGACTATTATCTTCTCATTAACACAATGTTAGTAAGTTAGTAAGCAAAAGGTGTCAGGAGGTGAAAGTGGCAACACATAAACCATCTCCAGTTATTCTGAATTTATTCATCTGTCCCAATACTACGCTGGAGTGTATGGATGAGCCTCTGCTCAATTATAGACAACTACATTACAATGGTCCATATAGTGCAGTCTACAGTATAACGGATTTCTTTCACTGGGTAATCACCATGGGAAAATGCAGTACATCAGACTTTACAATCACACTACCTTCATGATATTATTTATGAAATATATTCTGCTCTGCTTGCAAGATGCCAACCATTTAATCTCAATGAAGTGAAGTGCTTGGCTTCAGCAAATTGAAATCATTTAGATAAGTGAAAAGCAAAGTCTGATTATAGTTTTCCACGAGGGTCTGTATCAATTAAAGGTTGGTTCTTAGACAATACATGACTTATTCTAATCAATATATGTCTCAAAAACGGAAATGTCCTTTATCTGCCTATGCAGTTTGAGCACTTGCTACCTTATTTAGAAGCACGTAAAATATGAAAGTTCTAAATGAATAACTACTTTGCAATTATTGCTGCAATGCAACGTTCCAAAAGGTCTTAGTGGGTGTAGGTATAATTAGTTCTAGAATAGCAAAGACTTGCAGTAAAATAATTTCTTCTTTTGGTATTGTATATTTAAGTAAACCAACCAAATAGACTCAGAGTAAGATAAAAAGGAATCTGTCCTTTACTAAGCGTGTTTGCACCCTGTAGGCTGCAATATGACCTACATTACTATATACTATATAACAGCTAGTACACCAATAACTAACCAAGTAATCCTAGGACAGCATTTTTACTGTCCTTTCCAAACTTATTTAAGTTACATACAAATTCAAGACTTGAACACCACTATTTGACATAATTAGGCCAGTTTACATGTGTGATTATTTCACATGAATCAACAATACATGTGAAACTTGGCAGGGAAAGCTCATGGAAGTGTCCCAAAAAACGGTATATCTCAGTATATTACAGTGAAAGTCTCAATTTCTTGAGAGATTCTAGGAAAAGCTTGTGAAATCACATGTCAACACGAGTGTCAACTCGTGAAATCACATGTCAACCCCACTTTTTTCTCCGTCTTCCCTAGAACTTTGCATAATGCTAATCATACACAGATCTAAATGTGTTTGTAAAGTATCACACAGATTGTATTTACCAAGTTTCTGTTTAAAACTATTACTAAAAATGTTTGATGAACTGCATCGTGGGCTTGTGGATTCAGGTGGTTACAGTTACTGTACAGTACTTCAGAATACACTTGCAAATAGCTTTCCAGACAACTGTCAAAACGTCTTTATTGTAAAGTACTACTAAGTACTATGTTTAAATGTGTATAACTATACTCCAATGCAATTTCTCCTAATTACTTATGTCTGAGCAAAACCTGTGTCCATCCTCCACTTACGTCCGTTGGAGCGATGAAGAGACTCGGGTGTTAATATCCATAAGGGAAGAGGATATGATGAGGCAGCTTGATACAATGCACAGCATGAACATTGTTTAACCCACTCTCAAAATAAAATGTGGTGTGGAATTTTCACGACTTATTTCTTGGGAATCAACAATACTTCTCAATATTCCAATTCTTTATTAAACAGAAGCAGTTATTCAAGTATAGTGCACATGAGGATGCTGTATTTGGTATAAAGAGATGCAAAACAAGCTAATGAAACAAAAATGTGATCCAAAATAAAAGTACACTGTCGGGTTACAAAAATAAAGACAGCAGTGCATCTCTAATAGCAGGACCCTCTTTGTATCGCTGTTGTGCAGTTCTTGCTGGAGGCTGAGGTTGCTGTTCCTCCGCTTGCCTGAGCACCTCCTTACAGTCCTGGCACAGATTGTGCAGGATACAGCAGGCTGGAATAATTTGGGGACCAAGCTCGTGGTTCACTTTAGTACGCTTCAGTAGTGTCCACCCCCTCCCTTCCAATAGCCCAAACACCTGTTCAACGACCACTCAGATTTGGCCCAGTTTAGTATTAATAAAGATCTAACAACCCCCCCCCCCCACACATACACACACACAGATGATGTGTGAAAAGCAGTGTGGGCGACAACACTAAAACATAGTATTAAAAAAGCAGGCACCATCCATCAGCAAATCAGATCTTTAATAACCATTTACATCAAACATGATGAACATGGATTTTTTCTCGTGAAACTTTTCTCTGCTCATGTAAACAGTATTCTGGGGACTTTAACAGCACGAGAATCTAAGTGGGCCTTCAGCATGGCTAATTTAAATCTGACCCCCTCACCTTCTCCTTCATTTGCATAGCATTCCAAATGGAAATGAGAGGCTTTACATGTAAACACAAAAAGGCACCATGTCCACGTTTATTTCACGAGAAACAGATGTCTCGAGAAAAGCAAACACTCATGTAACGTAGCCTATTGAAGCAGTTATATATGGATGAAAACTGCTCTTAGAACTAGGAACATTGAGAATCTCAAAATTAATTCATAGGAAAGAGGTCAAATACTCATGAGATGGATATATTTGTTCATAAATCAAATCAGCACAAAGTATCCAATTGATGAGGATTTATATTTCTCAGGAGGACTGGAGGTACCTATGTGTAGATTCACAAATTAAATTACTAGGAGCAAGAGGAGAAATGGTTATTTTTAGGACTGCACTTGAATTTTGTAGAGCCCAAGTATTGTCTAAGTAAAATACGCCTCGCCTAATCTGATTTAAAAAAAAATATGTATAAGAAAAAACTTGTTAAACGAGATATGCATTTATCTTAGCTTTGAAAGGTTTTATCTGTTAAAAGAATAGGTAATGATCTGACTCAACCTATACTTCTATTAACATTTCTGAGAATTGTATCTATTAAATGATGAAATCTAATTTAGTACAAACAAAGCCTGGTTTTACACAAATTAATCATACCAAGTGTGATGTTTTATGGGCATAGTTTTATTACTCTCGCTTACAGTAGGGGGTTATTTTCAAAACATGGTAAATTAACATGTGTAATTTAGAGTTACACATTCTGTATGTATATAGAAGAAAAGATCTGTCGTATTTTTGTATTCAGTCGCAAATATATATTCTGTTTTGCTCAGTTAATTTATGTTGAATAAGTAAATGTAATTTGCTTTCTTAGTTCCAGAGATCTACTTATGGTAAATAATCAAGTTTTGAAAATAACCTTATTTGTATCAAGATCTCAGTATTATTTAGCAATTTATAAAAAATATTGATATATTTCATTCCATTTGTGGAAGCATTTAATAAAAATGGAGATCTAATATAGGCTTACATTTTCTGAATCAACCATCTTCATCATGGGTTGTATAATGCACTAGGGATACCACACTTAGATTACTGTGTCCAATTCAGTACCAAAGGGACATTGTGCCCTGGAGAGAGTCCAACAAAGAACAACTAGAATAATAATCCCAGGGCTTAAAGGAATGAAGATAGGAACATAGGCTCAAACAGTGGGATATATTTAGCCTCGAACAAAGAAGAATAAGGGGGGACATGACTGAAGTCTTTAAAATCTGAAAAGGAGTTGACAAAGTTAACCCAAACCAATCATTTAAGAACAGCACAGAAACCAGGACCAGAGGACACAGTTGGAAGTGAGATAGACTTAGGACAGAGGGAAGGAAACACTTCTTCACACAGAGAGTGGGGAGGCTATGGAATGGGTTATCTAATCATGACTTTGAGACAGAATCACTTGAATCATTTAAGACTCAACTTGACAAAGTCTGGATATCAATCAGCTACTAACCAGACAAGCTTAGACAGGCCGAATGACCACCTCTCATTCGTAAATATATTCATGTTTTTATGTTCTTTGAATGCTTTGACAATTGTAAAACCAGACCCCACAAATCAGCCCACACCAGACTTAATATGAACCCAGATGCAGTCAGCCATATTGCAGCTTGGTAACCTCACAAACTTCTGTGCATTAGAGAAATAGCTGGAGCTTCACCAATACTCCTGGTTTGATAATCACTCCCAAATGATGCTATTTAGCATTCTGACCATGCAGAAATGGAACTGTTTCCCTGACTGAGCAAACACCTTATTTAGTACTCCTGCTTAAACTGCAATTTATGAATGGCTTTCTAAGGCACAGAGTTATCTAGGTGACATGTCTAGAGTCTGTGCTGTGTTAATAGAATTGTATTGAAGCAGTGTGCAATGTGTGATTATACACTGTTGTTGCTGGAATACTGAATTTTGTTTTCACATGCAGCACATCTTTCCTAAATTAAATTTTTCTATCAGAATATGTGATAACAGACTGCATTTACATTGAAAGTGCATTAACCCAGTAAATACCTTGATAAAACCAAGGAGTTTTGGCATACTATGGTATACTACAGTACTACTGTGGCCAGTATTGTATGAACATATGCTAGCTTATTTCCCTCGCTCCTAGACTACCAGCAACAATAACAACAACAACACATTGAGTTTGTTTCAGTTCTGACTGGTTAATTTGGCTTTATAATTAATACAATCAACAACTGTCCCTACAATACACAGTAACACAAGACAGGAAATATATCTTTGGCCACATGTATCCTTGTGGAGCCATTAGAAATAAATTATACTGTGTGAAAAACTGGTTTCCTTGACAAGGACATTTGAATTAATTAACTACTTTATTTACTGCTAAAACTGAATTGAAAAGCAATATCAATAAATAACAACCTATAAAAGAACAGACTGACAGCATGATGCATTATTTACTCTTAATGTTCAGTTTTAAATTTTTCTTTATTACAATTTCCACATAAAAAAATAACAAAAAAACAAAAAATCCACATTTTTTTGTAATTTATTTCAAAAATTATTATATTCATTATATTTTGTTGTTTTATAGTTTGATTCCTTGCTACGGAGAGCCCGAGAGAGAAATATTTTCTCTGTCACCTTAAAATGGAGCTGTCAGCACAAATGTACTGTTTACACAACATTAGCTAGGTCAAAATATTTTTCAACTTACAAAAGTTTACCACAGCAACTACAGTTTCAAATACATTTAATTCAGTACATCTAAAGATTAACCATGTTTGTGCTGAAGACCTTCTAAAGTTAAGCAGTAATGAGAAAAAGCAAGGCTGAGATAAAACACCACATGCAAACAAACCTCAGTGATGTTCTTCTTTGATGTTGTATTACATGCAGCCCGCATCCACCCCCTACCACAGCAACAAACTGTCACATTTAATAGCCGTAGCAAACCAGAGGCAGTTTATGTTAAAATGATTCTCAGCTCCCACAATAAATATTCCCATGCATTATATTCACATGCAGCTAACTCAAAATGCTGCCTTTCTGTGAGGCACGCAAGTGGGTAACACAGACTGGTCATATGTGAGAATTATATAAAGAAGAAGCTAGAGTACATCTGCATGTACATGTTGAAAGAACAGTGCAGGATTACTGCTCATGCTAATCCTTTGTTCAATTAAACTCATATTTGAATGTTATTTTTATTTCTACTGTTGTATAAATGTATGTCCTCCTGTGTGTATATAAGAATTAACTGTGGTATACAATGCTGTTAAAGAACAGCAACCATTAGCAATGAAGAAATGTAGTACAGGTAATGATTCTTTAAAAACAAAACTGTACTGGAGTGAAGCACTTTTTTTATGAATACGTCACTCTTGACCCAGAAGGGATTATCACAACCTCACTTTCACGGGAAATAAGGTCACTTGTGCTGACAAACTGCCTTTGTTCAGCCAAGAAAACTGAATGCCTGACGCATTACGGCACTGATTTAACAGATTGCTGTTTTTCGTTAGAAGTGTGGCTCCCAAAGACAGCTGATCCTATGAGACAGGAGAGCATGCGGTTACACTGTCTCTCCTCAGTGTCAGTCAGCTTCACTCTTTAAGTCATCGGGTTTCTGAATATGCACCAGATATTGAGAAATCAGTCATTTGCAAAATAAAAAGTTCAGCACATATACAGTAGGTCTTATGAAAGGTCACATATTTCTGATGAATTAGCTCTATTTGCTAGTTTCGCTACATATTTTCATGGCGAGTTTGGAGCCTCAGTAAGGCAGTAAAAATGTCAGTGCCTTCGCTTCCAAACAGCTTTAAAATCAGTCCATTGAGGAAGTTAATTGGCATTGATTGGTACTCAATATATCGAGGGCCGTGATATAGCGAGAGACCCATAGAAAAACAAATAGGCTAATAACTGTACAACCACTCCCTCGTTTTATCAGGGGCGTCAGGGTCCAATATAAGTCCTCTACGCAACCCGCTTTTTCTCATTTTTTGTATAAATAGCAGCACACAGTTTTAATTGCTTTTCATCAACTTCAGTCTCCAATTAATTTCATGAGTCTTCCTCTCCTTTCTCAAATGCACAAACCCACTGCATTGAAATAATCCATTCCCAACATTGGAGGCTTGCTGCTAGGGAGCTGACGTCACTGTCCTGTGACTTTTGCTACAACGTTGCAGCCACAAGTGAACACCACGTTGGCTAAAATAAAAACCGCTTCAGCAAGTAGATATTTAATTTGCTTTGTGTTATTGTGCAATACATGTGTATATGATAGCAGTACGATATTCATGTTTTGTTTTTAATTATTTTGTATATTTTTGTTTGTGATGTGCAGTACGAAATAAAAATGAACAGTAATTCTAAGTGCCTATGTATATTGCAGCTAAGGCATACGCAGTTAGACAGTAAAAATGGGGAGCCAACTCCAGGACCGCGATATGTCCAAATCCGCAGTATAGCAAGGGGCGATATAACAAGGGGTGGGTGTACTAATACTAATACTAATGCTAACAACAACAACAACAACCACCACCACCACTACAATAATAATAATAATAATAATAATAATAATAATAATAATAATGCATCTTGAAGTGAGGCATGATCCAAATGCTCACAATTCAGGTTTGTAACTCAACATAACTGTAGCATTCATATAGTGGTTGTTACCTAAAGATATTTATACATGAAGCGTTCTGAGATCTATTTTAATGTGGTAAAAGGCTAATTCAGCTTGCTACTAGAAGGAATAATAGACTTTCGAGCCCCCGACATGAGAATAAAATTCTGACTTAGAATGCTGGGTCCTTTCACAATTCTGATTTAGAATGCTGGGTCCTTTCACAATTCTGATTTAGAATGCTGGGTCCTTTCACAGTTATGCTTTGCTTTACCTCACAGGAAAGATTAAAAACTAACAGGGACGTGGCTACTGCAAGGGATGAATTCAGGTCACAGCATGTTATATTATCGTATCCTTAGGCAGAAGGATAACTCAGTTTTCCCATTCCCCCTGCTAGTAACAATAATCCATCCCTCTTATCAACTAATAACTAGCAGTGACATAACAGCATGTCACAATTACCATGAAAATAAATATACAGCACAGCCATGCTGCCATGGTAGTAAACAGCACATTAAGTAGAACGACAAGGGGGCTCCTGTAGTGCAAACCACTGATTTTCTCAGAGTTGCATATGACACATTTTTCGACGAAAAGCTCTTGCCACTGTATTTTTTTTAGTGTTAGTATTATTTAATACACCACCATTGCATGTTTTAGTTATGGATGAGTTACATTTTATTAGCGCTATCAGTATTATCTCTGGCTCCCATTTCGTTCTGCTGAAGATTTTGTACTTTGCTTGCCCCCTTTTCATCCTGCTGAAGATTTTGTACTTATAGCAGATACTACAGAAACAACACTATATGCAAAAAGCTCCTGATGATTCCTGGAACCTAATTACTCATACTAGTTATAGTTCAAGCTTACTCCAGTGGTCTAGCAGTGATCATTGACCTACAGCAAAAGAACCAAGATGCAGCAGTTTATCTACAGTAATGTGTTTGATATATTTGCATATCCTGAAAAACCTAAATATTCTCAGCAAATAAAATGCTACTAGAGCTAATAGGAAGTAATAAAAAGGATTTGAATACATTAGTTAGCACTCCTTTAAACGGATACTTTATATCCACATTTTTCTAATATTTAGTTTCCAGTTTAATGTATGTGTGCTCACTATTTTTTCAAGCCATTCTCTGTGGAATCTGTACCCTGTTATAAAATCACAGTAGTTTACTTAAACTCAGTCATTCTGTCCTTCAACTTTATTTATATGTTATCCATGATGAGAATGCCACTCATTTTAATCCACCAGGAATCCTGGAGGTTTTGAAAAGGTATCATTCTTGGTACATCATTTTTTATATTTGATAAACCAGCTATCCAGAAAGAGCTTTCTCAGATGATGACTCAACTGCAGATTAACTGCATTTGAATTCTGATTCTGATTCTGAAACTCATTATCATTCCAAGGTTAAGTTCCATTGTGAAAATTCAACCTTGAAAAATTATAGTACAAAAAGTACATTCAAATTGAAGAGTCTACATTGTCCATAACAGAACCATTGTAAAAGCTAAGTAAACCAGTACATTTGCATAATCGATTTTTACAGTGCTTTACCATGCTTACAGTATACAGCAGAATCCCTTTATTTAAAAAACAAAACCCTATAGGCCTGAGTAAAAGATCCATAATAGAGAACTAGTAGAGTCAGCTAGTTTCTAGAGCTGGTCAAATGAGGGAGTTTACTGTACAATGCAATTACAGTGTTTACAGTACATGGTTAATCATGGTTTTAATTACATGGGATTTTTTAATACAAAAAAGACACAGTGAGAAAAAAAAATACCTATGTTAAAATAAAAATAAAACCATTGTCCTCTTACAGGTCAGACAATAAACAGTTGCTTTGCTTTTAACAAAAAAAACATAGTTAAAGAATACTGCAGTAGCAGTTAACTGGCTGCGGAATACCCCTAGTCTAGACTAAGACAAAACAGTAACATTGTCCCCTCTGTGTAATGGGTGCAAGATTTCCATGGTCTTCACAGGTCATCTGCTCAGCAGCACAGAGTAGACCCTTGAGCAGACATGTCCAAGAGAACCTCAAGCAGTATGTAATACAGTATCTCCAGTGATACAGCCTCGAGTGCGAGAGACCAGCTGCAGTCTGTACTGTACCATGTTCAAGGACATCACTTTGAATGCTACCAAGACACATTGCTATTACAACTGTTTTAAAGGCCCCTAGAATATCTTTGTCCACAGACAATTCAAGTTGTACAATAAAAAACAACATTCTCAAGTTCATTAGCTAGTTACAGAATGCAGCTCCTAATAACCTATTTCTTATAAATATACTATATGCCTAGTCAGTTTAAAAGGGAACAAAAGCCCTACCCCCACCACAGTCATTCTGCATTCATAGACAAGTGATGCATTTGTGAGCTGGCTCATTAAATTCAATTGAAAATATTTGAACAGCCGATTATAGTCTATTCAGGGATAACAAGGTAGTTAGTAGACTTTTTGTAACTTTTTTTTCTATCCTCAAACATCAATATAAACTTAAACATCACTCAATCATGGACTAAGGCACTAGCTGAAACATATGTTTAATTTCTTTTTAAGTTTTACCTATTCACGAACAAAAGAACAAAGCATGAACACCGCAATCAAAAGCTAATTGTTACCTCAAAGAGGTCACTCAAAAACTTTTCATTGCTTTGAACAGCAAAATTCTCCCTGAAGCAAGACTTGACAACTGATATAAATTAAGGACTCACTTCAACTAAAGAAAATTGAAACATTAAATTGTTCATCAGGGAACCAAAGAAAATCAAAGTAATTTCATTTTCAGTCTTTTCTATTCATGTTATACTATGCTTACACAGTATTATATTACTGTATTATATACAGCTAGGACTGCTGTATTTGTATTTCCACTAACAATAATCCACTGAAAGCACAAAGAAATACAGAAGAGGAGTTTCAAAGACCAGGAGACCATTAGCATTTAGTTAAGATTATTAATCAGGATTTAGATCATATGTTCTGTTCTAAAAGCAGCACACATAAACAAGAGGGAGAGAGAGTCAGAGAGAATAAGGTAGGTTTAAAGCACTGAAATTAGCCTCCCAAGCAGCCACTGACTGACAAGCCATAGTGGCTGTAGGGCAAAGTGGTTAATAGTGTGCAGGTGCAGGAATGCAGCAGTGATCAATGAACAAACAGACAACGATAATCCAGGTGCAATGTTATTTTATTTGTACAATCCAAAGTCTGATGACAAACGGCAGTAAACAATAACAATGAGAACAAGCAATACAGCGGTGTGTATTACTCTGTTGTAATCCACGTGTTGGTCCCAAAATAATAACAGTCCCGTTTCCTAAACACCCACACGTAACACAAAACACAAACACAAGTCCACAGTGAGTGATTTAGTGCTTGCGGCGTAAATACAGTTTATCGTGAAACAAGTGCAGTGATGTCTGTCTAATAATAACAAACAGTAATTCTTTAGACACGACAGAACAAAACAAACAAAACACTCACGATTACAATACACGGTCTCCTTCCAGTTCAGCTTTAACCATACAAAGGAACAGATCACTTTGCTACGCCCATTTTTGTACCATCAATCATGACCCCTTGGTTAACTAGTGCAACCGCTCCTCCAATCCGTGAGTGCCACGGTATTTCCCTTCGGGGTCGATGATTTAGTGTATAGTAGCTCCGCACCCTTTCTAGATGACCGACTTCCTTCTAACCCTGGAAATGAATTGTCTGGCCATCCAGTCCAGGGCACTCTGTTCCCTTTACACAGCGACCTCACAGGTTGGGTGAGAGATTTATCACCAAGAATCATTCTGTCTCTGTCACAGGCTGTCATTAGCATCTAGACCAACTGTCTCTGCCCATTACTATATATGTGTAAAAATAGCATTAAAGAAGAAATAATGTTGTCAATTGTTTGGGGTCTGTATTTTTTAAATCTAGGATTAAAGTGATAACTTGCCTTAGCCACACTTGAAGCGTGTGTCAATGCATTATCAAGCCCTTCACAGAGACAGTACAAGGTGAGTGAGGGCATGACTTCCTATTAAAATGCTAAAAAGCAGACAAACCCCTCTCCCCTCATCAGCTGCTTAAATGGTAGTAATTCCTTTTAAACACCAGGGGTGTTCTTGGAGTGGGGCTCTAATATACCTCATAAAATAGAGTTAAATTCAACCCCTCCATTTTGTGGGATCACAATTTGCTACACAATTATACACAAACTTTTTGATTGTGCAGTGAATGAAAGATAGCAGCACTGGGTATCACAAAGATTATAGGCTGAACAGGAAGCTTTTCAACTTGATGGTCTTAAAATTGAATAATTTACACCAGTGTAAAGATTTATATTTTTTATAGACTACTACGTTTTTTTTGAAGAAACCCTGGTGACTCCACTGCACAGTACTAAAGTGAGAATTATCATAAAGTGAAGACAGAAAACAAGAACATAACATATTCCTCTGTTCTTTCCTTTCATATAGTCACTGTATTGGTAATGTCATTATCATAATGTTCCTCTATCCTGTGGAATAAAACCACTAGTAACTGTTTTTTTGTTTTGATTTTTTTTTCATTCTGCTTTGCTGAATTAAATAGGCATGTTGCCTACTTTCATCATGGCACAATATAAATGTTCCTCATTTGATTGTGTAACAGAAAAGGATCAATAGGTAATAACATCAAAGTGCTTTCTGATACTAATGCTACACAATTTAATGTTGTGGAAGTTTGGCCAATTACTTTGCAATGCACAGGAGCCTGATTTTGTCATCCAGTGTAATGCACCCTGAGCAGTGTTTCATAATGCATCCAGAGCAGTGCTTCATAATGCACCCTGAGCAGTGTTTTATAATGCACCCTGAGCAGTGTTTCATAGTGCACCCAGAGCAGTGTTTCATAATGCACCCTGAGCAGTGGTTCATAATGCACCCTGAGCAGTGTTTCATAATGCACCCTGAGCAGTGTTTCATAATGCACCCTGAGCAGTGTTTCATAATGCACCCTGAGCAGTGTTTCATAATGCACCCTGAGCAGTGTTTCATAATGCACCCTGAGCAGTGTTTCATAATGCACCCTGAGCAGTGTTTCATAATGCACCCTGAGCAGTGTTTCATAATGCACCCTGAGCAGTGTTTCACAATGCACCCTGAGCAGTGTTTCATATTGCACCCTGAGCAGTGTTTCATAATGCACCCTGAGCAGTGTTTCATAATGCACCCTGAGCAGTGTTTCATAATGCACCCTGAGCAGTGTTTCATAATGCACCCTGAGCAGTGTTTCATAATGCACCCTGAGCAGTGTTTCTCAAGACAAAAGATGGTGGCTTTTCGCTCTACTTTTATTATGACTAGCCAATAGAAGGTAACAAAGCAGTAAGAGGAATCAGAAAGCAAACCCAACAGCAATGAAAATGGCTGAATTAAAGCAGAATAGAAGTTACTGTACCCAATGCAATTGATAAACAGCGGGGCTATGGGGGGCTGCTGTAGCTGGAACATTTCACAGGCACTATTTTTTAATTCCCAAAGCTGATAGAAATCATTCATATTCTTCTTTGAATTGCTCAGTTATTTTATAGCTGTGTAAAACCACAATGCGTCCCTTTCCTGCCCTGAGGATGCTATTTTTCCCAACAGGATCAGCTTTCTCATTCCCATGCCCCCATCACTTGGTACGAAATGTGATATTCTCAGTTTATTGTTATTAAGCAACAGTAATAGTATTGCAATGAATCACCACTAGCTATGTTTGTTGTGTCATTCCAAACTGCACAAGATCCATTTTACTTGTACTTAAGGTTAAAGAGGTTACAGGAGAAGAGGTCACTGTGTAGGCAATGTACACTGCATGACTTGCTTCAATAAGCCACACAGTCTGCACTGTTGTCTAATAACGCAAACCTCAGGTACACTGTGAGGCTGCACTTTTAAACTTTGTATTCACTTGTATTGAATGATTGCAGTGCAAAATCACTATAGATCTATAAGAAAACCAAATTAACTGTTATTTCATTTTTGAAGACATTGAAGTGTTTTTTTTCTTATTTATTCATTTTTATACTAAAATGTGAATTTATTTCTGTAAATTGAGTTTCAGTGCCAACAGCATTTGTCACTGCAGTCTGGGGCTCCACAGACTAGCGCGCAATTCTATTTTCTATGCGTTTGAATAATAAGTGTTGTTTGAGTGTTTGAATAATTATCAATTATCCATGTCGCCTTATTGAAATGAATAGGGGGACCATGTTTGCCATGCTACAATAATAATACTCATTTGGTAGAATTTGTATGTCAATACATAAGATAATGTGATGTGTTTTAATAATCTAAACAGTGACAAATCTATAAAATTGTATAGAGCATACCTGGTAATCTTGCCTTGCAAGATTAGGTTCAGCCTCTGTGGTTACGATACCTGAGGATGAGTCTACTAAGGGGACAAAACGCAAAGGAACGTAAATAGAGACCACAGGTTCACAAATCTATTTAGTGCTGCCTTGAAACTGAGAACTAAATGATCGACCCCTTGATGCTGGATTTCACTGAAGAATAAACCTCATCTCCTCCCCTAATGAAGAGGGCCGCTGGAGGGATCAGGCAGATTAGTCCGTCCACACAATCCATCTGAAAAGCCTGATAACATGAAAAATTGCATTTTAGTGCAACCAATGCCACAAAATGCTCATGGGTTACAGCAACACGTTTGCTTTGTTTGTAGCTAACCTGTGTGTGGTTACAGTTGCTGCAGCAACTTAAAGGTCATATTTCATCTGCGAGTAATGACTTCAGTTTAAATCTTTAAATCTAAGTAAGCAGACAGTATTATCACTCAAAAACATTCTGGTGTAACCACGGATGCCTTGCATGCTAACAGCTTTGGGTGCTCCCAGGCTTGAGTTATCAGCGTGTTTCAAAACAGCCATCAAGAAAACAGCCATGGAGTCTGTTCTTTGGTAGAAACTATTTTATTTATTTTTTTTAAGTACTTTTTTGGAAAATATAAATGACACATTACAAGAGGAGAACATAAATGAACCGAGTCTGTGTTTTTTCTTCTTCTTTTTTTTCTTAGCCTACCCCATTTAATAATTCAATTTCCAATAGCTCTATTTTGAAAGTGCAGGGGCATTGTATTTGTCTAAACATATATTAAATCTCATCTCAAGAGTCCTTCAGCTCTTTAAGATATAATTTAAATGCCATTATAATACAAATAAAAAAAGATATAATTTATATTACCCAAGGCATTTTATTGTGTAAATCAAATTACTCACCCCTACAAAAATAATAATAAAAAATGTTTTTCGTATTTCCCTGACATTTGACAAGTCTCTCATACTCACTAATGCTCATACAGCTATACTGAATTCCTCGTAGGTCTGTCTGAAACCTTTTTTTTTTCTTTCTGTGGCTAAGAAATACTTGTTTTTCTTCAGTATTTGAGAAAACACTATGAAATAATGTTGTTCTATTACTGAGTTCTCTAAGTGTACTATCAAGTCCCTTTGGGACTTGTAAAAATCAGTTGGCAAACCAAAGACTCCCAGAACTTGTCAATAGAAGATGATTCAATATTTCCTAATAAAACTTTTCGATCAAATTAGTCAAATGTCTCCTGGGATTCCTGTGGTTCAGTTTTCATTATAAGGATGTAGTGAAATACTTTCACTGTGCACACATCACTTCTTTATTCTATTATGTGCTCTGTTATTTGCTATATATAGGTGGAACCAAAAGAACGGCAACACAATGAATTACCAAAGATAAGTACAGCTTGGGAACTGATTTTCCCTGCTTTCCCATCAAGCCCTGACCTAAATAAATGAAGCATGTGTCAGGTTAATATGTAGCTAACATTACTATCCAGAAGCCAATGTCACTGGCTGATAAATATGGTTGGAATCAGACCAGAAAACAATGTCTCCAGTCAGAACAGCATAAAACAAGGGACAACTATAGACAAGCTCTATAACTAGTCCACAAAAACTGTAAAAGGAAATTAAATTTGCCATGTGTATTATACCTTGTCAGAGACATAAATGAAATGCAGACCGTTATTACAGGTCATTTTCACCAGCCATTACAGATAAATGTGGTGGAAAGGGGATATGAAAAAGCAACAACTTGGACTTCAAGCACGACTTTCAGAATGAAGCATTAATGCCAGGTCTGTAAACCACATGCACCACTGTAGTGCAATTCTGAGTACCATATGAGGAACCAATTTATTTACATCTTTATCAAGATTCTTTATAAACAGTAAAAGAGAAAACTTTCCATATCTTCATCTGAGCTTTTATGTAAACCTCTGTTAGCACGGCTCTTCTTGCTACAAAATAATAATTTCATTTGAAACTCTGAGCATTTACTGACATTAAATACTGACAACAACAATGGTGATAATGGCAAGTAGGTTGTTTATTTACCTATGTCATTTGCAATAAAATAATTGCTCAAGCATGAAATGATGTGGGATGATATAAATGGAACAGATCAATGTCTTTTAAAAGTACTTAGTATACTAACACAATGACTATTCAAATCTATTTCGGCAAGATATAAAGACATAATGGTTTAAGGTTCTCATAAAACACAAACAACAATGGTGAAACAGGCTGATCATTTTCTTTTAATAAGGAATAAAAGCCCATGTTTATGCAAACACATATATGACATTTTTACCAGCCTGTGAAAACAGTTTTCTTCACATGGATTAAATAAGGTCCAAATATATATTTTAATACTGCCACAGAGGTGTGGATTAGTATAGAATACATATTTGCTAATATTGATCTGAGAATACAGAATGAAAGGTTGAACAGCAACCAAATATTTTTTCAGATTCTTTATAAATGAGTTCAGTATGCAATCAACGTACATGTTTTTTTTTTCAAACTTGCACTTGTATGTGTTTCTCTTGGTTGACTGTGAGGATATCGTTTCATCTTTGCTCACCTTTATAACAGTTAATCAATAACAATATACTGTGATGAGTCTATAGATATTAAGAACGCAGAAAAAAAGTAGTTTCACTAAAATGCATCTTTGATTCGTTTGAATATTTTATTCTCGATATTCCCCATGCACATTTATGCAGATTATTAATTGCAGTTTGGACAGGATTTTTTAATATTAAAATAACCACACAAATAAACTAAGATTATTGAAAATATTAAATCAAACAACCTTCATCAAGCCATTCAGATGTATGCAGAGCTCAATAGGGTTGTGTAGATTATCCTGTAAATGTACACGATTTAACAGCATATGCATATTGTAGAACGATGGATTCCATATATTTTAAACAACAGGTAATAGTCCTGGCAATGTTAAAAAGCAATAAAAATGGAAAAAATGAGAATTCTATAAATTAACTTTCTGAGGAGGGAAAGAATGTGGTATAATTATATTTAACACTACAAGGCACAGAAAATGTTTCTTCAAATCACTGGTTTATATTTTCTATGTAGTGGTCTGTGGGTTGATTTTCATGATCAGTCTAGCTTTGTCCTCTTCACCAGATAAGTTATACTAATGTACTGGATCTTCTGATTAGTGCCCTGCAATTGGGACTAGGAGTGTTCAGTTTGTTGGGATTTTCTAGTCCTGAAGTTAGTCCACTTGAAGTGGACTCAACCACTTGAACTGTGTAGGAAACATAACAGGTCTCATGTGGCTGAAAATTGATCATGTTTTTCCCTGCAGCACTAAAGACTTACATGATCAAATAATTAAGAATAGGTCTACAGTAAGACACAACCTATTGCAAAGAGCAGAGAGTACCCACTGATTTAATTAGGCACACTGGATACTCAAAACAAATATAACACTGTACTGTTACTCTTCTGAAATATTCTATCAAGTTCACTCACAGGAACACTACAAAATATACATTGAATGTACAACTGAACCAACAATTGATGTCATAACAATACTACCCCAAAATCTACAGTCGCGTGACAGTTTCAGTCAGACTGAGGTTAAAGGGAAGACCTCACAACCCTCCCCATAGCTATTGCTGTAGTTCTAACCACAAATGCAGCCATAAGCAAAAACACCACTAGTTATCAAGTTGAAAATATTGTTACTGTAGTGCTAAAAGCAGCACACAGTAGATAATTGCTAAATACAGCAGTAGTGTTATTATCATATTCTACACAGTAATAGCTAAGAGTCTGCAAATAAGTGCTATTATTTGTTAATAAAGATTCATACATACATTATACCCTTTAAATGTGTGCATATATATATATATATATATATATATATATATATATATATATATATATATATATATATATATATATATATATCATACCATTATATGTGTTCTTAAATGTATTACCATTTCAGTATTCACGATGCTAAATAAACAAATAATAATAATAATAATAACATTTAAATAAAGTTAACAGCATATTAGCTTTTGGTGCAGTCTCTAAGCAAGCCTTAGTAAGACGGTATTTCTTTTTTGAGACAGGTATAATGTCTTCCCCCTGAAACATTTGGTTTAATATTATTAACAGCAAATATTTAACAAACTCATTGTTTACATAGGGCGATCAGTGCATATCTCTACTGCATCTCTAGTGGTTATTTTATACTGGCTTCATTGTAGAAATCCCACCAAGCTCAGGCTTGCTCACAAGTGTGAAAATCGTATTGTATTTTATACAGTACCTTATAATTATACATATATATATATATATATATATATATATATATATATATATATATATATATATATATATATATATATATATATATATATGGCTTAAATTGGGCTTCTTCACTAACCGTGCATCATGATTTTGTTGTACATTGTTGTAGCGTTTGACCACAGACTAATATTTACTAATGGAATTAGTTACATTCTGGAGCGTTCCACTTATGAAACCCAATGACCTTTCTGCTTACAGCTTGGGCTCAGTAACAAACCTCAACCAGCTGCTAACTAAGTGACGTCCCTGCAAAGTGTTTAATCAAATGAATCGCCCGGCAAAGTCATTGTTCCCTTTTTTCTTTAAAACATTAACAACAATATATATATATATATATATATATATATATATATATATATATATATATATATATATATATATATATATATATATATATATAAAACGTGCAAGACTGGTGGAAACTGGAAAGCCAGTAATAGTGTAACTGGCTTTCCAGTTTTTGTACTTTTGTTACGTATGTTCTTTGCAAGTGGCATAGAAAATATAGTTGCTTTATTACATTTTTACAATGCACAATATACTACAATGTATACTGTTATATTAACAAAAAATATGCATAGTAAAAAAACAAACCACGTTTCTTTTAGTGTATGGTATACATCTGCCATTGTATGCGACTGTAATGCTTGTTTTAAGTTACTTACGTTCCAAGGATTTCCTTGAATTCAAATACCTTCTTGATTTCATCAACGTGTTTTTTCCATGATACCTCACTGGTCTCTCCGTTTTCCCGAGCCATTGCAAAGGTTTAAGAAATGTTTTGACTGCTCCGAGTTAATGAAACCGTTTTTCTTTTTTATTTCCACGAGCTCTTTCTGCTGTGAGACTTCCTGCTCACATTAACCCAATTGATGAGAGCTGCAATTTATTTTATTTTCCCTTTCGATATGTCACCGCCCTTTTTCTTTTCTCTGTTTTTCCTTTTTATGCTCTTCTATAGAATATGACGCGTCTCGATGCTGCGCAGACCACTTTGGGACGCTGTGGCTTTTTGTCTTCTTTTGAAGTATTTGCACCTGTTAGCTTCTTCTGTCGCGCAGCTAATGCTACTGTTGGGGGAGTTATTTATGTATTTTAAATCACTCTTGCTTATCAGCTAGCGTCTTTCATAATACGCAAATGCTTAGCAGCAGTCTTAAGTCAGGTTGCTTACTCCGAGGAAGTATATTTCATGTACCATGCTGGTTGTGCTATCGGTTGTTATGGCAATGAGATAGAAAACAAGTAAGATGCTGCTTAGTGCTCAGTGTGTGTATGTGTGTGTGTGCGTGCGTGCGTGCGTGCGTGTGTGTGGCTGAGTGACTGGAGATAATTCGCATTGCACCAAAACTACACACACACACACACACACACACACGTCAAAGGCAGGGCATGTGCTTCAGTGAGCAGACTGGATAAAGAGGAAGCATGCTGTTCAGGATTAAGTGAACGAGTACGACACAAACAACAGAACGCTTCAATACATTGTTGGCTGCAATTCATGTCGTCAGCAGCAACTCGTTTTTGTAAATGCCTGGCTATGATTTCCTACAAAGTGCTGTTCCAATAATGGTTTGATTTTAGTGACCCAGTTACAATGCATGCCGGTTTGTGTTAGACTTGTGTAGGTAAACGGCAATGTGTTTCATAACGAACACAGTTTGTGGGAAATTATGTTTTTCTGTCAAGTTTTGCATAAATAAAATAAATCCGAGAAAATGCAAGACTATCCCATGCTGCAACTGGTGACATTATTTTACACCTCATCTGAACCTCAACCTGAGCAATGGAAAGAATACTGTTGTGCAGACAAGATTCCAACTGTGTTATCGATAGTTTAATGTAAGAAAGGAGCGTCTTAATGTTGAAGCTGGTATACTTTAAAAATGCTTAAACTTACTTTCTAATCACCCTGCTGTATATGTTTCTGATGGGGGTTGTTCATTTCATCCTATATTGCTAAATTGTCCTCTGGAGTACCCCAGAGATCTATCTTTCCCTATTCTTTTTCTGATCTGTACGCTACCACTGGGGGAATTGATGCAGAATAGGGGTGTTGGTTTTCATATGTATGCTGACAATATCCAACTATATATTTCTGTTAAATCTCAATTATCTGGAGCTGTCTCATTGCTTTCAGAGTGTCTGTCTGATATCCAAAACTTTTGGAACTAAAAAAATCTTTTAAATCCTGCTGTCGCAATATTGTGACTTTGGACAGTTGTCTCGATTTAAGTCGATCGATGAGGAATCTGGGTGTTTCTTTTGATCCAGAATTGCGCTTTGATGCGCATATTTGATCTGTCTGCAAAAATATTGCTTGTGTTTGTCCATACTTGACACAGCTGCAGCAGAATTCTTAATCCATGATTTTGTTACATCAAGGTTGGATTACTGCAATGCTCTTTTGCCGGGCTTCCAAAAACTACTGTAGCCAAGCTTCTATTGATTCAAAACACTGTGGCTAGAATCTTGACACGTACTAGGCTGCGACATCACATAACCCCCGTTCTGTTCGGCCTCCATTGGCCCCCTGTAACTCAAGAATAGAGTACAAGGTAATTCTGCTTACTTATAAGGCTCTGCTTGGCCTGGCGCCTTCCTATTTGTCTGAACTTATACAGCGTTGTGTACCGTCTTTTCGGACAGTTACCTTTTGGTGCACGCTGCATTGGATGTCTCGCTCCAAAACTTTGGAACTCTTTTCCCAGAGACATCAGGAGTGTTCCCACACTCTCTTTGTTTAAAATTAGACTGAAGACATTTTTGTTCGACCAGGCTTATAATTAGATATTTTCTAATGCCACGAAACAGTCTTAAGTGCAGCACATGTTTAAAGCACTACAAGCACGAACAAAATCAGCCAATGCATGATGGGTAGCAGGCCCGTATTTAAATCGGCTGGTGGAACTAGTGAGGGGGTGTGTGGACAGGCGAATGCATATTGAGGAGTGTGTACGAAGATTGACACTTTGAAAACGGTAGCTTGATATAATGCTACATTATTCGTGCTGTGTTGGAACAAAGCTGTAAGCAAAGACGCAGCCGAAGAAGCACGCGGAACGCTGTAACCTGCTTGAATCGGATTGGACAACGAAGCAATGTTCCAATCCAAACAAAAGTAACGCAGTAAACCGCCTTTACACCATCAATGCGTGCAAATGCATTTAAAATAATTTGCCGTTAAAAAGTGCATGTGTTTTAACCAGGAAGTGGCTGTTTATACAGAGTTGCAACGAGCATTGTGTTTATTTAAAATGGAAGATGAGGAACAGCCGGGAATTTACGCGGTCACATACTTAGCAACGGCGGCAAAGGGGAAAACAATCGGCCATTCTCCATAGAGTCCCTATGTAAAATTACTTCTGTGTTTCTTAAATATGCCGAAATCGTGCTGTATTGTGCAGTGCCACAACAACGCAAAAAAAGACACATGCCTTAGCTTTTACTTAATACCATTAGAGGCAACAGAACCAGGGAGAAGGCAGCTTTGGCTACAATCAATAAAAAGTCCGAGGTCGGCTATCGGACCACAAAGGCAGCCGGCCTCAGAATATACATACATTTGCAGCACCCACTTAATCTCTGGTATATATGATTTGATTATTTTTATAGTTATTTTTAAACTATAAACTGAGCATTTCCTTGTGATTAAGGTTGGTTAAAGAGAATATTTACTACGTGTGAAGCTGAACTGCTCATTTGCCAGTTTGCCAGTAGGTAGCTCATTTGACAGAAGGCAAGCAGCACGCGGCGGCGGGGGTGAGGAGCGAGTCGAGTCACACACACACACAAAAAAAGAAGAAAAAAAAATTCTGGAGAGGGGCCACGGAGCTATGCCTCAACTCTGAGATAACCAACACCAAACTAGAGACATAGTTTTTATATTATATTTAATTACATATTTTAACCACATTTTAATATCTCAATGTAATAATTTACTATGAAGTATTTACCACAATATAGCCATTATAATATGGTGGGTGCGTCCCCATATCATGCTTAAATTTGATTAGATTTAGGCTAGTCTTATCATTATGACTATGATTGCTTTGGTTTTCCAGGCAAAAAGAACGACAATCCAGAGCATCCAGATTATGTTCCATCATTGTTCCCACACAAAGTAGCAAAGAGCAGTGAGGTTTGAGAGGGCCCTGCCAAGGAATGTCACTGTGGTAAACCCTAGTCAGGACTGCAGTAAGAAGTAGGCACCACCTAGTCCCTTTATCCTTGTATTTTAATCATTAACATTTTGCCCATTCTATAGGCCTATGACATCAGTTATTAATTTATGAGGAAAATAATGACATTCATTTATTAGCTACACTCCTAGCACTATATATTTCTGTATACATTTATATGAATATATATATATATATATATATATATATATATATATATATATATATATATATATATATATATATATATATATATAGGTGCACATCTATTGCTAGAAGGAAGAGGATCACTGATCATGCTGATGCACTAGCAAACACCACTAGACAATTCAGAGAGAATGCAGTTTACCAAGGACCTAATTGACTACGGACTTCGTCCAATTTAAAATTCTGCATATTTTCTGAATTCTGAAGTAATTCATTTTGAATTGAGCCCTGTTAATTCAACTGGATTTAATTACCCTTATTCATTCCAGGTTCCTTTTGTAACAAAATATGTTGATAAAATATATAAGGCATGCATTTGTGCATGAATTCACACTTCCCACAATTCCCTGGGGGGGAAATAAGAGTATGAATTAGTAAAGAATAATCAATAATAAACAATGAATTCATTAGTAACAGATGGAGGGGAAATTGGAACCTAAATGTTTCTAAATCATGATGAAAGAACAGGACTGAATTCAAAATGAATTACTTCAGAATGCGGCCATTATTTTAAAGTGTTACCATCACTGTTATCTTAACTTACTCCATCCGTAAATGATCTACAGTATATTGAAGTTGTATTTGTTTGAGTACTATTTTTTGTATTTGGATGTGAATATATTGTATTAGTATATAGGTCTTATTTTGAACAGCGTTATTGCATTGTGCTGCTTTAAATACAGCATTAAAAGTACCTATAAAATATTCCTGCACAGTTGATGAGTATTCTAATTGCAAACTACTGCAGGTCTTACCACAAAAATGTATTCACCCCCTATTCTCAAGACATAAAGGGCTGGGCTAAGTTATCAATCATGCAAACACAAATCAATACAGGTCTTTGTTATTCTTGTAATATATTCCAAGAGCATTACCAAGTCTAATGGTAGAAGTTAGTTTCATTAAACAGTTATACATTTCAAGGAAAGATAACATTTTATTCAGTTCATATCTGTGCTGACCTAATAATAGCAATACTACACATAGTTTTTGAACAGTTTTCACCCTTCAGATGGGCATATATTTCTTTTGATTATAAACTAATGTTATAAAATAAATACTGACAATTAAAAATATATTACACGTTTGCATTACAACTACTTTTGTATTTACTGTACTCTTTTTACATCACCAGTGCAGTTTGTGTTTAATATATGAAATTCTCTTGCATAATCGTACTCAAGTATGTGCAAGTCTCAATTAGGATTTCTACTTCTAAAAACAACATTTGGATATAAATGAACATTATTTGTTTTATAGTGTTAAGTAAAATATAACTCAAGTTCATACTTCTAGCAGCAGTTCCAATGCATCACGCACTGGATAGCAATGCATGCTGTGCGGTGTATGAATCCTGAAGGAAGCTTTCAATCTGCACAAAAGAAAACGTAAGCCCTTTAGTTTTTGTCATCAGAGGTTTAAAAATTCAGCCAAACAGAATATCTGGAGGGAACATAATCAAGACAGGGAGACAAGCTTTTCAAAATACACATTTAAACACTACATTTGTAATAAATGTGTCTACACAAATATAACTACAAACTACAAGATATTACTATAAAAAAAAAAAACGTAATAAAAGTCTGACAAACTTTTCAACTAGACATTATATATCTATCTTATGGTAAATATTTCATATTTTAAAAAAATAAATAAATAAGAAAACTTCATCACACAATGCCTGAGAATTGAAAGACTATCGTTCGTAAAAGAATGGCTCTCCCTAGTGGCTGAAAAAAAAGATTATCTTCAAAGACGTGTAGTTCAGTAGGTAAACAAGTAAATCATATAGGGACAGAACAAAATTGAGGTATTTGCTTTTATTTAGCAGGTTAAGTATATTTAAGCATGATAACAAAGCTTTTCCAATCAAAAGTCCATATTGTGGTACACAACACTGTATGAATATCTGAGGCTGATAAAGTGATATTACAAACATGCTACATATATTGTTTCAATTTACAAATAAAGACAATTAGCTTGTCCCAAAACACACTCTGTTAAGTCTTTATAACCACAAAAATAATGTGCAGGTCTATATACAATAATTCTGCTATGCATATATTTTCATTAATGTGTAGTTTTATACTTAATAGTTTTGTTTCAGCATTTTTTTTTAAAGTTCAAGCCAACACTGTGAAAGATGAATATTTAATAATCTGTACATCTAAATGTATCCATGACCATTTTATATTAAGTTACCTGATTTGCAAATACCTTTTCTATCAAAAGGTATATAAAACAAATCACTAATTTTCTTTGCTACAATACAATTGTTTTCAAGCAAATGACAAATAAAATGTAGACCTAATTTAGTCTGTACTTTAATAAGAAGAAACCATTTTTTTAAAACATACATTAAATAATACACCAAGCTATTAAGTTAATGTTCAGACTGATCAATAAATAAACTGAAACAAAATCAAGCACGGCTACTGATTGAAAAACCCCCATGTGCTTTCCCTTGCTTTTCTTTTCTCACTTTCTTTATTTGTAAAATTGTTTCACACACACACACACACACACATCTATAATATATATATATATATATATATATATATATATATATATATATATATATATATATATATATATATATATATATATACAGTACTGTGCAAAAGTTTTAGGCAGGTGTGAAAAAATGCTGTAAAGTAAGAATGCTTTCAAAAATAGACATGTTAATAGATTATATTTATCAATTAACTAAATGCAAAGTGAGTGAACAGAAGAAAAATCTAAATCAAATCCATATTTGGTGTGACAACCCTTTGCCTTCAAAACAGCATCAATTCTTCTAGGTACACTTGCACAAAGTCAGGGATTTTGTAGGCATATAGTCAGGTGTATGATTAAATAATTATACCAAACAGGTGCTAATGATCATCAATTCAATATGTAGGTTGAAACACAATCATTAACTGAAACAGAAACAGCTGTGTAGGAGGAATAAAACTGGGTGAGGAACAGTCAAACTCAGCTAACAAGGTGAGGTTGCTGAAGACAGTTTACTTTCAAAAGTTATACACCATGGCAAGACTGAGCACAGCAACAAGACACAAGGTAGTTATACTGCATCAGCAAGGTCTCTCCCAGGCAGAAATTTCAAGGCAGACAGGGGTTTCCAGATGTGCTGTCCAAGCTCTTTTGAAGAAGCACAAAGAAACGGGCAACGTTGAGGACCGTAGACGCAGTGGTCGGCCAAGGAAACTTACTGCAGTAGATGAAAGACACATCATGCTTACTTCCCTTCAATTGGAAGATGTCCAGCAGTGCCATCAGCTCAGAACTGGCAGAAAACAGTGGGACCCTGGTACACCCATCTACTGTCCGAGAAGTCTGGTCAGAAGTGGCCTTCATGGAAGACTTATGCCAAAAGCCATACCTCCGGCGTGGAAACAAGGCCAAGTGACTCAACTATGCATGAAAACACAGGAACTGGGGTGCAGAAAAATGGCAGCAGGTGCTCTGGACTGATGAGTCAAAATTTGAAATATTTGGCTGTAGCAGAAGGCAGTTTGTTCAGCCGAAGGGCTGGAGAGCGTACACAAATGAGTGTCTGCAGGCAACAGTGAAGCATGGTGGAGGTTCCTTGCAAGTTTGGGGCTGCATTTCTGCAAATGGAGTTGGGGATTTGGTCAGAATTAATGGTCTCCTCAATGCTGAGAAGTACAGGCAGATACTTATCCATCATGCAATACCATCAGGGAGGCATCTGATTGGCCCCAAATTTATTCTGCAGCATGACAACGACCCCAAACATACAGCGAAAGTCATTAAGAACTATCTTCAGCGTAAAGAAGAACAAGGAGTCCTGGAAGTGATGGTATGGCCCCCACAGAGCCCTGATCTCAACATCATCGAAGTCTGTCTGGGATTACATGAAGAGAGAGAAGCAACTGAGGCTGCCTAAATCCACAGAAGAACTGTGGTTAGTTCTCCAAGATGTTTGGGCCAACCTACCTGCCGAGTTCCTTCATAAACTGTGTGCAAGTGTACCTAGAAGAATTGATGCTTGATGCTGTTTTGAAGGCAAAGGGTGGTCACACCAAATATGGATTTGATTTAGATTTTTCTTCTGTTCACTCACTTTGCATTTAGTTAATTGATAAATATAATCTATTGACATGTCTATTTTTGAAAGCATTCTTACTTTACAGCATTTTTTCACACCTGCCTAAAACTTTTGCACAGTACTGTATATATATATATATTTCCATGGTGTATGCAATAAAAAAACCCATCATGCATTCATAATTTTTTTTTTTATTATTTTCTTTACAGAGTTCATAAAGATACATTTATACATGTTTACAGTACACCTTGCTGTGTAATTTTTTCTAAAATGAAAAGCAATAAACTTTTTAGTCATTCTCTATTTTGGCAGAATCCCACCCCCTCACTGGCCCATCCTGCTTCGAGAAACAATTTTCCCTACACATCTTCATCAGATTCATCATCTTGTTGATTTTTTTTCTGGAAAAAAAAAAAAAATCTTTTTCCTTAACAAATGACAACAAACTAAATAGAGTAATAGTGAAAATACAGTATATAGAAATAAATTAATACACATTTAGTACGCCGAGATCCACACTTATTATTAGTATACAGCTTTCCCATTGAACTAGTCCAAAATAACCTTTTAAAGCTTAGTTATCTGGTCAAAACATCCCATACAGCAGCCTACGTGACCGAGTAATAGCTTAACCAAAGCCTGTTCTTTTATTAGTGCCAAAGATCAGCGAAAAAGCAAGGTGACTCTTACCAGCTTGAGAAAGTCAATGAGCTTGTATGTATCCTCTCCCGTGGAGAGGTCCACAAAGTCCCTGGGTATCCGATAACTCAAACAGGGACTCGGCTGGACTGTCACATCGCTGGTGGTATAGCGAAATGCTGGAGAGTCCTTTTAAAATTAACAAAGCAATAAGTATGTTGTAAGCCAAAGGTTATCTTTGGAAATTTGTACAAGAGACCAATTAACAAGTAATGGGGAAAAGTATACTGCATTAAAACAGTAGGAACTGAGGCATTAAAATGTTATGCACAATCAGTTATTTAACCAATGTAATATTAAACACACAATGATTAAAACCTGTCATGTTTGATATTAAACTATCAATCCATGTAAATGCAATTATATGTCAAAGGGGTTGTAGTAGAATAGCTTCATCAATACAGAATTTAATTACCTTAAATTAAAAAGTGACTAATAAGTGACACTAAACTCTTGTTACAAAGCAGTTTCTAAAACCCAGATACAGTATTTGGCAGGTTATAGTCTTGTATACTATTTACACTTCTAAAACAATTTAAGATTATTTATGGGCACAGTTGGAGATAATAAGAACATTTTAATATGATGCTGTGTATTTAGAGATGCTGCTCTGCTGCAGTCCACTGACACGAGTGTTTACATTTACTACGCAGTACAATAAAATGTTTTTTAATTATTATAGGTTATTTATCAGATTATAAATACCTGCTCTGTGGTCTCTCCTCCACAGTTTTCATCTCGAAGATTGGTTCCTGAAGTCAACTCCTCCCAAGAAAACAAAAGTGAATCTGTCACTTCACCAAAGGGGTTAAAATCTATAAGCCACACCCGACCCTACAAGGAAAAACAATTACAAACCATCAGCTACATCAAGTTAAAGTGCCCTTGGCTGCTTTGGTAAAGCAATGCATACAACACTTGTATATATGAAAAGCAATTACTGTATTTAGGGCAAAGAAGTGTAATTTAAACTGCATTTTAATTACTTACCCTACTGTCTCTGTAGACGTCAAACACAACTGAAACAAAAAATACAGGTACTCAGTGGTTTTAAAATCCTTTATATAACCTATTTAAACAGAGTTGTAGGGGTTTATTGAAGAGAGAATGGGACATTTAGCAAATTTATTTCAGGATCATCTTTGACGTTAGCTTAAAAACACCTGAAACAGTTTTCAATCAGTGAAAAGTTAGACTCAATTTTTGTGAAATGCTATAAAAACTTCAGGAATACTCGTAAATATTTTTTTATAAATGTATTTTCTGTACATACTTACAGTCTTCATCTAGGAACTTATACTGTATGTTCTCCTGGAAGAAATCCTGAATCGATCTACAGGTATCGTCTTCCTGTTTGGAAATGTGATCATAGTATTGTGTGTAGTCCCTCTGCGAGATACCTAAGAAGAGTGTGTTTGTTTTTTATATTTCAGTAGAAATACTTTACCATTATCCTTTACAGATATTATTTCACACACATTTGAATACAGTAAATACTTTTATCGTGCTGCTTTACATGTGTAAAAACAAAAAAAGGACAAAATGTGCATTGCTTTGTATGGGTTGTCCTTTTTCACTGACCAGATGAGTAAATTTTAAATCAGTAGTTTGCAAAAAGTAATCTACCATCTTGCTAGGGAACACATTTTAAAAAGGGTCTTATCCTGGGTAAATTATGCATTTCAAAATTTAAAATGTAGCTGGGGACCTTAGCTTAGCCTTCTGCAGAATTTGAAGGATGGTAAAATCTGTCATAACTTGGAACAATGTGTGCACAGATCCTCATATTTTCCGCCCGTCTAAATGACAGCGACAGGACCAACCCAATCCTAATTTTTCTTGTTAAGTATGGTTCTTGTTCTCTGTAAGGCTTTACATTTTAAAATCTGGCTTACAGTCAGGTTGGACACACAAAAAAAACATTAGGATGTTAATGGATGTCAAAGATTGTGAGTGATGAGCATAATGGCCTTACTGTGCATGCTTTACAAATCGATAACTGGGGCCATAAAAATTGATTCTACGGTGCATTTGTGAGAGCAAAATGAAAATTCACTACATACCTATAAGTTTGTTTTCCTTGACAAAGCATCTGAACTCCCCACCAGGGATTAACTCGCACCATTTTCTAAGAACAAGCTAACAAAACAAATAATTAAACCTTATATTATTCAAATATTATACATACGTAATATATCACCCTCTTTATCATGTAAAAGATGTTCAATTGTAATTTGAAACACTTTTATAACTGAAAAAACAACAGCATAAAAACATATTCTCAATGATATGGGACAATAAATTATATTTAAAAATAATGATTTACCTCATAGTTTATCTGTGGATCTGGGGAATCATCATTACAATGAATAAATCTGAAAAAAGTTACAAAATATATTTTACTCAAGAGTTGATTAAGCTAATGATTTAAATCAAACTACGCTGCAAGTAAAGGGTTGTTCTTTGTCCAGTCAAGCATTGAATTTACTGCAACTTTGTAACTGCATAAATGCCCAAAAATACAGAAATATGTAAGGTTCAATGGCTCAACATTGTGCAGTTTTGCAAATTAAATGGTATTATTATTATTATTATTATTATTTGTTTATTTAGCAGATGCCTTTATCCAAGGCGACTTACAGAGACTAGGGTGTGTGAACTATGCATCAGCTGCAGAGTCACTTACAACTACGTCTCACCCGAAAGACGGAGCACAAGGAGGTTAAGTGACTTGCTCAGGGTCACACAGTGAGTCAGTGGCTGAGGTGGAATTTGAACCGGAGACCTCCTGGTTACAAGCCCTTTTCTTTAACCACTGGACCACACAGCCTCCCTGTATGAGCAGGGACAACAGTAAAGTGCCAGAGTCTTGCAAAATGTACAGATACTATAGTTTAATAAGGCATTTGGATCAATGGAATGTAAAATGAATCAAAAATGGAAAAGATGTGTACTCCTCTAATCAATAAATACATAAATAATACCTGAAACAGCAAAAGTGCTAGAATAATGTAGTATACATAAAAAGGATGCAACATGTCCCTATTTTATCCCCCGCTCTAAATCGCAAGACTCCTCAGTCTCTATCTAATGCACTGCTTTTCTGCTGCCACTAGCAACTAGCTTTAAACCAAGCACAGAATCAATACAAGCAAAAAACCAACAAGGATGACTCAGATCATTCCCAATACAATTAAATCAAGAGATACAGAGTGACCTTTTCCACAAAGTGAGCATTAGTCTACATCACAAAACAGCACAATTAAGAGAGGGCCACGACGGAATACCAAGGGCAGGGGTGTGCTTTTGGTACATTTATATGAACGTTTAAACACTTTGCAGTGTCAGCATTTAACCACATCTACAAAAACACTCTCTTATATTACATTCTGATACTGACAGCCTGGGTTAGCATTTTCTAAGCAAATAAACCCTAAATAAGCAAATAACATTTTAACATTGGAAAGACTACAAAGTAAAAACATATAAAATAAAAAAAACATGTACACATCAAAATATATATTGAAATGTTTATATTTATTGTTGTAATTAAAGTTGCTCGTGGAGATATAACTATTGAACACATTTTCGGATAGTATAATGTTTTTAGAATAGTGGGTTTCTTAAAGGCTCATTTAACAACAAAAAAACAGGAACCTATTCCGTTTTTTTGTTGTAGTTTTTTAAAAAAAATTAAAGAGACGAACATCACCTACTGTACAGCGCTAATGCAAAATGGCTACAGGAAAGTGAAAGCGAGTTGTGTTTCCAATTGAAAAAAGTTGGAAATACTTTCACTTCTGGAAAAGGTAATTACCAAGGATAGAATCGCACAATATTTTGGAATTGTAAAGAGCATTGTGACTGATATTAAAAAGTCTGCCTCAGAGATTTAAAAGTTTGCAGTCTTTGATAGTAGGGGTGGGATTTTTGAGATCTACTGCTCGAGATGAGTACTTGAGCATTACAAATTCTGAGTACTCGAATCAATCGCCACTCTCCTCTACATACTGTACTAGTATACATAAACCTCCCAGACATTGCCACAAGTCCTATTTTAAATGCCAAGCTAACACACAATCAAGTAATATGTTAAGTCATTAATATGTTTGCCTTCTTGTGCAGTTAATTGTAAATGGTCAAGTATTATTAAATAACGTAAAGTATTCAAATTCACGTATCCACACAACTTTACATTAAATTGTAAAAAGAGATGCCTGGCCTACCTGTTTGAAGTGTGTCTCAGAGGTCCTTTACTTTAGTGCAGTAGCTCCAACATACAAATAAAAACTGTACTAAACATAAACGGCTGTTCGGTCCAAAAGCTTACAGAACAATTTCACGATCACGCCCTGTTCGGACAAATCTATAGCAAATATTCCTCAAAATACTTCCAAATGTGGCTTCCTTTGTTTAGAAATGCCATTTTAAATATAGAACCAACTCAGAAAAATGCTTATCATTAACGATATTAACCAGCCGTGGAATTGATACCATACCATGCCTACAACAGGCACAAACACACACAGCACACCAATGAAGCACCAGATCGACCGACAATAAAACCCGCCCCATTGTCAATCTTTCTGTTGCACCAATTAGAAAAGCTGCTTGGAGGCAACTGCCAAACCCCTTCCTTTTTATAATATCCACCCTTACTGTGGCACTAGAGCAGTCTCATACGTGACAGACTACTGATGATAAATTACTAAAATGAATGCATAAAATAAATGCGTTTGGTGACATTTGTCACGTGACTGGATATACGTCTAGCATATTATTAAACGTTTAACCACTTCTTTAGAATTTATACGTTTAAACGTTTAAAATTCCCCTCCCTAAGCAGGGGGCATACACTTGCCTGTAAAAGTCTGACTGTTGTCAATGCATTTATTCTTAATTTATTAGTACTACATTCACATGCTCTTTTATTACCTTTCTGGTGTCTATATTACTGATTATAATAGTGGCAGATCTAGATGAGGTTTCTCACTTATTAACAAACCTACATGCAATAGAAATACTGGAAAACAAGACCTGAAAAATCAGGTTTATAACCTTTAAGACAGCTGTTTCAGTATCAGCCACTATTTAGAACCTTAAAATAGGCCCCTTAATTTTTGAGTACATTTGGGGAACAAATGCAATGAAGCAAAATGGTAACACAGTTCTAAAAGAAGGAGAGCTCCAACAGCAGTAAAAACAAAACTGCAGAATAGAAAGAAAGATGGAGGAGTGTTTTGTCAGTGCGCAAGGTGCAGTTATAAAAAGTAAAGACTCGGTATATGGTGCAATGTTATTTAAGTTTAATAAAGAATAAATGCATCTATATTTCTTATTTACTGCATCGCTGGACAATGATTAAGGCTGATTTACGTCACCAGAAGTTGTATGTATTTAGCTTAGTAAGAGCACTTACGGTTGAGTTAAGTCATGTGCAATGAAGTCTGAACTCTTAAAGAGGAGGAAAATGTCACTCAGGCTCTGGCACTGCAATGAACTGTTCATAGCAATCCAGTTTGCATCCTATTGGGTAAAAGAAAAATAAAACATTAAAAAAAATATTCTGCTGACTGACAATGCTTTTTCCTTTACGTGTAACAATAAGACCTGTAAACGACATGACCTCAAATACAATACCATTTTGAAAGGAACCCAATTTGGAACCACCGTTCTAAAATTATAAATCAATAAAGTAGCAAGACATCACACAGCTTTTTAACCCACAGCATCCCTCCCATCCACTCTTACCCTTGGAGAACTCCAGTTCAGTTTAGGGAAGACACTCCCATCCAAAGTGTTGATTGCCTCTTGTACTTTTGATGTGAACTCTGGAAATTCAGGGGCCTAAAAAGGTATATTGTAAGGTCGGTTGCAGGTTAATTCTCAATATGCAATGCTGTACGTTATTATTCTGATATAATATATTGACCAAAAAATAAATAAATACAATGTTAAATTTGGGGGCAGTATCCATATTTACATGTATTATGTAGTACTTACTGTAGCAGTTGCTGTAGTTTCATCATCTGACCACTAGTATTAGAAAATAAAATCAAAAATAAAACATTTGGTTTTTTGGAAATGTTGTTTTTTATCATACAATAAATATATTTCTAGAAATCAAGAAATTATAACTAACTTTTAAATTAATACAATATCAACTATTTTGGTGATGACTTTTGCTTCCAATACTGAGTAATGGAATCATTGGATACAGAAGCTCTCCTCTCTGTTCCCATTTATTCTGGTGGTGTCAGATGTCAATCATAATTGGGGCAAATTATTACTTACTTTTTTTGCTATTCAAAACAAAACTGATTTAAAAAATACTTGTTAATTCTGAAATTAAATTTTAAAAAAGTCTCTACCTGTATTTCTTCTTCGTCTCCACTGTCGTTATTCTGAGAGTGACTTGGTGGCTCTTCTCTGGAACAAAACATGATTTAACGAAGTTTTGAAGCTTTGCAATAAAGGTATGTATGACTAAGAACTTAAATTACACATTTACTGCACTGTACTGGACTGACTTTTGTTGTTCCACAAACTAGTTTCCAGGCAAACAGAAATGTTCCCTCACATTTAATATAGACTAATAGTGCCTAGTGCTTGTTAGCGATGCCAATATAAATAAAATACCCGAAGAGACGCTCTAAAATAACATGTGAAAAAAGGAGCAAGCTTACCTCCCAGAAACTACAAGCGTTCCATCATCCAGCAAGTAATCTATTACATTCTGCGGCAGTGGAAGAATTAAACTGTAAAAGAAGACATGTTATCATTAATTACAGCTCAGTGACTCGGTGTTATTTGTCTGCACGCAACTACGATTATGTATCTTGGACACGTATTACATTAGTTACACAGTGGTATAAATAATGAATATTTCTCCCTCTGACTAGCAGAGCAGCATGCAGTACGCTACACTTAGTAGAAATAAAAATGATATTTCTGAGTGTGTAAATTGGTAAAATACTAGGTGTTACTCCACGCCCCAACAGGAAGACTTACTTACACTACATATCATTTACATTTATTTATGAGCCCGCCCAGTGGTTTCTTCTCTATTAAATGTTATAATAACAATAATACATGTTACCTTTTTATTGTGTGTTTTTTAAATGTCGGATACCAGACAGAAAACTGACAGTTTACAACCTGCTCTTTCTTCATGCTGCTTGCGACAGGAAAAAGAAATATCTGTCCGATTGGAAAAGCACTCCGCCAAAATTGAACGCTGTATGGATTCAATATGTGTTCCGCCAAGATATTTTTAATGCTTAGTTCTTGAAGCTGCTCAAAATTAGACTGTTTTATTTGCCTGAAAACCAATTTAAAACTGTGTGTAAAACACAGTTGTTATTGCATTCTTTAAATTGATATCTAGTACAGTACAAACTGGATAAAGATCAGTGCTACGGAAGGATTTGTAAAGAACGCCATTTAAGATTTGAGAAGTGATCGAAGAAGCAACTTTGTGAACTCATTGCACCGATAGATTGCTCGATGCAGGTAAATAAAACTGTAGCGCTAGAATTTTAGAATACAATAAAGGCATTACAGCTGTAGGAAAGCTATATATATATATATATATATATATATATATATATATATATATATATATATATATATATATATATATATATATAATGGTGTGATGCAACACCATTGTACATATTAACACATACTGTCTGCATCGTTTCTTGCAAGTCTAATATACGTTTATATTTGCTATCGCTTTTACATGTGATTAATAATTGAAATGAACCCTTAATGAAACTAAGCCATGTGCTATAGTCAATCACTAGTATTCTTTATAAGTGCACTGTTCATTTCTTGAAGATTTGAACTGAAGTAAGTAACACAACAAGTAAAACCAGGATAGTTTGTTTAACAGAGAAAGTCATTATTTTTGTGGCGTTTTAGGACTGCTTGAACAAATGCCTAAATTGCACCTTGAAATCTTGTTGGATCTCAACACAATACTCAGCGACTAGTAGTATACAAGATTGAAATCTCCATTTGCACAAATTCAGCCAATTATTATTATTATTATTATTATTATTATTATTATTATTATTATTATTATTATTTAAAATGTCTATGTATTCTTTTTTTTGTTGTGGAGATCAAGAGGTCAGCCTGTGGTCACTTGCATTCCTATAGAATCAGGGTATCTTCAGCCTCTAATAGATAACGGTACTGCAAACAGCGAATTACTCAATTTTGGACTTTGAGCTTGTGAACACAGAAGGGACCAGCACTGCGAACATGGACAGATCAGTAGGAGACTCACCTAAAGCTACTATACCATCTGTCATTAAAGAAGAGGTACAGAGCATAATCAACTTTGTGTTTGTGGTCTAGGATAAAATATTTATACAAAATTGTATTCTAACAGCAATAAACTGAACCTTTATGCTTACACTTAGACACCTACTGATAGAGCCAAATTCCCAAAGGTGCACAATCTAAGGACAGACTTGTGCACTGACAAAGTAAATGTATATTGTTCAAAAAGTTCCCATTTATTATTATTTACTTCTTAACGGACGCCCTTATCCAGGGCAACTTACAATTGTTACAAGATATCACATTATTTTTACATACAATTACCCATTTATACAGTTGGGTTTTTAGTAGAGCAATCTATGTATAGTACCGTATTCAAGGGTACAGCAGCAATGTCCCCCACCTAGGATTGAACCCATGACCCTCCAGTCAAGAGTCCAGAGTCCTAACCACTACTCCACACTGCTGCCCTATATTTAGCAAGGAATACAGAATCTAAAAAAATAAATAAGTGTTCAAGTAAAAAAACAAAAAGCAAATGAATTGATTTGCTTAGCATATTGGAAGTAAAGTTGTTTCTGGCAGGTTGACAGCACTTTGTTGTTAAATAGGCATATTGGTAAGTGCTTTTTATCAATTGTATAGGTGACATCTGGTCAATTGGCCTGGAGTAACTAGCTGTTGAATGGGCAGAAGCAAAGATTTCAAAAGCGTTATGACAGAGGGTGCCCCAACTAAACTGCAAAGCAGTATTGAATTGTTTTTTTGGTGTTGTTTTTAAGGTGATTGCAGAAGGAAAATGGGTAAAACTTGAAAAGACAACCTACATTGACCCTTCTGGCAAAACGAGGTATATTCAGTTTGGGAGGAGACAGCATTATCAATCAATATCTAATATGATAACATGGCTGCAACAATGCAAGAAAGTATTTTTTTTTTCCATGACAATTTAGTTCCTCACAACTGTGTTCATGATACTGTATGTGTGTGTGTGTGTGTGTGTGTGTGTGTGTGTGTGTGTGTTTATCTCTTCATTGAACTAATTTGACTCTAACAAGCTATTTTGTATTACTGCTGGTTTAGGACCTGGGAAACGGTGAAGAGGACGACTAAAAAGCATACTTCTTCAGCTGATGGTAGGTGCACGACTTCACTACAGTCCAATGTGTCTAGTACACAAATGGGACCCTTTGCTTTTACAATTCCATTTTATATAAACTAAATATTTTCTACTTTATTTAACATAAAATAAAAATGGATACACAAGTTTACACTGATTATTTAAAATACATTATTTCTAAAAGGCAATGTCAAAGTTAAGTTCAGATTCAGACAGAAGAACATATTTTTCATATCATAATTTTGATAAAGCATCATTTTGTTTAGCACGCTTAAAAAAATGGGATAACAATGTTGTTTCATTCTTATTCTTTTAGGTGTTGCAATATTTGCTGTTTTAAACAGAACTCTCCACTATGATTGCCTTGTAATGGTAAAACAGTTCAGACCACCAATGGGCTGCTACTGCCTTGAGTTCCCAGCAGGTAAGGGGATGCAGCTTCTTCACATATCAATGGTGTTTGCATTTTGCATAATAAACCTAAACACTGAGCTTTAAAACAAAGCATAGTTATGCTGTGTAGTAGTATTTGTTTGCAGCCTCAATTGTTGGAAGATGATTTCAGAGCACACATTCTTTATACAAACACGTGGTTGAACGTGTACATAATGTATGTTTCAGGCCTCATTGATGATCATGAAAGTGCAGAGGATGCTGCTTTGAGGGAACTACTGGAAGAGACTGGATACAAAGGAGAGGTGGTTGGGGTTTCTCCAGGTAACCTACTATTGTATTTCATACTTTGGTTTGGGTTTAGGATTTGTCATAACCGGCGGATCTTAAATTTATAGACCTTTAAATGCACCGCTGTTTAGATCATTAAATAAAAACCCTGGATCAATTACCTCCAGGTAAGATCACAGAGGATATTAACACAGTGCTTTTATAAACCAAGCAAATGTTTTTTTTTGTGTATGAAGACTTTTTGTTTGTAGGTTATTTTTTTTAAGAGATTGCTTACTGTTTTATTTCATACTTCTAAAGTCCCATTAGTTTTAGAGAGCATCCGCCAGTGGGATAATGACCGCTGTACTCCGAACCTGATTGACTCAGAGGATCACTAAGTTTTGATACTGGAACCACATGCCCTTGTAAAACATATTACAAGTGCAGTTACTAATGTCTTTCCAATTGTATTAAACTTCTACAAATCATTTCATTTTTAGCCATTTGTCTAGATCCTGGTTTGACAAATTGCACAACCCACATTGTGAAGGTCAATATTAATGGAGATGATCCTGAAAATATCAAACCCAAACAAAAGCTTGGTAAGATTTTCTTTCCTGTACATTTGACTTTATTTTTGTGAAAAAATTAAAATAAATTAAAAAAAGAAAACACTAATATGGTCCATTCTTGAAAATCCAGACCAGTAGTGCAGCATTGAAAACAGCACAAAAAGCATTGGCCATTTTTTTGTTCACTAATATCTATGATTTTTTTTTACATTTAAAAATTTTTACTAAAATGTGTTCATTTTATGAAATGTGAGGTGTAAGAAATTATATTACATATTATAAAAGATTTACTGGGTTATTGTATTAGCTCTATGTATTACAATATTTAAATTCTGGTAGATCAATAAAATATATGCATATGAACTCATTTTGTTAAAAAACAGTAGAATTTTTTTTATGTGTATTAGCAGTTTCTAAACTAGGTCTTTTGAATAAAGAAATACTTTATTATTTCCTATATTCTAAATGACTTTGCTAAAGGTTAAGCTACAGATATTTTAATTAGCCTAGTTTTTGCTCTAGTGCAAAACACTTAATAATAAAATTTGATGCTAACCATGTTTTTTTTGTCTTTTTACAGATGATGGAGGTATGTTTTCTTGTATTATGCATGCGCATGGAAAACCTAATTTTACTTATTCACAACGTCTGAGCACTACTTGTGTTGATTATATGTATGTTTGCTTGCAGAATTTGTGGAGGTAGTTCTAGTTCCTCTAAATGAATTGCAGAAGAAAATTGATGGTAAGTTTTTGCTGTTATTTTACACATTTTCATCATCAATATCAGGGTTGCTTTTGTAATTTTAAGCATGTGGAATTCAGTGTTTCAAAAGACCAACCAGCCCTTGCATCGTTATTAATGTAATAAGTTGTTTCATTTTTTTTAAAGAAATGGTGAAGAATGAACATGTGGTGGTGGATGCAAGAGTTTACATCTATGCCATGGGGAGGACACATGCAAAATCAAAGCCAACTGAACTGCCTGTTCTGAAATCCTGAATATAAGTCGACATTCCTCTTTTATATATTTGTAATCGATCCACATAAAGTTCTTTGGCATGTTTTAACACAACTCAAAGAAAACAAATAAACCTTGCCACAATTCCAGAATTAAAACTACCTGTTAAGATTATGGTTGCTTATATGTTTAAGTTTTAATAAAGTGATTATTAAACACCTGGATCATTGTTTTTCATCTTCTGTACTTTATATGGCATTTTTAGGCATTATACCCAGCAATAAAATATATATATATATATATATATATATATATATATATATACAGTACTGTGCAAAAGTTTTAGGCAGGTGTGAAAAAATGCTGTAAAGTAAGAATGCTTTCAAAAATAGACATGTTAATAGTTTATATTTATCAATTAACAAAATGCAAAGTGAGTGAACAGAAGAAAAATCTACATCAAATCAATATTTGGTGTGACCACCCTTTGCCTTCAAAACAGCATCAATTCTTCTAGGTACACTTGCACACAGTTTTTGAAGGAACTCGGCAGGTAGGTTGGCCCAAACATCTTGGAGAACTAACCACAGTTCTTCTGTGGATTTAGGCAGCCTCAGTTGCTCTCTCTCTCATGTAATCCCAGACAGACTCGATGATGTGATGAGATCAGGGCTCTGTGGGGCCATACCATCACTTCCAGGACTCCTTGTTCTTCTTACGCTGAAGATAGTTCTTAATGACTTTCGCTGTATGTTTGGGGTCGTTGTCATGCTGCAGAATAAATTTGGGGCCAATCAGATGCCTCCCTGATGGTATTGCATGATGGATAAGTATCTGCCTGTACTTCTCAGCATTGAGGAGACCATTAATTCTGACCAAATCCCCAACTCCATTTGCAGAAATGCAGCCCCAAACTTGCAAGGAACCTCCACCATGCTTCACTGTTGCCTGCAGACACTCATTCTGCACGCTCTCCAGCCCTTCGCGAACAAACTGCCTTCTGCTACAGCCAAATATTTCAAATTTTGACTCATCAGTCCAGAGCACCTGCTGCCATTTTTCTGCACCCCAGTTCCTGTGTTTTCGTGCATAGTTGAGTCGCTTGGCCTTGTTTCCACGCCGGAGGTATGGCTTTTGGCCGCAAGTCTTCCATGAAGGCCACTTCTGACCAGACTTCTCCGGACAGTAGATGGGTGTACCAGGGTCCCACTGTTTTCTGCCAATTCTGAGCTGATGGCACTGCTGGACATCTTCCGATTGCGAAGGGAAGTAAGCATGATGTGTCTTTCATCTGCTGCAGTAAGTTTCCTTGGCCGACCACTGCGCTTCACGGTCCTCAACGTTGCCCGTTTCTTTGTGCTTCTTCAAAGAGCTTGGACAGCACATCTGGAAACCCCTGTCTGCCCTGAAATTTCTGCCTGGGAGAGACCTTGCTGATGCAGTATAACTACCTTGTGTCTTGTTGCTGTGCTCAGTCTTGCCATGGTGTATGACTTTTGACAGTAAACTGTCTTCAGCAACCTCACCTTGTTAGCTGAGTTTGGCTGTTCCTCACCCAGTTTTATTCCTCCTACACAGCTGTTTCTGTTTCAGTTAATGATTGTGTTTCAACCTACATATTGAATTGATGATCATTAGCACCTGTTTGGTATAATTGTTTAATCATACACCTGACTATATGCCTACAAAATCCCTGACTTTGTGCAAGTGTACCTAGAAGAATTGATGCTGTTTTGAAGGCAAAGGGTGGTCACACCAAATATGGATTTGATTTAGATTTTTCTTCTGTTCACTCACTTTGCATTTAGTTAATTGATAAATATAAACTATTAACATGTCTATTTTTGAAAGCATTCTTACTTTACAGCATTTTTTCACACCTGCCTAAAACTTTTGCACAGTACTGTATATATATATATATATTACACACACACACTGCTATGCAAAAGTCTTAGACATGTTGCATTTTTCTACTCTGATGCATTATGAGCATTAACAATTTACTCAAAACCTCCACTAGTGTTTTCTACTATAATAACAACCTTGACTTGCATAAAGAAGGAAAAACATTGAGTGAAATAGCTTGCATAACTCGATTTTCAAGGTGTGGTATCCAAAACATAAACAAGTACAGAGAAACATCATCTCTAATTGACAAAGCCAGGACTGGAAGACCCAAAAAGCTGTCGAACAAGGATGAGCAATACTTGAAGATAATATCCTTAAGAAATAGAAAGAAGACAAGCGTTGAATTTACAACAGAACTGGCAAAAGGCACAGGTGTCATTGTTCATCAAATCAACAGTACACAGGACTTAAAAGATGTGTTGCAGTAAGAATATCTCTGTTAAGAAAGGGGAACAAGACTAAAAGGCTCAGATATGCACAAGAACAGAAATTGGACTATGGAACAATGGTCAAAGGTGCTTTGGACTGTTGATGGATGGACAAAGACACCTGTGCCTTCTGCCAGTTATGTTGTCCTTCATAGATCCAAATCAGTCTTTTGAAAAATGTGTGGAATGCTATTGGTTTGGGATAGTCTCTGTTACCATGTATGTATTTGTCCTTATCCATTACAGGCATGCTATGCAGGGTTAAAATCATCATGTCACAAACAAGCCAATCACTGTTAGAAATTTGAAATTACCATGTCTGACCATCATGTGTGTAAATAGAAGAGAAACGCTTAAGACTTTCTTTTTGTGAATGCAGTGTTTTTACACTATAAACTTACTTTCCAATTGTATAGAAGTGATTTATCCCCCTGAATGATTACCCCCCTTAACAGCAACAATTTTGATAATTACAAACATTTTTAATTCATAAACAAAATGTAATATGTAACTGACTTAATAACACCATATCTTACCCATGCATTCTTCAGTCATAACTTTTACACAAGTTATTAAACAGTTGTTTATTGTTTACACTTGTTATCGTACGTTACTGCTGCAGAACATAACAAGTACTATGAAATATCTGCACATAAAGTGCTCACAATCACTGTGAACAAAGTACTGTTTGCCTTGTTTCAAATCTCATCACCTCCAAGGAACAATACAAGGGTTTTTGAACACAGTTTTTTTAAAAGTAAGTTTAAAGTTGATGCATAAATAGAAAATTTAAAAGAGGCATATCCTAAGAAGTCACTACATGTGCAAGTGCTACCATAGCACTTACATATGGAAATAAGCATTATTTAATCTGTGTTCAGAAACCTTTTTGGCAGATTGCAATCAATTTCACTGCAATTCTGTAGTGTTTTAAACAGGTAAATGCATTGGTTCGTAGCATTACAGGCAACACCTGATACTGAAGAAGTTCATGTAAACATATTAAGGCAGCTGGCACTAAGTGCTGCCCACAGGCAGAGCTGAATATCCCATTACAAAATGGGACACAGATAAGCAAAATTAAAACAACCTTTTAGACAAAAACTGATGGACAAAAAAATATTTCCCTTTTGCATTAAATAAGGAAGTGTTCCAAATTGGGCACTCAGAAAAATAAGCCCCCCATCCCTCCAACTTCAGCCTGTTCCTTGACAAAGATTTCAAAATACTGGTAGATGATGGTAACAGCAAGCAAAATCCCAGTGCCTGATCCAATGGCTCCCAAGAAGTCGGCCATAACTGACAGGGCTCCAATACATAGACCACCAAAAGCAGCAGCTGTAGGAATATACCTGAACAAGAACATTTACATTTCAAGTTAGCATAATGTAATGTGTGCAAAAAAACATAATCCTTACTAAAAGTACAGCAAGAAATAGCATAAAAGATACAGTTTTACCTATTGAGCTCATGGACCATGGACGTTTCTCTGTGGCCTCTCATTACCATCTGTTGTTCCTTCAGCTGTTTAGCAACCTATAGTTATAAAATATATAGTATTAAGAACATAAGAAAGTTTACAAATGAGAGGAGGCCATTCAGACCATCTTGATTGTTTGGTTGTTAGTAGCTTATTGATCCCAGAATCTCATCATGCATCTTCTTGAAGGATCCCAGGGTGTCAGCTTCAACAACATTACTGGGGAGTTGGTTCCAGACCGTCACAATTCGCTGTGTAAAAAAGTGCCTCCTATTTTCTGTTCTGAATGCCCCTTTATCTAATCTCCATTTGTGACCACTGGTCCTTGTTTCTTTTTTCAGGTCAAAAAAGTCCCCTGGGTCGACATTGTCTATACCTTTTAGGATTTTGAATGTTTGAATCAGATCACCGCATAGTCTTCTTTGTTCAAGACTGAATAGATTCAGTTCTTTTAGCCTGTCTGCATACAACATGCCTTTTAAACCCAGGATAATTCTGGTCGCTCTTCTTTGCACTCTTTCTAGAGCAGCAATATCCTTTTTGTAACAAGGTGACCAGAACTGAACACAATATTCTAGGTGAGGTCTTACTAATGCATTGTAAAGTTTTAACATTACTTAACATGATTTAAATTCAACACTTTTCACAATATATCCGAGTATCTTGTTGGCCTTTTTTTTTATAGCTTCCCCACATTGTCTAGATGAAGACATTTCTGAGTCAACATAAACTCCTAGGTCTTTTTCATAGATTCCTTCTTCAATTTCAGTATCTCCCATATGGTATTTATAATGCACATTTTTATTGCCTGCGTGCAGTACTTTACACTTTTTTCTATCAAATGTCATTTGCCATGTGTCTGCCTAGTGCTGAATGTTGTCTAGATCATTTTGAATGACCTTTGCTGCTGCAACAGTGTTTGCCACTCCTCCTATTTTTGTGTTGTCTGCAAATTTAACAAGTTTGCTTACTATACTAGAATCTAAATCATTAATGTAGATTAGGAATAGCAGAGGACCTAATACCGATCCTTGCGGTACACCACTGGTTACGTCGCTCCATTTTGAGGTTTCTCTTCTATTCAGTACTTTCTGTTTTCTACATGTTAACCACTCCCATACTCCATGTGCATGCATTTCCTTGAATCCCCACTGCATTCGGTTTGAGAATTAATCTTTTATGCGGGACTTTGTCAAAAGCTTTCGGGAAATCTAAATAAACCATGTCGTATGCTTTGCAATTATCCATTGTCGATGTTGCATCCTCAAAAGAATCAAGCAGGTTAGTTAGACACTATCTCCCTTTCCTAAAACCATGCTGACTGTCTCCCAGGATACTGTTCCCATATATGTAATTTTCCATTTTGGATCTTCCATTTTGGATCTTATTATAGTTTCCATAAGTTTACATATAATAGAAGTCAACAGACTGCTTAAATCTTTAGTTTATACATGCAAATATGGCAGGTTTTATAATGCAATACATTTTGTTAATATATCAAAGTTTGCAAGGTCAACGTCAAAACTATTTACGAGGAAGAAAAAAAAAAAAACTAGAAAATGTAGAAAACTACATGGTAGCAGAGAAAACCCAATTGTACTATAATTTGTATTTTACATTACAACCATAACATAAAATCCAATTTCCAAAAAACACATTCCATTTCACTTACATCCTTTGCAGATGAACCAGAAACATCAATCCATGTCTTGGAGAAGAAAGCGCACGATCCCAGCATGAAAATAATGTAAATTATAACATGAATGGGATCTTCAAATATGGCACCCATTGACTCTGGAGGAGAGAGGTAGTAACACAGACCCCCAACTGGATAGGAACGAGCAGGTCCACCTCCGCTTACATCCTGTAAATTCAACATGTTACAAAATTAGGTAAGCAGTTCTCTAGCTATACAATACAGTGGTCAATAAAACACCCTGTGGTTTCAGATAATCAATAATTTGCTTTCTAAATGTACTTTACAAGTTCATAAAAAACTTAATTACTTATAGATTTTTTTTAACCATTTGTCCAAATAAATTTACTATACTATCCTGTACATTGTCTTACTTGGGTACAATTATAAAATCATTCATTTTAAAACACATGCAAATAGCTCTGCTTACCGCCCACTGCCCAAGTAGGCTGACCAGGAAGTTCCCACTAAATCGAACAGACAGCATCTGAGAGATGACGTAAAGGTTGGAGACCAGGGCAGACTGAAGGATAATTGGAATGTTGGAGGTGTAGAAAAGCTTAATGGGGTAGCTGCTGTACTGTCCTCGGTAACGGGCAGACTTGATGGGAAGATCTACCCGGAATCCCTGAAAAATTCAATTCAAGACTTTAGTTTAGTTATAAAACTTAAATGTGATTAATGAATAGACAAACAATTATACAGCTGTGTTATATTTCAACCCACCTGGAAGTATATGACTACAGCAAAGACAAACACTGTAGCAATCAAGTTCAAAAAATTGGGCAGATTCTGGCGGTAAAAAGCCTCACGAAGAGCACGAACTTTATCAGCTCTAGTAGCCAGCAGGTGGAAGAGGGCAATCACTGCACCCTCAAATTCCGTTCCTAGAAAGAAAAAGAAAAAAAAGAATATATATGATTTGGCTCTTGTCGTGCTGACATTTGCATATCTTCATTACCCATTATTCCATAGCTATTACTTTCTCACCTTAACTCGAAAGCTACAGAGAGAGAGAGAGAGAGAGAGAGAGAGAGAGAGAGAGAGAGAGAGAGACGAGACACACACACACACAAACACGCTTGTGGTTATACATTTTCTGTTTAACGCTATTTAAAAAAAAAAAATATATAGGTGCTTTGCTGTTGGAAAATTACATTCATTTAAAAGGAATACATACCTCGCCCAGTGTTGATTGTGGTTGGGCTAAAAGCTTTCCAGACAATGGTTTCACAAATGTTTGTAGCAATGAAGAGTGAAATCCCAGATCCCAAACCATATCCTTTCTGAAGCAATTCATCTAAGAGCAGCACAATCATGCCAGCAACAAACAGCTAAAAAACAAAAAAGCCTCATTAAAACTTGATCTAAACTGTGATTTAATCTTAAGCAAGATACCATTGGCGCTATAACCCCACGACCCAGCTGCTGCTGAGATGTATACTGCTTGTTTGAGTAGTGACTATGTTCTAATGCATAAAACAATACAGCCAATAGGTCCAAAGGAAGGAGTTGAAATAGTCAAAAAACACAAAACTGATGAATCACTCACCTGAATAATGATTATGAGACAGATGCCAGCCCCCATTTCTGCAGGATCTCCATACATTCCAGTCATCACATACACAATGGCCTGACCAATAGTTATAATCATACCAAACACTGGTGGGAAGAAAGAAAAGGTTTTTTTTTTTAAATAAAACATATTAATACATGATGCAGAAATTGCAATGTTTCACTATTACAGTCAGTGCCGCCTAATCGGGATACTGATAATTGGGATATCTGGTTAACTGGGATTCAACTCTGGGAGACGGTTCTTCCCAATGCTGGGATGTCCCTTTGTTTAATTGGGATACAGTATTTTTAAATGATAAACGGAGATCGCTTTTCAGAGCAAGACAGGTTGCGTAGCACAGTGAGTACATGACTACGCTGTGACTTGTGTAAACCATGTTAAACTCTTGAAAGATTTCTGTGATTTCTCAGGCTGCTGTTAATGTGATTTTATTCTTTTCATCAAGAATTAAAAAAGTGTGACTAAGGTCGTCTCAACTGCCTCTCGTTTAATTGGGACAGCCGCTTATTCAGGATATTTATCCTTCTCCCAAGGTGTCCCGATAAAGCGTCGCCGACTTTATCATTAGTCAAATACAATTAAGCACGAAAATAAACATGCATTACAGCAACTTTTATTGTATTAAGCTTTTGTGGTTCGTCATTCAACTGTTTAATACTTACATTTCTGTGCTCCATTAAATAGAGCCCTGTCTTTTGGTGTATCTCCAACCTCAATGATTTTAGCACCAGCCAGGAGCTGCATGATCAGGCCAGATGTTACAATTGGAGAGATACCAAGTTCCATTAGGGTACCTGCAAACAAATATTTAAAAATGATGTAATTCCATCTCCTCCAGCCAGGTAGTTTCAAAACAGGTATATTTTCAATAAGGAAAAGTTAAAATAGAGGTTATTACCACAACACAGGATGCAAATCATTCCACTTGCAAACTACAGTATTTATTCATATTGTAAATAAACTCTTAACATTGGAACAAAAAAATATTACCCCTATTAGATGCCAGGATGACTCTCATCCAGTAAAAAGGATCTGCCGAATCTGATGACATAATACCAAATAATGGAATCTGCAAAACAAAAATAAAAACGTCTCATTACTGTATAAAATCATGAACACAAATACATCCCAGCTTTATAAAGCCATCCCATTTTCTGTCCAACAGTGGTCCAAATAGGAGATTTAAATCTACTAGCCCTTTGAGTTTGTAGGTGGTTCACCAGAAACTATGGATTTAAACCATTTAATCCCCACTAGTATCACCATGCACCACAAATACAATCTGATAGTAAAACAGTCTGCAGCACTATTTACAAGACGATTCATCCATTAATCATCGGCCAAATTCTAAAATATACATCTGTAACTATATGATTTAAAAATGTATATCAAGTGTATGTAGATTACCTGGCAGCATACTAAGAATATAAAAAGTGTTATAGCTGTCCATAGCACCTTCTCCCTAAACTGGATCTGGAAAATAAAATATTTGATTAGATTAAAAAAAAACAACAAGAATACACACATACACACACACACTATAAACTGCACAGCACCAATCATATTAATACTAAAATGGAAACTTCAATATTTGAGAGCTTTCACTTCTTTAGTAAATTACCAAGCTTTTATTTTCCCCAAGCTATTGGGTGAGGAATGGGCATGCTTTTTAGCACCTAATTACACAGTACACATGAGCAAGGTTTACTTAATGCAGTGCTAACAAATGTTTAAAAAATATGTTCCATTGTGCTGAGGATCTGTTGGTTCTTCACATTTTCTTTTATGGACAGCTTTATTTTCATCTTTACCCGAATTTCATTCCAATTTCGTACATACAATCCAAACATCCATAACACTTAATGTTGATTAATTCAAATTATTTTTTATGAATCTTTTGAGAACTTTAGGTTAGTTAAATACTTTATTTTTCCCTATCATTACAAGGGCGAAATAATCGGTAGGTCACCAAAACAAATGTGAGAATATATTCTTACCTTTCTTTCAGGCTTCTGTATTTCAGGTAGAACAACACAGAAGGGCTTTATAACTTCTAAAAACTTAACTAGTAAAAGGAAAAAAAATATAGATATTAGATCAATTTGATATTCTTACATATAACGTTTAGTTCAACCCATAAATCTATTCCCTGCAATATCACAATGCATTTTATTATTATTATTATTATTATTATTATTATTATTATTATTATTATTATTATTATTATTAAACATAACTAACACTCCGATGCAGCCTGGAAAGTATCATGCAAATACGAAACATTCTGCATTACAATGTAGCAGCAGTTTGAGCCATTATCAGTTAGTTGATCATTTTGTAAATAGACACCAAGATGTGGTTTTGCTTTCTGGTCACTGTTGAATACGAACTTACAAACTCATTCTAAGGTCTACTTTATTTATCTGATGTGATGTGATAAAATAATAATCACAGCGTAATGCCACCAGCATCATGTCCTGACTACATATACATGTAAAATTAATTATATAGAATGCAATTGCGATTTTCAGGCAAATAAATTGAACACACATAGTATAGTTTAAACATTAATTAGGGTTTGCCCAACACTCCCATTATAGTAAAACAACGTTTGCTATACGTACAATCTGAAAAAAAACCAAAAAAACAAAACACTTAAACATTCAGTGACATTTAACTCAATGATGATGCAACTGACGACTTAAGAAGATTGAGATAACTTGGCTGGAATACAACAAAACAAGTATAACTTTTAAGCCAAACGCAAAGTACTTTAACAAACAACTATCGAATTTTATTAAATTCGGTTCAATTCCATGTAACTTTGTTTCTAACGTGTTTGGTGCTTTCTAATTATTATTTATTTTTACTTCTTTGAATCTATATACTTGCTGTATAAAAGGAGATGGCTTAAAGATGAATCGGTTTAGTTCAACTCACGCAGCTGTTTTTAATTTTAGTAACTGAGTGGGACTACTATAGCAGTACTGTGATTTTTATTTTTTTTACAGTAACCAAGGCTACTGTACCTACGCCTCAGTTCTACGAAAACATAACTGTTTCATAAGTAAACCAAAAATCATATACTTACTTCCCATGTTTGAAAGTACAATTTAAAAGCGCTTCAAGAATTAACATTTAGAATTTAAAAACATAAGTGTGTGCCCTCTGCTGTTTTGCGACTGTGCAGTTTCTCTTCTCTTCTCTTCTCTGTGCTGGGGGATGCCAAAAGGATAGGACACGTCACGTGATTCTTCCAAACAAAATGGCTGTATATCCCAAGGATTAGCTTTGGACACGTCAACCTACCAAGTAACACGCCTTGTAAATTATTAGTATTAATATGAGTATGTAGATATGAGTATACAACTCTCAACATACACATTACTCTTTACTAATTTACTCAAATAAGACATAACCTTTTTATATAAAATTCGCAGTAGTTCAAAAATATTTTTCAGGCAATATAAAGACAGCTTGTTACAATACGTTACTGTTACACGATGAAACTAATAATATTATTACTATGGTATATTTATATTGTAAACAAATTATAACCCCTTTTTGCAATTTAAAAAATAATAGGATCTAACACTGCCGATTACCAATTCAGCAGTAGGCTATAAGGTTTTTCTGAGGGCAGCAAATTGCGCAGGACCCTTGCTAGCTCCCGCCCTCTTTTTGGAAGAAGTGGTTGCGGGCCATTCGAAATTATTGTGGTTTAAAATAAAATGTCATATTTAACTTATGCAAATTATTATGTAGTCACGTTAATTGTTGAGATGTAGCTTGAAATAGTAATTGTATAAATTTCGTAAAAAAGATAACTATCCCTTGTCTAGTATCTTCATTACAGTGTGAATTGCTAAATGCTTACTAAGTAGCACAGGTTGTTTCAACCAGCGACTTTGTAAACATGCAGGATCGTTTGCAACGTTCCACCCAGCTGGGGGTTAACCTGATGCTGAAAACGAGTGAAAAAGACTGATATTGGCTCAATTTCAGTTGAGACCAAGGTATCAAAAGCCCACTTCATCTTAGCTGAGCGAGATACCAGTGGAGGCTTAATTTAGACCTATGTACAGTTTACCTGAGATTCCCCTCTCCATCCCCCTGTTTTATGTCAAACTTTGGCCATTGGCTTTTATTGTCAATTCCATTTGTAGACTTTGTTCCAGCCAGGTTCTTAGTTATTTAATACATTTTCAGCAATGTACTGTAATGAAGGAACTCGTTAGAAAAAAAGCTCTTGCAATAGGATGGGCTAGAAGAGCCAAGGTTGTCTACCATTGAACAACTGATTAACATAAAAAACATATTATAACATTTAACAGACGTTATAAAAATTGCTCATTTGGTGGATATGGCTAATGTTACTGTACTGACATTTTATTCTGCATTTTAATTAGCTACAACATATTAAATGTACCATTATATATATATATATATATATATATATATATATATATATATATATATATATATATATATATATATACAGTACTGTGCAAAAGTTTTAGGCAGGTGTGAAAAAATGCTGTAAAGTAAAATGCTTTCAAAAATAGACATGTTAATAGATTATATTTATCAATTAACTAAATGCAAAGTGAGTGAACAGAAGAAAAATCTAAATCAAATCCATATTTGGTGTGACCACCCTTTGCCTTCAAAACAGCATCAAGCATCAATTCTTCTAGGTACACTTGCACACAGTTTTTGAAGGAACTCGGCAGGTAGGTTGGCCCAAACATCTTGGAGAACTAACCACAGTTCTTCTGTGGATTTAGGCAGCCTCAGTTGCTTCTCTCTCTTCATGTAATCCCAGACAGACTCGATGATGTTGATATCAGGGCTCTGTGGGGCCATACCATCACTTCCAGGACTCCTTTTCTTCTTTACGCTGAAGATAGTTCTTAATGACTTTCGCTGTATGTTTGGGGTCGTTGTCATGCTGCAGAATAAATTTGGGGCCAATCAGATGCCTCCCTGATGGTATTGCATGATGGATAAGTATCTGCCTGTACTTCTCAGCATTGAGGAGACCATTAATTCTGACCAAATCCCCAACTCCATTTGCAGAAATGCAGCCCCAAACTTGCAAGGAACCTCCACCATGCTTCACTGTTGCCTGCAGACACTCATTCGTATCGCCTCCAGCCCTTCGGCGAACAAACTGCCTTCTGCTACAGCCAAATATTTCAAATTTTGACTCATCAGTCCAGAGCACCTGCTGCCATTTTTCTGCACCCCAGTTCCTGTGTTTTCGTGCATAGTTGAGTCGCTTGGCCTTGTTTCCACGTCGGAGGTATGGCTTTTTGGCCGCAAGTCTTCCATGAAGGCCACTTCTGACCAGACTTCTCCGGACAGTAGATGGGTGTACCAGGGTCCCACTGTTTTCTGCCAGTTCTGAGCTGATGGCACTGCTGGACATCTTCCAATTGTGAAGGGAAGTAAGCATGATGTGTCTTTCATCTGCTGCAGTAAGTTTCCTTGGCCGACCACTGCATCTATGGTCCTCAACGTTGCCCGTTTCTTTGTGCTTCTTCAAAAGAGCTTGGACAGCACATCTGGAAACCCCTGTCTACCTTGAAATTTCTGCCTGGGAGATGTCTTTATTTTTTCCCAAAGCTCTGCATCACAGAACTCAATGGTATTTGGATAAGCAGCATTTACCTTTTTTCACAAATTATAATGTAACAACTTTATTAAACTCAAACATGTCCAACTGTTAACAGGGGTTATTGTTATGGTTTGGATTAGGTTTTTGGGACAGTAATTAAAACAATTTAAATTATGGATTGAGTAATGTCTCATACCAAATATCAACATGTTCAAACAATGACCTGTCATTACAGTGTATAAACAAATTAAATGATGCATAAAACAAAACACACACAGACCACAGATAAAACCACTCTAATTTCAGAATTACTACTGTTGTTGGTTTTCCCATTTATATATATATATATATATATATATATATATATATATATATATATAGTGACAGAAGAACATTATGCCTTCAATAGATTAATCTTTCCATTCTTTTGTTGTTTCCTTGCTAAATATTGAAGCAATTTGTTAAATTCTAAATTGAAAACCAATTAAACTAACTTCCACTATCTTTTTCAATAATACATACTGTATATAAATATAGATCAATAACTTCTATTCACTCACACCTTTCATAAATCTGTGGTCTATAAATAGCTATTAATAGAAGGGACAGTGTATTACAAGTATTTTATTTCTGTTCTAATTAAGTGCATATTGGGGGGAAAGTTGCTAATACATTACTCTTTATTGTTCAAGGGAAGATTTATGTTTCTAATGCTTTCAAATACATTCTATAGGCTCTGAAAGCAGTACATTTATGTAAAAAACATAAAATGTCAGAGACTTTTCCAGCACTGTAGTGTTAATGTGACTAAGGGCTCTATTCAATAAAACCTTTAGTTGCTTACAAGCGAATGTGAAAATCTATATAATTATCAAAATGTGGTATTGGATTTGAGTAATATCTGTAATGTGTATACAATTGTATTTATTAACTCCATAGAGTATGTGTTTCTTTATATTAGCATGACTAATTATACAGTGTGGTTTTACTGTTGTTAAAAATGAACTATCTAACCAGGGCCTCTTTGGGAGAAAGGCAGTCAACAGTACATGATTATGGGTCTATTATAAGTAGAACTGCACTACGGGTAAAATTGAGACATTATCCATATTGGGTCAGATTTGAGCCAAGAGTTTTAGTACTGTAACAGTTGTTTCTTGTTGCTTCACTACCATTTAATTTGGGAAATGCCTAGGACACATTTTTGGTGCAGATAAAAGTACTACAATGGCGTCGCCTTAGTTTGGATTTAATCCAATCCCTAGCAGATTTCTAGGATGCAACATATCTCAAAAGATCATCACATTTCAGTATTTTTTTATTTTCACTAATAGCTTCCAAAAAAAATTCGCAATCCAACTTTAACAGCAGATGTTGCATAGGAAAATAGATTGCGTTTGAATTTATCCAACCTTGAGGCTTATGCTATGATTTATCTTCTCTTGCAGGCACAGTGCGGACAGCTTCAGGGGTTCCCAATGCACCTTTAAGAAAATGTTTGAGACAGTAAAGCTTCCTGCTGCTGCTGGTGGACCATTCCAATCCCAACGGCAGGTGCTGGTAGAGGAGGCCGGCTGACAGGCCGAAGCTGCAGGGAAGAAACAGAACCACACAAGGGACAGGGATGGTGATTATTGAACATTCAATTTAAGTTACAAAGATTTAGGAATGCAAATTAACTAACAAATTTACAAAAAGGGCAAAAACATCCACCGTATAATATATCTTTTTTTTAAATTTTTTTAAAGAAAATAAAACATTTGTACATATTGTAGCTGGTAATAGGATTTAATTATCTACTTACCTTACATGATAACTGTTTTTCAAACCGTGGGGCTACAAAAGACCATGGTCCCATGTTCTGAGGCTCTTCCTGACTCCAAATAAAATCTATAATGTAGATCAAAGTGTATATATATATAATGTACAATGTGTTTTTTTATACATTTATACAGTAGCTGTAAAAGTTTCTATTGAATCATGCCATGGTCCACTCCAACTTTACTCAATAATATTTGCATATTAGATAGTATAATAACTTAATTGAGAGCCATAAAAATCACAGTTTATTATTTTTCCTAACAGTGAATTGGTCCTGTGTGTTCTGGCTGTAAATGACAAAACTTATTTTAAACTAGAAAAGGGAGTTTTTGTGAACAAAAAAACCAATGAAGCCTCCCCAGTATCATGCTGTACTGGATATGCTATATCAGATCAAATGGTTTGTAAAAATGAAATAATATGGAAATGTGAAAAAGAGGTGGTGGTGAAAAGATTAATGTTCACTGGACACCACCTGTAATGGAACTTTATTCAGGAAATCATAGAATACAACTGTGCACCAACTATGACCCTATATCAAAGCACGTGGTCTGCATCATTGATATGACCAGAGTTTAAAGCAATGCGGCAGTGAGATAGTTCATTTTTACTGGACAACACTGGTAACGTATCTGAAGTAAGAAAGCCAGAGGATACAGCTGTGTACCAAATATTAAGACAATAACTAAAAGTGTATTGTTTCTATGCAGCTTTAACACTAGAACTGTCACGGCAGTCATTTTGATGGTTCAAGGTTTTCAAATTGAAATTACTCAGCGTGTCTGAAAGTTATGCGCTTGTCTGTTAATGACTTTTCCTAAATATATGTATTAAATACCCTGACGGCGTTTGAAAGGCAGGATCACGAAAATAAGGAAATTATAATCTCACCCACATAGAACCGCAAAGGCAGTCATTTTGACTTCCTTTTACAATGCATGTTTTTGAATATAACTTACATATATATATATATATATATATATATATATATATATATACACACACACACACATTTTGATCAGAAAACTGCAAAGCAGCAGGCTGCTGCAGCTCAACCTGGATTCAGTGCCGCACCGAGTAACACATGCAAGAGAAAACATGTTACTTTCGTTTTAACTTAAAAAATGATTTAGTTTTTACAGTTTTGTAGGTACATATTCCTGTTTAAACACACTAGTTTATTTTATTTTATTATAGTTTTTCATTTTTTGAAGTAGTGCTTTATATGTGGTAAGTTAGAAAATAAACCCTTTTATGTTTAATTGTTCATTTAAATATGGCCTTTCAGCTGTGCAGATGTTTGATATGTTGTGCTTGAATAAAACTTTTGAGTTGTATCTGATAGTTTGTCTTAATTTTAATATTGATGTTGTTTAAAATGTACAACTGTAAGTCACCCTGGATAACGGCATCTGCTAATAAATAAATAAATAAACACATAATTAATTAATTAATTAATTAATAATAATGACTGCCAGCAGCGGTTTTAGGTATGAGTGTAACAGCGGCAGTTCTAGTGTTAACGTAAAAAGATCACATGACCTTAATATGGCAGCCCTTTAGGTCAGAGGTCAATTTTATGGTCAGCAACGATTAGGCATAGCTTTTATAACCCATCAAATATGAAGTCACTAACTCAAATGGTTTGACACTGTGACAGTGGCAGCTTTGCATACAAAAAAAAAACTGGCAGGAAAGATTCTGGGTTTTTTTTGTACGACATCCACAATCGCAAACTTGAACTAAGGAATCATAGAACACATGTGTGTACTGAGAATGATGCAAATATCTCAAAGCTTTTGATCCTTCTTATTTGGTAACCAAAAAGTCACATGACCCCAACATGGTGACCATCTTAGATCAGATATAAAGTAAAGTGTGTTGTTAGACTTTGCCCAGAGTTTCCACAACACTAAAAATCCATCTTAAATGGGATTTTAGCAGTTGTAGGTGTGGCGCGGTGATACTTAAGCACCGTCCAGGCACTGACACATTCTATTGAAACCAATAGAGATAAAACTAGGTTGACATGCTGAGGTCGCCTTGGCAACCATAGAACTATATCACTGAGTGTTGGGCACTACGTGGATTAAACATACGAATGGCAGACTAGGTTTCAAACCTTTTGCATTTTTGTACTGGTTCAGCTCTTGCTGTAGTGCCTCCACAGGGAATGGGCAAAGCTCCTCCACTCGGATCAGGGCAGTGTTTTTCTGAGCCTCTCCAGAAGCCTCTCTCTGTTTAAGCAGGGCATAGTAGTGCTTGCCAGAGCACAATACCACTCTACTCACACTATAACAAAGACAAATATGTGATGTGCAAAACAAATGACTGCAGTTTAAAAAAAAAAAAAATGCTGCAAGTGTTCAAGGACAGCATAAGGTCACAAGTTATTATCCATTTAAAAACTAACTGCATTCACGTTTAAAGATCCAAGAGGAATATGTATACAGTTATCCAATTATTATTTTGACTAGAGAGCTTGAAATTAAACTTAAAATCAATTATGACCCCTTACTTTTTCGGATCCACAGATGGGTCACCAAGAACTGGTTTGAAAGTTGTCCCTGGAGCCAAATCTGAAAAGCTTGATACAGCACCCTGGAACAACAAACGGGAAACAGAAATAAGGTTGTTCTTTGAATTTTTATATATATATACACAGTATTGTGCAAAAGTCTTAGGCAGGTGTGAAAAAATGCTGTAAAGTAAGAATGCTTTCAAAAATAGACATGTTAATAGTCTATATTTATCAATTAACAAAATGCAAAGTGAGTGAACAGAAGAAAAATCTACATCAAATCAATATTTGGTGTGACCAGTGTTTGCCTTCAAAACAGCATCAATTCTTCTGGGTACACTTGCACACAGTTTTTGAAGGAACTTGGCAGGTAGGTTGGCCCAAACATCTTGGAGAACTAACCACAGTTCTTCTGTGGATTTAGGCAGCCTCAGTTGCTCCTCTCTCTTCATGTAATCCCAGACAGACTCGATGATGTTGAGATCAGGGCTCTGTGGGGGCCATACCATCACTTCCAAGACTCCTTGTTCTTCTTTACGCTGAAGATAGTTCTTAATGACTTTCGCTGTATGTTTGGGGTCGTTGTCATGCTGCAGAATAAATTTGGGGCCAATCAGATGCCTCCCTGATGGTATTGCATGATGGATAAGTATCTGCCTGTACTTCTCAGCATTGAGGAGACCATTAATTGTGACCAAATCCCCAACTCCATGTGCAGAAATGCAGCCCCAACTTGCAAGGAACCTCCACCATGCCTCACTGTTGCCTGCAGACACTCATTCATATACCGCTCTCCAGCCCTTTGGCGAACAAACTGCCTTCTGCTACAGCCAAATATTTCAAATTTTGACTCATCAGTCCAGAGCACCTGCTGCCATTTTTCTGCACCCCAGTTCCTGTGTTTTCATGCATAGTTGAGTCACTTGGCCTTGTTTCCACGTCGGAGGTATGGCTTTTGGCATAAGTCTTCCATGAAGGCCACTTCTGACCAGACTTCTCCGGACAGTAGATGGGTGTACCAGGGTCCCACTGTTTTCTGCCAATTCTGAGCTGATGGCACTGCTGGACATCTTCCGACATGGCAGGGAAGTAAGCATGATGTGTCTTTCATCTGCTGCAGTAAGTTTCCTTGGCCGACCACCGCGCTTCACGGTCCTCAACGCTGCCCGCTTTCTTTGTGCTTCTTCAAAAGAGCTTGGACAGCACATCTGGAAACCCCTGTCTGCCTTGAAATTTCTGCCTGGGAGAGACCTTGCTGATGCAATATAACTACCTTGTGTCTTGTTGCTGTGCTCAGTCTTGCCATGGTGTATGACTTTTGACAGTAAACTGTCTTCAGTAACCTCACCTTGTTAGCTGAGTTTGGCTGTTCCTCACCCAGTTTTATTCCTCCTACATAGCTGTTTCTGTTTCAGATTGTGTTTCAACCTACATATTGAATTGATGATCATTAGCACCTGTTTGGTATAATTGTTTAATCATACACCTGACTATATGCCTACAAAATCCCTGACTTTGTGCAAGTGTACCTAGAAGAATTGATGCTGTTTTGAAGGCAAAGGGTCGTCACACCAAATATGGATTTGATTTAGATTTTTCTTCTGTTCACTCACTTTGCATTTAGTTAATTGATAAATATAATCTATTAACATGTCTATTTTTGAAAGCATTCTTACTTTACAGCATTTTTTCACACCTGCCTAAAACTTTTGCACAGTACTGTATATACTTGCTATAATGCTCTCTGTTATAATGCGCCTCGGATATAACACTCCTACAGCATGTCCCCCAATTCCCTATACTAGTGATTCATGCAATATTTCTACAGTAAATACAGCACCGGTGTTGTTCAAACTATAAACAACTTCTCAGTCTAACTTCTGTTTCTGTCTCTCCCTTTTGATACAGTATCTGAACTGAAGAAAAGCTGTGCTGGTACTTTATAACACAGACATCTTATTCAGCATTCATTTTATAACCAAATAAATATTAGGCCTATTACGTGGTTATCTTTCCTAATGTATTTACTTTTTTTGCTGCAAGAGGAGCTGTGGCTTTCTCTGGGAGATGAGATGCTTCAGCCCCGCTCCGACAGCCGGACCTCTTCCCCTCTCCCGACCTGCTCTCCTCGCACTTGGTTTGCTTGTCTGTCGCTTCGAACTGAACTCCCGACCACCACTATATATATATATATAGTGGCAAAGCCCTCGACTCAGGCACGTATGCACCCTTCAAAAACACTGACCCAACACCGAAAACCTTGATTTTAGCGCTGTTTATTTGCAATATATGAATAAACAAATAAACAAACAAAAGCTAACTCCGAGAACGGAGCTCCAACAAAACTTTTTTTCCTTTCAAATCCCTCACTATAAGCCAGATAGTTAAGCCGTTTACTGGTCACAAAAACTCCTTGTTACACAAACAAATTTGCACAGGTCATCCAAGGTTCACACAGTACCTTTTTATTTTTGCCACACAGGTCTCCCCAGCACATGTAGCTTCCTCAGCCTGGTACACAGCCATGACTGCAGGGTTTCCAACCCTTTTATGCAGAGTCATTAATTAAATTGGAGCCAGCTGTTCCTCTCTAGCTCCTCCCCCTACTGTGCCACAAATATATATATACACACACACACTCACTCACATATATATATATATATATATATATATATATATATATATATATATATATATATATATATATATATATATATACACTACTGTTCAAAAGTTTGGGGTCACTTAGAAATTTCCTTGTTTTCCATGAAAACATACATGAAATGAGTTTGAATAGGAAATATAGCAAAATGAATAGGAAATATAGTCATTGACAAGGTTAGAAATAATGATTTTTAATTGAAATAATAATTGTGTCCTTCAAACTTTGCTTTTGTCAAAGAATCCTCCATTTGCAGCAATTACAGCCTTGCAGACCTTTGGCATTCTAGTTGTCAATTTGTTGAGGTAATCTGAAAAGATTTCACCCCATGCTTCCTGAAGCACCTCCCACAAGTTGGATTGGCTTGATGGGCACTTCTTACGCACCATATGGTCAAGCTGCTCCCACAACAGCTCAATAGGGTTGAGATCCGTGACTGTGCTGGCCACTCCATTATAGACAGAATACCAGCTGACTGCTTCTTCCCAAAATAGTTCTTGCATAGTTTGGAGCTGTGCTTTGGGTCATTGTCCTGTTGTAGGAGGAAATTGGCTCCAATCAAGCCGCCCACAGGGTATGGCATGGCGTTGCAAAATGGAGTGATAGCCTTCCTTCTTCAAGATCCCTTTACCCTGTACAAATCTCCCACTTTACCACCACCAAAGCACCCCCAGACCATCACATTGCCTCCACCATGCTTGACAGATGGCGCCAAGCACTCCTCCAGCATCTTTTCATTTGGTCTGTGTCTCACTTAATGTTCTTCTTTGTGATCCAACACCTCAAACTTAGATTTGTCTGTCCATAACACTTTTTTCCAATCTTCCTCTGTCCAGTGTCTGTGTTCTTTGCCCATCTTAATCTTTTCTTTTATTGGCCAGTCTGAGATATGGCTTTTCTTTGCAACTCTGCCTAGAAGGCCAGCATCCCGAGTCGCCTCTTCACTGTTGACGTTGAGACTGGTGTTTTATGGTACTATTTAATGAAGCTGCCAGTTGAGGACCTGTGAGGCATCTGTTTCTCAAACTAGACACTCTAATGTATTTGTCCTCTTGCTCAGTTGTGCACCGGGCCTCCTACTCCTCTTTCTATTCTGGTTAGAGCCAGTTTGCGCTGTTCTGTGAAGGGAGTAGTACACAGCGTGTAATGAGATCTTCAGTTTCTTGGCAATTTCGCATGGAATAGCCTTCATTTCTCAGAACAAGAATAGACTGACGAAGTTTCAGAAGAAAGTTCTTTGTTTCTGGCCATTTTGAGCCTGTAATCGAACCCACAATTGCTGATGCTCCAGATACTCAACTAGTCTAAAGAAGGCCAGTTTTATTGCTTCTTTAATCAGCACAACAGTTTTCAGCTGTGCTAACATAATTGCAAAAGGGTTTTCTAATGATCAATTAGCCTTTTAAAATGATAAACTTGGATTAGCAAACACAACGTGCCATTGGAACACAGGACTGATGGTTGCTGATAATGGGCCTCTGTACGCCTATGTAGATATTCCATTACAAATCAGCCGTTTCCAGCTACAATAGTCATTTACAACATTAACAATGTCTACACTGTATTTCTGATCAATTTGATGTTATTGTAATGGACAAAAAATTTGCTTTTCTTTCGAAAACAAGGAAATTTCTAAGTGACCCCAAACTTTTGAACGGTAGTGTATATATAACCTCAATGAAAATGTTGTTGCATTCTAATGAACAGCGACCAAACAGTTCAGTGTAAATTGAGTTATAAATTTAGAAGTTTATAAACTCTCACCGGAAAGCGAAGCAGCATTTTGGGAGAAGCAACAATCAGGGGTTTGCGAAAGTTCCGGATCATCTGTCTACGCAAGAGGTGAAAATACTGCGCAGGAGTGGTGGGGTTTACCACTGACATATTGACATTGTCTCCATCCACACCCTCCTCTTTACTGTCACATAACTAAAAGAAAAGGGAAAAAAAATGTTTTATATACTTAGTACATTTTTGGATTATATTTGGTTCCCTGGTATGTTTGACATTCTGAAATGTCAGTTCAGAAAGGTCCAGTATGTACATGGTATTTCCTAAACAACATAGTCCAACAATAATGCTTTATTTGGTACATTATATTACAAATGATATGCCTCCTCTCTAATAATATTCATCATAGATTCAAGATTTTCCACAAAGTATAACATGGCTTGGTTGGTTGTTCAGCAACAGACACATTCAAGGAACTCACCTGCAGGAACCGCTCAATACGACAGGAGGAGTGTTCTGGGCCTGCACCATCATATCCGTGTGGTAACAGGATAACTAGGCCACTCTGAAGGAGCCACTTAGCTTCACCTGCAAACACAAGCCACGACATTGGTTAGAAACTAGCATGGGCCCTTATTTTTAGATGTACGCCTGGTTTCACAGACCCTGATTAGCGCTAGTCCTGGGGGTCTGTGAAACCAGCCTTTACATTCTTAAACCTCGTTGGCTGACTTGTAACTTACAAACAAACAGTATAAAACAAGGAAGATGCTCTTTTGGGACCAAACAAGGTACATATCGAATAATAGGGTGCTGTATGACACAAGTTGATAATACTGAGCGCACTATATATGTTTTACTATATTTTTATAATATGTAGTTAAAAAGGAATACCTAAATAGTATTGTTAATTTTACTGCAACACCAATTTCATTGCCAATGTCATTTTCACAAACTATTTGATACAAGCCATCTGACACAAACTATCTGATGCAAATATATTTCAAATGGCTGTATCGCATGAATATCAGGGTGGACTGTTTCTTTTCCTTACCTCCTGAGATAAAGGTGTCAAATATAATTTGAGCTCCATTAAAAAAATCTCCAAACTGGGCTTCCCAGATTGGTAACAGCATTGGGCTCTCGATGCTCATTCCATATTCGAAACCAAGGACAGCCTCTTCAGACAAAGGACTGTTGCATACCTAATTACACAAGAATGCAGTTTACTTACAGAAATGATTAAAAAAAATATTAGGGGTTTTAACCTTGACATTTTTTATTGATCAATGAATCATCTGTTCTATTGATTGATGTATCACACCTTTGCTAGTGATGTGAAATTGTATTGAAAGACAATCACAAGTGACATTTTCTTTTGAGCTGTACTGCTCATTCGTGTTTCCTTCGTCCAAATGCCATGTCCAAAAGAAACAGACTATAAACACATCAAGAGCATTTATATTAATATGAACGACCAGTTATACTGTATTTAACAGATACATTTTTGGTATACCGTAAACTTTCAAGTTTCACTAACAAAGATAACTTACTGAGTGCTATTTTATTTAGATTAGCTGAAGAAAAACTACGATATAGCTGTTCATTTTTTGACACTGTCTGAAAGAAATACGCTGAATAAAAAGAAAAATCAGCTTACTTGCGACTAAGATGATACGATAAACTTGTAGTACTGCCGTGAAAGGAAAGCACCAATGAGCAAATGCTGCAAGTTGCAGTCTTTTTTTGACTTTTTTTTTTATTCTGAGATATTGTGAAACAGTGGGTATACCTTCCAGTTGACCTTTTGCCAAGGTCTTTAGAAGCACCCTCTGCCATTTTTCAAGATTTCTTTTTCCTGCACTTTTTTTTATACTACACTTAGGTAGATCATGTTAATCAATCAATTATTTTTAAAACCCCTAATAAATAAAAATTTCTACCAAAAAAAAAACTGAGAAAGTATATATTGTTACTAGTACATTTTCTCCAAACACCACAATGTTGCAAAGATCTTCATGTTACCTCCAAGAAACCCTTTTGTTCAGGCACTAAGTCATTGAGAGGGATGTACATATCATTGGTTTCCTGACAGACTACCATTGCATGACGCTGGCTGAATGTACCACGTCCAACATCCTGTCCACAGATACGTATATTAAACCCTTTAGAGGAGAAAAAAAACAAGTTGTAGCTGCTAGAATAAAAATAATGTGTGACCATTTTGCTTAATTACCACTGGTGTGCAAGTAAAATACAGTAGATGGCTATTTACAACATTATTTTGGTAAAAGGTTATTTTCTTCTGTATGTTTCAAGTGAAATTGTATTTAAAATTGACAGGAATGCCTCAAATAAAAAAGGCTTTAGTTGAATACTGTAGGGTTGGGACAATTTACGATCGGTAATATCGTATTGAACAGGAGTCACAATAAAAAAACTGCATTATGAAATGTATGCTAAAATGTATTTGTTTAATTATTCAACAAGTAATTCCAAGTATTCTATCTGTTCTAGTAATATTTAAGTAGTACGTCTTGTAGTGTTTTCAAGCAGCCACCACTTCCGCCCTAAAGATGGTTGTGAGGCATTTGCAAGATTTCGTTGAGAAAAGGCGATGAGTGAAAGCAGCAGTGAGCACTCTCTTTCAAAACAGCTTAACAAAAAAAGAAAATGCTCAGTATCTAATCGGTATTCTTGAAGAAAATGGAGGTACTGTATGTGCAAAATATGCTTCACTAAGGTTATCATACCAACAGAAAACAATTGTGGACTATTTTAGAAAATAGCAGGTAGGTTATGTTTTTCTTGCACACCTACACTAAACTATTCTATGTAAATGTACTGTTTCTTTATTGTGTGCAGTATATGTAAGGTACTGTACCCTAACCCTAACCCTAAACTATTCTATGTAAATGTACTATTTCTTTATTGTGTGCAGTATATGTAAGGTACTGTACCCTAACCCTAACCCTAAACTATTCTATGTAAATGTACTGTTTCTTTATTGTGTGCAGTATATGTAAGGTACTGTACCCTAACCCTATCCCTAAACTATTCTATGTAAATGTACTGTTTCTTTATTGTGTGCAGTATATGTAAGGTACTGTATGGTATCGTAGCTTGTTAATGCAGAACTATTTTGTTGTTTTGTATACTATTAAGTAGTTGGGTAAAAATACCCATTTAGTTTCAACTTAAAATAATCTTTTATTCTTTCCAAATTCTACAGTAATGTGTACAGAGAAGGCATGATTGATTTTGTGTGTTACCATTATTATTTACAGTAGCCTATAGGCTAAAGTAAAGAAAATGCACTGGGTATTCATTTGATTTTACTATTTGTATACTGTACAGTTTACATTCTTAATGTAATGTGTACAAAGAACACAACACAGACATGGTATTTTAGAAAAACGGAACAGTAAAAAGGGAAATACATTTAAAATAAATAATGCAGTATAAATGTACATGCTTTTTTTTTTTTTTTTTTTAAACAGGACACTATTATCCCAGGTAACCTGTCCTCTGTTTAACGAGGGACTTCTGTATTTTATTAACCAGCAGAATCTAAATGAGCAAACATCATGATAATTTCAATTATCACAATTTTTTATCCTGCAATTATCATTTCAGAGATTTTCAATGACGTCCCAACCCTAGTATACTGTTCCCCAAAAGATCTTGTCCCTGCAAGTGATTTATTATTTGGATGCAGTGGCTTATCAGACCCTGGCAATGGCAGAGAGTGGCTCAACTTGAGACTTCCCAAGCCCAATGTTTACACAGTATGTGAGGCTACTAAACTCAGTGTTCCCGCTAGACAAGTAAATTACACTTTCGATGGGCATGTAACAAAATGTAACTAGTCTTTGTCAAATTCTTTCGTGTTACAATCATACCTTGACAGAGAAGGGAACCAAATGCCATTGCTTCAACAGTAGACCAATCTAATTTTGTTCCCTCTTCCAGTTTCTGCAGTCTGGCCTGAAAAAAAGTTCAAAGTGAATATTGATAGGTATGAAAGTTTACTTTTTACAGTACTTGCCATTTCAACATTAAAATCATTATATATCCCTTGCATCCAAACACCCCAGTTTTCTTTGTTATGCATAACAAACTTTGCAGTAAACTGCTTTCTAAAGAGATTGTGTTTTTCACAGAGCACAGCACGTTCTGTCCAGACCAGAGCGACGTGTGCAGTGTGACATATTGTGAATAATTTGTTTCGTTTTATTTTAAATAGCACTTTGATATAGTCATTATTTTACATACATATTGTGTAGTTTTAAGGTAATTATTATTTTATTATATTGTAGCATACATGCAAAAAAAAAGTGATTAAATTTATATGTAAACTACATCGTGGCCTATGCTTTTATGTATGCTAGTGACCTTTACAGTGACTTCGTGATCTGATTTGTTAAGGCTTCACCTGCTTATGTGTCCTGTGAAGATGACTGTGCAGGTGGATATCCTCAGGGATGAATACAGACTTGGCTCCCACGAACTGCAGCAGGTCAGTGGAGAGCCCCGTGTCCCAGGTCGTGATCTTAGCCTGAGGCTCCACCAGCTCCCTCCAATGGCCCTGCAGGTTGGTGGGAGGTGGGCTGTACAGTGTCATGTTGGTCAAGTGCTCATTCATTTTGGCGTAGTACGACGTCTTTATCTCTGAAATTTCCTGCTCAGTCAGGAGTCCTTCTGCTACCAAGCAGTCTGCATACGAGTCAGGAATACTCTTCCGGGATCTGCAGTGTAAACATAACAAAATAAATAGGAAGGAATCCATGATCCCTGCCACATGATAGAACAGATTGCAAGCAGCATTTTGTTTCATAAAAAAGCTAAGACTTTAAGTAAGGTTTTAATAACATGCCCTACTTCATTAGCATTTTCACAATGGCTAACATTTTACATGTCAGATCATTCCCTTCCAGGCAGATTGAAAGGCGACATACCTGATGATTTTGTACATGGCAGGATTGGTAAAGAAAGGCTCATCCAGCTCATTATGACCCCACTGTCTGTAACACAGCAGATCGACAATCACATCCTTACGGAATCTCTGCTGATACTCCATGGCCAATCGGGTAGCTCGAAGCACTTCCTCTGCATCATCTCCATTAACGTGCATCACAGCACAGTCGACCATCTTACCTGGTGGACATGAATATAAGTAACTGCACTGTTCAATGGAATTGACATATAAAAATGACTGCATTTTAAAGAAGTAGTGTAGTGATCTTTGACATACCAATATCACTGCAGTACAATGAGGATCTTCCTCGCTCAGCTGGAGTGGTATAACCCACTTGGTTATTTACAATCAGATGGATGCTTCCACCTACTCTAAAGTGGGGGAGGTTTGAAATAGTGAATGTCTCAGGAACAATTCCTTGGCCAGAGAATGCGGCATCGCCATGGACCTGTAATTAAATACAAAAGCGCATATTATGGTATGTGCGGTGCTATTTATTGTTGTACTATTATTGTAGTTACTAAGTTATCCTCAGGGATAATCATAAACACTTAACAATACGTTAACAATAATGTTTGTGTTTACAAAGTGCCTGTCATGTAAGCATTGTATTGTGCCTTAAAGTGTACACCTTATACACAAAACAAACAATTGAGTCATCTCTAAAATGATCACTTCTGAAATTATACCAGTATATATTACAGTACTAAAATTTGAAAAAAAAAAATCCATTATGTTTTTTTGTAGCAAGTGGTAACAAGAGAAACTTCCAAGGCACCACAAAGCCATGAGATTTGTAGTACACTTACCTGCAGACAGAGGACTTTGTCTCCTGGCTGAGCTGAGCTGTCAGGGGAATAGTCCCCGTCTTGCTTGTACTGCTGCCTTCCTCGAGTTTTTCCCACAGTGACTGGGTTGATGGCCTCCAGGTGAGAAGGGTTAGGCAGCATGGTCACGTGGAGAGGGTGCCCAGAGCCAAAATCCAGATCCACAGAGGAGGTCAGATGCGACAGCACGTCTCCAATGGCCGGGGAGGTTTCAGGAAACTCACTCAGCCCTCTGATCTTACGAAACATTAGCTTTAGGAAGAAAAACACAGTTAATTTTATTCACGAAAGCCACCCACGTGATATTAATTAATAGTTGTTAAAACAAAAAAGGTAATACATAAATGTTTTCCCATACAGAAATAGTGTACATTGCATTCCTCAAAATAGTCACCTCAGGTGGGAACTGAAGGAGGCCTGTTAGGAGGTTTAGTCTTCCTCTGTGAGGCATGCCTGTGATGACATCAGTCACTCCGCTGTAAGCAGCGAGACGAAAGAGCTCATAAAAGAATCCCATCATGCTCTCTGCCCCTTCTCCACCATACCGCTTCACTGTGGCAAACTTGGTAGCCAAGAAGTGGTCAAATTCCTAAAAATAAAATAATTTAAATACAGGTAATGCTATGAGTCAAACAGAATATGTGTGGTAGAGGACAGTACTGATACCTTATTAGAACATAAATAGGCGCACAAGCTAATACTTTTGCATAAACTGGCTTATTTGAAAAAGTTGTTACCACTTTGCTTTCATATATAAGCCCATGCCCCGGTATCTGGATGCAACCCAGTGGTTGAAGATGAGTTAAAATGCAAGACGTATATCTTCATTTTATAAATTTGCCATACTTTTTCATAGCATATTGTTGCAGGTGGATTTTTTCGCCAATGCTTTCTACCCTACCCAATTTGGAATGCCCAATTATTATTTTTATCCCGGTTCACCGCTGCAACCCCCCAGCAACTCGGGAAACGGAGGCTGAAATGCACGTCCTCTGAAACGTGCTCCTGCCAATCCGTCATTTTTCGCACTGCGGATCCACAGCGAAGCCACCAAACCTATAGTGCTGGAGATCTGAATGGCTCCACTGCAGACCTGCAGGCGCCCTAACAGCCACAGGGGTCGCTGGTGTGTGGTGAACCGTGGATTGCCCTTCCAACCTAAGCCCTCTCTACCTGGGCAGCGCTCAGCCAATTGTGCGCCACCCCCTAGGAACCCCCGATCACGGTCGGCAGTGACATAGCCTGGATTCGAAACTGCGATCTCCAGGCTATAGGGTGCATCCTGCACTCCACATGGCGCGCCTACTGGATGCGCCACTCAGTGGATTTTCAATAGATTTTCACTTCTGTCTTTTGCTTGAACTATTTTCTAAAATAGTTCTGCATTACATTATATCCAGGGAACAACTTTGTTAGGGCTCTAAAAATATAGATATTGTTCTCATTAGTTTTGGAATGTGGGAGATCAAATTCAGTTTAATTGTTGAATATACAACGATCAGATATTCTTCTCAGTGTTACCTGGGATTGGAGCATTAATGTAGCCAGTTGTCTCCTTTCCTCTGGAGTGAATACTTCTTTCTTGAGCTCTTCAAACCTCTGAGCAAACCACTCCCTCTCCTCCAGTGTCTGCAGCTGACTTGTCTCGATGGACATGTGGCCACAGTACGTATGATTGAGGTATTGCAACACATCTTCTAATGAACCCTCTGCCTTCCCAAAGTGCAATAAGCCTTTAGACAAATCATAGGCATACAAAATATAAGTGTTTCATGTATTTAAAATGATCCTGATGTAGTAATAGATTCTTTTCACATGTTTAACAATGCTGAGCTACCCAAATGGTTGCTGAAACTGTAAATCGTTTCAATGCACAACATTTTAATGGATCAGTGACTATATACTCTGAATGAGAATGGATCAAATGGTTCTGTAAGCATCACTATAAAATGATGCTGCAAAATTATTCTAAGATAAATAATTAAATTAAATTGTAGTAAGAGTCAGTGTCATCCGATGAACACCTATTGTTTATTGCTGTTTAAAAATCATACAGCATATATGTAGTCATGAAAGAGTGGTTTCCTAATTTTTTTATAAAACAGAGCTATATACCACTTGTATTGAAAGGTCCATGAATGACTTCTGTTAAGATCTGAACCTCAGGCACCACATCCACCGCTGCCTCTCCGGTGAATAAAGGGTTCACTTTTGCTGCTTTGTGCCCGTGTGCTCGGTAAGCTTCAACTAACCGCGCCAGTCCATGATCTACCAAAACATGGAACAAAATCTACGTCAAAGATCGACGCCTGCTACAGGTCTGTTCTATGTTGATGATGGTCCTTGCTGCAGACTTGAAGTACTGTACAAGTTATATAGGCAAAGTGTGACATACAAATGGACATTTCAGTGCTACTTCCGATGATAGTCATGGGCATCAACTCTATTCATCATACTGATAGCTCAAATTCTGAATGAGTTTATTTTCCTCTTAGAACACTGAAGATCAGCCAACTGTTGTTACTAATATTAACACATTCAAAACATACCCATATAGAATTTAAAACAGTTACATTCACATTCAAATGTAAGCAAAATCAAACTGGTTTATTTTAATCAATTTACCAGCTGAGATGTGGCATATATTTTTCCAACATAACAAACCGAAGTCCAGTCCAGTTTTTGATACTTCAACGTGGACATAATGTGTCTTTTTCTACTTGCGAAAACTCCCGAAGTTCAATATATTTTTCACACACATTTGTTATGACGTCTACAAAACTTTAACTAAATTGACATACTTCGATTAATGACATAATACACTGACCTTGTATGCATGCATGGATCATTTCTGTCTTGCTCAGTTTCAAATCGCTTTCTGTCTTCTTGGGTTTGTATCCATAGACCCCTCTTTGAGTGTGATACACATTACGTAAAAGCGGCCGAATGGCATTTGGGGATCTTCTTGCTGCTAAACTGCAGGTTTTCCCTAAAAAAAAGACAGACATGTTTAATGATACAGCTTTTGTCTAAATATTTGTAATATTATAGTGCTGATTTAAAGGCACTCGTGTCAAGCAACCATAACTGGTTCCTCGACCGTGTAGAGCAGACAACACCTCCAAATCTGATTGGCCAAATCTGCATGGGATTATTTTTACACGCAAGAGGTTTGCGACAGCTATAGCAGAAGAGGGCTGTCTGAATCACACAGGATTATCTCTCTGGTATATATCTTTGATGTTTATTTTGTTATTAAAATAAAAGTGATAGTGGGCTCCTGAGTTGCAGTTATGTGAAAAACGTACTAAATATCCATATATTCTGCTTTAGCTCTTTATTTTTCCAGAATGTTACCCCGAAGATGGTGTTTGGAGACAGAAATGCATGTTACCCATTTTAAAAGAAATGCAAGAAAAAAACCCACCAAATTAATATATATATATATATATATATATATATATATATATATATATATATATATATATATATATATATATATAACTTTTAATATTGTGATTTTTCTGTCTGCTATGCCAGTACATGTAATGCGTTGCAAAGTGTCCAATAATATGTGCGTTGATAAATAAAAACTATGGACATAAATCCTGAGGAGTTAGTGCCACACAGCGGTAAACGAGCGTTTTTTAATAAGTACTAACCAAAACAGCATTACATAGTACTGTATGCTTTACATTATAACTTGTTAAAATATCTGTTTTAACCAATGCTTGTTATAACACTGTCCCCCGTCCAATACCAGCACCATTACCATGCGCAGAACAGCAGCAGTACTCTCGTCTATTTAATATTTTTGTTCCTCTCGGGCCTTATTGCAGGGTATGGCAAAAAGAAGCGCCTGTTTTATGTCTCAGACACAATTCTCTCAAAAAATAACGATACAAGGAGAACAATCACTAAACATAATCTATATTTGAAAAATGTTATGTTTGGTCTATGTTTATTGGATATATTTTAGTACTTGTTTACAATATTATTTATTTAGTTCAGGCACTATTGTTGGATAATCGTTCGTGGAGGTCCTTTAACTAGAGAGAAGGTTTTTATTTTTGTACCTGGAAACAAATCTGATGTTTACAGAAATTGAAGGTAAACCTATTCTAATATTGATTACACTTTGCATTATATGTATTTATTGCATTGTGGTAATAGTTTGATTTGACATTTGGTATGTAGCACTGTTACTTTATTACTAAAGTGCAAATCAACAAAAACAGGTAACTACCATACATGTTTATTTATTTATTTTTACTTTCCTTAGGCCTGTATTGTAAACGCAGTTAATCATTCTTCTTACCAGATTTGGCAGTTGTAGAACTATTTTTAATCAAAACTACTGCATAAAAGTAGAGTTTGCCATAACATTTTTTTTTCTTTTTTTTTCTGTACTCATGTTGTGTCGATCGAGAGGCAAGATACCATTGCTGGTGTAGTACGTTTTCTGTATTAGTATATTTTCAAACCAGATAGTGAACGACATTTTAAAGAAACATAATAAATACATCCATAGTATGTACAAGCCCCGTTAATTGTATTATAATATCAAAGAAGTTGTCAGATTGTGTTACATTTCACAAGTATTGACATTTCCTCAGTTCGCGATGGCAGTCAATACACATTATTTGTTTATTTAGCAGACGCCTTTATCCAAGGCAACTTACAGAGACTATGGTGTGTGAACTAGGCATCAGCTGCAGAGTCACTTACAACTACGTCTCACCCGAAAGACGGAGCACAAGGAGGTTAAGTGACTTGCTCAGGGTCACACAATGAGTCAGTGGCTGAGGTGGGATTTGAACCGGGGACCTCCTGGTTACAAGCCCTTTTCTTTAACCACTGGACCACACAGCAAATAATATCTAATTCGCCTGTTATTATTATTAGTAGTAGTAGTAGTAGTAGTAGTAGTAGTAGTAGTAGTAGTAGTAGTAGTAGTGTAATTTAATTTACTTCTGTGTGGTCCAGTGCAAATTAATTAATCAATCCGATCAGTTCTGCATTTCAGTTTACAAATGAATGCAACTTGATCACATTTTGGTTTCAGCAATAGTAGCTGACAACAATCCCTTCCTAACTTTGCTTCGTCAGTTTTTCACAACATGCCAATACACTCATTGAAAACACTGTATGGTGTATGCTGTATTTTCAGAGCGTTTACTCTTCTGGGATGGGGTCAGTTCCTTTTTTCTTTAATTCCATACAATATATATATTTTTAATCCATTCCAATCCATATTCCCTTTAAATCAGTTTCAATTCCAAGTCCAAGTCCTGCAAAGAATTGTAATTGTTTAAAAGGGAATGGGGATTGTAATTGAAATTGGGGAGTTGATTACAAATGGAATTGGAATTAAAAAGGAACGGACCTCCTACCATACCTGTCTTTAGTTAAACGCAAATTTTGAAGTGAGAAACAAATGACAAAACTAGAACCAAACTACATAATATAAGTATCATAATCTCTTGAAATATAGACTGAAGTATATTAAATAACTACTGTATGTTACTGTTTTTTAACAGGTGTGCTTTTCAGAATTGCTGTCTTCTGAGTTCATACAGTAGGTGAGCTCTTACCTGAATGCATACAGAGAAGGGAACTTATGACACACATTTAGTAAACAGACCTTAGAAGTAAATATTCTCCATGGCTATGTTTTAATAAAAATCTTACCATTTGTCTTAATTTAGTTTTTCTATATGACCTGACCAAAGCAATATATTGTATTGTCATGCTTTTGGTGCTGCTACATCAGAACTTGATTCTATTTTGCTGTTCATCTGTGTTACTTGTGACCACCAGCACTGGGAGCATTTGAAAAGTGCTGAATCCTACAGGAGTATGGCTTGTATGTGGTGTACATTTCTTAGTCACTTTTGTACTTAACTTGGTATGTAATACAAAAATGCAACATAGTTTTTTTTTGTTTGTTTGTTATTTTTTACTGTATGCCTGCAGAACGCAACAAGTCAGTAAACATGGATGAGAAAGAGGCAAGTTCTGTCAGCAGCAAAGACAAAGAGAGTGGAGATAGGCGACCTGCCTTCACCAGGGAGAAGGGAAAGGATGATTCCAAACTCGGCGGCAAGAAGGACAATCTGAAGGCTGCAGAGGAAAAGAAGAAGAAACTGGAGGAAGAGAAGCGTAAGAAGGAAGAAAAGGAGCGCAAGAAAAAAGAGGAGGAGAAGCTGAAAGCTGAAGAGGACCAGAAAAAGAAAGAGGAGGAAGAGAAAATAAAGCAGGAGGAGGAGGAAAAGAGGCTGCAGGAGGAAGAAGAAAGAAGACAGCGTGAAGAAGAAGCAGCGCAAATAAAGTAAGAGCCCAATTTACATGTTACTGTAAATACTGCCCAGGCCTAGATTGTGTTTGCACTACTGCAAGGTTTACCCTCACTTTTTCTACAAGGAGAAACTGTAGACCACTTAGAGTGCTAAATTGGACCTAATGTTTTGCATACATATAAGACTCGTCATATTGGAATGTAGTTAGTTTAAACTGATAAAGTGCGATCCAGAATAAATGAACGGCTCTATGGTTTTATATATTTTTAATGTACATAATTATTTTGATGTGACTTGCACTTGCTGCAAACATCTTCGTGTTTAAGGTTTACTTTATTTTTTCTCTGGTCTATTTGAGAGAAATGTAGAAATACTCAAACTTAATAAATTAAATTACAAATCAAAAGTCTTGCTCACTGTCTTCTCTAATTGTTTTAGAGAAAAAGAAGAAGCACACCAGTTACATCAGGAGGCGTGGGAGCGCCACCAATCCCGGAAAGAGCTTCGCAGCAAGAACCAGAATGCCCAGGATGGCCGTCCTGAGGAGACCTTCTTCAGCAGGCTTGATTCTAGCCTAAAGAAGAACACTGCCTTTGTCAAGAAGCTGAAAACTATCACAGAGCAGCAGAGAGACTCTCTCTCCAGTGATTTCAGTAGCCTCAACCTCAGCAAGTACATTGCAGAGGCTGTTGGCTCCGTTGTGGAGGCAAAGTTAAAAATATCTGATGTTAACTGTGCTGTTCATCTGTGTTCCCTCTTCCACCAGCGCTATGCTGAATTTGCCCCTTTGCTTCTCCAATCCTGGAAAAAGCACTTTGAAGCAAGAAAAGAGGAGAAAACTCCCAATGTAAGCAAGCTGAGAACCGACCTCCGATTCATCGCTGAGTTGACAATTGTCGGGATTTTTACTGATAAAGAGGGTCTGTCCCTCATCTATGAGCAGCTGAAAAACATCATCAACACAGACCGTGAGACACACATGCATGTATCTGTGGTGATCAGTTTTTGCAAGCACTGTGGGGATGACATTGCTGGGCTGGTGCCCAGGAAGGTGAAACTGGCTGCTGAGAAGTTTAGCTTGAGTTTCCCTCTGAGTGAGATCATCAATTCTGAGAAGCAGCAGCCCTTCCAGAACCTGCTAAGGGAGTACTTCACTTCCCTGACCAAACACCTGAAGAAGGACCACAGAGAGTTGCAGAACATAGAGAGACAAAACAGGTGATTGCATTATTTATGTGTGTAGCACTCTCGTGATTCATGTCACCAGAAACGCTCGATAGAATTACAGCCATATTATGCACAGCTCAGTGTACTTTGTTCATTATTATTATTATTATTATTATTATTATTAATTATCATATGTATAATTAAAGTGTATGTGGCTGAAATTAGATAATAAACATTAACTGCATTATATTAACTGCAATATACCAAATTGCTCTGATATATGGATTCTTGTGTATCTATGCAGGCGTATTCTGCATTCCAAGGGGGAACTGAGTGAAGACAGACACAAGCAATATGAAGAGTTTGCTACATCTTATCAGAAGCTGCTTGCTAACACTCAGTCTTTGGCAGACCTTCTGGATGAAAACATGCCAGAACTTCCACAAGATAAAACTGTACAAGAAGGTAGCGTCTACATGTAGTGAATCTGTGTATTAGCACACGTTATCGAGTATCAGAATCTGATATTTTTATACAATGGATTTAGGTCATGGAGATGACTCTTATCTTGTATATGGTGGTAGGGGATTTATGTTCAGAAACATGTTATATTCACTCATTTTGGATAACAGCATTTTTATTGCTTTCATTTTTACAAACTAATTGAATCGCACGGATCCCCAGCTTTTTCAAGTACTTGACTTGGGTGGGAATTGGTTCTGCGTAGTGCCATTTCCTCTGTTTTAATAGCTGAAAAGCCACATTTTAAACTTTAATGTAGTAAATCTGCATTCAGTGGTTCCAGTCAATGGGTGGAGTAATACATTATTGATTCCTAGTAGGTGTTTTATTAAAGCAATATCAGCTTATTACATTTTGTCGTCTTAGTAAGGCCACATAAGTTGTGGTTTCTTTAAAACAACACCATTTGCCTAAGTGCATCATCATGTTTCCTATTTCTACAATCTACAGTATGCATTGACACCACTAGGTGGCTCCTTTTTCAAATTTCAGTGATGTTAGGCTAGTACAAAAATATTGCCTGATTTTAAAAAATATAAATTTAATTATCAGACTATTCTATATTACAAAGAATATGTTTTTACAAGCACTTTTAAATAAACCTTTCATTCTGTATGATGACTTTACTCTTCAATGTTTTTTTGTTTTTTTTAAGTTGTACAATTACTTTAATTCAGCATAATATAATACTGAGTGTAAATTATGTTATGGAATATTATCTAATGGATACTGCATTCTGTCAATGGTTTCAAAAGAGAACTAGAAAGACGAGGAGAAAGCATGAAAGTGAAGATATAAAAATCAACCAAAAGAGGCTGATTTTGTTGGTCCTTATTGCCTTTTTGTATTCATAACAGTTTTTTTTGTTCTTCTTAAATTGTTTGAAATATATTCTTTACAGAGCATGGACCTGGCATTGACATCTTTACTCCTGGCAAGCCTGGAGAGTATGACCTGGAAGGAGGAATCTGGGAGGATGAGGACGCACGCAACTTCTATGAAAATATGGTTGATCTAAAAGCCTTTGTACCTGCAATATTGTTTAAAGATAACGAGAAGAGTTCTCAGAACAAAGACAACAAGGAAGAAGCAAAAGGTATTCATAGAGTGTCAAAGTGTATAAAAATGTTCTGAAAAGTTTTAAATTCCATGATAACCGCAACATCTGCTTTCAGGGTCTACTGGTTTTGAATATTTTCATTCTTTTAAACACAATACTTTTTGTTAAACTGAGTTTGCAAATCGCTGACAGTGTTGTCTTGTTTTGAAATTGAATTGTGTAATTTGAAAAAGAAAAGGTAGTTGGATACAAACCCTTTGCCTGATTAGTTATAATTAGAATCATTTAAAATGACACAGAACAGTGACTTGAAATCATTTTTTGGTCTTTAATGCCACTGGCTATTTATTTAAATGAAGAGTTCACCAAAATAGGCTTTGCATTGGTGATACACACAGCTAAACATTTAAAGAATATAACTTAGACCAGACTATGTCTAAAAAGAAGAACTTCCAATGATGTCATGGAAAATCTGAAGTATTAGTACAAAATCAGGACTGCCTGTTGTGTTACCAAACCCGGCAAACCTGCTTGAACATTTTACATAATAGAAAAGGTGTGTTTGTATTTGTCACCTTTAGTCAAATAAAAAATATTTCTGTTGAATGTTAAAGACATTTTCTGTTGAAGCATGCATTTTTATTTCCGGAATCCAAATTAAATAAAATATTTTTAATTGTCATGTCTGTCTGTTTACATGCACAAGGAATGAATAATTTTGCAATTCATTATTAATAATTGGAAAACAATTGTGCATCATTTACATGACAAACTCCATCAAGTTTGGAGGAATGGCAATACCCCAAATCCGATTCCCACTTAAAACTCCATGCAGGATATATCGATGCATTTGAAATCAAGTCCTCAAAAAGTAGCTTGAATCTGATTAGATTTTGCATATAAGCAGGCAAGTCTGTATAAGAAGAAAAGGTGAAAATAATCTGGTTATCAGCCATAAGTCTTCCACTACTTCCAATAATTTGCAGCATAAAAAGGTCTCTAAAAAGTGGTCTACCATTTATACTTGTCTTAAGCTGATTAGAGTGTTCTATCACTTCAAATGCAATGAATTGTGCATTCATTGCATTTGAAGGACTGCTGTGTGTGAAACTTTTTTTTTTTTTTACCAGAAGTTAAAGATGGGAAGGATAATAAAGATGTGCCGAGTACAGAAGAGCTGGAAATGGAGCTGGAGACCCTGGCTATTAATGATGATACTATGGAGATGGAAGCAGTGGATGAGGCAGAGGCAGATGACCTTACAAAGAAATTACTTGATGAACAAGGTAAAGTTTACTTGATATATGCAGATCCAGTTGGCAAGCAGCATCTTCTTTGGCAACTCTTATTCTCTCCACTGTTATTAGTCATAAATATAGTAGATTGTTAAACATCTAAAAGCATGTCTATAAACACATTATATCTTATAGATAGGCTTGCTACATTTCAATATATATCGGTAAAGCTTGTTAAACATAATTCCCAAAAAATGAGTTCGACTGAAATAAATTTGTATACAATAAACGTCGGTAAAACCACTTGCTATTTTTTTATTTTCTTACCAAAAATAATCAATCATTTAGAAATCATCTCCTAGTTTTTGTAGTTTTTATACTTGCTGTCTGTCCCATCTCCGTTCCGCTCTGAATGGCTGGGGGTCGCTGTCAGTCATCTCGGGTCCGTTAGTATTCTAGTTTCACCCTGTTCTGACAGATCTTGTTGACTGAAGCAGTGCTACAATGCTCTCATTTTCCAGCTGCAGCACCTGTCATTCAAAGCGCCTACTTTAAAATTAGAGGGTTAAGGTGTAGGTAAGCTTTTGCTTTAGGTAGACGGTGGCAGTTACTAGTTTGATTTGAAAATGGGGTGCAAGAGAAAAACACTTAATGAGTATTGTGCACAATACCCTGATCAACGTCTGAAGTCTCCGCGGCAGGACGAAGTGGGCCTGTCTGCCTTGCCTTCCAGTGAATTTGAGTCCGGTTGTGCTTAAGCAGGAGAGGGGGAGCTCAGACTTCGTATAGTAAAGTGCAAGTTAGTTCTGTTCAACTATCTAATGTTTTGTTATGTGCATATTATTTTTACTCTTAAATATGCTATAAAAGTCTGTGTAATACATTTTTATATGCTGTGTTTACTCCTGTTTATTTGAGACCATTTTTAAATGTATAGCTTGGCTGTGACCAAACGTTATTTCAATTAGAATGTTGGTAACTATGGTTTAGTTGCATGTTGAATATGATAAAGGGGTTTTGCTAAATGAGAAGTTTTTCAATGGCATAAAAAGTCTGTTTTTTTCACCTATTCTCTGCTTGAATTGAAAAATAAAGATTGAATAATTCTTCCTAAAATAAACATGGATCTTAATCGTCGATTTGGCAAAAAAATTAAAATCTAATAGCAGCAAGCCTACTTATAGATAAGCATTCAGATCAGTGATGGTTTGCTATTCTAGTTTTATTCTATAAAGTGATTATTTTGTGACCATTATTCTTTTTTAGAACAAGAAGATGAAGAAGCAAGCACAGGCTCCCATCTGAAGCTGATAGTAGATGCCTTTCTTCAACAATTACCCAACTGTGTCAACAGGGACTTGATAGACAAGGTGCAATTTAGTTTGCTTAGTCCCTTTTTCCCTTTTGTAAAATAAATTATAAAAAAAATCCAGACCTCTTAGAGCAATGCTTTCCACGAGTAATGTGTTTTTTGAGTGAATTATTATTATTATTTTTTTTTACTTGATTTGTGATAATTTTTTTTGTATATCTTGCACAATTAGGAAAACTTCACAAATGGATAACAATAACTTGATTTCACTGTTTTCCACAGGCTGCAATGGATTTCTGTATGAATATGAACACCAAGTCTAACAGAAGAAAGCTTGTCCGAGCCCTTTTCACAGTTCCTAGGCAGCGGTAATACTCTTTTTACAAATGGTAGAAAAATAACAAAGGCTATATAAATATATATATATATATATATATATACACTACCGTTCAAAAGTTTGGAGTCACTTAGAAATTTCCTTGTTTTCGAAAGAAAAGCAAATTTTTTGTCCATTAAAATAACATCAAATTGATCAGAAATACAGTGTAGACATTGTTAATGTTGTAAATGACTATTGTAGCTGGAAACGGCTGATTTGTAATGGAATATCTACATAGGCGTACAGAGGCCCATTATCAGCAACCATCAGTCCTGTGTTCCAATGGCACGTTGTGTTTGCTAATCCAAGTTTATCATTTTAAAAGGCTAATTGATCATTAGAAAACCCTTTTGCAATTATGTTAGCACAGCTGAAAACTGTTGTGCTGATTAAAGAAGCAATAAAACTGGCCACTTTAGACTAGTTGAGTATCTGGAGCATCAGCAATTGTGGGTTCGATTACAGGCTCAAAATGGCCAGAAACAAAGAACTTTCTTCTGAAACTCGTCAGTCTATTCTTGTTCTGAGAAATGAAGGCTATTCCATGTGAGAAATTGCCAAGAAACTGAAGATCTCAGACACGCTGTGTACTACTCCCTTCACAGAACAGCAAACTGGCTCTAACCAGAATAGAAAGAGGAGTAGGAGGCCCCGTGCACAACTGAGCAAGAGGACAAATACATTAGCGTGTCTAGTTTGAGAAACAGACGCATCACAGGTCCTCAACTGGCAGCTTCATTAAATAGTACCCAAAAACACCAGTCTCAACGTCAACAGTGAAGAGGCGACTCGGGATGCTGGCCTTCTAGGCAGAGTTGCAAAGAAAAGCCATATCTCAGACTGGCCAATAAAAAGAAAAGATTAAGATGGGCAAAAGAACACAGACACTGGACAGAGGAAGATTGGAAAAAAGTGTTATGGACAGACAAATCTAAGTTTGAGGTGTTCGGATCACAAAGAAGAACATTCGTGAGACGCAGACCAAATGAAAAGATGCTGGAGGAGTGCTTGACGCCTTCTGTCAAACATGGTGGAGGCAATGTGATGGTCTGGGGATGCTTTGGTGGTGGTAAAGTGGGAGATTTGTACAGGGTAAAAGGGATCTTGAAGAAGGAAGGCTATCACTCCATTTTGCAACGCCATGCCATACCCTGTGGACGGCGCTTGATTGGAGCATGCCCAATTATTATCTGTATCCTCAGCTCACCGCTCGCAACCCCCCCCCCCCGAAACGGAGGCTGGAACATGCGTCCTCCGAAACGTGCTCCTGCCAAGCCGTCATTTTTCGCACTGCAGATCCACAGCAATGCCACCAGACCTATAGTGCCGGAGGACAACACAGATCTGGCGGCTCCACTGCAGAACTACAGGCGCCCTATCGGCCACAGGGGCCGCTGATGCGCGGTGAGCCGTGGATTCCCCTGCCGACCTAAGCCCTTCCTACCCGGGCAGCGCTCAGCCAATTGTGCGCTGCCCCTTAGGAACTCCCGGTCACGGTCGGCTGTGACATAGCCTGGATTCGAACCTGCGATCTCCAGGCTATAGGGCACATCCTGCACTCCGCGCGGAGCGCCTTTACTGGATGCGCCACTCGGGAGCCCCTATCTAGTGAGTTTTATCCAAATAAAAGTGATAAGTTTCTTTTGATGCTCCGTATATATAAAAGAGCCATACCAATGACCTAGGGAGTTCTTATAGAGCCATACACACATATAGGGAGGGATAGAGATTGGAGAATATGCCACAGGCCACTTGAAGGTATTCTATTTATTTTATTAGTTAGCCTTGGCTTCTTCCACTCCACAAGCCATGAGTGAAGCCACAGAGGCCATGGCTAATGAGTAAAAAAAAATGTAATATTTTAAGTTGGTTTGGGGCATATTTAGGGCTTCTGTTTTTTGTTTTTTATTAATTAATTTTCAGTGCTTATTTTTAGCTATTATTGAGTTTAATGTAAATCTTTTTTTTTTCAGGGCTTTCACCTTTTATATTGTATGAAATGATTGTTTTCAGTTTCCAAAATTTTTTCTTTTTTCTTTTTTTTTCTGTCACAATATGTATGAACACGACAGTACTTGCACACTTCAATTGTACCTTCTTTCCTTTGCTGTCTTCCACAACGAAATCCTTATGGTCATGGACATATTCTTCTGGAGTTTCTCTGTGCTTTGGCTTTTTTTTTTTTACATTTCAACCCAATTTTTTATTCATTTTTAAATTCCACGAGCATGTGAATACAACCTATGATGAAACTGTAATATAGCTTTAAATCTCACGAGCAAGAACAATCCTCTGCTTCTAGTAATTGTAATCTTGTTTTAAATCTCGCACAAGTGTTACACTCCTCCAACAGAAATGTATGACTTCTGCTACTCGGTAGTGGGGTGGGTTAAAGTATTCAGAACGAATCAATGCAAGATACAAGTCAGGAAGGAGGGACATTGCCCAACTGCACTGAATTTTTTTTTCTTTTTTTGTAGTTTACTGTATTTTATTTATGTTTTCACAGGGAAAGGGATAAAGTCAATCAACTGAGTAACCATTTCCTGTGTTTTATTGGATATACACCGATTTTCTTTTTTTGTATCGGGGGGGGGGGGGTATTTTAAACAGTGCAATGAATAATCTGATATGTCAGTCATTATTGGCCCCAACAGAGGTTATTTTTTGCTATGAAACACCAAACAGAGGCTATATTAAGCTATGACGGGCAAAATGTCAACATAATTGGTTATACTGAAGTTGTGCGTGTAATAGGCACAAATAACATGATTTATCTGTGAAATGTATGCTTGAACACAACTACAGTTTATTTGCATTTGGACTGCACTTGCTTGTACTAAAAACTACAGATTGTCTTTGTGGTCTTTTCACAAACAATCATTAAGAGCCTTCTAAATCTAAAGAGCCAGATAGAGGGGCTTAACGAGCCATCTGTGGGACAGCCCTGATAGACCATAAGACCAGAAATTAATAGAAAGCAGAGAAAGCAAAAAAAAATAGTTTAAGTATATAGTATAAAGCAGACACAATAAATATTTTAAATTAAATAAAGATATAGGTGTGAATGCTGCTAGTGCTAATGAGTGGTACAAAAATTGATTTTAGTCTTGTGTTTACTTACCTAACTGGTTCAACCAGATTTGAGAGGTATTTTGTTTTTCCCGGGAAGGAAGGGGTGTTTACATGGTAAGGTTCCTTTCAGTACTGAATTAAAAAATTATATATGGTTGGTGGCACACCCTGCATAACTCCTTATACACAGTTGTTGGCGACACACACCTTGCTCACTACCTGCATTTAGTGTTTTGTTATTGTGCATAATAATCAACGCCAGGCACAATCCATAGCAGCCATCATCTTCCCTTATTGGTCATTTGCCTTGCCACACTGATCAGGCACCAGCTGCCCCTACATGCCTTGCATGCACACCTGATTACTCACATGTAATGTGGTTCTGGCCCTTTGCATAACATTGCTTTGTGATTTGCCTGCACAGTTTCTTAATAGTTACAAATAAAGTACTGAATGTACCAAGGTGCTGAGTCAAACTTGAGAAAGGACAACATAACATTTAACTGTACAGGGATGGGAATAAGGCTCCCATTGCTAGCTTTACTATGTTTAATAAGACACATCTGCACTTGTTACCTATACACTGGGGCTAATCAAGGACATAATACAACCTGGAATGGGTGAAAATGCTATGTAATAGGAGTCTTGTTTACATCCCTGCTGTATGTAAACTGGAATGGCAACTATTGATCTCTAAAGTTTCCTGATCATGTTGACTATGAAAAAGATGGCTGATGTCAACTTTTTGTTATGTCTTATTTGTAATAGATAAAAATATCTTCAAATGTGATCCTTGTTGAATAAAACATAATCAATCTGAATAGTAAACACTTGGAAGTGCTGTTATGGTACTTTCTCCTATGTTACAATGTTCAGATTTTTGGATTAAAGCAATCCTTTGTTCTACTTATTTTGACCAGGTTGCAACCATCTCTTTACTTTTCAGTGATTTATTTCTGTCTGTCTAAGTTTACTTTGCAACTTAATGGACTTCACATAGTCAATATGGTTTTAAATAGAGAAGTACATAAATTACCTGTTGCTGACTTAGTATCACCTTCCAGGAAGAGGGCTAGGTAGACTTGAATTAAATAAAGATTTTTTTTTGTACCCTTTTTTTTGTGCTCTTCCTTGTTTTGGCTATTAGCCTGTGGAAGTGATCTGTAAAGTTTCCTTTTTTTTAGGAAACGGAGCCTTGATCACTGGCACATGTTCTTAAGGGAGCATTCTCAAAATATGCAGTGACTAGTCATTTACAGTTTAACCAACAAAAGGAGAAAAACCTGGGTACCCATATACTGAAAGGGGCTTTATCTTGTAGGGTAGAGCCAAAAAAAAACATTTGATATATTTACAAAATACCTTTATATATTTGCAAAATAGTTTAGTTAAAACTATAACTGAGTCAATCGGTGAACTGGTCACAAACCAGTATTTACATTTCAGGTAGATATTTGGTTTGTAACGTGTATATATATGACAAATTAATTGAATGGTCATTTTCACAGGCTGGATTTGCTTCCGTTTTATGCTCGTCTTGTTGCTACATTGCATCCTTGCATTTCTGATGTTGCAGAGGACCTTTGCTCTATGCTAAAAGGAGACTTCAGATTTCATGTGAGTATTTAATCTTTTTTCCATCCAAGTTATTTCCAACCCACACACATAAATATATTCAAAATCCTGTTGATAAACCTAAAACATGTTGTCATAAAAATGTACTTAAGTACATTTTAATTTAGTTACAAAGGTACAAAGAAAATTCATATAAATGTTTAGTTCCACTGGGTCATGTATAAGTTAAGACAAGTGCACATTTAGACAGGTGTATAATTATTGGCAGGTAGGCTCATCAAGACAGTGTAACTTATACCACAATGGTGTTCATTTGTCATGAAATGCAGAAAACTATCCATGTTTTGCAAATTTGTTAAAGTAACATATTGTAATTGTAAATATGTATGTTTTAGGTACGGAAGAAGGACCAGATCAATATTGAAACAAAAAACAAGACTGTAAGATTTATAGGAGAGCTGACAAAGTTCAAGATGTTTTCTAAATCTGACACTCTTCATTGTTTAAAGGTTGGTGGCTTAACAACAAATGTTTAGATATTAGTTTATGTGGTATAGTGCTTGGAAAATGAAACCTTTCATGTCAGTAGGTATACAAAGCTGCCACCACCAGAGTGCCAAAGCTTCATAGAAACCATTTGAGGTACAGATTTGTTTATATAAACACTATACAAAATGTGTTGGTGACCCATGAAATTGGACATATAAAACACAATTTAGCAATTCCAACATTTATGTTGAACATGTATTTTTGCTCCTGTTTTCGTTTTTAACATAGCACTTGTGGAGTTTAATACTTCTGCATCAACAAAATAAATTACTATTATTATTTAGTCATTTTAGTAGACACTTTTATCCAAAGCGACTTACAGAGACTTGGGTGTGAACTATGCATCACAACTGCTGATGCTGCAGAGTCACTTACAATAGGACCTCGGTTTTACGTGTCATCCGAAGGACAGACAGACACACACTATATATATATATATATATATATACTTTCTCAAATGCAGTTCATGTCAGAAGTTACAAACTCTATTAACATTTTGATGCCCCGGTACATATTGATTCTGTTAGAAATAGGCCGGTTTGAGCTGCAGAGGTTAATTTAACATGAGTCGACAAGAGGTCAACTATTATAATTATAATTGTAATTGATTATAAAACTGATTCGTGACACATTAATTGGTTGTAATTTGAGTGAATGGTTGAATCCTCCAGAACAAGTTCTATCTAGACAATGTTTAAATTTGACAATGGGAAGCATATGTAGTATTTGTCCTGATCACAGATTAAGTAAGAGCTTGGACAGTTATATAGCTATTTGAGACCTGAACATATGTTAACATTTATTGGTATTTTGACCCACTCTAGCAAAGATTAATGATAGGAAGAGAAGAATATGTATTTAATGGAAATTCATCATGCTCATAAATGGCTAATTTGTACCAAAGTTTGTTATACCCAAGGTAATCCTCAAATCAAGTTATACCGTGCACTATTTAGATCAAATGTATTTTTTTTATTCATTTTCCAATTTTTCTCCAAATTTTTTGGAATGTCCAATTATTATTCAACCTGGCTCACCGTTGCAACCCCCAAACTAACTCGGGAGAGATGAGGCCGAGCACTCGCGTCCTCCGAAACGAGTGCCGTCGGCCGTCTGCGCTTTTTCACTCTGCAAGCCCGCCGTGCAGCCATATTCAGAATTTACAGCATTGGAGGACCACGCAGTTTTGTTACCATCTTGCTGAGGATTTGTTGAAAACAAACAAAAATCACTTGGCCCTTTATTCTCAATACTATTTTTACACAGATGCTACTATCTGACTTCTCTCATCACCACATTGAAATGGCCTGTACTCTTCTGGAGACATCTGGGCGATTTCTCTTCAGGACACCAGAATCCCACTTGAGGACCAGTGTCCTTTTGGTAAGCTAGATGCTTAGATTAATGTAATGTGTATTGCATTGCTTTTTGTACAATATAACGTTTTGTATCAAATGTTAAGTCCAAAATTTGCTTTTTGACCCCTGCAATGGATAAACAATAAAGATCTTCAAATAATTAAAAGCTTAATTTCTGCCACAATATTCAAGAAAAAATAGAAAGTAAAAACCAACTGTACATTTAATATTTAAAAAAAAAAAAAACATTTGTGGATTAACAGTTTCTGTAAAAGTTTTATTTTCATTTTTTTTTTTTTAATGTTCTTGTTCTTATTCTTGTTTAGGTGAATCCTCTTACAAGTTATACAATAGGTCATGTATAGTCAAATGTATAATAACAGAAGGAAATTAACTTTTTAATGTAAGAATGTAACCTAACCAGCAATTGGGGTTTATTAGTTTTCATTTTGACAAGGAACCATTTTCTTTTGAGCAGGCAAAAAAAGGGTGTCATTTTCTAACGTATTACTTATCAATAACAGATGAATTCATAGATGGCAACTATCGTCTTACTGGGAACATTATTGGTTCCTCCTTTTTGGAAGAGCACTTGCATTTCTCCCTGTTGGACTAGAGCTTTCCAGTATGTTCCTAAGTTGCTTAATTTGTCACATCTATTGGGTTATTTCCATTTGGAACATTTTGATGAATGTTTCAATGAGCAGTTATCAATGTTGTCATGTAACATGTAGTTGTCAGAAACTTGTGGTTCATGTTATCATTTATTTATTCTTCCTTTTATCTATTCAGAAAGACAATACTTAACATGGGTGTATGTTGTGTTTCTGTAGCTTGAGGGTTCTATTGTCTATTTGGAATTTTGGATTTAAATGAAGGGTTTTAAGGGAATTGAGGTCTCAAAAAGCTGCATTGTTGGAGACAATGAAGCCCTTTTTCTAAATACCCCAAGTGCAAATAGAAAAACCTTCTTCAAGGACATAAAAGGTCGAAGTCAGAGAAACATATGTATGTATGTTTTATTTGTTCCCACAAAAGAGGTTTCTGAATGCTAGGAGTTCATTTCCATTAACCTAATGCAGAACCTCTTTATCACTTTAGATATAACGCAACAATAGCCCCCTGTCATGCTATTGGATTGTAATTCAAAATGCTGTATTTTTGTCTGCTATTTCTTTGAGTCTTTTCAAGAACATATTTTATTCCATCTTTGGTTTGGTTGATATCCAAATAATTGTGTTGACAGATTTCTCTTCGTCCCATTATTTGTTTGGGGCAATAGGATTCCTTTATCAAAGATAATGATTGTACGTTCTGGCTTTCTGCCCTTCAGTTATAAAAGATTGGAATAGAAGCACGGTATTGGATCTGAAACTGCTAGTGGCATAGCTAGATGTTCACAAAACCAAGACACTAATTACATTGTTCTGTTTGTGCAGGAACAAATGATGCGGAAGAAACAAGCCATGCACTTAGATGCCCGCTATGTCACCATGGTAGAGAATGCATATTATTATTGTAACCCACCTGCAGTTGAAAAAACTGTGAGGAGAAAGCGACCACCACTTCAAGAGTATATCCGCAAACTCCTTTACAAGGACCTGTCCAAAGTCACCACAGAAAAGGTGAAAACATTACAAAAGATATAAGTAAGGTGTATTGCCAAAAGTAATTGGGCTGTCTGTGTTTGATAGTCCATTTAGGTAAAAATCCAGTCCTATACAGTTATGCACTGGGACATCTTGGAGAAAAAAAGGGTCAGCTTGTTCATAGTGTTCAACACAGATACACGAATATAAACTTATATTATAACATCTGATGCTAACTGCTTTAATTTAGGCTGTCTTTGCTTTAACTGGATAATCAAATAGAGCTAAAATTGTCATCTATTTTTTGTACAGGCATAAATGGAGGTTTATTAGACCTTGTTCCATGTCGTATCCTCAGTCAATTTGTAATGATGGACAATAAAAAAGAAATAATAATTCGCTAGATGACAGACAAACGTGAAAAATAGTTTTTGTTCTCAAAGGTCAGACCTATCATATTTCACATACTGCAATTTCAGTCTCAAACACACCAAATCACTCCTAATCACCATTTTGACCTCCAAGGGTCTAATAATTAAACCTGTCAGCTGGGTAGGATTTGAAGTACCGTTAATAACCAAGTGCTGAGGGCCAGACAAAGGAAATGAGTCAATAAATGTTTATCTTTCTTGATTTTAGGTGCTACGGCAGATGAGAAAATTGCCCTGGCAGGAACCAGAGGCAAAAAATTATTTAATCTGTTGTATGGTTAACATCTGGAATTTAAAGTACAACAGTATCCACTGTGTAGCCAACCTGCTAGCAGGGCTGGTGGCATATCAGGAGGATGTGGGCATCCATGTGGTGGATGGGGTGCTTGAGGACATCAGACTGGGAATGGAGGTGAACTTGTTTTGTACATTATTCTGTTCTCCTGAGGGGAAAAAAATGATACATTGCTTATTTGTCATGTACTTTGCTGGTTTACTAAGTACATCATAATGGGGTCCGTTATAGAAAAAAATCATAATTTCGTAAACTCAGTTTTTTTGATCAAAGTAATAAATGTATGGTCTTGCATTGTAAAGTAATTATTGATATTCTTCAGTGTGGTTACAGCAGACAGATGGGGCTTTTTCATAGAGAGAAGCCCTTTTGTACACTTTTGTACAAGCCCTTTTGTACACTTAAAAATGGGCCTGTAATCTTTAGTACAGGTTTGACTGTACTTTCTTTTTTATGCAGAATGTAAAATCATACTGTTTTTTTTTTTTTGCAGGTTAACCAGCCCAAGTTCAATCAAAGACGAATCAGCAGTGCCAAATTTTTGGGTGAATTGTACAACTATAGAATGGTAGAATCAGCAGTGATCTTCCGGACTTTGTATTCCTTTATTTCATTTGGTGTAAATCCTGACGGAACCGCCAGTCCACTAGATCCTCCAGAGCATCTTTTCCGAATCCGTATGGTTTGTACTGTTTTGGATACATGTGGACAATACTTTGACAGAGGATCAAGCAAAAGAAAACTTGACTGCTTTCTTATCTACTTCCAGGTAAGCGAGTGAATTAATGTGATATTAAAAAATTGTGTACAACAGTAATCTCTTAAGATTGCATATTGAAATGGCTGTAGATTGTGATGGTATACATATTTACTATGTCTTTGTAAGTAGAGGAGAAACTTGTTGCTTTTCCCCCGAATCCTACTGTACTTCTAAATGATGTAGAATGGTCGGGAGTTGTTCTCTTAATACATGCAAATACACTGATTACCCCAAAACCAGAAGGAAGTGAGATATATACCTAGAGGGTTATCATCCTGTTTAATTCGTGATTGACGATGATGATGATGGAGTTTTTTTGGTCTGTTGGATTTGTGTTTTTGTTTTAGCGTTATATCTGGTGGAAGAAGAGTTTGGATGTCTGGACCGAAGGCCACCCATTCCCTATTGATATCGATTACATGCTCAGTGATACCTTAGAGCTGCTGCGACCAAAGATGAAACTGTGTTGCTCTCTGGAAGAGGCTATTCGGCAGGTGACAGGCTTGGAGCGTGAATTCCTGGTTAAACTAGGTGAGCACATTCCAGTAGATTTACAAAATAGTACAATAATTGGTGCCCAGTTAAAGTGTTACTGAACACCCTTTAGTGTTTACAACAAACACACTCGTCACAACATGCACGTCTCATGGTGCTGGTCTGTGAAAACATATTTACATGGGGAGTGGGTAATGACAGGTTCAACTCCATTAGGCATGTTTCACTACATTGTGCACTCACAGCTCACCTGAAGGATTAAGTTAATGTATTGTACAGAGATGTTCTAGAAACTAGCTAAGGTATTTTTCCAGCTAAAAACGTATGTCTCTTGTGTTGCTTCATTAGATTTTTTTCATTCTTTTCTTCTGAATGATTGCTTAGCCTACAATGGAATCTTTCTTTGTTTTAGTTTCACATTGTGAAGGTCTAACATTCTTCAGGTGTAGTGTGTTGTTTTCTTGCTTTTTGTTTTGTTTCTTTTCAGGTCACTGTACATTTTGTACATTGGTTTCTTGGCCTAGTTTGTCACAAGTGTAGTCACAGTTACTAATGTTGGTCAAAAGGTAAATCATTAATTTCTTTAACTTCTTAGGCCTATTGTGTTTTATCGTTGAAGTAGTGTTGGGACGATAATTTGATAATATCATGGTAACAGTGTTTGTTGATATACAGACACACTATACTGTTTTATTAGTATTATTTGTGTTATAATATTTTATTTTATTGCTTAACATGATGATCGCCTGTGTGGTTACAATTGAATGTGCTGTAAAGCGGCTGGCACAGCAAGGCACATAGGTAGGGATCTTCAATGAAACTGAGATGTGAAGTGTTTAAACTGAACCACAGTAAAGTGACACAGGTTTCATTCAGGGCTGTAGTACGTGTGTGCCTATAATTACATGTTTAGCAGTACAACTGATCGGTTTTGGGGTTTGTGCTGTGTTTTGATTGGCTGGAGTGTCATACTGCTGATCAAAAGAGTAATCTCTGATCAGAGTAGGTTAATGTTAAGCAGCATTTATTTACTGTTAAAAGAACACGAGTTTAGTTTTTGTATTTTCATCTCTGATATGGTATTTTGTTTTAAAAGGCGGTTTTGAAATATTTCTGTTCATAATAAAGCAATGCAGCACCTTTTGCATTCAAACAAGTTCAGTTTTATCGCTGTAACTGCAGTTACCATCATCAGTTTTGGATGATTATTGTGATGCAGAAAATCCATTATTGACCTAAAGATACCTTCAAGCCCACATTGTTGTGCAGTTACAGCTGGCTAAGGCTGGTGACACATTATACTACAGGTCGCAGCCTTTCGATCAGTGAGTCCTTCATGATCCAGAATTGGTAACCTTTCATATCCTTTCATTCATAGCTTCACAAAGATTTGAAGCATGGATACAAAATGTTACAATGTTAACAATGTTATAGCAGGTTAAGACCGATTTCCATTTGCACCCATACTTTAATTATGAACACAAAATAACAAATCTAAACTTAACTGAAGACATTGACTCGGTATGCAATTACAATGTAATTAAAACATGTTATTTTATTGTTTATGGATTTTTTGAACGAGAAGTTAACTAAACAGTATCTGAACAGTAATGCATACACATTTTAAAGGTTTACACAATTTCAGCTATATTTCAAAGGGAACTATGCATGTTATGAAGCTCTCCACCATAGAACATGGGAAAGTACATAATTATGACGCTGTAATGCTATCTGTCTTGCCTTTTGTAGTGGTTTTAATAGCTACCTTTGTGAGGAAATGAATCTGGGGTGCCAGGTAGGCATTGTTTTAATCCTACCAAATAAATGATATCAAATTGTCACTGGGACCTAACAGCAAGCACATTTATAACTATTAGACCCTGCTATTACCCCAATATAAACTCATGTTTATAAATACATATTTTTAATAAAGGATACAGAGTTTCATGGAATAACCATAATTTATCAAGGATGAGACAATAGCATTTAATATACACCAGGCCTACTATAAATACAAAATATCAAACTATATAAACAAAACACATACAAAGTTCTTCCCCCTCTTATCCTAACTCAGATTTTAAATCCATGTCATCATATTATGCAAATTAGAAAACACATGTACATGCATATATTAAATCCTTCATTACAATAACCCTTTGCATATGCTATTGCGTTTCAGTCAAAATGACAAATCTGGGCTCCCGAATGGCGCATCCAGTAAAGGCACTCCGTGTGGAGTGCAGGATGCGCCTTATAGCCTGGAGATCGCCGGTTCGAGTCCAGGCTATTCCACTGCCGACCTGGACGGGAGTTCCCAGGGGGCGGCGCACAATTGTGCACAATTGAGTTCTGCCTGGGTGGGGAGGGCTTGGGTCTCCCAGGGTGTCCTCGGCTCATGGCGCACCAGAGACCCCTGTAGACTGGCCGGGCACCTGCGGGCCTTCCTGTAAGTTTGCCCAGAGCTGCATGGTCCTCCGATGCTGTAGCTCCGAGGTGGCTGCATGGCGGGCCTGCAGAGTGAAAAGAAGCAGACGGCTGATGGCACACTTTTCGGAGGACGCGTGTCCGTCTTTGTCTCTCCTCGAGTCAGCGCAGGGGTGGTAGTGGTGAGCCGGGTTGTAATAAAAATAATTGGGCTTTCCAAATTGGGGAGAAAATGAGAAAAAATAATTGGCAATTCCAAATTAAAAAAAAAAGACAAATCTGTCACAAAATACCAATTGTTACACTAGCCAATGACTACAGATAACTCCAGCAGCACAAGTAGGCAAAGATACTCGCTATAGTTATTTTTAAATCATTGACATGTATACAAACGCGATTAGCATACATCTAAAACACCCACATGCAATGCATTGCATATTATGTTCAGGTTAAATAGCAGTGAAGCTCTTTGTAGGACAAATACCATTTTAGAGACAATAAAATTCTTCATTCACTATTAGAACTAACCAAAAAATATGAATAAATAACACATTTCAATCTACTATATGGCAAATAGGAGAAAATAGCAGACAGTTACTGTAAACAGAAAAGATAAAGTTACATGGCAGTCAATTTTTACCACAAGTACATTATTGTAATGCTACAATGGAACTTGCAACCAAAGAGTCCCGTATCTATCCAGCACTGTAAAAGCAGTATTATAAAAACAGTCTCTGGTGTCTCGCTATCAAAAAAAATAGATAAAATTCATCCAGAATTCTGCATAGCTTTAAATTAAACAGTCTCAGCTATCCCAGTTTAGCTATTTTATTAGTCTGTGATCCAGCAGTCCCCTCCCCTCGTTGCAGCAAAATACAAATAACAAAAATGTAGCCAGTCTAAAAGTGAAAGTACTTCACAGCAGACGAATTGATCCTTTCCAGCAAAATAAATAGCAACCAGTATACAGTCAAACCCGCTCGTAGGTCGCTTTCTGTTCCTAGATTGCTCTGCCTTCCACAGCTTCATAAACTCTCCAGTTTAACGCATTCTGCCAGAAGCCCACAGAAAAGTCCTAGCAAACTCAGAGCTACGTTCCACTGTGCCGATCCAAGAACAAAGTTAATTTAATTAATCAACCTTACTTGACTATTGCCTATTGTTTATTGCTTATTTTAGTAACCATATTTAGAAGATAAGACTTGCTGTAACCCACCACGCTTGCCAGCATTACAATTAGAATTTTTTCCGCCCCCCTCTTACCACACAGGTGTCTTTGTTCCAGGACTCATTCAGTGGTGCACTATTATACACCGAACAGATCGGTTCATACAGATCATGTGGCGTTCTGGCAGAGACCTTTTTAAATTAAAGCTGTTTCAATATATTTTGCTTTTTAAAAAAAAAAAATTGTAGCATGATCTGTCTTTTCTCTTATGTAGCATTATTATTATTATTATTATTATTATTATTATTATTATTATTATTATTATTATTATTATTATTATTATTGCAAACACCAAGGATCAGAATTTTTCTGACTGAGATATCAGATTCAAACTCTTAAGTTGTATCCATGCACGTATTTACTTTTTCAAATGTCCTCAGCAATAATAGAGAGATGATTTACTGAAATAAAAAGTGGTGGACTAATATTTACAAAAACAGACAAATGGGCTACATTCAAGTATTATCCCAGACATAAGACATAAACAAGGCGTGACTAATTGCATGCCACTACTATTCTTTAAAGGTAGTACACAGTGTCCTCTTTAAAATAAAGCAGCGGGGATAAATGTATCTTTAGAAAAAAGGTAAGGTTAAGTAAAGTACCGTCCAGCTTGGAATATGTGCATGTTTAATCTGCTTTTTGTAAGAAATTCACTCTCCACCTGTTTCAGCCTTACAATAAACACAATTGAAATGTTGCTTTCTGTGTATGCTTTTCCTTAGCACTGGCCTCACCAGGAAACCATTCCCTTGGCTTCTTAGGATTTCAGTTGGGGTTTGCTCTTCTGTTTTGATGTGACAAACCATTCATCACTCAAGTTCACAGCTAACATATTTGCTTTTTTCAGAACTGAAATGTTGACATAGAATATTTATTTCCTAAAAAAATATTTAGGGCTAGCTAATGACAAGGACTCAAAAGACTCGAGCAGTATTAGAGAAGGAGAAGCCATGGAAGAAGAAGATGAAGATGATGATGAGGAAGGTGGTGCAGAGACTGAGGAGCAGTCTGGAAACGAGAGTGAAATGAATGAGCCAGAAGAGGAGGTATGGTTTGAGCAATCACAAGACCCATTGAATGCTGTGCTAGTTTTTGCTTTCACCTTTCCAGGATCTCATTTTGAGGGTAAAATGAAGAACAAATAGCTCACCTAGTCATTCTGCATTGGTTGTAAATCTACAGTAAGCACAATAAACATTTGAGACAGCACTGAATACAAGAAAATGTTATACATGTGTAAGATATTATATAGATGAAAACAATTAACAGCAAACCAGTTCATAATACTTCCATGTAATATATTTATTTTTTAGAAACTGTCCATTTTAGACTTTAAAAGCAAGACTAATTCTGTAGTTGTATTGTACATTAAACAAAATAAATTAGTTATATTATTTTAGTGATTTTTATAGTATTTTCAGATCCTAAAATGTATGATAACACACTCTTTGATGATTCTGTATACTTCTCTTTCTGAAAATAAAATACATAGTTTCAGCAGTGTGTACAGATATTATAGAAGTTGTTTGAAGACAAATGACTTGCATATGCTTTGTAGATAAGGAATGGTTTCATCAGGGCAATTGTAGGTTTGAGCTTCATAGCTCTGGAATCAACATTACCAACTTGGGTCGAGAAGACCAGTGGAATTTGTTTAATGTCTAGTCCAGCAATTTTAGTATTTTCAACGAGAAAGACTGAATCTAGCATGTGACACCTCTGGACCAAATCCAGTGATGTAATGTATATATGGTTCATGCAAATAAAGAGCCATAGCCTATTATAAAACTCCCTTTGAGAGAAAATCGTAAGCTGTATCTCTTAGGACAAGAGGGATTCCATTTTGTATTTTTATTTTGTATAAATACCATAGCAGACTACAGTTTCAAAATGTAAATATAGTAGTGTTCATGTAGCGTATTGTTTAAGGAAACAAACCCATAATTATTTCAAAACAAATAGAATCATTGAAAGCTGATTGTAAGAAAGTCACCAAACAGCATTTCAACACTTCTTTAGGGGCCAGCATTACAAGGCTGGGGTGTATAAATGAAGGTAAAAAATAGCAGGAAACCAGTTTTTAGAAGTCTGAAAGGTACTTTCCGTGAGTGGCAATAATCAGATAAAATAAAAATAGTGTATGCAAATTTCAGATTAAAAACAACTGTCAGTTTATAGAAAAGGGTGATTTACAGAGGATTTAGCATTTTAATAAGCAGGATAAAAGCTAAATTGGGTCATTCCACACTGAAGGGATTACATTTTATGACCTTCCCCAACTCACCATATTTTGATATTGCATATACCTGGAAATGTTTTAGGAAGAATCCCAAAATATTAGCTCTTAATTTATGGAAAGTTATGGGCCTATAATGGGGAGGTGCCTATGATGAATGAAAACTAGCACTGAAAAGGGGTAATGTTTGAAAAGTCAGGTCTTCGAAGTATTTAAGATATCTTCTTGTTGGGCGCTGCATACACAGAGCTACTCTTCAAGTTTAGTAATGTGTCAACATATTGCCTTTTGGTGACCATATATGTTAATGTAAAGGAGACACATTTAGAAAAAAAAGTGCAATGATGTCAATAAAAATGCCATATTGTACTTGCTTGAACTCCTGAACCCCCACCCCCAATAGCTTTATGACATCATAAAAGCACAAGTGTGTATCTGCTATCCCTTAGATATCTATTACAGTTAATAATTTGGGATTCTTCCTAAAACACTTCCAGGTACATTCATATGTGATATAAGAATGAGACAGTGAGGTGGCTATCATTGATCCAAGCCAAGTAAATTTCTCTTTATTTTCTACGTTGGAATGCTGCTAGAAACATTGCACAGTGCACTGTAAATTACCCTTTTGTTTTTTACAGGAGGGTTCGGAGAATGAGGAGGAAGAGGGAGAGAGAGAGCGAGAGGAGGAAGAGGAGGAGAACACTGACTACCTGACTGATTCAAATAAAGAAAATGAAACTGATGAAGAAAACAATGTAAGTACACATAAAATCTTATTTAGAAATCTATCTATTTGAAAATGTGAACCATATATTATCATCCAAACTATGAAAAATATGTGCAATTTGTTCCAATTATCATGTTAGTTTTCTTAGCTTTTTTAAAAAAAGTCCAGATTACAATATTGATTTTTGTGATATTTGTTTCTTGATTTTATCCAGTTTAAAACCCCAAAAACAGTAAGCTTTACTTCACAATTCTGTTGCCCAAATTGCATAATATGGCATCTCTTATCCAATAAGATACACTCTACACCCAAATTTATTTACGTATGGTGAAATTAGTTATGAAGTACACTTTAAAAAGCCTTTCAATACTAGGATTTTTAATTTTTTTTATTAAATATGACTGAACATCTGTTGACTGTACTGTATTTTTTTTAATTCTTATATTTTTCAATCTGAAAGGAGGTAACGATAAAGGGTGGAGGTCTCAAACATGTTGCCTGTGCAGAGGATGAAGACTTCATCCAGGCCTTGGATAAGATGATGCTGGAGAACCTTCAGGTAATAATATAGTTGGCGTCTGTTGCCAAGCTGCAGACATGCAGATAAACAGTTTAATCTGTAAGCATGATATGGTAAAACTCCAGTGGTATTTTGTGCTATTGAATTGTGAAATTAGTCTTTTATTAGTGTCTGTTTCATTTTTTTAATTCACTGAACTTCCCCTGTGCTGGTAAATAGGTTCACCCTGGGAAGTCGAATGCAGTTGCTGCCTCAACCACTTTATTGGTGAGGCTGTGAAATCTGACACACTGCCTCTGTTCAGTTTATATGGTCGTAGTAACTGCTACCCCTTTGAGGGGGGTTGAAGTATATAATGCTTGAATCAGATATTTATTCTCTGTAACACCTATACATACATATATATTTTTTCTCTTAGCAACGCAGTGGCGAGTCAGTGAAAGTGCACCAGCTGGACGTAGCCATTCCTCTGCAGCTGAAGAGCCAGCTAAAGAAAGGACCCCCACCTACAGGAGGGGGGGAGGGAGACACCGAGATTGTAGACACCATGCAGTTTGTGATGTTAACGAGGAAGGGCAACAAGCAGCAGGTACAATGTTATTAACTTTTTTTTGTGTTGTTATTGTAGGAGGCTATAGAACTTGAAAATTGAATCATCCATTCATAATTGCATTTGTACCTATATCTTAACTTTCCATCCAATTGAGATGAAAGGTGTCATGGTACTGACAGATTAGACTGTATTGAAAGTTTGGAAATGTGTTAAAATAAGTTATCATTGTAGTTTTTATAATTGTATCAAATAATATTACATTCATTGAGATTATATTTTTTTGTGAAGTGCATCCAGGTATCAGAAAGAGCAGGCAGCTAATTTGTAAATATCACCTCATCCTTCAGTAACATTTATATATTTAGAATTTGAATTGATATATAGTGTGTGTGTGTGTGTATATATACAGTACTGTGCAAAAGTTTTAGGCAGGTGTGAAAAAATGCTGTAAAGTAAGAATGCTTTCAAAAATAGACATGTTAATAGATTATATTTATCAATTAACTAAATGCAAAGTGAGTGAACAGAAGAAAAATCTAAATCAAATCCATATTTGGTGTGACGACCCTTTGCCTTCAAAACAGCATCAATTCTTCTAGGTACACTTGCACAAAGTCAGGGATTTTGTAGGCTTATAGTCAGGTGTATGATTAAACAATTATACCAAACAGGTGCTAATGATCATCAATTCAATATGTAGGTTGAAACACAATCATTAACTGAAACAGAAACAGCTGTGTAGGAGGAATAAAACTGGGTGAGGAACAGCCAAACTCGGCTAACAAGGTGAGGTTGCTGAAGACAGTTTACTATCAAAAGTCATACACCATGGCAAGACTGAGCACAGCAACAAGACACAAGGTAGTTATACTGCATCAGCAAGGTCTCTCCCAGGCAGAAATTTCAAGGCAGCCAGGGGTTTCCAGATGTGCTGTCCAAGCTCTTTTGAAGAAGCACAAAGAAACGGGCAACGTTGAGGACCGTAGACGCAGTGGTCGGCCAAGGAAACTTACTGCAGCAGATGAAAGACACATCATGCTTACTTCCCTTCGCATGATCGGAAGATGTCCAGCAGTGCCATCAGCTCAGAACTGGCAGAAAACAGTGGGACCCTGGTACACCCATCTACTGTCCGGAGAAGTCTGGTCAGAAGTGGCCTTCATGGAAGACTTGCGGCCAAAAGCCATACCTCGGCGTGGAAACAAGGCCAAGCGACTCAACTATGCACGAAAACACAGGAACTGGGGTGCAGAAAAATGGCAGCAGGTGCTCTGGACTGATGAGTCAAAATTTGAAATATTTGGCTGTAGCAGAAGGCAGTTTGTTCGCCCGAAGGGCTGGAGAGCGTACGAATGAGTGTCTGCAGGCAACAGTGAAGCATGGTGGAGGTTCCTTGCAAGTTTGGGGCTGCATTTCTGCAAATGGAGTTGGGGATTTGGTCAGAATTAATGGTCTCCTCAATGCTGAGAAGTACAGGCAGATACTTATCCATCATGCAATACCATCAGGGAGGCATCTGATTGGCCCCAAATTTATTCTGCAGCATGACAACGACCCCAAACATACAGCGAAAGTCATTAAGAACTATCTTCAGCGTAAAGAAGAACAAGGAGTCCTGGAAGTGATGGTATGGCCCCCACAGAGCCCTAATCTCAACATCATCGAGTCTGTCTGGGATTACATGAAGAGAGAGAAGCAACTGCGGCTGCCTAAATCCACAGAAGAACTGTGGTTAGTTCTCCAAGATGTTTGGGCCAACCTACCTGCCGAGTTCCTTCAAAAACTGTGTGCAAGTGTACCTAGAAGAATTGATGCTTGATGCTGTTTTGAAGGCAAAGGGTGGTCACACGCATTCTTACTTTACAGCATTTGTTCACACCTGCCTAAAACTTTTGCACAGTACTATATATATATAACTATATATATATATATATATATATATATATATATATATATATATATATATATATATATATATATATATATATATATATATATATATGTGTGTGTGTGTGTGTATTTTAGTTTATTAAAAAGAAACTTGAGAAAATAGTTGTAAATAGTTATTAGCTAATAGTTGCCCCTGAGAGATCCTAGAATACCAGGGACTCTGAAACTGAATTCATTGAGTGAAGGAATTGCAAGACTTTTTTTTCTCAGTTTAATAAAATAACACACACACACACACACACACAAAAATTCCTCATGTTCTTTGGACATTTAGTCTAGGGCACTTATAGTCATTAGAATTTCCTGAACCACACCCATGCTAGATTTTAATCTTCATTCTTTCTTTTGAACAGTGGTAGCGCTTGTATATATCTGTAATCCAAAATGCAGCCACATGTACTCCCTAACAAAGGGTGTCCTTTTAGAAGCGCTTGCCTTTTTAAAAAATAATATATCTTAAGTACATTTTCGCATTGGCAACCCTTTCTAGTCCAAAAATGTACTGTAAATGTACCTATTAAATAAATCTAAACTTAATTAAACGTTTAAGAATGTTTAAATATTTAAATTTATTGGTAAGTATGCAAACAAAAATTTAACCCTCTCTCCTTTTTACAGAGTTCAGTTCTTTAAAATAACCATGGGGAAAAAAATGTACTTAAATGAAGATAAGAGCAAGCCGTTTTTATAAGGGATTAACATTTGTCCTCGGGTCGGTGTAAAGCTAATGAGTCAAATCTCTGTTGAAATGAATATTAAGTAACAGTTGATCATTGTTTATTTAAAGCTAATTAAATGCTCTTAATGTGGGTTAAACGGAACTGGAGTGATCAGCTGAGTTTAAAAGAGAGAGCACTTATTTAAACATTTGTATTATGTGCTTTTTATACAGTACCAGTACTGTGAACTCCACTTGTAAAAATAGTGACTTTCAGGTTCCACAGACATCTTGATTTCTATTTCGGCCTATTAAATTGCAAGAAAATATGCTGTAGTAGGATTTGTGGTTTGGGGATTGAAACCATGCCTTGTTCTAAAAGGTGTTTTAATGTTGCTGTAGGGAGTTGGCTTTTCCTGCAAAAATAAGCAAAAAAGTAAGAAGAAATGTGGAACTGTAAGCACCAAGACTAAATTGAGAAGAAAAAAAAAAAGGGTTGAGGGTGCTTTCTCAGTTTTGAGCAATGGTACACTTAAGTAAACACTGACCTTTGTGTTGCTTTTGAATATAGCTGTAAGAGTTAACTTTCTATGATACTAAAACAAATGTTTCTTGTTTTTTACATTTATGTTTTCATATCCCATAATTAAAACCATGTTTGCATGCATGGTTATTTGTATCTCAGTAGTACAAGCACAGCTAAAAAAAACAAATTCACAGATCAAAGTTACCTCTGTTGATGGTAAATGATGGTTTTTGGCACTTCATGTAGTTAGGATTAAGTAAGTGCAGGCACTTTTCAGATTTGTTGTTTGGTACTTTTTAAAAGCTGTTATAAAGATAGCACTGCCATGATTACATTTTATTCCTTGTGTTTTTCTTCTAAATAAACTGGTTCAACAACTGGTGTAAAAAACTATTATTACATATACAAATACAAGCTAATTAAAGTGCGTGTGTGAGGGTGTATGTCTGTCTGTTATTATGCATTTTCATTTGTGCCACAGTAGTTAAATACAGTTTTGGGTTCATGCCAAGTAGCATGTACATTTAAAGTCACTGACATATTTTAGTCAGACTATCCAACTGCTTTTCTTTTCATTAATTAATTAATTAATTAATTAATTAATTAATTAATTAATTAATTAATTAATTAATTTATTTATTTATTTTATTTTATTTATTTATTTATTTATTTATTAATCATGTTTTTTTTATCATTTTGTTTTTTGTAATTAGGAATGTATGGTAGCATTTGAAACTAATTTATGAATAACACACTTCAGTCAGTCTGCCAGTCAAAGGCCCTCAGGGAAACTTTTTAGTGTTAGTTATCTGGAGAGTTAAGAGAGCATGAAATTGTCTGTGGGTAACAGTTAATTGAACCATATCTTCATTCTGGTTAATGAGAGATTCAATTATTTATATGGTATTGCTTATTATGAATTATGTCCTTGACCATTACTGGTAATCTGTCACACAATTGTATTTAGCACTGTAATAGCTTCATGGTGTGTGCTGTCACATTGCCCTTTAGAAATATTTTGGCCTTGACATTACTAAACAGCATGATGTTTTTAGTAAATGTGCGTTCAGTAATTAATTTAAAACTGTTTAAGACAACATCTGGGAGGGTGATGGGGAAATTACAAAAAGTTTCTCCTTGTAAATGCAAACAGTTTTCTAAATGAGAAATAGATTCCATGCAAGTTTTCTCTTATCCACTGTTTTGGGTAATGTTTTCATGTTTTCTTTTTGCAGTTTAAGATCCTAAATGTTCCATTGTCATCCCATCTTGCTGCCAACCACTTCAGTCAGCAGCAAGTTGAGCAGGAGGAGAGGATGCGCATGAAGAAACTCACCCTGGATATTAATGAACGGCAAGAGCAGGAGGATTATCAGGGTGAGTATTCCATTGCACTTGTATTTGGGGAGCACACCAGTCATACAACAGGCATTAAAAATAGGATTTTCAAGGGAAGATTACAAAAGGCTCACAATTATCTGGCTTACGATTTGCAGTGCCTTGTAGTACTAAATAAAGTACATTTAATATGTGGCACTGGATGCAGTGGTTGTGCAGCAAAAATGCTTTGAAAAATGTACTTTTAATTTAATGGAACAACATATCTTAAGTTAACTATTGTCAAGTTCTGAGAGCTGAAACAAGACACCCTGCTAAATCCATGATACCAACAACTTGCAAGCAATTGATTCCTCGTGGTCTTTTTGTTTTTGATAATTGAAAAGAGGTATAAGTAACTGAATGGGAGTTTGTAACCTGCCCAGGTATGTGACTGAGCAAACACGTAAAGGGCTGCTATTGCCAGACTTCAGGCAAGTTTAATTACCTATGACCCCCTAAATAAGTTACTGTTTTAATCTGTTTAGCTTCAGGGTCACATCAGAAAGAAGGAATGATGTATTTTTCTTGCTGTGTTTTTTTTTTTTTTTTTTTTTAGTTAGAATGGGATGTCTACTCTCTAAGAAATTAGGTCCAGATGTTTTTTCAGCTGGGTAGCGTCAGAAGGTTTAGTGTGGGGGCAGTATGACATTACATGCAGATGTAGATTGTACAAAAAATTGGATGCATGCCTTGTTAAAGATTAACACAGATTGGAAGACAGACTAAACATATTTGTCTGGATACACAATCCAGGAAAAGGGATAAAACAGCAAATCCTTCTTTTAGGTGTATATTCTTTTCCTTTTACATCATGCATATTTACTTTCAATAAAAATATTTATAAATGATGTTTTTACATATGACGTTTGCAGATTGAAGAAGTGGCTTTAACCATAGGGTTACAATTGTAATGGGGTTGACACCTTGACATACAAAACATCAATCGCAGCCCATCAGGAACTTTTTCTTGGTACAGACGGCTTCAATTTATAGAAGCCTGCCATCTGCTGTGTCAAGAATCTTGTTTTATAAGTGAATTCTGTTGTTTGCAGAGATGTTGCAATCCCTAGCACAGCGCCCAGCCCCTGCTAACACAAACCGGGAAAGGAGGCCCCGGTACCAACATCCCAAAGGAGCGCCGAATGCCGATCTCATCTTCAAGACTGGAGGGAGGTAAGAGAACTTTGAAACTTGCTGTGATGATGAGAAAATGTTACTGTTATAATAAGATTTAATTGATACCCCCTTTAAACTGTTATCTTCCATTTTCTACATTATTTAGTGTATGCACCATTTACACTATGGATCCACTATAATACACTACAAACTACATTCATATTTGCTGAGTATAATATTTAAATTCATTGAAATTTTGGTAGTAAGCAATCATTTTCACAATTAAGTATACACGGACTAAAAAATAAAAGGTGCTGTAACTGATTTATGTTCTCATGTTTCTTTTATTATAAAAAGTACATTAAGAAAGCTGATTTACCTCTGTTTTTCAGGTACACATACAAGTGAACAGAGGCAACAGATGTTTTCATATGAGTGTATTTTCTTAAGTGTTTTGAAATAAAAACAGGACTTTTTGAAGTTGATTAAGGATTGTTTTTAAGCCTGGGTTGTACAAAATGTCTTCACCTTGTGTTCACTGCCTGTCTGGTGTCCTGCAGAGTCCCTCAGTATGCCTAATCCAGGTATTGTTGCTCACTGTGCTCCAACAATGTGTATCATATTTATTTTTCAATTGAAAATACGTTTTTATACTGTTAAGAATACATTTCATTCAATAAACATTGTAATGCCTCTACTTATGCCTTAAATAGTGAGGCGTATTTGTTGTGTAAATATCCCAAATGCTGCACTAACAGGGTGATGGCATCATGAATGTCGTCATGTTGATGGAGTTTGCAAAGAAAGAAAGAAACATTGTTCGCACAGTTGAATGAAAAAAGTATGTATTTATAGGTGTTGGATTTATGTACAGTTGTCCTGTAAGCCACATTCCCTTCCATTATTTCTTTTTACATGTACAATTACACAAAAAAAGAAAGCTGATCCAGCAACATCAACAATACTGTAGGCATTACAAGCTGCTTTACTGCCTAGTGTCAGATTCAGCATAAATTTAAAAAACAAAAAAATGAATAAATAACGTGCTCAGGGTATGTATGCACCCAGTTTCACTGCACACTGTTCTTTTCCCCTTTACATTATTTGTAAGCATACTCTTCATGCTTTCTTTAAATAAATTGTATATGAGCTTCTGAAAATTGTGTTTTGTATGTTTTGAGTCTTTTCCAAAAAATATGGTGTTAATCCCTGTTTACAATGGTAGTGAAGAGCAAGTAAATAAAACAAAAGTACAGCAGTCCCTATTTATCCGTATCAGAATATCGATGCTGAATAAACAGTTGACAGCTATGGCAAAACTAAGGCATCTGTGCATTGGTATGGAAGAAGCACAAGCAGACACACTCGGTGCCAGCATTCTACACAACTGAAAGCATCTTTACCCCCCATACCCATGTCTATAAGGTAGTACTGTAGTCAAAATTAAAACAATGCTCTTCAGAATTCCAAGGCTGGCTTGGAGTGTTGGTATCATTATTATTTGTTTATTTAGCAGACGCCTTTATCCAAGGTGACTTACAGAGACTAGGGTGTGTGAACTATGCATCAGCTGCAGAGTCACTTACAATTATGTCTCACCCGAAAGACGGAGCACAAGGAGGTTAAGTGACTTGCTCAGGGTCACACAATGAGTCAGTGGCTGAGGTGGGATTTGAACCAGGGACCTCCTGGTTATAAGCCCTTTTCTTTAACCACTGGACCAAGTTGTTTTCTTAGGAGATTAGACTTACCAGCATGCACACTGGTCTTGATGAAATGATTCATAGGTTTCAAAATACCTCTGGGTAATGTATAATCAGATCAGCCATTTAGCAAACTTAAATAACTAAATGTTTTGATTGGTGAGCTGTATATTTATTTCCACGTCAAGAAAAGTTATGTGAATGAAATACATTCTCAGTGGAAAAACCTATTCCTGTGGCCATTTCTGTAAACAGTACAGTGGCAAGTTGCCAGACCAGTGGGGGGTGTAAGCAGTGTGGTTAACTCAGCTGCTGGATAATTGATAAGTACCCTAAAAGGAAGGCCACATTGCAAGTACCTAGCTCTTTTTGTGATTTAAAAGTACAATGATACCAGTTATGAACCTTTTGTAGCCTGCAACATACAAATAATTTTGTACTGGGTAAATACAATATAAAGTTTAATTTAACAAGCTATATTAATCAAGTGGTTTTCACTATATTTATGATGTCTGTTTTATTGTTGTTCTTGTAGTTGTATTTTAAATTATAGTTTTTTAATATGGAAACGGAGCTGAAATATGCTATTTTTTTCTTGCTCATTGTGGTGCATCCTATATCATGAAAGGTTGCATCCATGGCTTTATTACATTCTATTTTTGTGTCCAGCAGGCCTTGGTTTCAGTTGATTTTGGCTTGCTTGTTTCTCCCTCATAGTTTTGTTGTTGAAGTATGAAGCTTGTTGTTTGAAAAATTATTTCAGCATTTATTTTCTTGCAAAAACACAATTTAAAATGTATTTTTGTTAAGTAATAGATGACCATTTTCAAGACCTCCAACTGTAACAACTTTGACGGTCAGAAATGATTACGCTGCCAAAATAAAGATGACCTTCTGTGAACAAACCAACTTTTTTTAATGTCTGTGTTGATGAATGCATTGTATTAAAAATGCAAAAAGCTTGTGGAAGATTGGAGATTGGGAAAAAATGGTACGATGTGGGAGGTGTAACTGCGGTGGCTACGAAAAATAGGAAAGCACAACACTGAATTTAACTGCTGCAGGATGAAATAAGGATTTAAAGAACACACAGGACTGGGTTCTGTATTTGAAACATTTGGTTTAGTGACATTTCTAACCCTACATGAAATAAAAAAAGACAGAAAATCAGAAGCAGAGAGAAAGAAGATCTTCAGGAATACCATCGATAGGATATGGCAGATCTTGAGAAGTGCTGGCAGGAACTTGGAGATGCGATAGCTGATGGAGCTGATTTCACACCTTAACCATATTTGTTTTGACTTGTTTTTCAGGAGATGCTGATAGAAGCAGTGAGTGTTGGTTCAGTTTGCCCACTCTGTCTCTAATACTGTGGGTAATGACGTCCGCAATCATTTGAATGAGAACAGCAGACACATCTCACCATGGCTGGAGAGTGATCAGCACGGGGGGCTCCCTTTCGTCCAAGCTAGGGGTCATGGGCAGCCATTCCTGCCAGAGCAACAGCAGAATAAAGTGGCATCCTAAACAATATGACGCATCCAAAACAATTACACTTATCATGAGAATGAGCGCTTTTGTCAGATAGTCCAATTATACCCGAGTAGCTGGTCTGGCGGTAGAAGAGTAAAGGTTCGCAGAGGGATCATTTCTCGTGTCCAAGACGTTTCGAGTTAAACACACAGGTCCTTTGTTTTCAGAAATCTTTACAAATGAACAGCTCTCTTCTGATACTAATGCTTCTTTAAGGGAAAAATACATTCACCAGAGAGGGAGAGTATACATGTAGTTAAGGGCTAATCAGCAGCTGATGAACTGTGCAAGTGAGGTAACAATGGTCTGTCAGCAGGTACATTGATTAAAGGGATAACAGAAGCTAGGAAGCAATACCACATTTTTTCTTCTGCTGCTTATGGCTATGTCAAATTAGAATCATAGCTATGTGAAAATGGATAATTGCAAGCAAAAGGCGGCTTCAGGTTGTTTATATTTAGAATTTGACCATCATGGTCAGTCAACCAGCTAGTTGTTGTGAGCAGAAATAAAAAAAATAAAAATACCTTTTTTGTTTGTAATTAGATTAAATGGGTTCAATTCCCCAGCTTCATTGAAATACAACTGCCATGCAAGCATTGAGGTTACAACAAGCTTGTAAGTTCTTTTGAAAAAATATATATTTTCATTTCATTTCATGTTAAAGTCTTTGCTTGTAGAAGTGTTGTTATTGTTTAATGTTTAATTCAAGAGCTGCATGGCCTTATTCATCAGCTGTAAACATTTGTGACCTGCCAATGTTGTAGTAAACTATTATGACAGAAATAGTCTTGTGTCATTCTTTTCCCTAAAGGAACTGCAGTAAACTAAGATTAGTGTTCATTAATATAATTGTGAATAATATGTAACAGAGTAGCAGTATGAACCTAGCTGATTATAAAGACAAAGGCATGCTTCATAAATAATTGTATGCAGCTCTGTTTTGCCGTGTAAGGTATTTTTTACACCTGTGTCTGCTTAAAACACTTGACTGATAATATTGAGCAAATATGACACACCAGTAAAAGTAAAATAAAGCTGTTGAACGTGTAATACATGTCCAGGCATGGAGACTTATAGTTTTTGCCACAAAAAAGCATGTGCAGCACATTAAAAGTGTAGGTTAGCTGTATAAAACCACAAATATTGAATATATGCTTGCTATTCGGAAAGGTCTGTGTCTAGTCCAGCCCCCTAAACTTGTAGATTGAAAAAGATTAATAAAAATAATTTTTGTGCAGAGAACTGGTTTGAAAATATATTTTTATGTATTATTACCTGTGCCCTCCATTAGACAAGTACAAATTCTAGGATCAACATTTCATAAGTGCACTTTTAACACAAAGGCTCAAATCAATATTTAAACTTTATCAAATATTTTTGATAAAGACAAAATGTTTGTGGCTGAAAAAGTCCCATGTTCATTTGTTGTTTGCCTGTTTCCATCCAACAGCTGAACTTGTGGTCATTAAGGATTTAAAGCTGAAATCTGTATACCTTTTAGCCAATTTTGAGCTACTGCAGTGTGGTGAGTTTACCTCCTTATGGTTACTTTGAATTCCAGTTATTAATTTCCTTATTTTCTGTTAGTTTTGTTTGTGTGCATCTGCATGATTTTGTTTATCTTGTTATATGAAAACAGGTGGATCATCTTCTTGAGTCTTGAGTCCATTGATTTAACCAATGCTCACATATATATATATATATATATATATATATATATATATATATATATATATATATATATATATATATATATATAAGCATTTTGGAAATTTCTAGATTTTGTGAGAAAAAGGAATGACCATGAAATTCACCTAAAATGTCACAATAGTAAAACAGGAGATATGGAGTTACTAGCTTTAGCTTTAACTTTAAAAGATAGAAAATCTACTTTAGCTTATAAAAATGTTCTGGAAACATTGGTAATTACTGATGGTAATTTTTTTTATCTGCTACTATCTGTGCATTACATATATTCTGACCTAACTCATTCTATCAGTGTTCAACAGCATTTTATAATTATTACCATTCACTATATATATATATATATATATATATATATATATATATATATATATATATATATATATATATACACACACATACATACAGGTAGTGGACAAAAAAATGGAAACACCAATGTAAATTCACTTAATAGGGCGTTGGGCCACTATGGTTTCCCACTCTGTGGAGTTCTCAGCAGACCGTTTTTGATGAAACTGCCTGCTCGCGCCCCAGGTTGAAATTTGCGGTCAATTGATCTGCAGTTACTCACCTGTTTTGCCTTGCACGTCAAATTAATGTACGGACATAACGATCCTGGAGTATGCGCTTCCGCCCACTGTTGCCCTTTGCTGATGATGTCTTTTCCTCGGAGTTCCATGCCGACATCACCTTAGACACCGTTGCTCGTGAAACATCAGCAAGTTGAGCTGTCTTGGTCACTGAAGCTCCTGCCAAATGTGCCCCAACAATCACCCCACTTTCAAAAAGTCACTGTGGTCTCCTCTTGTAGCCATGCTAACCATAATTAGAGGCAACCAGGCCTGTCCAGCATTTTTATACATGATCCTAAGCATGCTGGATGCTTGGATGTTATTTGCTTAATTAACGCATGAGCCACACATGTGTGTAAGCCCTTGCTTTCAATATACTTGGTGTCCCTCATTTACCCAGGTGTTTCCATTTTTTTGGTCCACTACCTGTATGTATAATCATTTTTGCAGATCCTTGGTTCTGTAGTTACTGTGAATATATACATATTTCAGAATTTTAACATCAAGGTGGTAGAAGTTTTAGTTTAGTTTTGCACATAATTTTGTCCTTAAACCAATTCAATAAATATTAGAATGTAACTGGGAAGTCTAACCGGAATTATTATTATTATTATTATTATTTATTTATTTCTTAGCAGACATCCTTATCCAGGGCGACTTACAGTCGTAAACAAAACTACATTTCAGAATCACAGTACAAGTATTAATACAATAAAGAGCAAGATAAAATAAAATTACTTTGGTTCTTCGGAATGATGCCAATGCCTGTTCAGTTAAGGAATTCACACTAGAATGCTACCAGATCCAAGAAACCCAGACTCCAGTCCTCTCGGATCTGTTGATGTCATGGAACATCTACCGTGTACAAGTTTCAGAGAATGCAAAGGCTGAGGTTTTACAATGATATGCTTTTCACTTACTTTCATAGCAACTTAATCAGTTCTGGAGTAAATTGAATGTTTTTGTGGAGCAAAGGCTTAGTACATCTGGCCAAAACATGTTTATGGCCGCAAGAGGTTAAACAAAACAAAACAACAACACTGCAATACTGAATATAGACAGTGAACAGAATGCCTGTGGATTTTGACAAATTCATTTTTTTTTGTAAAGTTTACCAAATATTTAAAATGTTGTAAAGACTTGTACAGCTTTTTATCTTTTTAGGCAAGGTTGTGGTCCTGTGCAGCTTTTTATCTTGATTATTTTTTGGTGACCTGTAGTCCTATTTTATAATTTCCTTGTTCCTTCTAACTGACTGTTCTGAATGGTTCAATTTATTTAGTTAACTACAACCAGCCTTGTCATTACCACTAGTTTTAACAGTAAAAGGTTTTAATTAACGTGGTTTTAAATAACGGCCACACATTGTTCTATTTATTCAGTGTCTTTGCTATGCTGTTTCACATGAGTAATGTTGACACAAGCCCCCTTATCTGCTGTACTGGCACAACCTGTTGGAGTGGAAGTTTCCTGCTGACATCAGATGTCATGTTCTAATTTTAATGCTGGCATACAAACAGTTTACAGACAGAAAGGTTATGATCGTCTCTCTCCTCTCCAACTACAGGACATACATATCATTTTTGTGTGATTGATTTATAAATGCTTTTAGTCTATTAAGGTCTTGCATGTACTGTAAACTAACAGTTACTTTTTATCCCTTTAGTTTTACCCATAAAGCAACAGTATCAGTCACATGTTTGGGAATGGAAGGTAAATTTCTGACAAACACCTCAATTGTGACAAAGTTAATAATTTAAAACATGCATCTAAACTCGTCCGTGTCTATTTGGATAGACAGAAAAGGCCAATTGTACTGTGTGACATGGCTACCGCAATGGCGCGATTTTGCTACTCTGTAGTCAATACAGTCTGTGTCCATACAGTACCACAATACAGATTTACAGTATGAAATGTCAAGCAACATGATTACTATAGAAGGCAATAATGAATATTGCAATATAAATAGCACAGCACCTATAACAGTATAGTACTTAAGTAACTAATGTATTTTAGAATGTTATTAATATAGAATGCCAACAATAGTTCTTTCTATAGCAATAATGCTGCTGTATTTACAAATTATATTCAATGGGGACATTTTAACACATTGTTGGACAGAAATGTTATGTTCCTGGAAACTAAGAACAGTTTATGGCATGTGTCTTTAAAACTGTGCCAAGCAGATGGCTGGCCAGACTATGAGCATAATACAGTGTCTGTTACACAACTTTATTTAAAACCTGGGAGGTTCAAAAAAGGTTGTGCTCTAGTGTCAGCAGATTTCTATTTGCAGTCTTACAGATTTCAGATTAAACAAACACACAATCTGTCTCTTGCTGACTTATTGTGTTGTAGTTTTTGAAAAAACAGAATATATATATATATATATATATATATATATATATATATATATATATATATATATATATATATATATATAAAATATTAATTAATATATATTAGTGTCAAAGTGGGGTGCATGTTGCCACTTTTGGGATCTTTCAGTGTCTTCTAGTGTAAATGAACACTGGACCACAGATCCACAGATTCAACAGGGCACATAGAGGGCAGTTCAGTTTTATCATAAGCTCTGACAGTAACACACACAACAAAAAAGTATGTTAGTAACATATCTACTACTGCAAGGCTGTAAAAACAAAATTGCAGCTGTCAGTATCCTGGAAAAGTATAATACTATACATGTAGAAATGTGTTACAAATGCCCATGCATGTTCTGTATATCCTCAAATTCTGATAAAGAATGTTATTATTGTTCTTATTTATTTATTTATTTATTTACTTACAGTCGTAAACAAAAATACATTTTAAGACCCATCACAGCTGGATAAGGGGTCAACAGGAGTCAATTTTATAGAATGTAAGTGTAACATGGCAGCTCCTCTTTATTCAAATAACACCTTTTATCATTATTTATAAAGTAATAGCAGTTATTACGATCAGCTATACAGTCAGATATTGTTTTGACAAGGACCATTATATATCATAACAGGAAAGCCATTGAAATGTTTCTTTTGATTACTATACCTTCCAATCCAATTCAAAATAAATGGGGGTTTCTTAGTCTTTTGGGAGTGTAACGGTCCTGAAACTGCAAACAGCTGTAAGCTTTTATTTAATGAAGTGCAGTAAATGGGTTGGTTGGAGTGAAAAATATGAAATGATTCCTATACATTGTTTTGTAATATAATTGTATCAAATAAAACAAAGCCAGTGACATGAATGTTTTCCATCTCGCAAAAGCAGTCAGGATATTCTTAAAAAGGAACCTACATGAATGCAATCCCCATGTCATACAGCACAAAAACAATATCACTTGAGGTCATTTTTCAACAGATTTATTGTTTGTTTAAATAGTACAGTACAATATTTCACATATATGTATCCCTTACTCCAGGTTATACTGCAGACTTACTGCATGACTTGCTAGACAGCTGTTTTTTAAGCTGGTAAAGGCAGGTTTTCTGCTGGCCATGGAGGATAAAAAACCTGTTATTCTGGTTCAGGGAAACTAGTAAACTGAAGCCCATTTTTACACAGTGTAGTTAAACATCTAGGGTGAATGTTAAGGTTCTACAGACTTCACCACTATCTTGGTACTAAAATGAGATCTGGTTTAACACCAGTTAGAGCAGTATATCGGTTTAAATTAAACCCGACTTCAGACAATTACTGTTTTCTTTTTAGACCCTATTAAACCATATACAACTGACACATTGCCCTAGTGTCTATCTAAAATGTACTGTATGTGACACACACACACACATATTTATACATATATTTAAATATAGTTTTATGTATTATTATTATAGCTTGTAAGAACAGCTGGAATGCTTAGCCAACAAATACACTAAAAGTAGTTTATATAAATTAATAAGGAGTATGTAGCCTTGTTTGAGACTTTGTTGCTAAAAACCTATATATAAAAAGACGGCATTTTACAGACTAAACTGTTTTTATACTATAGTATGCTATGGAGGGAGGTGATCAACATGCAGTTGCGGAATTGCCTTTGTAGTGAATGGCACTTTTATGCAGTCATAGCTACAAAAATGCATGCAGTAGCTACAGACAGGAATCGCGTACTTGTTACAGATACCAGCATATTTTTTAAAAACTAGAAGAATTGTTAAATAAAATCTCCCCTTTCGATGTTGTGTTCCCTATAATAAAATTGCCACTTACTTGCTAAACCTCAAACCACATCAATGCTTCACTGAAACAAGGCAAATGTTTTTTTCCGTTTTTATAGCCTTGTTTATTTTAGGCTGCCAAGGAATGTCTAGCCAGCCTGTCTGAAGTAAAGAGCACACAAACAGCAGCTCCGTCTGTCTGGTTGGGAGTTCAAGGAAACCCATTTACAACATGCCTCAAATGGTCTAGGAAATAATAATAATAATAATAATAATAATAATAATAATAATAATAATAATCATAAAAAATAAAAATAAACATCTTGTTCCAATATTTGAGGCAAAGGTAATTGCAGCACAATTTCCCTCAATCTACCCAGCTGGTTAAATAAATATCTCACGAGAGATCAACACTTGAATAAAGCACTGTTAACAGAATACTGAAGATAACTGCAGGCAAAACTGATGGCATGTCAGAATTGAGTTAAAACAGAATATCATTGTTCTGACTATGCATCACTGTTTTAAAGAAATGTACTGTACTTTTTCTATGTGCTTATACCTGATGTTTACCACTTCTCAGATCTTTACCATGCTTCCTTGTGCTTTTCCATACTTCACAATGCTATGTTCATCTCGTGGTATTCTGTATCACAGTAATCTTTTATAAGGGAAAAATAGGCTTTGGACTTATCAAAAGCTCCTCACACATAGACAATGTACAGAATGCAATAGTCCAACAAGCATATTTATTTTATCTGGATTTGGAGAGTTTAACAACTAATACTGGTATGATATGTTTATTAAATTAGGCAATGATTTACTGTACTAAATCCCAGGTTTTGAAATGTAATATTCTGACTTGTCATTCTCCAATTCACACCAGAAGATAAAGGAAAGCTACAGGTTAGTTGGCACCTCTTTAAACGATTAGGATATTTGTCAATGAGCTTTTGGCAAAAAAAATTGTTCCAGTTCATTGAAATTCCGTGGACTTCTCTCATGCACAGCCTTCCACTCACCAAAGATTCTCAATCGGATTTAGATTTGACTATGGTATTCCAGAACCTTGATTTTATTCTTCTTTAACCATTCTAAAATAGATTTTGATGTGTGCTTTGGATTGTTGTTGTGTTGGAGCGTTCCAATTCTGCTTTAAACCAAGTTTTCATAATCATCTCTCTTCCAGCTGATTTAAATGAGTATGGATCAGAGACACACAGTGCAGATATTCAAACCTAAGATCACAGGTTCTTAGTACCATCAGGCCAGATATACAAATAATGTACATATTTTTAATAAAAGAATTACACAAAAACATGGATATTAAGAATACAAAATGTATTAAACTTTGTTTTTAAAGTGAATTGATTTTACAAAATAGAATGCAGGCTGTAAGGTTAGCTATAAAAAGTGAATACACAAGTATATAGTACCAAACATATGTAACTGCTTTTTTCTGATGCCTTCATTTTCCCCTTTACACACTGTATATGTAAGAGAGATATAGATAGATAGATAGATAGATAGATATATAGATATATATACACACACACAATCCCCTTTATATTCCATTAATAAATGTTTATTTTCTTGAAGAAAATACAACTAAAGCAAAACAAAGGGAATAGGACATATACATTTAGCACAAGTCCCCATTAAATACATACAGATATGAGGTGTAGGTCATTATAGAAAGGATATATTTATTTCAACAAATATTTTTTTGTTGTAGAAGACTTACAATAGACTAATCAATATAATTACACACACAGTTGTAGTCAAGTTTACATACCCCAATGGAAATGTATAATTTCTAGAAATTTCTCAAAAACAAAGAATTCTAGGAAAAATCTTTTGTAACAAAAGTTTTGCTTTTGAGGATGAGGAAAAAGTTACAAGAAATGGATGTCTACAATTATTTCAGCAATTTTTTTGCAAAACTCCAAAAAACGCCAATTCAAAAGTATTCATACACCGACAAGGAAAATTAAATTAATAGTAGTTGACAGCAATCATCCTATGCCTAACCCTTTTATACTCTTCTTGTAATTTTTTTCCTCATCCACAAAAGCAAAACTTTTGCTACAAAACATTTTTCATAAAATTCTCCCCCAACTGTGTGTGTGTGTGTAAATTATATATAAATACTACATGGATGAAGGCATAATACCACAGTAGTGACGTCAAAAAGTGATAATTCCTCTGGAGGAAAATACACTTGAACTTTGACCCTTTCGACCCCTCGAGACCATCACTTTCAATTCAACACAAAATGTCTCGTTTTCAATGACTCGACAACACCCACAGTACAGAAATGTTCATTAATGAGCAACAAAATGAGAATACGTTAAAAAAAATAAAAAAAAATAAAATAATGTAAAACTGGTACATTCTCAGAGGAACTGGAGAAACGGATAACGACATAGAACGTCTGTACAACACTGAAACACTACGTTTAAAAAAAAAAAACCTGTACTGATGAACCTCGTCTTCTTTAATATTAGCATCACAAGGGTATCCATGTATTATAAAAAATAATAATAGATGGGCCTCTTCAGTGAGTTACAGGAAAACAATTCCATCTCGGGTTTCTGTGACAGTATAGATTACTTGACCTTCGGTCTCGTAATTTATGACGTCACAGAAACCCCTTGATGAAATTAATTTTCCTGTAACTCACTGAAGCCCATCTATCTATCTATATTAAACTTGCTTCTGTTTTCAGTGCTACAGTTAGGTCTATGATTTGGTAAACAACACATACAACATACAGATATAGTATCAGTTTGACAGCAGATGACCAGAGACAGCCATGGCAAAAAGACTCCTATTGCATAGCAGTTTCACCCATTCCAGGTTTTAATACAAACTTGATGAGCCATAGTATATTGTTAACAACCTTAGGTGTGTCTTCTTAAACTTAGTAAAACCAGGAATGGATCAAACTGCTATGTAATAGGAGCCCTATTTTCCTTCCTGAAAGAGCTCAAGTAAGACCTACAATAATATTTAGCAGTGGAAAAAAAAAAATTAATAGGTGAAACCAATATAATAATTAATATGTGTGTTGCATTTTGTTACCAACAATTTTGGTGACTAACACAGATATATATAGATATAGATGGAAAGAGAGAGAATACAGTAATTCAGAGAAGTCTTTTTGGTAAAACCCAAGAGAAGGCATGATGCAGTAAAATGTCCAATATTTGGCAAGTGCCTAACTTATAGGATCATGAACAGGTACATTAAACCCAATCAAATCGATTTTAATTTAAAAAATGCAGCTGTAAACAGTAAATTGTATTATGTAAATAAGATCTGTAATTCCATTAGAATTCCTGCCATGGATTTGAAAATGTTAAGTCTCTGTTGATCAACTAAAAAATGCACACCATTGCACCTATGGATTGTTATGTGGGTTAACCCTTTTATATGCCAAACAAAACTTATTTTGAGGAAAGAATGTGAAAAGAAAAATCCCTTTACTATGGAAAGTGATTAAAAGCAGTGCTGTACCACAATGCCATTTACTAGGTAATAGCAAACCAGAGATTAAACGTCATAAAAGCAACTAACTTTTTTGTGTCATACACAAGCATAACCTACATGCTTTGAAGTAAATACAGCAATGATAGATCTGTCACAGTCGTTATGTCACTTGTTCAAGTGGCTTCATTTTATATTATGATATATTAAGCTGTGATGCTCTCCCCATAATTTGTATAAACTCCACTGACATTATATTATGGAGCAGGTGTCTAGATTATTATGAAAGATGGATCTTTAAACATTATTATTTAACATCAGTAAGTCTATATAGAACATATTGGGTGATCTCAATAATATAGTAAAAACCAGGGCACTAATAGATCCTTTAGCCTTGCATCCTTTCTTTTAGGTATTTCAGCCACCCAATTAATTTTATAATCTTCATAAGCTACATAACCAAATCTGCACGGATGTCCATTTTCATCATTCCGTTTTCAATGTGTTTCAGTACATAGCGGATTTATTCATTACCACACCACTGCACCTGTTGACCCATAATTAACACTTTTTCCAAAAAATAAATATTTATTTTACTTTAGAAGACCAAGTTTTCTCAGGGCTTCCCTTCTTGATTCATCAGTGGAACCGCGACCAGAGAACTGAACTGTAACTCCTTGTGGTCTAAAACCAGATGTTTTGGGTACAGAGCAAGTCCTCTTTATGTCTAGGGACCTGCTTTTGTTTCCACTAAAACTCTTGGATCCATTGTGGTGAGAAAACATTCCTGTGGAACGGGCATCTGGTCCAAATGTGACAGACTTCACCCTTGAGTAAGCAGGCAGAGCTCCTGTTTCAGCACTACTGTCACTGTTTTGAGGTGCGTTGGACATAATCTCAGTGTTGATTGAAGGACTGTAACTGGGGGGCACAACCATGGACTTGCAACTAATTCCCCCATAGTGATCAGTAGAGGCTCCTTTTTTGGCAATGTTTTTATCATTTGGAGGTCCATCAGGCAATGCCTCAGTTTTGCTAGGAGAGGCTTGACTTGATTTCACAATCTTGGACTTGTAATCACTCTGCACATATAGATCAACTGAAGCTTCTTTTTTGGCACTGCTGTAATCACTTTCAGGTTCATTAGAAACTGTTTGAGTTTTGCTTGTAAGAACTTGACCAGGGTTCACAACTATGGACTTGTAGCCAGTCTGCCTGTAGTGATCAGTTAGGGTCTTCTCTTTCACAAGACCCAGTTTGGACAGCGCTTCAGTCCTGGTTTGTTCAGGTGCTGGGTCTCTAAAGGATAAGCTCCTGTATGAGGCCTTTCTCACTGCCATCTCCTCCAGTTCAGGAGAGAAGTGGGGAGCCCCGGTTAGGTTGGCTAGCATCTGTACTTTGCGTTCCTGCACATTTACAGAGGCTTTTGAGATGGTCTGGTTATATTCCTTGCCACTCCCCATGATAACGATGTTGCTTGGAAACCTATCAGGCTTTGGAACAGTCCCTAGTTTGCCCAAGTTATCAGCAGATAAGGGAGGACTTTTGTCCCTTAAACTCCTCCTCCTCTCACCCAGAATTGAGGTTGGAGACGTGTGCCCGTTCCCTGCCTGTCTCTCTGCAATCTTCTGGGCAATTACGACAGGAGTGGGAATGGAGCCTTTAGGGGGAAAATAAGCAAACGAGTGTTGGCTCTGGTCTGTCAGGGTGTCTGGCAAGGGTCTGTCCCACTTTGGAGATGTTACCATAGGTGGAGGAGGAGGGTAATAGTCTAAAGGGTAGTAGTTTTCGGTTATCTCCTGTTTTAGTTTAAATTCATCCTGCTGCTTTGTGTAGATCTTCCCGGCTGAAAATAAATAAATAAATAAATAAATAAATAAATAAATAAATACTTAAGTAGGCCATGAACATAGACTTTATACTGTATATAAATGCTGATAGTCTGACCAAACAAACAAGGGGCTGCTTCTTCACAATTAACCAGACCTAATACTGATCATCATATTCTCATCAGCCTGATATTTGGTTCCTACTGTATCACAACTTTGTGTCTACTGCATGATGAAGCAGTAAACAAATCATCAAATTGCAAGACCCACAACGATCCAACTAGATCACAGTTGTACAATTCAAGATGCTCAGTTATGTTAAAGGTTGTTTTTTTAAAAAATCTCTTTACCTGGCAATGGGGAATGGTTAATAGCATTTCTGTATTCTGCTTGTTCAGGGTTTACTTGAACCAGATCAATGATTTCTTCTTTTGGGCTTGGAGCTTTTTCCTCTATGAAAGTCAGGGTAGACCTGTCATTCACAGCAGTACTGTCCCCAGAAGACAGGTCTTGTTTTTCCAAAGAAGTTTCCAAAGAATCTATGGTTTCCTCAAAAAACATTAGGCACTCCTTTTCCTCATGGGTCAGGGACTTTAGGGCATCATCCTCCTGTAGGAACAAGGTAACAAAAACAATTTTGGTTACTTGATATATTTTTGAGGTGTCTCAGTTCATATTAATCTCCTAAAATTGAAGACTGGACAATCCCCTTTGTCACTGGTCTAAAATCCACTTATTGATGCTTATCCACCAAGTAATATTTACATTGATTGTGGTGGTCAATGGTCTATACAGATAAACAGACAGTAATTAAAAACTTCAATGGTGAGCATTAAGTCATAAATACAAAGGCAATAAAGGCACTCTATAAAACACAGCACGTTTATTTATTTATTTTTATTCTGCCTTTGTCGAATGATCTGTAAGTAAATAGTGCCTTAGAAACCAGATAGCAACTGTGCTATTACACCAAGCACCAGCTTTGTGTACATACAAAAATTAACCCTGCTTAAATATTACATCTCGTACCACTTTCACACAGAAAGGCTGCTACTGAGACGTATAAAAAATTCTTTAAAATACCCATTCACACAGCACAAAATTGCGTCATAACCCTTTCACACAGCCAAAGGGATCATGCGAGTACAACTTTCAAACCTGTCAGTCAGATAGTTTTCATGGCAACAGAAACAAATCAAAATTTAGACTTTTAATACACGGACACGATAGCGCTTCAGTGCCGACATAGCATTTCACACAAAGGAGCTCACGGTTCAGACGGCGTAAAATACGACGGCTCCATGACAGTAAAGGCAATTCACACAGACCAAAATACCGCATCAGTGCCAGTTCTGAGCCGTCATAACTCGTCTGTGTGAAAGGGGTACTAGTAACCAAAATAGAAAAAAAAAGTTAAGACAGATCAGAGAACAGGTTTACAAAAACAATATATAAACTACGTTTTAAATGCATCCTTGTGTCACAACAATGTGCATTCACTTACTGTGCCACTGTCTTGTGAGTTAATCAAAGGAAAGTTAAGACCATCAGCAGGTGTGCACGGCAAGCACACAAATCACTGGTTAGCATTCCTTTGACTGTTTACCATCTCTAAGATTACATTTATGTAAAAATGGCTAAATGCTTGAATAGAAAGCCATCATTAAAGGCTTTTAATTGAGCCTAGTTATCAAAACTGAAGTTACAGGTAAACAAAGCAGGTGTTCCACAGACGATTTGTCAGATCTCTGTATTAATCTTTATTGTAACAAAGCTACATTCTTAAAGCTGAAACTCTACACAAGGTATCCGGTTACAAGTATGAACTTGTGGTGTTAGGAATAATAAAGATCTACAACAAGGTTAAATGATACAGGTACCAACAAAGACGGGGAGAAGTGGAATTGTACATGCAGTAACTGGCTAGGTTTTTCTTCTCCTGTTGAATTTATTGTCCCCCGTCCCTCCCTTAGCAGTATGCAGTAAGCTAGGAGTCCATTATACTGTTATTGTTTAAGAAGAATATGTACTGCATTGTGTGGTTTGTGTTTTCTGTTGAATACACATGAGAATGTCAACCTTCAGTAAAACCCTTTCAAAAACAAGGATTGAGATGCTGCCCAAAAAAAAAACCTGACATTCCTTCTCATTAACAATGTATTTCAGCCAGTACCCAGTTAAAATAGCCAAAGGGACTGAATGAAGGAGAGAGAATTAAATTAGCTAAACCCCTTTCCCCTCAGACTAATGAATGTTCTCTTCATTTCTAATATTTTTATTTTGTATACCTATAAAATAATGAAATCAAAACCCTTTTACAAAATTGACACTTCGGTATGCGAGGAACAAGTGACCTTCCAAGGCACAAGCAAGCAGTACAGTAACGAGTGTTGCAGTAAAATCCTCCCCCGATACTGCTGTAAATACAAAATACAGCTAAGCCTATTGGCTTCAAACTAAAACCTGTACAACTTAAATGCAATTTAGAATTAGTATGTTAGCAAGATAGAGAGATGTGCATAAAACCCAGAGCATAAGAATAACCTGGTGTGGTGAGACTGCCTTTAAGTCCATAGCTGCCCAAAACAAAAATATATATATTTTAAATCTTGCACTTACTTTAAAACACTATTTTTTGCGGTCAGTAAATTCGTTTTAGTTAAATACTAAAATGCTTGTGTAGCAGGGGGGCAGGAAAGAGCCCTGCACACAAATAGAAGGGGCAAAGCCCTAATATAAAATGTAGTATTTTGTATTTGTATTATGATTTCGGTGGAAAATGCTGTGCGTTTTTGTTTAGATTTTTGGATTTTAAAAACCTGTACAGAATGTGACCGAGGGATAATCACATAATTGATAGCTGGTTAATCCCTCGGTCACCAATATAAAACGCATGCAGCTCTCCCTGTTTGGTGTGGGTGTTCGGAGTAGGAACATGTGTGAGAGAGCGAGAGAGGACAAAAAGAAACTAAAGTAAAAACAAACCAGTGAAAGCGACTGCCCAGCCTGACCTGGGTTTTGCGATTGCCCAGCCTGACCCAGCGCCTGGGGGTCGGTTACCTCAACCTGGGCTCCCAGACACCCAGGCTGCACCCAAATACCTGCCTGCCTGTGTATCAGTTCCTGCTTCTATCCTGACGTCACCACCTCAGCCACCCCTGTCACAGCTTGGTTTATTATCACATAAATACACGTCTGAAATACCCTGTCATTGACATAATTATATGTTAATTCGACAAAACATCCAAATGTATCTGTTCTGTTACACTCAAAATGGAACATGGTGTAATTCCTAAAACAAAGGTTACCGAGAACCTCTAGAATTTGTGATGTCTTACAATTACAATTCAGAAAGAGCACGGCTCCAGACATGTTGCCTTAGGAGCCAATGGCTACTAGGCCAAAAATGTTGGGTGCCAAATCAAATAGTTGGGCACCACTTTAAAAGCAAGTTGGTTGCTTCCATATTCAACTGCTTAAAATACAAGAAAAACACTAAAATGATACAAAAACAGAAATGTATTGTTTCTACACACTGGCTTGCTGCCATCTATGCTCCCACACTGACTTACTCTGCCTTGCCTGTCCTCCATGTGATCTGCTGTTCTGGCACTACACCTGTCCTCAAATGCTGCTGCTGGAACCGTTTTGCTTCCTCATGTTGTCATTTTACAATCTTTGATGTAAAAAAATGTATGTACAGTACTGTGCAAAAGTTTTAGGCAGGTGTGAAAAAATGCTGTAAAGTAAGAATGATTTCAAAAATAGACATGTTAATAGATTATATTTATCAATTAACTAAATGCAAAGTGAGTGAACAGAAGAAAAATCTAAATCAAATCCATATTTGGTGTGACCACCCTTTGCCTTCAAAACAGTATCAAGCATCAATTCTTGCACACAGTTTTTGAAGGAACTCGGCAGGTAGGTTGGCCCAAACATCTTGGAGAACTAACCACAGTTCTTCTGTGGATTTAGGCAGCCTCAGTTGCTTCTCTCTCTTCATGTAATCCCAGACAGACTCGATGTTGAGATCAGGGCTCTGTGGGGGCCATACCATCACTTCCAGGACTCCTTGTTCTTCTTTACGCTGAAGATAGTTCTTAATGACTTTCGCTGTATGTTTGGGGTCGTTGTCATGCTGCAGAATAAATTTGGGGCCAATCAGATGCCTCCCTGATGGTATTGCATGATGGATAAGTATCTGCCTGTACTTCTCAGCATTGAGGAGACAATTAATTCTGACCAAATCCCCAACTCCATTTGCAGAAATGCAGCCCCAAACTTGCAAGGAACCTCCACCATGCTTCACTGTTGCCTGCAGACACTCATTCGTGTCACGCTGTCCAGCCCTTCGGCAAACAAACTGTCTTCTGCTACAGCCAAATATTTCAAATTTTGACTCATCAGTCCAGAGCACCTGCTGCCATTTTTCTGCACCCCAGTTCCTGTGTTTTCGTGCATAGTTGAGTCGCTTGGCCTTGTTTCCACGTCGGAGGTATGGCTTTTGGCCGCAAGTCTTCCATGAAGGCCACGTCTGACCAGACTTCTCCGGACAGTAGATGGGTGTACCAGGGTCCCACTGTTCTGCCAGTTCTGAGCTGATGGCACTGCTGGACATCTTCCGATTGCGAAGGGAAGTAAGCATGATGTGTCTTTCATCTGCTGCAGTAAGTTTCCTTGGCCGACCACTGCGTCTACGGTCCTCAACGTTGCCCGTTTCTTTGTGCTTCTTCAAAAGAGCTTGGACAGCACATCTGGAAACCCCTCTGCCTTGAAATTTCTGCCTGGGAGAGACCTTGATGATGCAGTATAACTACCTGGTGTCTTGTTGCTGTGCTCAGTCTTGCCATGGTGTATGACTTTTGACAGTAAACTGTCTTCAGCAACCTCACCTTGTTAGCTGAGTTTGGCTGTTCCTCACCCAGTTTTATTCCTCCTACACAGCTGTTTCTGTTTCAGTTAATGATTGTGTTTCAACCTACATATTGAATTGATGATCATTAGCACCTGTTTGGTATAATTGTTTAATCATACACCTGACTATATGCCTACAAAATCCCTGACTTTGTGCAAGTGTACCTAGAAGAATTGATGCTGTTTTGAAGGCAAAGGGTGGTCACACCAAATATGGATTTGATTTAGATTTTTCTTCTGTTCACTCACTTTGCATTTAGTTAATTGATAAATATAATCTATTAACATGTCTATTTTTGAAAGCATTCTTACTTTACAGCATTTTTTCACACCTGCCTAAAACTTTTGCACAGTACTGTATGTATGTATGTATGTATGTATGTATGTATGTATGTACACACACACACATACACGTACAAAAGTAAATACGCCAACTTGCAAGGAAACCGGCAAGCACGATAACATATCCTATATATACAGTAGTCTGCCATGTATCCGACTGTGGTGGAACCAGAGGGTGGATATGTAAAAAGTCAGATAAATGAATCCTGTTTTAAATACCATTAGAAGCAGCTGTAACAATTACTATATTCACACAATTATTGTTTTGAGATTAAACTTTTATTAGGGAGTGCCCCTAAATCCCTCGTTTAGAAAGACACAGGGTAGCCGTCTGTCGTGTGGGTGCGTGCATTTGCTGCTGAGTGACAGGCAGGAGATCGAGACAGAGGTTGAAGCTGATACGTCCCACAGGCTAACAGGATTTATTTACATATCAACACACTGAACAGCTCACATAACACTACCAGGAATGTACATACAACACAGTCTACAAGAACGTTGGTGGGGTCTACAATCTCTGAACTAATCTTCTCTGTTCAATAATAAACAAACTCTGGCTATTCGCCTGGCTGTCGGCGGTTGTGACTTGCTTACTCACTCTTCGGTATCCAACCCTGGTTCTGGCTCTCTCTCACTCACTCAAGGTGCTGAAGAGCTTTAATGTGGCAGACAAACGGTTATGGTGGATATGTGATGGGCGGATACAGGGGATTGCAATTCATATCGCCCGACGGCTGGGACAACAAGATTTATGTGACGGACAACAAGTTTTGCTGTTACACTTTGCCCGTTGGACAAAAAGTTTTAATTTAATTTTTCCTATGTTCATTCTGTTTCTAGAGAGCCACGCAAGTTTCTGAAAACTGAATTGCGCAAGTCTACACACAAACATTGAAAATGTTTACGTCCCACCCCTATCACTTCTGATTGGCTAGCTGATCTACTATGGTTACACAGAACCTGAGAAATGGCTGCCAAGCGAGCCTCTGGCGAGGCACAGACTAATCTTTAAACTTCAGGTATTATTTACATTTTTTGCAAATTTAGCAAATAAGTGATACTGCTTTCTTAATACATGAACCTGACATTTAAATGCAGCAATCTAGTAAAGTTACAAAAAAAACAGTCGCTAAGGTATTAGCGTGTCCTGGGTTGTGTTTTTCTTTTTTTAATAAATCAACCTGAATTTTAGTGTTTAGAAGCATTAAGACAAACTTTCTCTGGCAAAAATTTAAGACTTTCTTTCGATTTTAGTGTTGCTAACCTAGTTTGCCATTTACCATATTTGCATTTTTTTTTTTTTTTTAATTTAAATGCTATATTAAAAAAATACTTTTTTAAAAATTTTTTTTAACTAGATTTGAAAATAAGTGCTATTAATTATTGGACATGCACAATCCATCGATTTGTGAAACTATTACAATATGATGATTGACAAATATGTCTATAATGACAGAAATAAAATGCTTATATATGACATTATCTGTACAATATTTTATTTTAAAATAAAATACAGACTGTAAATCTCATGGCAATGTGTTTATATATTAATTCACGTATGTATTTATTTTTCAGTCAGAGTAGTGCAGGAAAAGAATGTTGCCCTACCAGAGAAAAAAAAAACCAAACATCAGGGTATGAAGCCAGGATCTCCCTGTTGCAGCAGTGTTCCAGTTAGCCATCATGGGACAAGATGTTAGATGAGGGAAACTAGCTGTAAAATGTTGTACACTGTTTAAAAAAAAAAGTAGCTAATAGAAATAAACAAAAGAAAGCATTTTGTCTTTGCAGAATATAATGGAGCCTACTGTAAATATTAGAGAAAACATTAGAGAAATAGAGAAAGAATAAATGAATGCAGTGAAACGTGACAGGTTATATATACACAGTCCTTTAAAAATCTGGGGTTCAGCAGTTACAAAACTGAAACAAAACAAAAAAAAATCTGAACCCACAAAGCAGCAGTAATAGTTGGCAATGATTTTGTATCCGACCCTGTTAATCACTAATTGATTGATTGTGTTCACTAAATAAAATCAAAATCCTACAAGTTATATTCTATTTTTTTGTGTGTGTTTTGTGCGATGGAGTGGGGGCAAATAGATTTTTCTAGCATTTTGTCCCTTGGACAAAAGGTTTCTCAAATTGCATACCCAGGGGATACTCGACGGATTACTGTATTGCTAATGTAATGTCATGGCATATTAGTAAGGGATATGCGAGCAAGAACATAAACATAACAGATACCAAATCAAATCATGAATCGTCTTAACTTCTGTGTCTACAGCAAAGATACAATACAAAAGCTCTTCATCCTCTAAATCAGGATCCTCGTCCTCACTGGAGTAATCACAATCACTCTCATTCTCCAAAACTAAATGCATTGCGAGATCGCTTGTCGAATTCAATCTTACAAAATTAGCTCTCTGTTTTTACACTCACCCAGGTTCAAAGTTCATTGAGCCTTCCCTTCAGTTCATATGGCTGTTTTAAGCCTATTGGTACACACATCACATTTCAGTGCTGTTTTAAAAGATGCAATTGAAAAACAAACCAGGCAGCACTGTGAAACGATGAAAGGGTTAACAGGAGTGCACTGGCATCATAGTGCATTCATATGTATTGCACATAAAAAAATGTATATTAAAAAAAAAAATGTGGGAGATTGCACTTTTTGTATCTCACTATTCTTTTTAAAAGCTAGCGAGAGGCAGTATTTTTGTGTTACAGGTGCCAGTGGTGCCTAACCCTAAAAAGATCTGGAGCCTTGAAATGGTTTTTAAGCAAGCTAAAATATGAAATACTCCTGTAAATTCGTACCCTCGCTTTCATTTACAGTATGATGTGCGCCCAAATATTATGACATTCAGATGCCACTAAAGATTTAGCCTTCATTATCCAATCACAAGACAGCAAGACAAATAAAGTAGGTTAGGAGCTAAATTCTGATACTCCCAGAAGTTTCATCACAGATACCTAAAATACAAGTGAGGGATAAAAACCAAAACAACAACAACCACTCAGTCCTAAAACTACTGAAAGGACGCACTCCAACTGTATTGTATTAGAAAATGCCATTCATTCATCACTGAGGGTAATATAAATAGTCAGATTTGGTCTAAAACACAGCTTAACTATATAATACCACATTCAAAGGGGTTCCTTATTGAAATTATACAGTTATAAAGTTTTTGTATTGCTTTTAGGAAATACAACTCCTCATGAATAAGTCTGAACACTTACAAGGGTGGATCTCCGTGAATGAGAATTTTTTCTGAGGCCGTCATAGCTTCCATTCATACCAAAATGCTGCCGAGTTTTTGGGGCAATCTGATATTCCATTGTTTCTGAACTGGATTCAATATACTGTCTTGGCATTGTACTCCAAATGCTTTCTTCAAGCCCACTCTGCCATACCAAGCTTCTGAAAATGAAAAATGTTAAAAGAGAAATGTGTTCATATTTTTCTGCAATTTAAAAACAGGCTCAAACAAGTACATTCATAGTCTTGATCAAATAGTTTTTGTTTTAGGGCTGCAGAGTAAAATGGAACCAGAGACCTTTTATTCTAAAGAAACAACAAGAGGCAGAAACTTAAAGATACAGTCCTAATAACAAATTCTTATGATAGTGAGCAGGGGTGAAATTCTGCCGGTACTCACCGGTACTCTGTACCGGGACTTATTTTGATGCCAGTACAGGGTACCGGGACTTATTTAATCTGCTTTTCATCCAACACAGATGCATTCCATCCACTCACACAGTCCACTAGCACAACGTTTCTCAAATGCCCTTTCATTCAGCACAGTTCGTGTTGCTTGCATTCCGCTATTGGCCACCATTAACGTCAGTATAATCACTGCATGTTGATTGGCCAAGCTTTCATTCCGATCTGGATTTCATTTTGGCTTGCTTCACAAATCTCCGCCCATTTCGCTTTGTGTTAGTGCTCATTTGTTGATCAACGAGAGAAGACCTTAGCACTAGTACAATGTGAAAACAGTGGTGTGGAGTAATTCTTATTATGAAGCAATTATTTTCTTTAATGCGGTGGAGAAACTATCTGAATATATGAATGCCCATTTTTGTTAAAAAAAAAAAAAAAAAAAAAAATAGGCAGAAGTAAACCACAATAATGATATTATTTTATGAAAATGTGTCTTTTGCCACTGTTTCTTGTGCAGAAATCACAATACCAGGAATAAAAATTAATTTAAAAAGTCTACTTTTATACTGTTTCTGCCTGAAAAATCTTTTTTCTGGAGTAGATCATGGTAATCTACACAGAAACACAACAGAGAAGCACACAGAACATATTATTGTAAGATAAGTAAGAGGTACAAAATAAATAAAAAAACTGGGATATATGTTCTAATCCAAGGATATTACTGTAGCATAGCCAGGTCCTGCTGTAGGTGAATACCCAGGGTCTGGAAAGTATGGGGATGATTTCAGAGAATACTATGGAGATTAAAATGGCCAAGCACATCATTAGTAGCAGTGTCTGTTACATAATACATTTGAGGGCTATTTTAGCCCCTATTGTGCATCCTTTGACTTAGACCTGTGTGTATCATTTTTCCATAGTAGTTTTTTTTATAACGCCATCCCTTTTTTTCTTGAAATAAAACCCTTTCTACAGCAGTTACTGCATAGTGTAATATTTCTTAGTGCTTGTCATTTAAGGTTTAACTTAAGTGTTATATTACAGTGATACATGCAGAGGATACAAAACTGGCTTCCTTGTCTATGGTGAATTGGTTAATTGATCAGTTATTGTTTAAGGCTTATTTTGTATTTCTAAATGTATCGTGTACCAACATGTATACATTTTTAAAGTATTTATTCATTGGCACTCAAATTGTCTCAATTTTTAAATGTTTACACCAGGCTGCGCATACGAGTACCTGCACTTTTTTGTTGAATTTCACCCTTGCAGGTGAGAATTAAACTAATTGTAGTTGCCTCTTTCAGTGCTCTCAAATAACAATCACAGGGTCACATACAGCAGAAACCATACTGACACTTATTGCAATTACATATCATTAAGTACAAAACATCATGACTGCATTTGTATGCGTCTTTGACTGAGGATAATCAAAACGCATTCAGTTCCTCCGGTACTATAATCTGGACCATGTAATCAAATCGTTTATATTATTAAGTTGTCCACCGCTGTACAGGGTATGCACTAATTAAAATATGTATACATATTTCTGCGTTTTGAAATCGCCCAACTTTAAGAAATATCACGGCACAGGTAAGCTACAGTAAACTTGTGTTGTGGGCCAGCGTCCGCAGTAGACAAGTAAACAGTAATAGGTTTGCTCTGGATCTGGGAGACCATTTACTTCTAATAAAGGACTTTAAATAGATTAATCTACAAAGTCTATTTTTTTTAGATAACACACACACACACAGATAGTTTTATAGTGTTGCCCCATTTTCAAACGTCTTTTGTAATTAACTATACAGTCAGATAAGTTACAGTAGTTAGCTTCAACACAATGCGTTCTGTAGAAAATAAATGTAGTCTATATTATTCCAGATCAGCATATAAATAAAACACTTTCAGGGAACCACATGACTTCGAAATAAAATTAGCTTAAATTCACAAAGGCGGCAAAAACTGCAGTCCTCTGCCTACATTAAAACTTGTTTTTATTTCACCAGTATCAAGCAGTGGTATAATAATTTAATTAATTAAAAAAAAAAACTTTATAAACTTCACAAAAAAAAGTTGACAGACTATTGATACATTTGAAAGAAGACATTTAGTTGTATAATCTGTAAAGACGAATGGATATTTAAAACTGCAGTTGAAGAAATACAGTTAAGGTTTCCTGTGAAGTTACGGGTCTTTGTATAAAACAAAATACATTATTGTTTAAATAAATGCAGATCTATAAGGCAGACATCGTTAGTAAAACTCAATCAAAACAGAATACATTTTCAAACGCAACTTACCTTGGAAAAGTGTATTTGGATTACACGAAATCTTCTAAACCCAAAAAACAGTGCCTTTTACCAAAGGCGCTGCATTTACAAATATATCGGCACTAGTTAAAATACTGTCGCTCTCCTTTTCTAAAGACCCACAGCTTGTTGTACGCTCTGCCTTCTCATCATTCAACAACCAACAGCGAAACCAGTCTCATTGCTGAGACAAACGCGCAGGCGCAAAAGACTAACCCACTCTCCACCCTCTCCAGAAACTTCAAACTAGCTTACATGTTTACGTTAAAGAGACAGGTGCCCCAAATAACAGTTACATTTGAAGGCTCCTGATCTACAGAAGTAAGTGCTATGTTCGCAAATAATGTTAATACTGTTGGCTACTATATTCTAACATATAGTATGTAATGTAAACTTACATTCAACTTCTTATTGCTTCTCCCAAGTTTTACATTGTCATTTTAACCACTGACCCAACACTGGTTTTCGTTGACCTTAATGTTACTTTTCCCCTATAATATTTTATTACTTTTGGTTGGGGTCACAAACTTATAAACAGAAAATACCTTTGAGATGTATATATTTTTTAGAACTGATCTTGTATACAAAAATAATACCTTGGGTCAATATGACCTGAGGTACTGTATTTATCTCTGTAATACTTTCAATATGTTGAAGTACTTCTCTTAATGATTTAAAGTCGCTTTTCGTTTTTTGGGTGATGGGAGGGAGCGCAGCTGAAGCATGACAACCTCAGTGACAGCTGGTTCTCATCTCATTTGGATCGCTGTGGAGATTTTGCTTCATATATCATCCTGTGCATGATTGTGGCCCCAGAGGTTTTTATTAATATTGAGGTAAATGCAGTAGGTCAACAATTGTGAATGGAAAAAAAAAAAAAAAAAAAAAAAAAAAAAATCCATTCTTGCTTGGGGTGTGTTATTCATTATCTTGTTTGATTTCAGGAAGGTTTACTCCTTGCTTATTTTTCAGAAACTAGCCTCATGTTCAAAATAAAGCATCATAAAAGTACGCTGTGATGCCTTCACATATCATACTTTGTTTTAATAGGCCTGATGAAACCCTCTCTGTCCGCCATGTGGACACAAATGTGTGTACATACAGTCAGGAAAGAATTAGTATGCACCTTTTCTATTTCATATTGTTGTGACACCCACGTATATAGTAGATGCAATACAAATGTCCAGAATTTTACTTCTGGAATTTACCATTATAAAAGGAATTAACAGACAGAAAAGCACAATTGGTGCATCATCTGAGATATAGAGTTTATGCCCCAAAGAGATTTTTGACACTTTTGAAATGCATTTTATTTAATGTACAGAGGACTTTTCTGCACACAGACAGGCTGCTGCTACTACCTGCAATAGCAGGACGTTATAAATATCATCTGAAAGTTATGCTGTTTTTCCTAAAGTTGTTTTTGTAATACTGGTACCTATAACATTTCACAAATACAGTACCCAGAGCTAATATTTTGAATATGATCTTAAATAACATTTAATTTACCCTTTCTATTGCCTATTGGAGCACACAATGTAGATACCTTCATAAATACACCCAAACTACACGTTTGTTCTCTATTCTGGCAGAGAACCAGAAGTTTGTGGTACTTACTGGGGAATCACAAAGGAAATCCCATTGAAAATGAACTGAACATTCCGCTATTGTGGGTAGACAGAACTGTATTACAGGGATACAGAATGAAACACCACACATCCATAATTATGTCTACAACTAAATGTCCAGAACTCATTTTAGGCTATAGTTTCATGAATAACATTTAGGGTAGACTAATATATACTGAGTCAAATTTATCGATTTTTGGTAAGCCATATTTGAGGTTTAGTTTTTCTGGAAATCCGAGTGTAGATTTGCACACGTTTAATGAAAAAGCTGATCATGTAATTTACAGAATGTACAGAACAGCAGATAATAATTGGTAATGAATACATGGACAGACACCCCCAGAATCTGATATTTACAATAGTAACTATGGTAATTATGACAATTGAAAAATAGGTTTTCCAGATATATGTGAAAGTGTGGGAGGACAGGAGACAAGCCAATCAAGAGCAAACCTCTTTATAACTGTCCTTATCAGCTACATTTCTGAACCAATATTGAGAAGCTTTTTTTAAACTAATCTGACTGTGAAGACAATTTTATTACATCTCCATTTGCTTTACGATGCCACAAAGGTATAGGTCTTATCAGTGATACCAACTCATTCAGAAAGGTGTCTAATATTCATCCCTCACATTTTAGCACATGAATTTTACTACTAAAACCCTTGGTATTCACATATACATATTTAATATTGGAAGCCCTTTTTCATGGACTGGTGACCAAATTAGCTTATTCTAAACCTATGTCTCTCTAGTCTGAAAAGTAAATCTGAATCTGAGGCATAGTGTACTACGACATGCATATTACAGATCCTCTGGTTAGGGGCCTCAAAATGTGCCCTGCTTTTATTTTCAAGCTCCATTTCACTTATTTGTAGAACACTGCAACTTTATCACAATATTAGGAAAAGGCATTTCATACTACAGAGAATGAATATAACACCCCACAAGGAGTAGCTCCCAGCGCATTGGAAACCAAGGTGATTGCCCAGTGTTGAGTTACTGTGATTTGGGCCAATGTAACACATCAGAAGCTTGCCAGGTACACCCACGGGATCCTTCTGCTTTCCTATATTTGTTGCTGCATACACAACTCGCACCACAAACATTTCCATCCATTGCACTGGACTGCACAATACAAACTATGACCATAAAGGTTTTAAGATTAGGATTTAAATAAACACAATAAATATTGACAGCAGGAAGGATTGTGGACATGGATCAAGCGCAACTTACCTGTGGGTATGTTCTAATTGCTGCACATTCTACCTTAGAAGTAAGACAGTATCATTTGCATTTGTGTATGTATTCAAAACATACTGTACTGCACCCAAATAATGTACTGCATTGGCATTAGGCTTCAATTACTAGCGCAGCAGCACCACCACCTTGTGGTGAGAAAAGGAACTGGCTTTAGTTTTTTTTTCCAGAATGGATGCTTACGGTGCCTTAGAATGGGATGCCTGTGGATGTGGTTAAGGGCTAAGGAATTTAAATATTTTAAAACAATAAAAAGGGGACCAGTGAAAAGGTTGGTCATGGTAATTGATTTAATATGGTGTTTATCTCTCTTTTAATCTTCCCAGGGAAGCCACCCTAGCAGCTAAAAGTAGAAGGAAAATAAAAATGTAAGATTCTGATGCAACATTCTCTCAGCTCTTTTCTCCCTCTCTCTTTTTTTTCTTTTTTAAACTAAACCATGAAATGCATTTTTGATAGAACAAAGAACTTTGGTACATACATACCAATGATACACATAGTAAACAGCTGTTTTTACAAAAACAATTTAAATGACAGAAAATAAATTCAGCATGAACCCTTCTGAAGCATGTGTAGCAGGTTTTCCTTTCCTTCCATTTAGATGTACTGTGAAACACAAGTCTCTCTAACTCTTTCAAAACAAATACACTACACACAATTGATTAGAAAAAAAAAAAACACAAAAAAACACAAAATTTGTTTGCATTAAACCAGCATGTGCTTTACATTACTTAAAGAAATCCTGAAAATTATAATAAAGTGCTTATAATGATATCATTTAAACACAAAATGAAGAAGTGTGCTTTCTGTATTATTTGTGTGCTTTGTCAGTGGTGTGAGTCCACACAGGTTGGCGCTTCTCAATAAAGGACTTAATCCCCTCTTGTCCGTCTTTCAATGCCAAGTTGTCCACCATGGCTTGAGAGGCCATGCTGTAAGCTGTGTTGCGTCCTTGGGCCATCTGTCTGTAAAACATAGCTTTGCCAAGAGATACTACAGGCCTGCTTGTGTCACATATCTTTTGAGCTATCTTCAAGGTCTCCTCTTCTAGCTTCTCCTCCAGTACCACCTTGCTAACCAGGCCATGGAGTAAGGCATCTTGGGCAGATATTGGTGTACCAGTAAAAAGCATTTCCAAAGCTACCTAGAATTAGATATGAAATAATCAAATCAATAAAGTGTGATCATTTGAGTTGATTTTGTAAACGTGGTACCATACATATGCTAAACAATTTAAAATTATGAGACTACTACTAAAGCCTTTAAACCATTTTTTTAAAGAAAATAAACACTACAGACACATGTCTGCATTATCTAGTTATATTTTGGGGGACATCCAAATAAAACAGATGCAGTAATTAATTCCTGAATTTTAAAAACAAATGAATGCTGTAGGTGTCGCTAGGTGTTTTTCACACTTACCTTTCTTGGCACTGCTCTGCCAATTGCAACAGCAGGTGTTGAACAGAACAGTCCAATGTTTACTCCTGGGGTGGCAAACATGGATTTTTCAGAAGCCACTGCAATATCACAGCTGGCAACAAGTTGGCATCCGGCAGCCGTGGCTATGCCATTTACCTTGGCAATAACTGGCACAGGTATATCTTGAATCAAGGTCATGACCTGTGTGCAGAAATTATAACTAGAATTAGGTGGAGATAACAGATTGTCATTCCAAATTAGTTGTTTAAACTATGTAAATTTGACCCATGTTATTGAGGCAACGATGACGGACTGCAGACACAGCGATGACTATAAAAGATGATCATTAATAAGCGTGGCAATAATAAAATAGATTATACAGATGAACAGGCCCACAGAGTATTTGAGAATGGAATAACTACCGTGAAAACAATGAGGTCCATGTTACCTACTGTGTAAAATATACCTCAATAACTACAGTTAACAAATCACGTTTACATGGCCCAGTGTATGTGGGAGATGTGTATGTGGTGGTAATGAGGTGTATCAGGGGCATAGCTAGGAATAGATTTTTTCTGAGGCAAACATCTAACTTGTCTAAAAAAAACCCTGCAGACCCTGTATATAACATTGCTTAGGATTATGTGAGACTATGTTGTTGTGCAAGAAGCTTGAAATTTGCATCAGTATTTTTGTTTTTTTACCAGGAGGGCTTATCACACACAAAGCCATTGTAGATGGTCAAGTGTGTGAGTTTGCCTTGCGCACTGAATGCATGCCTGGCACAGGGCTCCCCTGGGTCCTAAACCCTGCTAGGTACATACAGGCATTGCTGTAACCACACACTGGCCATGATTTCTGCTGACATAACAGGGTTTAAGAGTAGAGTTTTGAGCAAAATACAGGAGAGTTGACAGGTCTGCTAATAAAAACATGTTGATTATGCCACTGTGACAAATGAAAGTGGGCACATTATTAAAAAAAAAAAAAAAAAACTTGATATATTTTTGTACTTTTTTTTTTCTCCTTCAAAAACGTACCTAGACGATTGTTACCGAGACGGCCATCTTGGCTGCCTCAATGTACGCTACGCCCCTGTGTATGTGGTGGTAATGAGGTGTGTATGTGGTCATGTTTCAACAGGTTCTAAATCTCTGAGGTCTCAATGATATTTGCACTGCTTAAGATTATTCAATTTTAACAGAACCATGGCAAGTGTTTAATTGGTTTACAATAATAAATTAGAAACTACTTTAATAATCACGTATGATTTAATTTCCTCGTGATTCTTTAGAACCCCCCCAACCAATCCCATCAAACATAGCAATCCCGCAGTTGTAGGTACAAATACTGCCCTGATGGATATGAGAATAGTACCAGTAGTAACTATCAATGAAAACAGTAGTTTATCTAGTGTGGTGGTTTATAGTTAAACTATCAATACAGTAATCCAATAACAGTCACTAGCTGTATTGAACTTCTTAAATAAACAATGACTTACATTGAACAGTAGTAAGAAACCAAGACCCTCACCTGTGTGCAGGCCTCAAACACCTTGCTGTGATGCTCCCTTCCTTGTGAGGAGGTAAGCTCCTTCAAATCATGACCAGAAGAAAAAACAGGCCCTTCAGCTGCAAAAGAAAATATCAGTTTGCAATCTGATAGACCATTTTCAAAAAAAAAAAAAAAACTCAACATACGTGCCCAACGATTTCCGGGGCACATTCTTCTTTGACTTTTGTGCCCAGTCATCTACCTTGTAAAGACGCATGTATCTTTGGCTTAGCTGAGGCTTGTCCTTTCTACTGGGTCTATTACAATAGAAGTGTTAAGCACAAACCATCCACTGAAAGGGACACAAGTACTGTATGTAGGATTTCAAAGCCACTGTTAGGGTTACAGTATGTGTCTGCTGAGCACATGCATAATGGATTTTTTTTTTTTTTTTTTTTTTGCCCTGTTGCTGAAGTACAATACATTCCAATATGCTTACCGGTCGCATACCTGAAATAATGATAACTCTGAGGTCCTCTCTTTCTATCTCGTGTAGAATGTCAGTCTGGAGAGAGTTCAGCATGGAAAGCGACAAAGCATTTCTTTTCTTGGGGTTATTTAGAATTATATTTCTACAAAAACAAAATACAACAAGCTTAAGCAGTGGAGAACATACACCTTACATTGGACAAAAAATGTTAAAACTTTTTACACAAGATCTGCTGATTGTCATAGTTGAAAAAAAATATATATGATTTTATTTTTTACTATTGGTTTTTCAGACAGTAAAAATCCCTGTCATAAAGCCAGAAATGTGCGGTGTTTTTTTGATTATTTGAGTATTTCAACTTTTGTACAATGTATCAAATGTTTCAGAAAGCAGTGTCACGCTTTAAAAACGTTAGTTTTCTCAGCCGTCTCGGTTATAATACCACACTAACATGAAATCATGTTAATATCAATATTCCAAAACTATTATAAAATTATATCAAAAATATAGATCCGTTTAATTTGGTACTTAAATGTAAAACTTTTAATTATTTTGTAATATATATATATATATATATATATATATATATATATATATATATATATATATATATATATATATAAATGCTTTAACGTCATCATTATATTATTAAACTGTCCGCATAGAGTACAATGCATGGACCGTACTTTATAATTTTATAAGTCACACATAGTATCTGCCCTTTACGTATGTGTTCTAACCTTATTCCATTCTGTTGAACCCTGACAGTCAGTTTTTCAGGCTGGGCGTGGGTAGCGAAAGAACTCTTCATCCCAGCATCATAAACACATGTTTTTGTTGCCAATCTGCTAAACAGCAACACTTTTCTAAAAAGACAGAACTTCGAAGCGACTGCTGGAGAAGCCATATTTTATTTCCCAAAGAACAAGAAAGAACAAAAATCTAAGAGCACGTACTAAGCTATCATTTAGTTATTGCCGGCTCAGTAGCGACACCTACACTTTGGCTGATTACGTAATTATTGCTAGCAGTCTTTATTTTATACTGGAGATGGCGCCATTACGTAATTATTTCTAGCAGTCTTTATTTTATACAGTAGATGGCGCCAGAAGTACAAAACCTATAATGTACTTTAGGTTATGCAATTTAAACATCAATTACAAACATTTCAAATCCTCCAAAATAGCAAAATAATAACACATGTAAGCATCTCACTAATGATAGTAATATTTTCTATTCTGCATATACAAATATAGAGTATCAATCTTAAGCATTTATTCGTATCCATTTACTAGGATGAAGAATAAGCTGTATGGATTTCTGATGCAAGGTACAACATGCTCCTTTATATTTACCTTTGCACCTTACTGCATGCAGACACTGTTGGAATGGAGAATAGGAATAAGAGGCAATTCTTATTCAATAAACTAGCTTTACTTAAAACTGAATTATGCCTCATTCTTTATTCTCTCTAAATTTAAAGAGAGCTCATACAAATTACACTGAAATGCATTTTAGGTCTCAAATATAGCAGTGTTGATACTTGTGCACTGTATGTGAGTGTTGACATTAAAATGCACTGCAGAAGGGGAAAACACACAGCTGGGTTCAGAACATGTCAGTGCAGTCCTGGCATTGGCAACGTTAATTCGGTTAGACTGCTGATTGGCATATTAAATAATACAGTCAATGTAGTATTATTTTGACAACATCGGATTAAAATCAGAGACCCATTATTTATAGATTATGTTTGCTTGAAAAAAATGGTGTTCAGAAAGCCATGTGAACCTATAAAAGCTGGTCTTATTCCATCTTTGAGGGATGTAAACAAATTGGACTTGCGATATGGCTTACATTCTCATAAAGTGCAAGAAAACTAATCAGAAGAACAATGCAGTAAAAAACGCCAAGGGATTAGTATAAAGCAGAAGAGGATTATGGGATACTGCAGTTTTGCATTTCTCTGGTCCCCAAGCTAATAAAAGAAGTGTGCTGCGGATGCTAAAATAAAAAGCCTAAATATCCTGCTGTGAAGAAAACAAAGATTACAATTAGTTTGAAATGGGGATAGTCTCGAGACAACCGAACTCCTGCCCCTTTCTTCAGATTATTCATAAGGATACTTAAAAATGAGATCATGCATCTCATTGACTTATTACTAAATTACTAATGGAATTGGAAAATAATAAGAAAAAAAAACATAATGAAAACAAGATCATCCTAATTAATATTATTATTTGTTTATTTCTTAGCAGACACCCTTATATTATTGTAATGTTTGAAAGAGATACAATCACATACAATAGAAAACAGTGCTACAAAACCACTCTAGAGGACATAAGAAAATAGTTTATGTATTATTGTGACAGAGAAAGAATGAATCTTGGTTATAAATCTCCCTCCCGACCTGTGAGGGCGCTGTGTAAAGGGAACAGAGTGCCCCGGACTGGATGGCCTGACCACTCATTCCAAGGAAAGGTGGAAGTCGGTCATCTAAAAAGGGGGAGGTGCCACGGTACACCAAGTCATCGCCTCAGAAGGGAAGCGATGTGGCAACCGCGGACTGGAGGAGAAACAGTTGCACTCGCTAACAAAGGGGACGTGGCTAAATGTTCCTTTGTTATGGTTGCGAGCGAACCCATGAAGGACAGTAAAAAAAGTAACCATGAGTGTTTAGTGTTTGTTTTGTCATGTATAATTGTACTCGTTTGTTCTGATTAGACGGCTAACACGTACCGGGAGCTGTCGCTTAAAGTCAGCACCAACCAGGACTTCATCACTGTGCACTAATAAATTGTAATTCACCACTTGCAGCACTCACTCTGGACTTGTGATCGTGTGTGTTATACTGTGTTTATTATTTCAGGACTGTAACACGTAGTGTATTCTTTAGTCACCAGACCGGAATTACAAAATAAACGGAATAGATACATTAGCTGCTCCACACAGTAAATATTTTACCCCCTCCATTTATGAACAACAAAAACAATTTAAAGCGGTTTTGCCAATTTCATTTTTACTACATCATTAAGCTGTTTTTTTATTAGGAAAATAAAATGAGTGAGGAATGAACTTTTTGCATTTTGCTGTTACACAATCTAAATGTCAGTTTTAATTTAAAATACATTTTGTACATGATGAAATACAATCTTTAACATATTAATAAACATTGGGTTAAATTTTCCATTTTATTTTACATAAAAGAAATGGCAAAATAATAGTCTGAAGTTATTTGTAAATGTTCCTTTTATATATTTAAAAAAAAAAACACACCCATGTACCATATCATTCTTTCAAACTGAGAGACACCCTTCCTGCACATCACTGTGTTTAAACTAATGTTTACTGGGTGGGTGATACAACATGTCAGCCAACAGAATTAGGCATTAGCCCGAGTTATATGCACTAAATTAAAAAAATTAAAAATAGATTGTTCTGTCCCAGTGACTAAAAATAAATTTAAAAGACATACCACTTTTGGATAAAAGATATTGTGGGGAGAAAATGAATTCCTCTCAGTTAAAATAAAATATATTCAGCTATATAAAATGGTGCAATGTAGTGTTTCCATGTGTGAGGTTTACAATAGCAATAAGAAAACAAAGTGTGACATTTTAAAATATATCTGCACATATCTGAATATTCCTTACAATAAAACAGAATTTAAAGAAAAGGCAAACAATAAATCATTTACACAAGCCGTAAACAGCAGCAAGAATGCACATACAATTGTTGAAAATATTTTCAGATAATGTACTTTTTTTTAAACAAATAACACTGCAAAAAGTAAAAGACACTGAGCTAAATTCTCAAAACTATTTTTTACTCCAAATCATCAGTAGCACATTTGTTTTTCAGAAAGGAGAAACACAACCAATAAAGTTAACCAGCAATAAACTACTAAGACTTTTAACATACGAACTTGTCAGTAGTTATGTTTCTTTTTCATTGTATTATTGGAAGTGTTTTTTTATTTTCAGATAAAAATTGCGCCAATGACAATTTGGAGTAAATAGCTTTTGAGAATCTAGCCCAATGTTTATTAAATGTAACTGCACTAAATGTAATGTTTGTCAAAATTAGTTCTATGCGACAACATCAATGAGATAACTTAATGCTTATGTGAATTACATGTCTACCCATTTGGTGATGAATATGGTCCACACATATGGTTCGTGGCTCAGCAGGATACCCTCTTACCAAAAACGCACACAATATATATACAAATCACTCTTAGATTTTTGGATATTTTTTTTACTTTGCACCAAGTTATCTCACAAAGATTCATATTTGAATAAAGTTTCAATCTAGACGGTGTCCTTTTGTTTGACCTTTACATCCAAGAAACCAAGACAAAACATTTTATGAAAAGAACACTGAATGCTAATTTAAAAACAAACACGAATGTCACAGAACACCTTAGCAGTTGGCCTCCAGGTAACTTTTGCTACTGTTACTAGGAAAACAGTTCTCCAGAATCTATAAAAGAGTTTAAGCATCAATATAATTCTAACCACAATTTAAATAAACTTGTTCCCAACTATGAATTTACTATGAAACATTACCTCTAGTTACTTAAAATATCTTACTCACACTTAGAGTTTGTGTTACGTAACTATCAGATCGTTATGTTGCTTGTAAACATAATAAAGCCTCTATGATTACTGTTTGCCTTTGCTTTATAGCGGTACTGGGACCCAATGATTCTTCACAGTAGTGCTGATTCTTGTGCTGAACGTCCATCTGTAGGATATCTGTAGTGTTGTGTATTCAAAGAGGTTTGGTGCAGCTGTCTACTCGGAGCCGGTGGTTCTGGATATGGAGTCCTGTATCGAAGTGAAGCATCTATAGATGTGGCAGAAAAGTTAAACTCTTGAACTGGGGCCATCTGTGCCCTTTGAAAGCTTGGTGACCTTGGCATATTTCCCATGTACCCAGCATCAACCTCCTGACTCCATTGCCGCCCACGGTGCTCCTGTCTGTATGCAGAAACCTGGTCCAGTCGCTTCCTGTTTTCTTGCACATAGTCCACTTGTGGGTACACTGGCACACCGACTAACTTCGTAGGCTGTCTTAAATAGTTGCTGGAATTTACAGAATCATACTGTGCATTTCTGTCAGCAGAGGTGACAATAATACGACTGGTCTGAGAAGAGCTGGAAAACTGACGGCTATTAACAGGGTAGGAGTTCATATGTGTCTTTTCAGGAGATAGGTCTGCAGGAGTGGGCATCATGGTACCATACTGTCTGTCGTCAGGCCTGACATCAAAGCTGTAGTTGTACTGTGCTCGAGTTGGAGAGTTCCCATGATAACCAGGAGAAATAGAATAAGATGGAGGGGGTTTCCCATGGAATCTTTGGTCTGGCCTATCAAACTGTACTGTGTGCATGTGAGATCTCTGTTGACCACCAACACTGACGTTGTTCAACATTTTTGTTGGACTACCAGATTTGAGTGAAGGATTGACAAAAGCGGACTCATTTCTTGGACTGCGTGAAGTGGACCTTTCCAGCAGTCCATCAACACGGTTTTCAAAGTCGTGTTCAGCTCCAGACACATTATCATACTGTGATGCATTGGACCCCCTTTTGGTTTCATCAACAATCAAACCTCTAGTCTTTGGCCTCACCAATAACATCTGTGCTTCATCAGGACTGGATGACCTTGGAATGTTGTAGTTCACAGCCCTACTCCTACCATCAGCAGCAGCCTTTGCAGCTGCTTCCACAAGTTTAATTTCAGAAGGTTTATTCCATCTGGGTGTAAAGTCTTTCCTTGTGCTTGAAGTAGCATTCGAGTTATGGTTAGCCGCTACATTGTTAAACTGTCTAGGGCTATCCTGACCTGAAGTCTGAGGTGCTGGTACACCATGTTGTTTATGAAGTTCTGCTTCTGAAGAACCTTGAGCCTGGCCTTCATGTTTATCAGATTTTTGTTGCTTAGCTGTGGATCTTTCAAGAGAGTCCTTTCTCCCTGTGATATTGGAAGGTTTCTCCTTGTCTCTCTCTGGAGATGACTTTTTCCTCATGTTAGAGTGCACTTCTGACTTAGCACTGTTGTTCTGCCCATTGACAATACGATTTGAGACGACAGGCTCTGGCGGCATCTGCCCCAGTGGCTTCTTAGGAATTTCATCCTCTTTACCTACAAAACAATAAATAGATGGAAAAAATTGGTATGCAAATATCAGCAACAATAAAGGTAAAATTGTCAAAATCTTACAGATACAAATACATCTCAACATTAACATACACACTTCATGCAAGTGAATATCAATCATTGCAGAGAAATAAACACCAAAAAACAATTACAAACATGGCATCATGGTGCAATAAACACCTAGCTGGAGTACAGCACTGACACAGAAAGCACAACACATAAAATTAGACTTTTAAATGGTTTTTATACAATTCCATTTTCTATTGGTTACAATGGCTAAGTACACAGCATGTGCCGGAAAAACTAAATCAAATCCAAAACAGATTGACAAATTAGAATTTACAAATGATAAATGTACAGTGTGGCAAAAAAAAAAATGGGTAAAGAAACAAACTGAAACCCACGAAATTCATTATATTCCAATAAAGTGATTGTAAGTATGCATGTATGTAATGTGACAGAGTAGGGGGAGGAAAGATGTAGTCCAGGGGTTGGTGCAGGACTACATCCCCAGAATGCCATGGGGCTGGAATTAGCCAGGTGTCCCTAATTAACCTAAAGTTAATTGGGGACACACCCTATATAAAGCAGGTCAAATGTTTGTAGAGAGGTCTGTGTGAAAGCTGGGACCTGTGTGGGTAAAAGGCACTGTGTGCATTTAGTAGTGTTTTTGTTACTGGTAAACAGCTTAGCTGTCCAGTTTTAGTTTAGAACCCAAAACGTTTAGTTAGTGATCCAACTTGGAGTTTGGCTTTTGTTTTGTTCCAGTGTTTATTTGTTAATAAAAATGCTAAATGTGCAGTTCTGGTGTCTGGTCAAGTATTTCAAGGGCTGGGACACTTTACCACTGTATGCATGGATGGATGGATGGATGGATGGAGTTAAAAAAAAAAAAAAAAAAATGATGAAGGAGAGACTAGATGCAGGCTACACTAATACAAATTGAATTAAGAAAGTTTAAATTCACAAGCACAACACTTTAAGACACTCACGATGCATGCATGGTGCTGGCTGATGTACTGTAGCCAAAGTTTTAGACATTTTATTTTTTAATTTATATTTTAAAAAGAAATGATTAATTGTAATAGGGTGTTTATGTTTTCCCACAAAAAAAAAAGATTATAATAGTATACATTAAAAAGGCACAGGGTGGGTTGTGAAGGCAAAATAGGAATTGTGTGGACATATATAGGCCAGTTCTGCAGTTAGTGAGCCATTTCAAATGAAGGTCATGGTCAGAGCACCACATACTGCAAAGTGACAAACATACTCTTCCCCTCGAACAAATTTGAGCACACTTTACAGCAATACAGTGCAGTGAAGTTAAACCTGGAAATCCACCCTGACACTAACTATAAAAAAAAACTCTCCTGCAGTACCAAAGCAGTTCCAGGCTCTGCTTTTTTTTTTTAAAAAAAAAAAATTTGTTGATGTTGCTTGAATAGTTCTGTCTATGGTAATTCTAGGATCACTCACGACCTGTATCAAACCATCTATTATTGCTATTTTTGGGGAGAGCAGTGAAATATAGTAATGACTACATAGAAATGTGCAATGTCCAAGCTGGCAGCAACAAATATGCCAAAGGAATGATGCAAACATGTAAAACCATACAAGTACTGCCCACCAGCTGCTGTTGTACGTGGGGGTGTGACTTCCAGGCAGAGTAAGACTTTTGTAGGCTGGCAATGAATCAGGAAAGGAAGAAAATGAAAATAGAGTAAAGCAATTAAACAAAAGGTGGCATTTGATTTTTAGCAGGTGATGAGGGCTTGTGTTAGGTGACTCGTACATCTTAATTTACACATTTTATGGATAGCAGTCAATAACATTACATGCATCCTTTAAAGCTAATTTTTGGCTTTTAACTGACTTTAAAATATGCAACCATGTGTTACTGAATATGGTTTACAAACTGTCTGTATTCTTCACCACAAAACGCTAGCAGGACCATCCACTTTAGGACCAACCAATTAAAATACTTCTCTTTACTACTCTATCATCTAAAAAGTACAGTATTGTTCACTCCCCAATATGTGAGAGTAACTTCCACATACAGTATGCTACAGCAGAGATAAAACTACTAATCAAATATAATGATGTTGCATCTTTTACTGGATCACAGCAATTCTTCACAAAATACCAGTTAAACCTCTAAAGATCTAACCTAGAACTGAGGTCCAGTAAGATTAAAATTAAAAGCATATTTAAGAAATATGACTGTTTAAATATCTCGTTTTGAAACCAAAAAGGCAAAAAGACTAATATGCCATGCTACATCTGTGTAAAACCATTCATGTTTAATTAGGCATCTCCCAGCAAATTAAAATACATCTGTGAATAAGGACAAACACTGGTGCCATCTAGTGGAGTTACGGCAAGATCCTTCCTGGATTTGTTTGTTTATCACCCTTTCAGAATGCATAAATTAGCAAAGTTGTACAACTGAGAAGAATAATTCTAAATTGCATTTGTTCAGAAACTACAGCTGCCAAATTAAGCTCCATTTACTTTATGGACCCCATCCGCTTCTTTTTTTAAAAAATTATTATTAATTATTAGTCATTTAGCAGAGACTAGAGGGTGAACTATGCATCACAACTGCTACTGCAGAGTCACTTACAATAGCAATAGGACCACGGTTTTACGTTTCAGGACGGAGCACAAAGAGATTAAGTGACTTGCTCAGGGTCACACACAGTGAGTCAGTGGCGGAGCTGGGATTGAACTGGGAAACTCCTGGTAACACTAACCACTGGACTACCAAGCCTCCGTAAATAACTTTTCTGCAGGAGTCAGCAGTATCTAGTAGCAAAAACACTTATGTCGTGTTACTGCTTTATTTAGGAGGGCCAGAATCATGTTCAGACTTGGAAGGAAAATTTAAAAAAACGCGTAAGTATCTCAATAGAACTATAGTAGAAATACACAAAAAGGCTATTTCTTACCTGGTGGTGGCAGTTCTAACTTTGACCGTTTTAGCTCTGACATGGAGTTCTGAAGCTGATCTATCACAAAGTCATCATCAAAGAAAAAATCTTTGGACAGAGTTTCCTGAAGGAACTCCACTAGCTCTTCCATCGACAGCTTCATCAGGTGCTCTTAAGAGAAAAACACAATCAAGGAAATTAAAGCTGTTTCTTTCTCCTATTTTTGCCACTGGAGCAAGTAAATTTAAAAGGTAAGGCATTACTGTCTACCACCATAATTGTAGCTAACAAAATATGTCCAGTTGCTTTTACAGATACATTTTACAAGTACAAGCTGATAACCTGGTACATATAGCATAGTTAAATTAAAATAAATCCCTACTTCATTTTATTATTGACCCGATTAAAATGAAATATTTCATAAGCACTATATTTGGTAACAATCTTACTTTTGTGGAGTTTAAGGATAGTGTAAGACATGGCTGTAAGGATTTTCTCTCCTTCCAGTATGTAGATATCCCATATCCTTAGAGTTAGAGTAAAGGGAGTCTGCAAGACAGATAAACAACAACGATGTTCTGTGATTTAGTTACAATAATCACATTTTGTATAATATGTACCAAAGCTATCCTGCTCATAAGACAATCCAGCAAACTGTTTTCACTTGACTTCCAAATGTATTTGCTAAAAAAGACTGTAAAACCACAGTTTAGAACATAATACATCAATTTGATTTGTGCTTTGGACACATCACATTACTTCTGTAAGTTATTTTTAATATCACAACATGCCTTTAATTCACGCATTCGACACACACTTTTGTGAATACAGTATTTCTGTGTGCACTTTACAGAAGTCACTTGACCACTCTGCTTGATTCCCCATTTTCTGTGAGGAACTCACAGGTTTCAGGAGATGCAGCAAAAGAAGTAGCTGTAATAACCAAACCTAGCTTTGTTGTGGGGAAGATAGACTAGAATTAAAATACCCCAAGCCACCCACCATTACATTCAAGAAAGACTGAACAGTAGATTTTACCAGCACATTTCCAGTATTGACTCACTTAACAATAAACCCCTGAGATACACCGTACAGGGGCCCGTTTCACAAAAGTCCTGTGCTTGCAATGAGGTTGTGTGGACGCATAGGTCGGTACTGCGTGCGTTTCATAAAGCACTTCACAAGTGCCGTCACTTGCACTCAGTCTTTTGTGATCTGAACTCGGTAATCCATTTTAAGGCATAGTGACCGATTAGGTAAATACACAATGGCAGGGTTGCAAAGGAATGCTATTTAAAAAAAAAAAAAAAAAAAAAAAATGGATACAATTATTGAAATGGCTGGTCAACACAAATCTGTTCTATTTGGCAAGTTTTCTGGAAGTTTTAGTCATGAAGAAAAAAAAGTTGCAGATGATCACTGATGCAGTAAATGCTGTTGGGGAGGAGCAAAGAACAGCAGCTCCTCCCCAACAGCAAAGAAATTGACAGATCTAGTGAACAGAACAAAATTAAAAGAAGGAAAAACCAGGGAGACAAAAAAGCTTTAAAGTTGACTGAGAAACCAAAAAAACTGTCGACAAGAGATTTGGAGCTATGAAAAGTGACAGGCTGTACTTTGAAGTTCTATACATACATACATAAAGGAAAGCCCTTCTTCAGCTGTGTAGAAAAAAAAACAAACAATGCTGTACAGCAAACGTATTTAAAGAAAAAAGTGTACTGATCGGTGTCTACTTTTCTTTCTACACAGTGGAAAATGGGCTTTTGGATGAAACATATATAGCCAGCTAAGCACACTCGCTAACTTGACACTTATTAGTCTTTAGGGGCATGCCTGATAATCAAGCTGTGTTTAGCCTCATTATTTAAACTTGTGGGGCAGGTAATAACATGTAGGAGGCTGCTGCAACGCAGCTTTGTTACTGTGGTGAACTGTAGCTGAGACGAAACTGAGGACAGTGCTTTTTGTTTCCGAGATTTGGGGATCTGGCATGTTTCTTTTAGATTTTATCTAGTGAGAAGCAGGCGCTTGTCACTATTTGTGTGTTATTTAACTTATTGTGCACATTTAATTTGTGTTGTTATTATTATTATTATTATTATTATTATTATTATTATTATTATTATTATTATTATTATTATTATTATTATTCAATTGTTCAATAAAGTGTACAATTCCACAGCGAGCTAGTAGTATGAGTGCCATGGTATGTCCTAAAACAGGATCTGCGATGAAAATTGCTACTTGTGACTGCTGTCTGGCAGTGGAAGTTTCTGGTGAAAATCTCATGATGTCGCAGCCCTGCGAAAGTTTTATGAAACCCATTTTTTATTTGAGAAGTGCTTGCGTATGTGAATCGTCGCAAATCGCTTCTGTGTAACGGGCCCCAGGATTTTAAATAGTTATATTTTTTATTTTTTTATTTATTTATTTTTTTTTTAAACAGAAAAAACAAAAACAGAAAACCTACTCTATCAAGGAAACACTGAAAGAACCACTTCATGGTGTAAAGGCTGGTGAAAACTTCTTGGTTGTCCTGTGAAAATAAGCACAGTGAAATGCAGAAAACCTACTTCTGCTCCTGCACTTATGTGAGGAAAAAAACAAACAAACAAACAAACAATAAATTGCAGATAATAGGCATCTATAGGTTTTAAAATGTTAACTACATAATACAAATACTAGCAGGCTACAAGAAGCAAAAATGTAACCCAATACACCTAGTTAGACAACGACAAGGATTAAACACTTTATTTATTCTTGATGTTCCTTTATCTTGTTTTGTATATAAATAGTTTGAGAGTTTCAATGTAACTCCATTTTTATTTTGTGTTCCATGACAAGGCAGGGATTAGTAAATTGTGCTTTGCCAGTTTAATTAAAAAATGCAAATCATATATTATAAAAAAAGGTTGTTGGTTTGAAGCACTCACTGTACTACACAAAAGGAGACACAGAATTTTCACACCACCTAGTTAAGGTGTAAGTAGCACATGTAAGTGCCTCTGTGCAAAATACATGTTTCAGACCCTTACCAAGTGTTGCTTAAGTTTAGGCATCATCTTCTTCAAAATCCTTTCGTGGTGTTCTTGAAACCTCAGGAGCTTTGGAAATCCAGGAACAAAAAACCCTGAATTTGGACATTTCTTTTTAGTTAGGTATTATAAAAGCCTTATTGTCTTATTCAAAATTCCATTTATGATTATGAGAGATCGTTAGGTTATTATCATAACCCTTGTTCCCTGAAATATAAATGTAACCATTGCCTAATGGGTATTTATCCTTAAAGACCCTGCACACAGTGCCTGTGATGCAGTCGCGCCCGCCCCCTAGGGCATAAAAAGACTGCTGACACAACATCGTCATGATATTTTCTCCAATAATAACGCAGCGACCTTGAAGGTTAATGGTTACATTTCTAATTTCAGGGAACCAGAGTTATGATAATAAACTAACATTCCCTATCAAGTACGAAATGTAACCATTACCTAATGGGTATGAATACCAAAGCTGTCGCAAGGCAATATTGCATACCAGCCAGAATGCCACAAGCCTAAGCCAAGGCTACCTTGCGCGTTACCATTACGAACCCCAGTACAAGTAGCTGGATCTAAAAAATTGGAGGGAGAACTCACCTCGATGTTTATGCTGTAAGGGTAGACCCTGAGGCCACCCTTAACACTCTTGCTCCAAAACCAGGGTTTTGTGAATCCACAACATTCAGCCAATAAAACCGCATAAAAGTATTCCGAGAAGCCCACACTGCTGCATCGCAAACGTCCCTGACAGATGCGCCCTGGATCAAAGCCCACGAAGATGCAATGCCCCTGGTGGAATGGGCAGTGAGCTTTTCTGGAGGGGGCAAGTTGACTCGCTCATAGGCAATCTTAACTGTGTCTGTGATCCATTTTGACAGCCTCTGTTTAGATGGAGCTTTCCCATGGGACTTAGCCCCATAACATAATGCTGAGATAGTTTTTGGCAAAAAAGCAGGATTGGTGCAAAGCGTAACTTTCGCCCTGGCTTCTGCAAAAATTAATGCAAGGGCTCAAAGGGGGTTTCATAAGAGCATCCAACGAGGCACAATGTCATTGATAGGTGGCCGAAGCCGCCGAGCACCCTTTAAAATTGCCCTGCCAGGAAATGAGGTCTTGGGGAGACTGAATCAATCTTAGTATGGCAAGCCAAAATAGCTGCCAAATAAAACTTTAATGTAGAGGGGGACTTCCCTTCATCAAATAGGTCCTGTAAAAATTGCAATGCCATGGGACAGGTCGTAGGGTCAAAACGCTTGGGCAGGCACCACGTTTGAAAAACGCCCCACTTGTACCCATACTGGGAACGAGTGGATGCCACTCTGGCATTCTGTAGGGTCTCTATCACCCTATTAGATAACTCCAGACGTCTTAAATGTCACCGTTCAGGGGCCAGACCCAGAGCTGCTGGCTGAATGGGTCAGGATGCCACAATGTCCCCCATGCCTGGCTGAGCAGGTCGCAGCGTTTCGGCAAGCTCCACTGCTGGCCGCTCAGGAGCTGTATCAAGGTTAAAAACCACAGTCAGTGGTCAATGAAAGGAAAAATGATGACGATGTTGTGACAGCAGTATTTTTATGCCCTCAGGGGTGGAAGCGACTGCATCACATGCACTGTGTGCAGCTTTTATGCATCTATTCAGGTTTTAAGTTTTTATTTATTTTTTAATTTAGTCGTCGCCAATGGTTTTTACCATGTTTTTCTCCCCAGTTTGGAACGCCCAATTATTATTGCTATCCCGGTTCACCACTGTAACCCCCCGGCAACTCAGGAAACAGAGGCTGAAACACGTGTCCTCCGAAACATGTTCCTGCCAATCCGTAATTTTTCGCACCGCGGGTCCACAGCAAAGCCACCAGATCTATAGTGCTGGAGGACAACACAGATCTGAATGGCTCCACTGCAGACCCACCCTCCCTACCCAGGCGACGCTCAGCCAATTGTGCGCCGCCCCCTAGGAACCCCTGTTCACGGTCGGCAAAGACATAGCCTGGATTCGAACCTGCGATCTCCAGGCTCTAGGGTGCATCCTGCACTCCACGCAGAGCACCTTTACTGGATGCGCCACTCGGGAGCCCAGGTTTTATGGTCTTTAAGGAGAACTACCCATTACGTAATGGTTACATTTCGTACTTGATAGGGAACCCTTTTTTCATTAACACAGTACAAAAAAATGAAATGTTCCTTTCCGATGTATATTTAGATTTTATTACAATACAGTATGTGCTAAATTAAAAATAAAAAAAAAAACAACAGTTTTGAAACGGGTCCTTTGACTTGACAATTTTTGGAAACTAAAATAAATAAATAAATAAATAAATTCTACCAGTACTAGAAAGCAAATTGGGATACAGTCAAAGATAAACGCCAATTCCATCGGGCATTATGGCATTCCTAAAACTGTACAACCCCTTCCTAGTATTTGGCATTATCAGACATAATGCATATAACTGCACAAAAGATTAAAGTATAAGATCATTCATTAACTTCTGTATTGTACTGGATCATCATTTTCCTTTGTGATTATCCAAACTATTCACAATTTTGCTGGTTTCCAAACAGCCCCCTGTTGATCGTTGAGAAATTTAATTACTGCTTTCCGTACAGAACTGTACATATTAAAATATATAAGCAATTTGTTTCTGGAAGTTTCCTAATTGGAATTGTCAATTACCTAAACAAATCGATTTTACAAACACCCTCTTGTCCCAATTAGTTTGGATAACAGGTTTCATAGTACAGATTGTTTAAAATAACTGAAGGACACAGACAATTACAAGTTTAAAAGCTCCGTTACTGAAATCGTCAATCAACAGGGACTTTTAGAATGCATTAGCGACCCCCTGCTGTACATTTTATGGCTTCAGATGACATTTCTTTGAAATGTACTGGTTGTCTAACATAATGATTAGAGATTATTTTTAATAACTGGAGAGCAATTTTTTCAATGGGCTATGTCATAAAAGGAATGGGAATTGAATTGGATTTTAATAGGAATCGAAAAAAAGGAATTGACCCCAACCCTGCATGAAACTAAAAACTGCTGCCAGTGTATTTATTTATTTATTTATTGATTGATCGATCGATCAGGTGACAAGAGCAGTGAAAGAAGAGAATTAACTTTTTAGTACAGTGCCAGAGTCAATGAATTCCAAATATCTGAGCCATGTAAGCAGTTTAATTCATTCCCCATGGTACTGGTCCTGTACCTCTTATAATTGAAACTCATGTATTTGATCCAGATGAAGCTAAGCAGCTATTGAACAGGTTAATATAGTGCAAATTGTAACAGTAGAAAACCAGGAAATCCAAAAGTGTAGGGACACCTTTGCGTTGCATAACTGTATTCCAGCAGTTATTGTACATTTCATCACAACTGGGTGGAGATTCTCTGGCTAAAAGTTTGAAATACGTACAGTCATCCCTAAGCGGGAGAGGGAAGGAACTGGGTAGTAATAAATGACTTGCTGCAGCATTTTTTTTATTTCTTAAAAACAAATTCTTGTTTAACAGCACGATGATAAATGTATCCCCATGATCCATGTGTAGAAAACAATCTGAAGTAAAAAATGGTATTGGTTTGTTTCCAGTGAAAAGCCAAAATAAAATCCCCTACCTGGAAGTGATTTGACTTCTACTACGGAAGAAACATTTATTCTAAATGTACTCCAAATTCTGATTAAATAGATGTCCAAAACAGTACTGTATGCTCCAAAGCATTTTAAAAGCAACCACTTTCTCAAATGGAGTGTAGGTTAAGTGTCAGCTTTGTGACAACACTTTTATTTGTAAAATCTCAGTAAGAAATGACAAACAAATTCTGTTCCAACTTCTTATGAATTTTCTCCAACAAAGAGTTTATTTGTATACCAGCTTTACTTTTCATGCTAAACAGCTTAGCTGCATTTAACAAATACAGATTAATTCTAAAATGACTTGCCTAATGCATTTTATTGCATCTTGTTCTTTTAATACAATTTTATACCTGAACTGAGGCCACAGTTGACCAATAATTATCATATTGCTAAGACCATGTTGTAGAAGAAGACCCAGCTTACTTGGTGATGACTGTTCTGGGGCTTATGCAAGAAGACTGGACTAAATGTTAATTTTGGCTGTGAAACTGCATCACTTACAATTAGAACTACACAATAACAGCTTTTTCTATTCCCAGAAGTATTTTTTCTTTTCAGTAAGGCAATAGTCAGTATTGGTTGCAATTTCACAAGCTGACCAAGTGAAGTGGAAGTTCAAAACGCTTACCGTGCATTGCATGTTTTTGATCAGATAGAAGTTTGACAAGGGCCCAGAAGGCATCCTCTTCATTCATATAGATGAGCAGCAAAGCTGTGATTTGGCTCATTCCCTGGCAGTACCCCACTTCCTACAATGCAAACAGGGGGAGAAAAGTTCAGTATCAAATAAACCTTCTACATGCAGTTTAAAATACAGTGAAACCTGGATAAACCAGTTGCAAAAGGCACTGAACAGGTTTACTTAAAAGGTAAAATAAATACAGTGTACAAAACTAAATCATGACCCATGCAAGACCAATTTCATTATTAGCCTCACCTACACCTCTGTGTACTTCCCTGCTGACAACTGCAAAGTGATGCACTAGTTGAGCTACTTGCTGCCGCTAATGAATCAAATTAGTCCCACATTGATGATGCAAAACAGCCTCAATGGGGAACAAACTAGAAGCCTCTTTTAGTGATCTTAGAGAGAACACATTGCTATGAACCATGCTGAGCTCAAACTTTTTAAAAACATGTTTCAAGGATTAATGAAAAACAGAAACAAAACAAGATTTGGAAACCAAATAAATGGTACGTGGGTGAGAGAAATATCCAAATTTGTAGACCTTATTTATTCTATACTTAAGATAGAATAAACAGTTCTTTGGATTAACATGCTGTCAAAAAAGTAAATGTTAGGTGAAAAATAATTTTACAAGTGAGTGAAGGATGACCATATTGTGTAGTAAAATTATCAAAGTATTATTTAACAATATTTCTGCATGCAACAACAATACTTTGTTAAAGCACATTTTTGTAGCACAAGTGACCTAATAAGCACCTAAAGATGAAGTAGTTCCCTCTTTTCTTTCAATACATTTGTTCCTTGTTTTATCAGGAACTGTATGCAAAACTTTGTACTGGTTCAACATTTTGAGGGACTGGTTATATCAATTAGTTAATTATAATTAGCCACCTGGGTCTAAATCAGTACCTTCAAACCTGAAATTTGTTAAGCCAGCCCAGAAAGTATATTATTAGTACAATAAAGTGTTTTTAGATAGCGATCACAAGAACCCACCCACACAAACAAAAACATAACTATCTACATCAATGGAACATACATGCTGGGATAAATGTGGAGCCTTCCGCTGGCAGCAACCCAAAGATTATTAAGTTGATAGCAACATATCTTTTTTTCAATTAATTTTCTCCGTAAGAAAAACAGTAGGCTTCTAAATGCTGAATAATAAATCATAGTTTTAAATATTTAAAGAGGATTCAGATTACCAGACTCATCTCACTTACTGTGTTATACATGGAATATGCAGTTAAAACATGGAATAATGCTTGTTGCCTGTGAAGAAAGAAATTGAAGAATTATTTATATTTAAGTACCTCTATAAAAAAAAGCCATCATTTGACACAACAAACAGATGTTATAAATACATTTTCAATTAAGGTTTACAGACCAGCAATAGCTCCCACTGAATGTCCTCAAACCAAAAAATATGAAGATAGCAATCACTATGACAACAACTGCTACATTATTTCTATTTTAGGGGCTTTTGTGCGTTTGAAGAAGATTTATCAAAATCATTTACTTGGGAAAGTAGACCTGGGATTTGCAAAAACATGAGCGGCAGTTTAGTTTTTAATTGGATGTCCAAAAGTACCTTATTATAAAAAAACAAGTTCTACCACAGTTCAAACCTAAGAAATCACAACATATACACTACCTCACAACAAATAGAGATGCGTATTATTTATTCATTAATTTGAAAGTTGATTAAAAAAAAAGAACATTAAAACTTTTTTGTCAGGGAATAGGGGTTTCAGCAGCGCTTTTACCAAGAAGACAGTTTAATTTGCTGTTAGGGCCTGGACATTAGAACAAAATGCAGCTCTTCTGAGTAAGGGAATTGTCAAGACTGTTATCAACTCCCTAAGCCAAACAATGAACTATAATTTGAAGGTCTTGTGATACTGAAGGCTGCAGAGAGATCTAATGAAGTCAAAGAAGCACAGCTGTCGTTAAATACAAAGGCCAAAGCTACTTCTACACTGGGGTATGTTTTGAAAAAACCGTGACTGCAAGACTGCCTCTGTAAAGCCTTGAAAATTACATTCAAAGTAAAGTAACAGATAGCCAGGGATTTGCTTCCCCTGCGGGGGGACAGCAAGTTCACATCTTCACAGGAATCATGATTATGAATTATTGAGACTGCAATGTCTATGTAACTAAAGTGGTTCGGTGCTTTATCTCGTACTGTACATTACTAATGTAATGCAATTCAACTGAATAACCATGAATAGATAAGGATTTGAACATATTTATGCATATCATAGTAACTGAAACAGAACCAAGAGCACGCCAATTCAATATAAAAGATATTTTATGGTTACTGAGAGAAAAAAAGTACAAAAGATTATCCCACAGGAAAAATCAATCATGTTTCAAATATAACTTCCTTATAGCACTTGAAAAACAAAATGCTATTTCATGGTGGAATAATAAAAGCAAAAAAACAATCACTTCATACAAAATTATATTGAAATGAGTCCACATATAAATTATGCACTTGTCTTAAGGTAATCCCTTCCTTCAAAATTGGCAGACAATTATGATTCTCTTTGAAAAGCATTTAGAAAAAAGTAATGTTACAGAAAATTTGATTTATATTGCCAATTATAGCCCAATGTCATTATTTATTTATTTTTTTACTTTAAAATGTCAATATATTAACACATGTATATAGGCAATAAAATATAAATTGGCTTTTTGCAGAGGTTGATATTTTTTAATACTGCAATTATTTATTTATTTTTTATTTCAGTTTAATCTAAAAACATGTTTGCTTTAAATTGGCAACTAAAGGAGGCAATATAAATTAAGGCATTTGTATGAATATAGTACTGTATATTGAAATCAGTATTCATTTAGGATGGTTTATCCCCCATATTTACAGAAAATTTCAACACATATTACTCTGCTATGAGACAAGTGCTTATTGTGTGGCAGGAAGAAAGCCATCAGTGTGAGGAGGCAAATCTGGTGCTATTCCACAGAGCATGATCTGACTAATAATGAATGACACTTGTTTATTAGACCACAATTATTGCTGGTATGCCTTGGAAAATACAAAAATAGTGAGGCACTGTAAAAGCTCCTTTTCATCAAACCAAAAGCAATTCTACTCCCAGTTGCACTGTAACACCATACAAGCAGTCTGCACAAGAGGAAGTCTTTACAGTTTCCAATCTCAAAGCTGTCACCACGACTCCATACTTAAAGATAAACTACACTTGGCTCCAACATTCTTTAAATCATATTTGACTCCAGGTGACATGATTTAGTTCTTGAAAACTACACCTTCCCTAGAACTAGTTACACAAATGAACTATGACTAGGCCAGGAGAGTAAAAAGCATGACTGAAGGAGCGTGGCAAAATAAAAATCTGTTGTCCTTTAAAAGTCCTACTAATTACTGTAAATCTGCAGTCCCAGTTTGAGATGCAGCTCCAAACTTCAAAACCACCAACTGCATTTGCTATAGCTGTGGCATCTCCTGCTCAGATCAACCTTTCGATGCTGTGTGAATAAGCACACAGTCAAGTTAGCCATGTCCCTCTACTTAATGTCTTCAGACAATTTCATTGTCTTCTAATGATTTCTTCTGTTCCAACAGAACTGATTGGAGGAGCACCATTTCTCTATTATTATTATTATTTATTTCTTAGCAGACGCCCTTATCCAGGGCGACATAAAATTGTTACAAGGTATCACATTACTTTTACATACAATTACCAATTTATACAGTTGGGTTTTTACTGGAGCAATCCAGGCAAAGTACCTTGCTCAAGGGTACAGCAGCAGTGTTCCCCACCTGGGATTGAACCCACGGCCCTCCAGTCAAGAGTCCAGAGCCCTAACCACTACTCCACACTGCTGCATCTATGATGTTATCCACAAGTTACAGGTACTTTTCTCCTACTTTGTTTTTATCTTTTGTATATCACATTAGCAGTTGACAGCCAAGTGCAAATTACTTTACCTACACTGATGCTTTTATCATAATTAAATAAATTGAATGGTCTGCAGCTAAAGATTAAAAATTAAATTTGAGAGTTACAAATGCAAAAATAAAGGAGTAATTATCAGACAATATCTGGGCCTTATTTTGAAACATTTATAAAACTAGCATGAAACAAAACCAGTTGTAGTAAAGAGAGGTCTAATTACTGTTCTGAGCAGTTCCTTGCTATGTTGCAACATAAAAAAAAGTGTTATTCCTCTCTGAAAATGTACTTCAAAAAGTGTTGCTACTCAGAATGGTAGTACACACCAGTTCAGTATAATAAAAACAGTTAAATAGAGTAGGAGTGCATTTTATACCAGCCCTGTTAGTATAATTAATATTTATACATTTAAATAAATACGTAAATAAAATAAAATAAAACAAAACAAACAGACAACTTACTTTACATCATATCTATCTCTGAACATGATATGGTCCCTGTACGTGCGGTTCACATCTAGATCAATCTGCCTGATATCTGGTGAAAGCACTCTTGCCCTCTGCTTTAGTTTCTTAAAAGAAAAACGAGAAATATTAGGCAGATAGACTACTGGCTGCATAGCTGATGACATCCAACAAGATAAAGCAATCCTTCAAGAGTTAAACACACCAAGACTATTTTCTCATTTAGATAGGAGTAATTCATATTAAGATGTGTATATTCACATTAATTCACTGGTAACTTGAGGACATTATGGCTTCAGACTTATGCTACTGTATGACTTGTATTTCATGATTGACTTACCTCATAAAAACCCTTCTTCTCAGCTTTAATTTTTGGTATCTCAAGAAGCAAACCCCAAATCTCCCCTCGAAGCTGAATTGGGATTCCCTTATATATTCTTCTCATAAGCTGAAAAGAAAATTAGATGCAATTATTCCACAAGCCCCCAAAAGTGAAGTATTTTCTTTAGATCAAGCTCTGCCTCTGCTTGTTGTTTGCAATTAACACAATCACTATTGATTTTAAAAATATCAAAACAGAAGGGGAATAAACCCCAAAAATCCCTCAGAGGCACTTAAGACAAGTGTTTGTAACATCCTGTGTTTGCATCCTTTAACGATCACTCCAGCAACAATACTGATAAAATACTGATACACCGATTTATTATGATTATTATATTATAATCTATTCTACAGTCTGGTGTCAATAATTTTCACTCTTTACAACAATGTATCAAAGTCAAAAACCAAACCAAGTGTTTAAGAAAGTTTAACTGGTGCAGTTTCCTATCTCCAAGTTAATCATCCATGAAAAAACATTACTGCAATTTGGCATTTATAATAAAGGTCTTGGTGGGGTTTTATGAACTTGCACCTTGTTTTTCCTCTAACGCCTTTGATGTTCCAGGTGACACCAACCAACTTTGTCAGTAACATTCAGAAAAATAGAAAAAATATATAATTAGCATAGTGATGTCTACTTCTACAGTGTGACTATATCACAGTGGTGATCCACCGAAAATACCATGTCAAAAAAAGGCAAAAGATTTTGTAAAATATGTATGGTGTACAGTATATTACATATGTTCTTATCTCCACATTTTATCAATCAATCAATCAATCAATCTAGAGCAATTTTGCTAATTCCACAGGATGTGGAATAAGGCAATAGCCTGTCAATGAAACTAAACAGATCATACCAACTTGCTGGAATACCATTGCTGCTATCACTATGATGGCATTCCTTTGGTGTGCAATTAAAATAAACTGATTAGAAAAGTTATACTGTTCAAGTTAATTAGTGAATTGAAAAAAAGATACAAAGCATAACATTTCTATTCCATGTCTAAGGGGCAGCTATAAAGCTGTAGCAAACGACAGTCATTTTTACAGATTTGTATTATAACCACAAGGCATTTCAACAAATTGCATTCACTGTGGGTATAAAAATTGTTAGGTATACCGACTTTGTGGTTCAGTGGTTAAAGAAAAGGGCTTGTAACCAGGAGATCCCCGGTTCAAATCCCACCTCAGCCACTGACTCATTGTGTGCCCCTGAGCAAGTCACTTAACCTCCTTGTGCTCCGTCTTTCGGGTGGGACGTAGTTGTAAGTGACTCTGCAGCTGATGCATAGTTCACACACCCTGGTCTCTGTAAGTCGCCTTGGATAAAGGCATCTGCTAAATAAACAAACAAACAACTCCGTATACATTGTACAGTGATTAACACTTCTCATCAGACATTATTGCTTAATAACAATGACATCACAGTAACAATATCTAATGCTTATTATCATTATTTGTTTATTTAGCAGACGCCTTTATCCAAGGTGACTTACAGAGACTAGGGTATGTGAACTATGCATCAACTGCAGAGTCACTTACAACTACGTCTCATCCGAAAGACGGAGCACAATGAGGTTAAGTGACTTGCTCAGGATCACACAATGAGTCAGTGGCTGAGGTGGGATTTGAACCGGGGACCTCCTGGTTACAATCCCTTTTCTTTAACCACTGGACCACACAGCCTCCTATGCTTAGAGAAGAAACGAGCATATGCCTTGATTTGTATATTGCAAAAATAATTAACTGTTACAAGGAGAAAAGGAAACACTGTATATTATACCAATTATCAATGTTTACTAAGTTTTCTTTAGTTTTTCCTGAATGCATAGCCTACTTTGTTTTCTACATTAGGAGGTTTTTCAAGGAAAAGTCAATACCATTTTCACCAACACAGAACAACTTCAGAAATAAAGCAATTGCCACACATCAGTGAGCTAAGCTGACACCATTTAAAATTTGATGAGAAGAATGTGAAATAGGTGCCTGAAATTCTACTTAACACTTTTTAGAGATGTACTGTACAAGTACAGGAAAAAAGTTTCAATACACACTTATTGATGGAAAAAGGAGTTAAATAAATAAATTAAAAAAGACAACTGAATCTCAGTTACCTTTTCACTGTTCTTATATTTATCCCAGCTCTTCATCATTTTCAACCATTTTGTAGTTCTCTCAACTTCTTGAAGTTTTTGCTGCCAAAAAAAAAAAATAATAATAATAATAATAAAAAAAAGTTTAGTAAATGCATCTAACAATTGAATTGCCAATTAAATGAGTCACTCACCATTCTTCCCACTAATTAACATTTGACAACATAAAAATATTCAGGTACCTTTGCATTGAGTACAAAAAAAAAAAAAAATCACAAAATCTCTACATGCCTGTATAAACAGTTATATGACACAGTATACACTTTTTTTTTGGTGGACAGTAAGGTCACCAGATCTAATTCGATTGTTTTATTCAAATGTAGTGTGTACTTTCAGCTTTAAAAAGTATGATTTATTAGGTGCTTACACAACATTATGGATTGCATTGGCTATTAAAATCGACTTTAAGCTCTCATCAACCATTTTCAATTATATTGAAACATAAATCACTGTTGGTTTAACTCTCATCTGCTCTGCTATGCTGCATCGTCAACAGGAGTGGAAGGGTGTTAGCAATAATTATCACAATCAATGTAAGGTACGCAATAATGTGCATGGTATATAAACATAGGAGTGGTCATTGCAGTTATTTTTATTTACCTTCTCTTCCACTGAATCGTACGCTGGAAGCTCATTCGCACTGTTAAAAAAACAAGCAGCAGCTGTAAGAGCCTGTAAAAACAACTGTGGCAAATACAAATGTGTAACCACCTTTTTTTTTTTTTTTTTAAATCACACACTACCCCTGCAGTGGCTGGGGTTATCTTTGGGGCATCCCAACATTGTAATACAACTTGTTTCACCTGTTTAGCAGACATTTAGTTCACATTAGCTATAGTGTTATAAATAAATAAATAAATAAATAAATAAATAAATAAATAAATGGTTAAAAAACAAGTAAAGCTATCCAATTCACTAGGTATTTCAGGAATCAAAATGTTTAAACTGTTTTTAATATTTACCAGTTTAGTTGCTTATCATATTGTTTGGCACTTACCAAATAGTTTTAAAGCCAACCATTCTAGAGAGAATCCGATTTTGTGTTTGTTACTTGTGAATAATTATGGTAATTTTCAGATGAACAATCTTGCAGTTTTAATTTTTTAAATCAATACTGACATTTCAAAACCTCTGATATTTGGTGCTGTATTACAGTAATACTAAAAGCGAAGTCGTAGTATATCCTTTCCTCATTAACATCCTTGTATACAGCAAAGGAATTCAGCCTCCAGTCTTAAACAGGAAATAAGTGACTACATACTCTAACCACCAGAATAACTAATTACACAGTTTCAGTGCTACAGATGCTTCTCAATTCAGCAGCCTGAATGCTCCCCAACACTACATGCTCTGAACACAATTTTGATTACATCTGTCTGGCTTTCATGGGTAATACTAGTTTCATTTAACTCACAAGGTTGTCTGTGGCATAGTATCAACCTATCTCGGTGATCTCAGCTGCCTGCACCTCTGAACCCTGGTTGCTTTTCCATTCAAGTAGCAATCATAAATATGTGCTGTAGCATATCTATTTGTCAAATTGTATTTTAAAAAAAAAACAAAAAAAACACCATTGGCTGGGTTCACAGACTGCTATTGGCACTAATCTTGGACATGAGTGTTAATTGCGGTCTGTGAAACCAACCATTTAGCTAAGACTTGTAGTATTTAGATTAAAAAAAACATTTAAATTATAAAATTTTACGCTAAAAGAAAACACTTCTTTTTCAATTCTGTTACCCCTCCTTTCTCTTGTGAACAGTCTTTCTCCATTCACTGTTTTGAACTGCCTTTACTGTTGACAGATCTGAGGTATGTAATCATTAGGGGCAGGACCTGTGAGGCTGGTGATGTGAACCATGCCGATATTGAAAAAAAAAAAAAAAAAAGTACACATGAAACACAGCTAAGGTCATGAATGGGAATTATTAGTGATGTGTCACGACATACAGCACACAACTAATTCTGATTGGCAGTATTGCCGTGATGTTGACAATTACAGACACACATGTAAGCCCAAGAAACAAGTATTGATGAAATTGTCACAATTAAAATCAGATATTATAAAACAGTCACTATAATAGACTATTGATTAGTATTGTATAGGATAGCTGGGTTGTGTTTCAGCTGTTCAGAAATCAAGAAGTTAAGAAAATGCAACCTTAGATGTAATATATTTATATTATATGAACATTTTATCTATTACAGTAGATTCAAAATATAAGACACACAGCCACCATGTTATATAATAATAAAAGTTATGTATTACACATGTGTCCAGCTAATTAACTTGGAGCAGTTAGTAGACCATAGAGAAAGCAAGAAACATAGAACACACACACATCCATTTGTGTTTCTATTTAAAAAGGTATACTTTACATATTCACATTTTCCTTATATTTGATTGTTTTCCAGTTTATTATCCAGATAGCTTATTTACCATGCTCACTAAATATTTCAGATTTTTTTTTAAAAAACACACATAGAAAAGGGGAAGATTACTGCTGCACTGTGCAAAGAAACTTAAGTACTGGGTAACATTTTAAAACTGGAAGAAAACACTCAAGATAAACGTCTCTGCCATGAAACTGTGAAAGTGAATTTCATCTTGTTCCAATACCAAATTGACACTGCAGAGGTTTCCATTTGCAGGCTATAATCCACTGGGATTTTAAACAAAAGTCAAAGATTGACATGACATAAATATGTCCAATTGCCATTTGAATATTGATGCTCATTGGGTAGCTTCCTCAAATCACAGCGATACAGAGAGACCAATTTCTTCCAGCCTGCAATCCAAACTGGATCCGACAGTGTTAACAATGTCAACAGACAGGACTGATTTAAAATAGCTTTCAACACAGTCCTTGTGGCTGAAGGAAAGAGGCCTTCATTGGTTTCTTGCTCATTTTACAATAGTGGTGTAAGGTTGCTTTCACAAATAAAAACTTAACAAATCTTACTGTAAAAATCCAAATCTGTCTGTGACTTTATAGAGATGGTAGTTGGCATCCTCCCAGGGTTCCACAGTTGCTCCATCTCTTCCCTGAAAAAAAAAATCAATTGAAGCATATTTTATAGATAGATAGATAGATAGATAGATAGATAGATAGATAAATACAGATACAAAACACACATATTAATTATTTTATGTTACTGGTATGCTATAATTGTTTTCAAATATAAATGATGATGACAACTGATATGTAAAGTATTTGACAGATCCACTGTGCCTCACGAATCCCATTACTCAATTGTCTTTCACTGTTATTTTTGCTGGCAATGCCAACTAGATTCAAGCTTAAATTCTGGAGGAATTTAAAATCAGTTTGCTTTCCATCTTTTATAGAATGGTACTAAAATTGTAGAATAAAGTTCTCCAAAATATCAGATTACTGTAGTGTCTGCCACTAGATATAGTAAGTAAAGTGTAATAGTTAAAAAGCACAGGCTTGCCTACAGTATTTAATTCAGGTATTTAAAATCAAGTTTAGATACAAACAATTGTTTAGTCAAACATGTTTTCCTTATTCATGTCAAACCACAAAACCCCATAAAACAAAATATGACACATGTATATAGATAATAAGCAATGACTTTTTGCAAAACCAGGTTGTACAATTTACTTTCAAGTAAAATGAATAATGAATTACTGCAATGGATAAATGACGAAACAAAACAAACTATTTACAATACAGAAAATAAGGAATTGTTTATTGAATGGTCAGGAAGCAGCTACTGTACCAGCTATCCTGAAGAAAACTAGCAGCACCAAGTAAAGAATGCTCTGCGGACCACAGACAAAATTCCACAGCAATTAAAGGAATGAGATTACATCTACCGAGATTGGTTGACTTTTTCAATCCAAGGTTTTAAATATCTGTAGCTGGTTTTGACACAGCCAGACAGGTCTAATAGAGAACGATAGCATCACTACGAACGGATATCTACACAGTAGAGTGTGCTACTGCTGCTAGAGCTCAGATTGATACCTGGGAAACCATCAGGGCAGGTTTGGGTTATTTTCTAAGCAGAGTGCAACACACAGCACAAAGCTGAAAACACTGCATAGTGAACATTGTAAAATTACAGGATTGTATATGAAAGAATTTGAAATACCACATATGAAGCTTATAATATAGTATACAGAAAAAACAAACCATGGCAAAGAAACAAAAAAGACAGTGGTATACAGTACTGTAAAACATCTGACTCTGAAATGTTAGATCATTTTTTTTTAATCCAAGGGTAATCTCTCTGTAACGTTACTTAGCGCTCAGTTAGTAAATTCAAAATGATCCAAATACACTTGACATGTTCTAGACTGAGAATAACACACTACAATAACTCTCCCAATGTCTAATTTTTTTTACCTTCCTATACTGTACAGTACTATATATCCCGTTCTATTTAAGTCACAGGAAATATCAGTCATGTTACATAAAATGAATGAGTAACAGGAAAAAAGCCAATAGATTAGGACTAATCAGTTTCAAAGCAATGTGAAAATGGACGAAACCAGACTTCCTTCATTCAACAGCAGCAATAATGGAACATTGACACTTTTTTTTTTTTTTTTTTAAAAAGATGACAATTACAATCTTTGTTATCTTTAAAAAATAAACATTTTTGTGTGAACTGTATTTATAGATTTGTTTTTTAACAAAGTTAAAGCATTCCCAAGGGCATAATGTACGGGAAAGGACGAATCAAATTGAATAGTTTCGAAAAGTATTGACCCTTACCTTATCGTACTTGGATACTATTTCATCTCTTTCCTGGGCAAGCTTAATCGCGGCATTGTGTTCCGCATCGGAATCTGTAGGATTTCCAGAAATGGGAGAAGTTAACTTCACAATTCTTCATTTATTCTTCACGTCAGCATTGTTACCTCCAACAGTTTCACTGCCATAAAAGACTGTATGAAATAAGCTTGTAGTGCTTAGGTAAGCAACTTCCTCTTTCATGTGGTCACGTCTGTAAACAATGACTCACACACCCACCTTCTCCCAGTTTCTATATAGCTTGGTAACAAAAACACACTCATTCCACTGTGAAAAAGGGAACAAAAATGTATTGCACTCATGTAAATAAAAAGTGAAAATAATTTAAATTGTGTCAATGCAATCACTTCCTTCACACCGTGACAGTATACAGGGGACTTTACTATACTGCTAATCAGTTTTCTTAACATGATAAATGCATTTGTATTTCTTTAACATTACATTTTATTTATCTGATGGATCCCAAAAAAAAAAAAAAAAAAAGACTATTCTGGACTATTTAAATAATTAGTACATTACATCACACAATATAGCATTGTAACTGTGCCGGCTACTCTTTTACATAAATGTAGGCTTTTTCAATCCCACATGCCATCAGCTGGAGTATGATTTAGTATTAACTATCACTGAAAGCATCTTCTAAGAAAAGCTCCAACACAGCTACTGTAACTATGTGGGGCTTGCACTTCTGACTGCTTAGTAAATCAGGGCACTGGGAATTGAAATGTCAGTTCTTACCTTTCTTTATAGCCTACAGTTTGCCTTAAACAGATTAGCACAAAAAGTTAAAAGGCCTACTACAGTAAAACTGTTGCTTACACAAAGTGCAGTTCACTTGGCACAGCTCAGCTTTCTTCTGAAGCTGAAGTTATACAGGATTTTATAATACAAGATGTATGAATGTGCATGAGTATCAATCCCAAGCTTTAAAATCACTTTGAATTTTACACAACCTAAAAAAAAGGGGGAGGGGCTAGATTTATTGAACATCTCAGCAGCAAGGCAAATGGAAGTGCTTGCAATAGTATTTCATGTTTAGAATTTTAGATTTTAAAATGTCTCAATTCAATTCACATCATACAGTACCAACAATTCTGTGACAACAATCTTTGTGCAAAACAACAGTGTTAAACTAAACACTGTAGTAAAATTAACCAACTAACAGTTTCCTTGTTTGGGTGTTTTTTTATATCCTGCATGTCCAAATACAAACGAATTAAAAGAGGCCTAGTCTTGAGGGCTATATATTAAACTGAATAATGTTACACTGTAAAAAAAAAAATAGATACCTCAAGAATGCAGCATAGACACAGAGCTTCCTGTAACCTAAAGTAGTACTAGAGATCATATTTTAAAATGCATGCTATAACTTGTGTTTCTTTAAAAACTGCACACTTGAGACGTAAACTAATTTGTGCAAAACGGTAAAGATGTATGGAATTATTTTCTTAACTACAATTACAGGGCTTCTCAAACTCAGTCCTGGGGAACCCCTGTGTTTGCTGGTTTTCATTCCAACCGAGCTCTTAATTACTTAACTATAACCTTAATTGAACTTATCATTGTTTTCAGTTGCAGATTTCAAGTTGGTTATAACATTTTATAAGTAACTTGAACTGCAACTGTTTAAGAGCTGAAAACAAGTAAAAAGGTCTAATTAAGCAAATGATCAGTTCAATTAAGGGTCTAGTTAAGTAATTGAGAGCTCAGTTGGAATGAAAATCAGCAGCCACAGGGGGTCCCCAGGACTAAGATTGAGAAGCCCTGCTTTAAACCAATATCTTGGTATGGCTAGAAAACATTAGTGTTATCTTATGTCTTCTTGTTCAGATTAACTTTTCTCTTTCAGTCACTCATTACTTCGTAACAAACTCCTGTGATCCCAACAGAGCTCACAGTATCACATTGTCTAAACTATAAAGCGAACGGCACACTAACCCGAAGTACCAGGTGTGGTTGCCAATCACAGGCCAAGGTTTTGTCATGTGTGTGTAGTAAGCTATCTTTCCTGTGTAAAAGTTTCTGCTTCCAATGAGGGAGTCAATTTCCCTTAGTAGGGAAGAGAAACTATTGCTTCAGTTCCATCTTTACTAAGGGCATAACCCAGCCTCTGAAGGACAAAGGCCAGCCCTGCAGGCGTCCACCTAATCTCACCCATGGCTTGAATTTCAGCGCGGGATCGTCGGAATCGTGCATTTTCCAAGTTGCTCCCGCATATCTGCAACTTTCAGTGCAGGAAAATCCTGCAGAGATATTTGAAGACAACAAGCTACTGCATTTTTCACCCAAATTTAGAATGCCAGAAACACAACAACAGTCTCTAAGGAAGTGGGTGTCAGTGACGAAAGCACTATGAGCTGCATTCTACGTAGTTCTGGTTAAAATAAATAAATAAATAAATAAATAAATAAATAAATAAATAAAAAAGTAGTGCTGGATATTTTAAGTGCCACAAGACTTTATTATTTCGTACGTTATTCTTTAAGCATTATAGAAACTCAGTACAATGCAGCAAGTAAACAGTTTTGAGAAAAAAAAAAAAAAAAAAAAAAAAACAACATGATATTAAGTCTATCTAGGTGTTGTTTTGCAAGGAGTGACTTTCGCTTTAACTCTTAAAACACAGCCCCATTCATTTTGGGGCACCAGCGCACCGAAGGTTACGCACATATTACTCGGACACTGTAAAAGCCACCTTCATAGCATGTTTAAAAGTACAGATTCTGGGTTTTCCAAAGACGTATTCAGTGTGTGTATGTGGTACTCTTAGCCGGAACTACGATCTCCTTAAGTTAAGCCTCTCATCATGTGACAGAATTAACAGTTTTGAGTCTACCCGTCATTGTAACAGCTAGACTGAAAGGGACGGTATCGTTGGAAAGCTTAGAAGCTCAGCTCCCACCCCATGTTCATTTCATATTGAGGTTCAATGGTGCAGTGTTTTTTTTTTTTTTTTGAGACATCCATGATTACTATATATATATATATATATATATATATATATATATATATATATATATATATATATATATATATATAGAGCAGTGACCAAAGAGTGTAAAGAGTTAAAAAAGAAATGGAGCGCTGGTTAAAAAAGAAAAGCACCTTTATCTTTTGCTGCATGCAAAAACTTCACATCAGGCAATTGCAAAAACCATGGAGAGTGCTCTGTCACGGTGATGAACAGCTGTTAGGTCTCCTGAAAGCAACACCAGTGTGAATGATAATGCAGTAAAATATATATAATTTTTTATATGCAAAAGTGTCTTTTTTGCCATTTCCCCCAATGATCCATTAACAACAACACTAAACCCAAACCATAATCTGTACAGTAAATGTACATATACATAATTATACAAAATGTGCTTGTGTGTGCTTATATTCTCAGTTATTCACTAAAATATCGTATTAATATACAGTGCATGCAGGATCAATGTTTACTGGCAGTTTCCATGGAAAATTCATGTTTTGATGACTGCAACACAGCTAGCATGAAAGATGAGACAATAAGATGTCAAATTATATAGGATATACCTTTGCGTATAAATGTGGGATTACATTCTGAAAATAAGCCCTTTTTGCTCATTCTGCTGCTTGCCTGTAAGTGAACCGGTAATTGTTTTGTTCTGATTGTACCTGTGAATTTTGAGTTTGGTGTTGGAGACAAAGGGAGTATCCCCTCTTCACATGAGTCAGGGAGAGTATAACAATTGAAGTTTAGTTAGTGTCATTGAAAGGCAAGGTTTTCTTTTGTTTGATTAGACTTCTTTGCCAAAGGGCCACAGCCTACTTTTCAATAAAAATTGTTAAACAGCACTTAAAACAATACTTCAGTGTAGCGTGATATAATACCACTAGGGGCCTGTTGTTACCTACCATCCATCCATCTATGTATGTACACTCTGCAGAATCATATCACCCATTTCATTTCAGGTAGAATATATACAGTTTATAGTAATAGCTATATAATAGAGCGGCGATAGCAGCTCTATAGTAAGAGTGGCTGACAGTTTCTTGTTTAAACCCGATTTTGAGGGGTATATTTTCTCGGCCATTTCAAAACCAATTGGGACACCATTTGGCATGCTTGGTGTCAATGTCAAGGATAATTTTTTTTGGTATAGATTGTGAAAATCCATTTGGTAGTTTTAAAGTTACAGAATGGAATAAATTATTTTTTAAAAATTATTCAGACAATTTTATGCTCTCAAAAAACTAAAAAACGGCTGCAAGTTTAAATACCTCCTTTAGTAGGCTGGTAGAACACGCATGCGTGGTTTGTTTTTTCATAACTCTGAAATTATGCCTGCGCACTTCGGTCAAATGTAAGAATGTTCGGTCGCCCTTGTTGCTTGTTACGAATGAGCCAAGCCCACTGAACTATAACCGAGCTGAGGAGTGATCACGCAGTGAACTGTAAAGCTATGCAGTACCTCGCTTCAATAAATACTCCAAACAAAACAATACCTACAAACGTGTAATGATAATACTCAAACAAACAAACAAAATAATAACTATAAACATGTAATGGGCCCTTGTCGAGCCAAGGAGTGATCACACAGTCAACTGTAGTAAAGCTACGGAGTACCTCATTTCAATAAATACTCCAAACAAACAAAATAATATCTACAAACATGTAATGATAATAGATTTATCAATTGTTTATCGTAGTGTATAGCAGAAATGGAATGCTCAACAATATAGCAGCAGTGTGAAATGAGGTAAAAATCATTGGCAACGACTAAATTGCAAAAAAAAAAAGATAGGAGTATGTACCTCATTATATTATAAGAAAATAATGAGAGCTTAGTTAGAAAAAAATAGGATGCAAGCTTTTTTCTTATCTGTAGAGATACCGGTCTGAGTCGTCTCTTGAATCCAACCAAAACATGACTTCATACGGTGAATTTGGAAAAGCGCTTACAGCACAGTTTCACATTAGTTAACCTGTCAGGTAAACAGGGTGTCTGAAACCTGCTTGCACATGGGATTTTTAGAAACAGAGAGAGGTCAAATGTAGTTTAACCCTCAGAGTACTACAGGGCCGATGATCGGCCCACAGAGGTGTGCTGCGTGAGGACTAAAGGGCCGATTATCGGACATAGATCTGCCCTCCCATTTGCTCTCTGTTATTTTTTTATTGGTCAATTTTACCTAGCAACAAACTGTGCCGAGCAATAGCAGAGGGCTTTGGTGTTAATATTAGCCAATTAAAATGGTTGTAAAGCTTAACACCTTTTTTATTGGTTAAAAAGAAAACCCTGTCTCCTAGGCTAGCTGAGAGTTGGGAAATGGCGGATTTAGAGAGTGAGTTTTTAAGCGATTCGGACGGAGAATGTTTTGAAGGTTTTACGGCTTCTGAGGCTGATAAAATGTATAATTGATTGGGACTGTATAGCTATGTGGATAGTGATGACAGCGATTTAAAAGAGGAGGAGTATGGAGAACAGGAGGATGAAGAGGGGGATGAAGAAGAGGAGGAGGATGTGGCGGGAGGTGACAACAGTACAGACGCAGACGTGCCTTTAATTCGGTTGCTGAACAAAAACTTCAGAGTCCCGATTTGGACCCAAGTAACAGAATTGCCAGAACAGAAAATAACATCGAACATAAAGAAGTACACAGAGGTTAGTGGTCCGAGATTTATTCCACGCAGCTCAACCCGGCCTGCTGAATTCTTTGAGCTGTTGTTTTCAACGGAGCTCCAAGAACACATCTGCAACGAGTCCAATATATACGCATTAGAAATGAACAAGAAATACAGGGAAAGAAATGCTAAATCTAAAACGTATGAGAGGCTATTTTCATGGTGGTCGGTGTCTGGCGGTATGACACAAAATAGATTACGTGCTGTTTTAGGATTGTGGCTGAATATGGGGTTAGTGTGGAAGCCTGACATGAAAGAATACTGGAACACGAAAGATGCACTACAAGCAACACCAGGATTCACGCGAATAATGTCCCACGACAAGTTTCTTTTTTGTCTTGCAAACCTGCACTTGAACAACAACAAAAACCAAAAGAAAAAAGACGAACCTGGTTACGACAGTTTATTCAAAGTGCGACCAGTACTTACTAAAGTGGAGTCTCTTCTTACGAAGTACCACATTTTAAATGAATTCATTGCAATCGATGAAAGCCTGGTTGGATTGAAAAACCGAACGTCACTTATGCAGTATCTTCCTAACAAAAAACATCACCGATTTGGAATAAAGCTGTAGGTGCTTGCTGACAGTACAAATATATTAATAAGCATAAATTTACAAACCACTGAAAAAAAGACTGATTGCAAAGGACTTTACAGAGAATAAGCTTCCCTGGGCCAATTCAGATGTCTCCACAGCTCAAAGTAAGTTACGTGTATTAATACTAAAAATAATAATAATAATAATAATAATAATATTAATAATAATAATAATAATAATAATAATAATAATAACAACAACAAGTAGTATTTTTGCATATGCTTTTATATTTAATTAACACTTATTTGTGTTGGTATACATGTTGAACAATCTTTATATAAAAGAAAAGGCTTTCGAGGGCAAGTACGTTTACTGTGCTATGCGGTTCCGATCTGTTTGTACAGATAGATGCGTTGCTTGCAAAATTGAATATATCTTTTGATTCGTTGTTTGTAAACATCTGTGGCTTTTTACATTTTAAAAATAACATTCCTGGGGATTTATATGTTGTATTTTGAAAGTGTTTATGTGCATGGTTGGTTTTGAAAAGAACTGATGTTTTGATGATAAAAATACAGTTTGTATAACAAAGGTGCCTTTGCCGATGCATATTTCTATATTCAGTCCAAAAATATATCAATAACAGAAAGAACAAAAAACTTCAATGTCTTACGTTTCTTGTGATATATAGGTTTCATATAATATATACATTTTTGGGTGTAAAATTAAGTAATTTGCTATGCTATCCCAAGCGCTGTTATTTGCGTGTGACAGCTGTAGTCCTGTGGCGTAGAGCACTCGCTGTGACGTAGTACTCTGAGGGTTAAGAATTGAAAAAGCCAATATAAGACTGTTACATTTAACTGTTTTCTATAGCCTGGATTTAAATGAAAATAACTGGAAGTTTGTCATGAACTCTCAAAACAATCCTTATCCAATATTATTTTTTTTAACACACATCTATACATGAAACAAATCCAACCTACTGAAAAGAATGTTTTGATGTTAAGATGCAGGGCAGCAGTGTGGAGTAGTGGTTAGGGCTCTGGACTCTTGGGCAGCAGTGTGGAGTAGTGGTTAGGGCTCTGGACTCTTGGGCAGCAGTGTAGAGTAGTGGTTAGGGCTCTGGACTCTTGGGCAGCAGTGTGGAGTAGTGGTTGGGGCTCTGGACTCTTGGGCAGCAGTGTGGAGTAGTGGTTAGGGCTCTGGACTCTTGGGCAGCAGTGTGGAGTAGTGGTTAGGGCTCTGGACTCTTGGGCAGCAGTGTGGAGTAGTGGTTAGGGCTCTGGACTCTTGGGCAGCAGTGTGGAGTAGTGGTTAGGGCTCTGGACTCTTGGGCAGCAGTGTGGAGTAGTGGTTAGGGCTCTGGACTCTTGGGCAGCAGTGTGGAGTAGTGGTTAGGGCTCTGGACTCTTGGGCAGCAGTGTAGAGTAGTGGTTAGGGCTCTGGACTCTTGGGCAGCAGTGTGGAGTAGTGGTTAGGGCTCTGGACTCTTGGGCAGCAGTGTGGAGTAGTGGTTAGGGCTCTGGACTCTTGGGCAGCAGTGTGGAGTAGTGGTTAGGGCTCTGGACTCTTGGGCAGCAGTGTGGAGTAGTGGTTAGGGCTCTGGACTCTTGGGCAGCAGTGTAGAGTAGTGGTTAGGGCTCTGGACTCTTGGGCAGCAGTGTGGAGTAGTGGTTAGGGCTCTGGACTCTTGGGCAGCAGTGTGGAGTAGTAGTTAGGGCTCTGGACTCTTGGGCAGCAGTGTGGAGTAGTGGTTAGGGCTCTGGACTCTTGACCGGAGGGTCGTGGGTTCAGTCCCAGGTGGGGCACACTGCTGCTGTACCTTTGAGCAAGGTACTTTACCTAGATTGCTCCAGTAAAAACCCAACTGCATAAATGGGTAATTGTATGTAAACATAATGTGGTATCTTGTAACAGTTGTAAGTTGCCCTGGATAAGGGCGTCGGCTAAGAAATAAATAATAATAATGAAATATACTTTAAACCCAGGCTGGAATAATTAAAGAGTAGGTGTTCTATATTAAAACACATCTTTCTATAAGTATTCTATATATATATATATATATATATATATATATATATATATATATATATATATATATATATATATATATATATATATATATTTTCACTCGTATGCTGTATTAAGGAACTCCATTGTACTGAAAAAATAACAGTTCAAAAGTTCACCTCACATGTTTTGGAAATTAGATCATATCCTATTAATTTTGAAAGGAGTTACTGCCACTTTTTAAATATATTATTCACTTAAAAGATAAGGGTGTAAAAGCTACACTGCCATATAGTGGAAGGTAAGAACTATTTTGAATGTATATCTCATTTATATTGATTAATTGCTATAAGGTATAGAAATTATGTTTTAGCTTTAGAGAGTGATATATTGTATGTTTTAGGATTTAATCGGTGGCCGTTTTAGCTTTTTGCATGGCTAGCCTAAGGGCTAAGCATATGATAACCATACTTGTATTGCTGTATTGAAGTATTAATGCTGTTAAACCTGTAAAGGCATTGGAAATGCCCAGATTGCCTATTAGCAGGGATCCAAAGTGACTTGCAACCACTCGATCCATTATTAAGCATTTAATAAACCAAAAGGAGTACTAATACTGCTCTGATTTGTTAAATGTGTGATTTTCTTTATTATTTATAAGTTGCCTGGATACATTGCAAGCCCAGTGCACGAACAGTCCACTTACAGGAGTCCAAAACATCTCTGTGTCCTCCTTAAATGTCTCCCCTTGAGTTTAAGAGTGTGCTCAGAGCAATAAAAGAAGTACATGGAATCTGACAACAAACTAAGGAAGTAAAATTGGATCAAATTAAGCATCTCAAGGTGTGTAGGCTACCACTGGACTTAAACAGAGTTGGAAGTATTTTCCCTGGAAAGCTAAAAAATAAATATATCAAAATAAAATTAACTATATTTTCCAGTTGTGAAATATATGCACTACAGTATACAAATTATTTTTTGTCCATTTTACAGTACTTGGGAAGTCTGTTAATTATAAATACATTTCTTGATCTGAAAGGCTTACTGTGCTTGGGCCAACTTCCACATTTCACTGCCCAACTTTAAAAAGGGGCTGCATTCACAGGCTACAGCTGTTAATAATCCTACCCTGCTGTCTTGACAGATGCTCAGCCCACAAAAACTGTACTTGGTAATCTCCTGGAAAATTAACAGTTGCAGGACTTGAGTAGAACTCTAGGTCAGCACCCGTTTAATGAGCTACTTTATGAAACACATTACGCAGTACGACAAACTGACATACAGAAGTTGTTGCAATTTTGCTATTCACATTAAATATATTTTGTGAACAATTATTTTTTTATTAATTGCACTCTTTTCCCCACCCCTTGGGAAGAAAATGGGGGAGACAATATAGATCAAAAAAAGATCACAACAATACAGAAATACAACATATTATTAAGACAAAAACAAGAATGTTATAACAAGATACAATAAACTATTAAAACTAAAGTATCAAAGAAAGAATATACCTTAATTGAATGAAAGTTATCCTAGGGGGAAATGCCATAATATGCTCTTGATCTTTCTCAAACAACCGTGCCTCTATCGGCAGCAGTATCCCATGTAGTCGAGTCGTAGACACAGGTTTGTGGTCCGAGATTAATATATTTTGGATCTCTGTGGACTTTACAAACTGCAAAATATTAGGAGGACACTTATGCAATTACCTTGTAATGTTTATTTTAAAAAACAAGCACCATCAAAAGATAGTTTTGAGTTTGTGAGAAACCACAAAGATTTTACTTTAGCTTGGCTATACAGTACATATTTCATTTGTAAGAACTGTCATATACTGTAGACTTTACATGTAGCCCAGAAAGAATAAAAAATATAAACTAAAAATGACAATTATTGAATGGATTTAAAATGACATTGTAATACCTTAAATCATTTAGTTCCCATTCACTGACAATTAAAGGCAATTAAAAAAAACATTGATTACAAGTTTTGGGTCATTCATTTAGGATTCTAAACTGCCATCCCTCAAGATGTTAGAACCAAGAATAACTTCTGGCTTACTATAATTTAGATCATGGCATAAAATACCTGGGATTTAAAGCAATTACCTTAAATGCAAAAGGCTCAAACTCACTAGCCCAAATGTTTTGTATGCTGAACCACCAATTCCGACTTACTACAGTATACAGGGTTTGAATTTCAGCGCGGGATCGCGGGAATCGCGCATTTTCCAAGTTGCTCCTGTATATCTGCAACTTTCAGTGCTGGAAAATCCCGCAGAGATATTTTAAGACACAAAGCTACTGTATTTTTCACCCAATTTAGAATACCTGAAACGCTACAACAATCTATAAAAAAGTGGGTGTCAGTGACGAAAGCCCTATGAGCCGCATTCCGAGTAGTTCTGGTTCATGGCTTGTTTAAAAGTACAGACTCGGGGCTTTCCAAAAGACGTATTCGTGCGTGTACACGGTGTAGGCTACACTAGCCGGAACGACGACTACCTGAAGTTAAGCCTCTCATCATGTGAAAGGGTTCACAGCTTAGGTTTCGTTTTGAGCTAGGACTAAATAAAAACAATAGGATAATTGTCACAAGTGGGCGGAGTTACTAAACAGTGGAGCCATTTCTGGAGCCCGTAGAGCACTTTACAGTACACCCGCAATGCTTTTAACGTATTTGTGCTTGCCCTGGCAAAATGTTTCTTGACATAATCAAGCATTAATTCGCATAAATAAAGGTCAGTCACTTTATATTACCAATATTTTGTATTGTTATTAAAAAAAATACCGGTATATCCTGGCGCTGCAACACAGCATCTCAGCAATGTATTCAGTACTGAGTGGGCTCCACAAATGGTGTTTTTTTTTTGTTTTTGTTTTACATATAATCTTATCTCTACCACATACAATGCTTGATCCTGTTGCAACTTAAATAATATGAAATGAAACTTTGTGGCCTTTCATGTGATATGTTACATGCATGCAGTACAAACTATCCAGCAGTTAAACATACATAATAAAAACAGGCAGAAACAGGGCTGAGTTGTAAAGAGTTAAAAAAAAAAAGAAGAAAAAAGAAAAAAGAAATAGAGCACTGGTTTAAAAGCACCTTTTTCTTTTGCTGCAGGCAAAAACTTCACATCAGGCAATGGAAAAAGCAATGGAGAGTGCTCTGTCACAGTTATGAACAGCTGTTAGGTCTCCTGAAAGCAGCTTATTTTAAAGCAACACCAGTGTGACTGATGATGCAGTCAAATATATATAGTTTTCTTTTATGCAGAAGTCCTTTTTTTTGCCATTCCCCCCTAAAATTTTGGAATCCCCCCCATTGGCTGCAGCAAATGAAATTCAAGCCCTGCTATATACAGTACGTAGTATTTGCAGAAAAAAAATACGTTATATACCTGTTCTTCCTTTTCGTATTGTTTTTTGTACTACGTGCAGACTGAGTTAGGTCATGTGACTTTACTCAGTACTGAAACTCAACATGACAACTGTAAAAACAGCCAGCTAAGTAATTTGCTGACAAATTGTTTATGAGTGTGGTGGGATACTATTCTGCTAATACTGCTGTCATTCAATTGATTCGGTACAAGCCGATACCATTAAATACTATATTGTCAGTCGTAAATATGTCGAGAACAAGAAATTAAAAAAAAGACAGTAAAGGATTGCAAAGGAGGGAGCGCTGCAATCGCCAGCTCAATAGTCTCTGCATCCGAGCGCTTTATCGAAGATTTTCTTTACCCTGTGGATACATGTGCAGGCCCAGTTTCATATTCAATTTTTAAAACACAATTAGTCATAATTTGTGCTATTATTGTACTAAAAAGTCATTGTTAATTTAATTATTTTAACTATCAGTTATATATTTTGAAATGCCATGTATACTTAATAAATAGGTACAAAAAAAATAATTAAAAAAGGATCCCGGAATTGGTCATTTTGACAAATGGAATATGCTATTTAGTAGCCCTACATCTGCATTTGAAACCCTCCATATCCAGAATGCTGACAACATACAGTACAGACAGAGAAGGACCTCCACTATATCCTTGTATACATATTATCTAATAATAAAGTTTTGCAATTTTTGAAATATTAATATCAAACAAGTCATAATTTGCATAGGTGCTTTTCTACAGGGTATAAAATTTGCCTTGTGCTAGAAAAAACACATTCAGAATAGCTGTTTCATTTCCTCTGCGGATCCAGTGGTGCAGAGGAAGAATGCAATTAAAATCAATTAACATAATTGATCTTCCTTTCCCTCCCTTCACTGTCCTTCACATATTATGCCAAAATGTTTGCATAGCTCACTCGATCTGCAGCAGTCTTTTTCTTCCTTTTATGGTGTGGAGTGTGTTATTCTAGATAATAAACTCTTTCTTAATAACTCACGGAACTGAACATACCAGTTCGTTTTCTAGGTTACTAGATTCAGCAGAACAATTTAATATTAAACATAAGTATCATTTTACTAAATAAATATTCAACAGGATAAAACATTAGCCTCTACAGTTAAAACGGGTGCAGTATTTAACTGCCAACCACAGCAACTGCTAGTTTACAGAAGAAAACCACACCATGAACATGTAAGAAGACAGATGTCTTACAGTACATTGGAAGACCTCAGCATGTTAAAGAGTTGCTGAAGCTGTACATATTCAGTTAAACTGTCCAGAGCCAAGCCCAAATAGGAACAAAATCAGCTTAACAGAATAAAATCTTCTTACCCCTCTTTAAGCTTTCCAGGCGCTCCTCAAATCGATTCTGAACTTTAGTCCGCATTGATAATAAACTTAACCCATTCCAAATTAAAAGCAGCGATTCAGAAAACAAACTCTCTAAACCAATTTCTCGTCAGTGCTGAACCTCATGCCAGGGTTCTTATCAAACTGCTGTGCTGAAAAGCGAAAAACAAGACGTTTGGAGGAGGATGTACAAAGAAGATATTTGTTTATAGAAACAAGACCTTCAGACTACTCCCTGCCCAATCCTACACTCGTCATTCCAGACCAATAATAAACAAGGGTCTATTGAAACAATTCCAAAAGATATGCTTTGAGTGATGATTCTGGTATACAACAGCACGCATGACCTTGGTGAATGTTTTTATTTGTTCCATTTCTTTGGTGGAAAACAGTATTTCAAGCAGCAGAAGTTGCACAAAATAATTTAATTGTTTGGTTGGTCTGCAAATTATGGAAATAAAAGAAATCAGACATTCCCTTTCTTGCTTGAAAGAGTCTGGGACACTGAAATGGTCAGGCTTGAGATACTCCTCCTTTGTTATAACTGTGGTAGAACATGAAGTGGGTTGCTAGAAAGCAACAGGGAAACTCCCTCCCACAATCTTGACTTGTGCTCATCTGGTGCAGGTAAAGTGATAATCCAGAGAATTTAAGTTATCGTTATGGTATTGATTTGTTTAGCTTTAAAAAGAAAGTCTCCCAAATGGTCTTGAAAGCAAATGAAATATACCCTCAGTGAAACCAAAGGGTATTATTTAACAGCAATCTTTTGAAGAACCAGATTACACCAACAAGTAGGTGAGTAAATTGAGAAAATCCAATGTGAACAATTATGAAAATATCACTGTATAATATTCTACATTTCAAATTCCAGTTTTTCCTTCTGTAAGCACTGGACAATAAAACAAGACTGACTTTTAATTAAAAAAAAAAAGAAAATAGTCTTAGTCCAACAAATTCTAATAATTTGAATATATTTAAGGGTTAGCTGGGGTTTGACAAATGTTTTCAGTTCACAATTTGACTTGAAATGTATAAGTAATGATTCTCCAAAAAGCCCAAATTGTATTCATTTATTTACCTACATTTGTGTTAATTTATTTTGTTATGGGCGTCTCACAATGTTCTCTTATCAAAAGACTGCAAGAGAAACACCTGTATGTATTCTATAGAAATAGCACTGGCTGCCTATTTCCAGTGCCATCTGGACAAGCTTTGGGCGCTCAGTCGAGCATCAAGGACATTTCTGTGAACATGTGGGTGGTAGTTAGTTGAATTTAAATGCCACCTTCTATCAACTACTGCACTAAATTCATTACAGAATAAATGTATTTGTGAATCAAGTATTTGTGAATCAAGTTTTTTCCTCCTTTTTCTAAAAAGACACAATACAGGGAATGTGCTATTTAAAGTCAATATCCCTACTATACCCGTGAAGAATGAAACACACAATTTATTAACCTCTCCAACGTGCCATAATCCATCACCAGTTTCAACTTCTTACCACAATCAAGTGTAGAACCAGATCCATGTTTCCGGGATGACGTGCTAGGGTACTGGCTGACAAAACTGTCTGGAACGCTTTGGTAAGATAGGATTTTGAAGTTACGATGTACTGTATACAGTATGGTTGGAAAAAGCAACATATACTTTTCAGCAGGTGGTTGACAAGATGAAAAGTAAATTCCTACGTATAATAAATAAATAAATAAATAAATAAATAAATAAATAAATAAATAAATAAATAAATAAATAAATAAATAAATATAAATAAATAAATAAATAAATAAATAAATAAATATATATATATATATATATATATATATATATATATATATATATATATATATATATATATATATATATATATATATATATATATATATATATATATATATATATAGTAGATATTCATGGTGTGTGATAATTTTACTACATGTCCCATGTAGTATGTGAGTGATATGCTTGTCTTTGTGTTAAGGGTGGGTGAAGTAGTAGTCTGTTTGTGGAAACTGTGTGTGCGTTAAACCACCTATCCCCTAGGGGCTTCTGGGACATGTAGTATTTTAGGCCTTTGGCCATGACACCCCTCCCATAGACTACAAAATTACCACACACTGTGAATAGCTTAATTAGGTTAGTATAAATTATTTAACAGCTGTGAGGTGATGCTGAATTTAATCCTGAAAGCAAAGACACACAAAACAGAATGTGCATTGTGAAAGTGCTTATAAAAAATTTGGAAAACAGGCTGATAATGTAAACCTGCTTTGCATTGCAATTATTTGACCTAATGTTTAATGTGACTACTGATGATTATTCAGTTTTAGTACACAATCTGTTTTTTCACTAATGGTCTGGGGACATGTTCACTTGGTTTGCAAATTTAAACACGTTTAGAATATTTATTAAAAATGCTGCCCAAGTAACAAAAAACAAAAACATGCAGACTAAAAGATGAGGTGCTACAGGGGTACCAAAATATAGAACAAATGCGAGTCTAGGGTTACTTGCAAAGTTAAAATGAACAACACATAGGCCGTCGGGGCTGGTACGTGGGATACAACTGTGAAAGAGCAATATGAGCGTTATAACCAAAGAGCGTTATAAATGGGGGAGGGGGGTGGGGGCACCACGGGACATAACACACATCTGACTAAAATACAAAATAAAATAACTTCCTCTCTATAATGCACATATAGTGAAGCAGAAGAGTAACTTTCAGTGAATTAACCATGCATAAAGCACCATATAATTAACACTATATTCCCCCCCTCGTGGATCATTTTAATTAGCAGTTTTTAAACTATAAATAGCCTGGCTAAACGGCGGTCGGGTCGAGTTCAGTTCGAAGTGACAGCAAGCAAACCAAGTGCGAGAAGGAGAGCGGGTCAGGTGAGGGGAAGAGGGAATGGGCTCGCCCCAGGTTCAGCTGCCAGAATGGGGCTGAAGCGAAGCTGAAGCATCTCGTCTCCCGAAGAAAGCTGCAGCTCCTCTCGCAGCAAAGATAACCATGTAATAGGCCTAATATTTATTTAGTTATAAAACAAATGCTGAATAAGATGTCTGTGTGTTATAAAGTGCCAGCACAGCTTTTCTTCAGTTCAGATACTGTCTCAAAAGAGAGACAGAAACAGAAGTTAGACTGAGAAGTTTACAGTTTGAACAACCGGTACTGTATTTACTGTAGAAATATTGCATGAACCACTTGTATAGGGCATTGGGGGACATGCGTAGTCGCGTTATATCCAAGGCACGTTGTAATAGAGAGCCTTATAGAGAGGGAGCACTGTATAAACACACACATACAAATATATTACTGAATTTAAAGCTATGGACGCCCCCACAGCAGTGAGCTTTTATACTAATCTCTACAAGGCTCAGGGCTGCGACCCAGGACAGATGAAGTGGCTTCTCCAGGGTCTCCCCAGCCTGGACAAGGAAGACAGCAGAGGACTTGACACTCCGCTGTCTTCCCAGAGCTCACTGCGGCCATGGCGCAGCTCTCCAAAGGGAAGGCTCCCGGACTGGATGGACTGCCTGCAGAATTTTATAAAAGACTCTGGAGCTGTGTTGGTGAGGACCTGTACCAGGTCCTGCAGGAATGTGTCTGGGATGGAGAGCTGCCGCAGGGCAGTGATAACACTGCTACCCAAGAAAGGAGACCTCTGTAACATCAAGAACTGGCGTCCTGTCTCTTTGCTCTGCTCCGATTACAAATTGCTTTCCAAGGCTCTCGCTAATCGTTTAAAGACCAGCATTGGATCAGTGGTGCACACAGACCAGTCGTACTGTGTGCCTGAGAGATCCATTTTTGATTTTTTTTAAAGAGACCTTATTAATATGTCCAAAGTTTTTAAAGTTGATTTTGGTTTGGTTTCGCTTGACCAGGAAAAAGCTTTTGATAAGAGTTGACCATGAGTATCTGTTTTATGTTTTAAAAGCTTTTGGTTTCAGCCCTGTTTTTATTTCTTTTATAAAAGACTCCTTTATAGCAATGTTTTTAGTGTTGTAAAAATCAGTAACATCCTGACTGTCCCCTTCCCTGTGCAGAGGGGGATATGGCAAGGCTGTGCTCTCTCAGGGATGCTCTATGCTCTCTCCATAGAACCCCTGTTGCACCAGCTAAGGCAGAATCTGCCTGGATTGGCAGTGCCAGCTGTGCCCAATGCAGTTCCTGTCAAGCTCTCTGCATATGCAGATGAACTCAGTGTATTTGTCACTACTGACCGAGACGTCGCAGTGCTGGTGTCCTGTATTAAAATGTATGAGAAGGCTACTTCAGCACAAGTAAACTGGGCAAAAAGTGAAGCTTTTCTTGTTGGCGGTTGGGAAGATACCCCTCCTCCATTACTGCCTTCAGCTTTGAGCTAGATTAGAACTGGGGTCAAACTTTTAAGAATTTATTTTGGGAATGAGCAGTTCATGCAGAAGAAATGGGAGGGGCTGCTGGACAAGGTGAAGGGGAGGCTCTCACGGCTCACGGCTCACGGCTCTCCTTCAGGGGCGGGGTCCTTAACATTAACAATCTAGTTGCCTCCATGCTCTGGCATAGGTTGATGTGCTTGGACCCTCCCCTGGGTTTGTTAAGAGATACAGAAATGTTTGGTACAGTTTTTCTGGAGCAGGCATCATTGGCTGCGCCTGGCTCTCCTGTATCTCTCCCGAGATGAGGGAGGGCAGGGGTTCATTGATATCCCCAACAGGATGGCAGCATTTAGACTGCAGGCTGCACAGAGGCTGCTGTACGCCCCACAACTGAGCTGGAGAGACCTGGCCTTCTGTTTACTGCAGAGGGCAGGCAGGCTGGGTTTCGATAGGCAGTTATTTTTAATATTGCCTGAACGTTTTAATGGTGCAGGGTTGGAGGGTTTTTATAAGAATATGATGAACGCATGGAGACTTCTAAAAATCACGACATCGGAAGAATCACAGAGCACACAATGCAAACACAGCCACACACTCAGATTTCTCTGGCAGGGAGAGAAACTAACCCTATCCCTGCCAAACACCAACACATTCTTTACAGGCAGGAATTTGCCCTGCCACAATTTAATTTCACACTTGCCCACTCTCAACAGCTGGTCTAAACAGATGGTAACCAAAAAAAAACAACAAAAAAACACACAACATGGGAGGATAGGTGGCAGAGACGCATCATCTAGACATGTGGCCACAGGGAGTCCTGCCAATGTTTTCACATTTTCTTTTTGCAGCTCATTACCTGAACCACTGTTTCTCAAAATCAAACATGGAGAAGACTTGCAACTATATGCATGGATAACATGAACAAATAAATCCTGATTGAGTGCAAGGAAATTAGAAAATACTTTCAGGTGATTACAGTATAAAAGTATTTGTTATGAAATTATTTTCCACATAGTGCAGATGAATCTTAATGTTTATGGTTTGGCAGTGGGTATGTACATTACTTACAGGGGTAAAACTGCCATTTTTAAAAGACACTTGTAACTTGTTGTATAAAATATTGTGCTTGACTGATTCATTTGTCATGCATTGTGGAACAACCACTGCATATCCCTGTTGGCGGTCTGTAAATCTGTCCCCAATTTAAAATGCAATCCAGTTCGATCGGTAATCATGCAAACCTTCAAGAATTCAGTTCAGTCCACAACATGCCACAACTACAGTTTCCTACTTTCTCCTGTGTTAAGACCTTTGCAGTCGCCATTGGCTATGTATTTGTTAATGTCTTTGGATAGCCACCATCGGCTATGTTTGATTCCATGCTATGCCTCTCTTCTTAGCTGTGTAACTATAGCAATCTATTCTCAAACTGCACCACACTTCACACAGACAACCAAGCCCTGTGAGACCCAGAGAGACTTGTCTGTTTACTTACACTGATTGATTGAGAGGTGGTTTGCTTTTATTGCATCCATCATTATGTCTGTAAACACCTTTGAAGTGAGAGGTGTTCGCCTGCACTGTGCCTTTTTTTTTTGACCAGACAAATCAAAGTTTCCATTTCCATTTTTTATTTCAAAAGGACTGCAAAAACATCTAATACCCCCTTCTGAACCTCCACACATTTTGCAGAGCAACATGTACTGCTACCATAGTGAAATTCTATTCATTCATTTTGCTTTCCACTATAGTGTGGCAATTGATAACAATGCCATACGGGAAATTGATTAACTTACCCAATGAGACAGCTGGTGCTGTTTTAGCCTTAACCCTTAGCGGTCCATTTATTCAGCGCGTCAGGTCCAATTTATTTTCACACATGCAGTTTATTTTAGACGCGCTGTTTAAAAGTATTTTTTTTCACAGTAAAACAGGTTTAACCCTTTGCGGTCCTATGTCGGACCTGGTCCGACATTGCAATTTTCCCTTTCCGGTCCAATGTTGGACCCTGTCCGACATCATCAAAAAGACGTAAAAAACAGGACTCTAGTTGTTTTTTCTCTGGAAAAAAGCCGAGAAAACCATTCAATGGCCGAGTGAGACCGACAGGAGCTGAGAGAAGCCGAAAAAAAGGGGGCGTATCTCATGAATACAGATAGCCCCGGCACCACATAGATAACACAGACATAAACAAACAAGATAGCTGCTTCTGCATCCAGCGCTTAATGAATTTCACAGACATTTGCAGAGTTTTTTTTTAGATGTTATAGTAATAAAATAATGACTTGGATCGCATTATTGAGGAGTTTGGTGATAAAACGAGTGATCAGGAGATGATTTATCGGTATGCACTACTATGAAGAGTTATGTGAAAAATACAGCAAACAAGGGGTGGGGCGGGGCTGGAGATGCAGTACTGAGTGTTCTGTTGATATGCAGTGCCTTTTAAATCTGGTTCCAGGAGATCAGCGTGCATGTGCCAACACAACAAAGGCTATAAATACGAGCAGCACAACTTCATCTCTTCTCAGTCTTGCATGGTGTGTTACTTTGTGGAAAGTCAGAAAACGTTTAAGCTGTTTAAATATTATATTTATGAATAATCGAGCAGCAGAATTCTAGGTCATGTTTTGTAGCCAGGTCGTATGCTTCTTTCATCTGCTGTTGCCACTAATTGGCTACCAGTATTTGTGTTTTTAAGCCAAAAATATTTAAATGGGTTGGCAAGGTGATTTTCCAAAGAGTGAACAGAAAGCAGAAATCCCTGTACCGTGCAGCATTAAGAACAGAGTGCTTTGTATACGTTTTTAAAAATGATTCAGGGGCAACTTAAAATTTAAATAAAAACACATTTAAATTTGAGTACATTTGGTGTGTTTTAGTTTTTTAATCCTTTTTCTTGGGGGTGGAGGTATATTGCCAGGTTTTAATATTTTAAGTTAATCAAAAAAAAGACGACAAATACAGTAGAATTTTTGCTTGCTAATAATCTTGCTACAATGGAGGAAGTGCAGAAACTGCAGATCAGAAGGTTGGGCCCCAGCAGACCTCCAATAAAATTAGTGCAGGTGAATAGTGACAAAGGACGGGACCCCACTCCCTGGACCAAACCCCCCCGAACTCCACACCCGCACCTGCATCACCCAAATATTTTGGCCACCAGCCGCCACTGTGCTATGATTTACAGTATATTTTATTTATTCTTTGTACTTCTTGTACTATGGACGGACATATAATGTAATAATCAAATGTAGATCAAATTATTTATTTATGCATCTAAATCTATGTTATAATAACTATGTAAAAGGTGTGACACCATTTTTATATACAAGCTAGTTTTTATTTATTCTTTTAGAGCTCTAATATAATAAACTAGCATGGTGTTTGCAAAGGTTGAGGATGTGCTACTGAATTCACAATCCTGGGCAGGTGTATGACCAACCAACCCATTACTGAATATTCTACTGTATATTCTGTAGAACCAGCAGTGGTCTTGAGGTATCTGGAGACTGGAGACTGAGATAATGAGGGATTATGCCACAGTTACACATAACAAGTACAGGGCATTAAAAACACAAACTGGGTAAAATGCAGGCAGATCCTTGTCATTCCTATATATATGCAAAAACTATAGTTTGATGTACAAGCTTGTGGCAGTTTTATACATAAAAAAACAGTATATATACAGTACTGTGCAAAAGTTTTAGGCAGGTGTGAAAAAATGCTGTAAAGTAAGAATGCTTTCAAAAATAGACATGTTAATAGATTATATTCATCAATTAACTAAATGCAAAGTGAGTGAACAGAAGAAAAATCTAAATCAAATCCATATTTGGTGTGACCACCCTTTGCCTTCAAAACAGCATCAAGCATCAATTCTTCTAGGTACACTTGCACACAGTTTTTGAAGGAACTCGCAGGTAGGTTGGCCCAAACATCTTGGAGAACTAACCACAGTTCTTCTGTGGATTTAAGCAGCCTCAGTTGCTTCTCTCTCTTCATGTAATCCCAGACAGACTCGATGATGTTGAGATCAGGGCTCTGTGGGGGCCATACCATCACTTCCAGGACTCCTTGTTCTTCTTTACGCTGAAGATAGTTCTTAATGACTTTCTCTGTATGTTTGGGGTCGTTGTCATGCTGCAGAATAAATTTGGGGCCAATCAGATGCCTCCCTGATGGTATTGCATGATGGATAAGTATCTGCCTGTACTTCTCAGCATTGAGGAGACCATTAATTCTGACCAAATCCCCAACTCCATTTGCAGAAATGCAGCCCCAAACTTGCAAGGAACCTCCACCATGCTTCACTGTTGCCTGTAGACACTCATTCGTGTACGCTCTCCAGCCCTTCGGCGAACAAACTGCCTTCCGCTACAGCCAGATATTTCAAATTTTGACTCATCAGTCCAGAGCACCTACTGCCATTTTTCTGCACCCCAGTTCCTGTGTTTTCGTGCATAGTTGAATCGCTTTGCCTTGTTTCCACATCTGAGGTATGTCTTTTTGGCCGCAAGTCTTCCATGAAGGCCACTTCTGACCAGACTTCTCCGGACAGTAGTTGGGTGTACCAGGGTCCCACTGTTTTCTGCCAGTTCTGAGCTGATGGCACTGCTGGACATCTTCCGATTGGCGGGAAGTAAGCATGATGTGTCTTTCATCTGCTGCAGTAAGTTTCCTTGGCCGACCACTGCGCTCACGGTCCTCAATGTTGCCCGCTTTGTGCTTCTTCAAAAGAGCTTGGACAGCACATCTGGAAACCCCTGTCTGCCTTGAAATTTCTGCCTGGGAGAGACCTTGCTGATGCAGTATAACTACCTTGTGTCTTGTTGCTGTGCTTAGTCTTGCCATGGTGTATGACTTTTGACAGTAAACTGTCTTCAGCAACCTCACCTTGTTAGCTGAGTTTGGCTGTTCCTCACCCAGTTTTATTCCTCCTACACAGCTGTTTCTGTTTCAGTTAATAATTGTGTTTCAACCTACATATTGAATTGATGATCATTAGCACCTGTTTGGTATAATTGTTTAATCATACACCTGACTATATGCCTACAAAATCCCTGACTTTGTGCAAGTGTACCTAGAAGAATTGATGCTGTTTTGAAGGCAAAGGGTTGTCACACCAAATATGGATTTGATTTAGATTTTTCTTCTGTTCACTCACTTTGCATTTAGTTTATTGATAAATATAATCTATTAACATGTCTATTTTTGAAAGCATTCTTACTTTACAGCATTTTTTCACACCTGCCTAAAACTTTTGCACAGTACTGTATAAAAATGTTTTGTATGCATAAAAACGTAGGAGTTTGTTCTGGCAATTCTCTAGGACTAAGCAGCAAGCACTTTAGCAGTGCAATTCAGATAAAATTACCAGCAGAGGATTGTGTGAATCCTTTATTAACCACCCACATACACAACCTCACTTCCCACTTTGGTTAACACTAAAAATCATGTTTTTGGTTGAAAGGGTATCAAATATGTAAATTAAAATGAGCACTTTCACATTTGTTTTCAAACAAACAAAAAATTAAATTTATCAAAACCATAATGTTCTGAATAAATACCAGAGAGAAGTCACAGAAAGGGTATTCAGTACAGTGGGTCCTTTGGGCTACCTATCTTGCCAGTTCCGCACCAAAGCACACCCTACAGTTGATATCTGAACTACATCTGCTCCAAATTATTCTCTCACAAAATGTAAATTTAATTCCTGCTCTTTGTCCACTAAAAAAACGCAAAGGTCTGAAACAAGATGGAACAGTGTTCCACCTGATGTGCAGAGACAAGTACACAGACTTTAGATCCAAAAGGTCAACCATTACTACTTAGGAATGACTTAGAAAGGCACAAAATGAAAACACAGATGTATGTTCCGACAAGATGCCCAGGCAGTAAATGGAATGAGATTTATCCACTTCAAGCAGCTATCATACGTAGCAGGTTAACCACAGTACAGTAAATAAAACAGCACACATTGTTTCATCAGCAACCTTTACATTTTTAACTATACTTAACCCTCTGCAGCAATCATTTTCAATAACAAATCTATGTTGAGAAAAGTGTCCATTCCTTCAATTCCAGCCTATATAGAAGTAATACTTTTAGTCATTAATCTCTGTGCTGGAATATTAATGATATTATAATAAAGACTACCAGGGCTATGAATCCCAGAGGAAGATAATATCTTTTTTTTCCCCCCACATCTTTCAGTGCTTTGAACTCACCAATTATAAAAGTCTCTATCCATTCTATGTTAGTTAGAACCCATTTTCTGTAAAAATATAAATAAATAAAAATAATACAACACAGTACTTTTGAAAAACAAACAAACAAAAACATTTCCCTAAATCTCTTTCTTTTTATTTCAACAAGACAAAATTGAAAAAAAAGCACTTAACGAAGACATTTCACCTTAATTGCTTTGCTTTTTGTCAAGTTGTTAAACTGACCAGCATGCATCTGAACAATACTTTCTTGTAAAAGCACACTATATTTTAGTTCTGCTTGCAGTCCCTACCTCTCTTTCCAGAAGCTGCCCTCCGTCTCGATGGTGACACTAGTTCCCTGACAATCTGGAAGACTTGCATCATTGCTGGGTTCCAGGACAGCTGGGGCCAGCTGCTGTGCTGGAATTCCAACAGGTTTCATCCCTCCACTGACTCCTTTCTGCCAAGAGCAACATCTTTGAGCTACGTGCAGAGCACACAGCAGTGCCTGAGCAGCACTAGCTCCAATACTGTATTCTCTACAACAATTCCTCTTCACTTACACAACAACATTTTGCAGCAGTCCTCAACCACAATAATTGGAACAGACTGCATCTCAATGGACGGAGCAAACAATGCATTTCTTTTGGATCCAGCACACAGGTTAATAATAATAATAATAATAATAATAATAATAATAATGCACAACTGGCAATTCTAGCTGAATTGTCAATCATTAAATATGTACTTATTCCTTGAAAGGTAAGTCACTGCAGGCACTGTAGCAAGGCATAATTTTGCATTCCAGAGGTAGGATGAAGTTGTTTCTATAGTATCATGCCCACAAGCAAAACAAGACAGAGATGTAAAGACACTATGCATGCTTTTTTTTAAAGCTATATGAACAAGCAGTTATACAAAGAGGTGTATGGCACATACCTTTAGTACTAAGAAGCAGGACACTTATTGAGATAGAACTGTTTTTAAAGAGCAGTGGTCAAGAAGAATCAAGTAGCTTGCTTCCAACACACTCATCTTCAACTTCAATAAGCACATCCTACAGTACATCACCGACAACGTCCCTTCCCCCTTTTATTCATGCTTCCTCTGATTATCCAGTACATGCTTTGAATTCTTATTCCTAACATCGAATGCAAGATACCCAGAGAACAGCTTACAACCTACAACATAAGGGCACTGTGAGTTAAGCACGGCATCTGCTTAAATGATGATGCACATCATCTACTACTGTCAGCCACAGGTAATGTCTCTCTTAGTCACCAACATCAATTTCAAACATGGTACGGTGCAAAAAATAGCATATCTCTGCAAGTAAAATGAAAATATGCATGTTAAACTGGAAACCTAACTCTTCCCTTCCTAAAGCTACTTTACAATTAAGTGCACAATTTGCTAAAGCTGCCAATATTTGCTCTATGAGCTACCAATAGACATATGCATAAACATTGACAGGTCTGTAAGAAATTATGTTTAATTGTTTAATAAATCATACTATTTAACAGCATGTAATTGTTCTTGCCTTAAAAAAAGACAGGTACTTTGTAAATTCATGCTGTTGGCTCAATAATACACTGGCCAAGGAGAATGGAACTCTGGCTGGGATCTAAAATTAGCCTAGATGTGAGGGTTGATATTAATCCTTTCCCTCCACTGGCTTTTGCCAACAGCTTGGTCCTTTTGTTGCAGGATCAATCCATAATGCTTTGGTCAAGCTGAAAAACAGACAAGCTACAGTAATTACATCTAAGAAGTTTAAAAACAAAACTAGAGATGACCGGGTTTCTACTTTTCACGCCACACAAAAACATATTTCTCTCTTTAATGAACTAATACTTTTTTCAAGGCGAAACCCAATGAGATTGACAGGAGTGCAAGACGGATTCTGTAGAACGAGGACATCAATCACATTTAATTTTTTCAAGCACCTGTCTAAAGATTGATGAAGATTATAACCAGACACTGCCACAGCATGTGGCCTTGGAACTATTTTGCTGCTTTGCAGTCTGAAAACCTTCACTGTTCACTGGCTTTCTGCCCTTCTGTGGTGAGGTCTTGGGCAAATGCTGCCCATTATAATGTGACAATGACATTCTTTTCACAATAAAAACAAATATTTACAACAGCTGCATTTGAAGGATTACTTTTCTTATATTAAGCTCAGCTTAGCATTGTGATGTTCTAGTATGCACTCCAGTCATTCTGTCATTGGATTTGAGCGAGTGCATGAATGTCCAAGTTTCCACTAATTTTAGATTTGCATGTTGTGGTTTTCCCAAAATCAATGAACTCTTAAAACGACAGTCGCACCAAAAAAATCCATCCATTTCCACCACTACCCTTTCTCTGTGCAGTTACACATAAAAACATTTGAGTAAGTTGATTTTATTTGCATCTCTTTCTTTTCAAAAGAATTGACAATTTTCAATTAACTGAAAAGGGATTTATTAATTATTTTAGGAAACAGACTAGACTGGCATCATTAATTCTGAAAGCTGAACACTGTGAAGTGTATTAGCTATTTCAGGATTCATGGTGATAATTAATGCACATTTCCTGTTGAATACATAGAGAATTAGTTGTGTGTGTTCTGTGCTTTCTTTATTTCTTCAAGCTTTTATAATCATCAGCTTGACCAGTTAACCATTGATAAACATAAAAAGAAATGCACACATAACTAAACTATATTATATATATATATATATATATATATATATATATATATATATATATATATATATATATATATATATATATATATATATATATATAATCTATATAGCACAGGTGCTTGGTTCGTCCTCGGATCCAGTAAATGTAAATAGCAGTGCTGGTCCCCGCAACCATTACCTTGTGTTGCAAATTAATCTATCCATTTCTAAACAACATATTGCACTCACTGAGTTGCCAATAACTATTGCACACCCCTAATAAAAGAAAACAGATAAAGGGTAAAAATGCAGACTACATACATATCTTATTATTATAATGTGGTTAACCCTTTAAGGGCCAAGGGTTTTTCAGTGGGATGCTCCCCCAGGACCAGGATTTTTTTCTTGGCTGTAGTTGACTCTTCCTATAAAAATTCACTAAAATCCTATTTCTTACAGTAGCATCTTGGAATTGGTGCCCATTTTTTTCAGAACACCCTGGGGGACATTATAAATTACTTCAGAAACCATAAACTTTTTTATTTTTATTTTTTATAAACAAGATATTTTGTATTTGTTTGTTTTTTTAAACACTAAGTATGTGTTTATTATCATGTATTCTGCTTAGAGATACATGTATAAAAACATGTTATTCTATGACCCAAGTACAATATTTCCTGAAAATTTTATTGAGACATATTGATGTTTGGGCAAATTAGAACATATTTGTTTTCACCTGTGATTGGAATGACATAATACACATTTATTCTCAGGGTCTTTATAAGCAATAAAGGACACTACTCGAATATTTTCTCAAAATAAATATGTATAAATAAAATAGTTCAGTAATAAGGAAAAAATAAATTTACCTGACAAATTTAGTTCATGAAATAGTATCTGCTTTTATCCATTTGTTTCTTGATATTTATAAATATGTTGTAAAAACATGTATTATTAAAACACAGGAGAGAATAATGTTCTAATATAACTGTCAAATACATCAGATTTACAGATTTACACGTTTTTTTTTTCTCTTAGCTTTAAACAAGTTCTTGTGTTAAGTTTGGTTTCTGTGCTTTTGAAAATGTCTCTGCCCTTAAAAATGAAATGCCCGTCTCAGTGACGTCGCACACAAAAAAAAAAAAAAAGCAGGCAGTGAAATTACATTCCTCCCCTATTCAATGATATGCATTAAACTGTACTGCAAATTATGGTGGCCCACAGAAACAAAGTGTGTTTTTTAAAATATATATTGTTCTTTTTAGTCATTATGGAAACAGGCAATACTGGAAGTCAAGGCACTACCAACAACAAAAGCAGAAATGTGATCTTACTGACAAATTGTAAAAGTACAGTAGTTGCTTCAAAACGTGTTAAAATCAAAATGAGAAAAGGAACTCCACAGACCTGGGCTAAAAACCTGGGACCTTGTTACAAACAAAAAGTTGTGTTTTTTGTCCTTTTACTAATGATTCAGTTCACATTTTGGTCATTTTTGTTTAATAAATTTAGCAGTAGGAAGGTTATTTGTAACCATCATGATATTAAGCATTACAGTAACTTTACAGTTAACTTGGTCATGGAGTAAAATTCCATAATATGTATGTTAGCTGGGAATCAATCTTTAAATTTTATGTACAGTACTACTGTAGTATCTGACACTCGGTACCTTAGTGGTAAATGGAGCTAGTGGAAAATTGAAACGCAGCCTACTTTGTAATCATAAAATGTAAAATTAGCTCAACATAAAATTTTACCTTCAAATGGCGTTTTCCTTTAGGTATATGGCACACAGGAGACCTTTAAAAAGGTATATAAAATGAATACAGTAAAATAATATGTATACAATAAATTAACATACCCGCTGGCTAGGAAATTTCACAGTCCAGAAATGCTGGATTCTAATATGGCTTGCAGGGATGGAAATAAGACTCCCATTGAATAGCAATTTGACCCATGCTTGGTTTTACTATGAGTTTACTAAGACCTAATTGAGCTTGCTACCTATAGTCCCTCCAAAAAAGAGTGATTGTGGAAAAAAACAAACAAGCTGAATTAGCCCCTACATGGACAATTTTCAATGTATAGCACAAAAACTGAAAAGTTGTGATTTTTTTGTCAGTGGTACATACTGTACTACTGCTATTATGTGGCACTAGAGTAGCACATAAACACTGTAGTGTAGGGAGAAGTGTGTGGGAGCGTCAGCATGAAGCAACTTATATATGCCATATAACCGCAAATAAGGAAAATTATAAAAAGATTGGCTGAACAAGATCACATGACCGTGAATCAGAGCAATCAATTTCCTTGGATTTATTTTCTTTAAAATCTTTTGGCCACAGAGATAGTTCCTGTAAAGCCCATAGCTTAAGTAACAAATTGCGCCAGACTGCAGGATCTAAAATCAAGGTGGAGATCGGTTGCGTTGGAGCTTAACAACGAAGGGACATCGTATGGTAAACAAAAAACCCTAGGTTCATATTTTTAAGAATATGGTTTAAAGTTAAATGCATTAATTTAATTGCAGACATCAGCGAGTGTTATAATGCAGTGAGCAGTTTTGTTCAGGTTATTATTATTATTATTATTATTGTTTATTTAGCAGACGACTGATACAAGTGACATTCTGCAGAACTGCTTCACTGACTGTCTGGGAGATTCTGGAGATGTTAAACTAGTAGCGTGCTGAGAAGAGGAAACGTAGACAGCGTGTTTGAATAAATAAAAAATAAAGATACAGAGGTGATTATTACAAAAGGGAAACAGTAACATCAACATTACTTACCAAAGTGTATAAAACCTGTAGATAAGCAGTTATAGTTTTAGTTTTTCAAATGGCAGTTAAAGTAATCACAGGCTCATGCCTCACATCGCACCCAGGCGTGCGTAGGATAGGCCTATGTCTTACAACCTGTCGTGGGTTAGTCCTTACTTAACTACCTGCTACTTACTTTTTCCTATTTATTAATATTCATTATCACTATTCTTCACTGAAAAGTCATTGTTGCAGAACAGGACAATTTCTCTGCAGAAAATAGGACCTACATTTTTCTCTTTGCATATTTTAGGACATTTTACTGCAGAATTCTGTGGGAACTTATCAAGCTTGTTTTAAAATCCGGAATGGGTGAAAACTACTAAGAGGCTTATTTCCATCCCTGGTTTGTCCTTGGCACACGATATTCTGTAATGACCTTGATTTTCCACTTACCTCAAAAATATATAGCAACAAACCACATTGATCCAGTCCTGAAAAGAACCAAATCATCCAACCAACCAAGTCATCCTAATAATGCTTCTGATAAGCTAATGATGCACATCATAAATTATTGTCAACCTGCCACTTTCAAATCATATTTCAGATCTTTGTAATACAGAGAAATAGAACCTATTAGCAGCCCTTGGGGCGATTGGTACAGACATTACAATACATTTTCTCCTGTCACTATCAGTCAGAATCAGAAAACCTGCCCGCTGCAAACCACGTTTCTTTTAAATTTAAACAATGAGAAGCTACTGCTGCTGTCAAAATAATGTCACTGCCTGTCTTTATTAGTGCCCCAAGTAGGCTAGGGCTACAGCATGCCATTTAAGCATTAACAAATCGAGCAAACAGAATGGTTTTGCATTTTAATTTTTAGTTGGCGATATTCAACACAGTATATGGACACTGTATTATTAGTTTATTTAGCAGACGCCTTTATCCAAGGCGACTTACAGAGACTAGGGTGTGTGAACTATGCATCAGCTGCAGAGTCACTTACAACTACATCTCACCAAAACGCTATATAAAATAAAGACTGAAAGACTGATTATGAAAATCAAAGATACAATCCAACAATAATTGTACTCTAGGTGCGTATTTAATTGTACAGTGAGATGCAGTGTTGGGCACGCTACTGAAAATAAGTTACTTTAAAATTGGTGGATGAAAATGACACCAATGCAAAATTGATGATATTATTGAATACAGCATACAGTAAGGTTATTATTGTATATGGATCTCAACATAAAACCCTCCACCCTGTACCTGAGTATGGGATGGGGACATAAACTTACGGAATGTTGTATACAGCACAGAATATGTCTTAAGTGTTACCCACCAACTGAAAGTCAGAACAGGACTGGATACAAATGTGAATGGCCCTACTTTATTATTATATTGACTTCTCAAAATCCTACAGTGATCTGCACATCATTTCTCCATTTCATTTCTCCTTTGTCACAAGATCATGCCATTCTCTCAAATATAACAATCACTTTATTATTTCACAGCCTGCTGGTGGACGAGTGGATCATCTATTTCAAACACTATGTCATTGTAAAGAACATAATATTACCTTCATTAAAAATGAAAACGTGATACTGCCGTATATTTTGAATATGGGCAAGAAAACTGAATCAGCAGAGCAACTGCAAGCTGCAACCTCACTGGCTTAAAAGAGTACATTCAAATGTGTCGGAATGTGATTGCCTCTTAAATATATATATTTTAAATTTACCTACAGTATTAACACTACAACAAATGATCAAACATGAAACAGCATTATAGGCCACTTACAAAAGTGGCAGGTAATTTCACAAACAAATGGATCATGTACTATTCATAGGCATACACCAAGACATAGGCCTACATCCACAATACTGCATGTATACAGCAGCATCTCATAAGAAATAATTACACTATAAAAGTACAGTACTTTAGAGTGTCATCATTATTTCACGGAACAAATATCCATATAAAAGTTTCCTCAAATTCATCCAAGCAGTTCTGAAGACATATTCAAGATCCAAACCAATCAGTTCAAGATATAACATTGTGGGTAAAAATGTTACTGTGTCATTACTTTATGATCAATTAGTACATCATTTTTAATGGGGCATTCAACTATACATGCATTTGTCCACATCCCTGGATCCGTTTAACTTCAATAAGCGGTCCTCTAGATAAAAATTGCGTGACATATAAACTAGAATTCTTGCAGCTCTTCTCTCCTTAGTTGCGGCTCATGCCACATAACTTTTGTGAATGTACAGGTTTGTGTTTTGCACATTATTAAATACAAAGTAAACCTGTAGAAGCAAGACAACCACATGGCCTCATTTTTGTACAAAACTCCAGCAAAGAACCATAACAATTGATTTGGGCGTGTACCGGAATACAAACTATTTTTTTAGCAAGGCTGACATTGAATTGCCACTTCCCTCTTTTTAAACCTGGGAAAGAGTCAGACCCCTGGGGTTGGGAGCACAATCACAGAAAGGGGCAGGACACGAGCAGTGGAAACAGGAAAGGGCTGTTGTTTAGTAGTGCAGAGCAGACAATCAAAAGGGGACAACACTAACAATATTAAAACGTAATGTATTGTATATGTAAAAAAAAAAAGGTGAAAAATGAAGGACTATTTTTAAAAGGTAAAAAAAAAAAAAGTAAGGTATCCAGATGCTTTTGTGCTTGTTTGGCTGCTATAGGTCGAGAAAGTACACTATGAGATTATGCTCTGCCAATGTGAAGACAGAAATTTTGGTTATATCTTTATGGTTTCTATGAAGGAATCAAATAACCTAACAAGAATATCAATATGGCTATTTCCTACAACCTAAAAACAATTAACCATATGTTTAAATCGCTCGCTCGCCACCACTCACCCACCCCACAGACAAAATCCTCCACACTGCATATTCAATTTATTTACAACAACAGGAAACAAACAAACAAAAAAAAAAAAAAGCTTGTCAAATGTGTATCCTTATTGAACAGCTATGGTATTGGACAACCTTCAGCAAATGAAACAAAATAATCAAATCAGAATCAACTTCAGCGGCACTATAATCAGTTAGAAATGTTTAGCACCAGCACTATACTACAGGGCTTCTCCCCTCAAACAGAAAAGCAATCCATAAAATATATTTAAAGTTTTTTTTTTTTTTAAATCACTAGGTTAATATTAAAAGTATTTGTTAAAAGGACTAAAACACAACATTGGCACCATACTAGGAAGAAACATCCTACTCCACATAGAATAAAATAAAAGGGAGAAGAGAACATTCCCAGTTCCCGCACATTCAGTGTTTTAAATATTCCAAGTAACTACATTGTATGTGGTCAAATGAGGTGGCATTGTCAAAGATCCATGCTTGCAGATTGCAATCTTTGGTTGGAATGTGAACAGTTATTAAAGAGAACATAAAATGTAGCCCTAAACAAACAAACTAACTTCATATACTGTGCTTCTTATAAACAAACGGGTAAAGAATGCAATCCCTGATATTATTATTATTTATTTATTTCTAGCAGACACCCTTATCCAGGGCGACTTACAATTGTTACAAGATATCACATTAATTTTTACATACAATTACATTATTTTTTCATAGACTTTCAATTCTTTATTTAGGCTTCAGATGACAGAAAGACTGATATCAGTTCATCTATTATTTACTGATGGAGTTAAGTGTCCACATCAGCCATATGTATGATCTGTGTTGGTTTGTTTGGTTAACCTGTATTATGACACTTGTTCCAGTTGTAAATGTTGGCTCATCTTTTATTATCTCATCTACATCTCCCACACACTAAATTTGCAAACCATAATTTTTTGATAGCTTTCTACATCAACACAGATGCATTACAAACTGAGCATTGTATTGTGTTTGTAACACAGTAGTGATTAGTAAAAAAAACGTTATTTTTCCCTTAAACAAAACCTATTTATTGTATTAGATAGGTACTGTCTGGTACAATATGTGTAAGCCTTTTTTTAATAAAAAAATATGCCAACAAATTAGCAGTTAGAAACACCACACTGACAAATTGATGAAGTTTCACAAGGAATTGTGTCTGACATCTGGAATAACAAATCCCTCCAGAACAATTTACTACCTTAATTTCCAACAATGTCCTTGAAATGCATGTGCTTATGTGAAACTGGAGCCATCATAACATTTCCATTTTGCTTAGTCTTTATTTACACTAAATGTAAAAGGCAGCAATCTGAGGCTAAAAAAAAAAATAGTAATAGCAAAGCCAGTAAAGGAAGAAGTTTTAGCTAATCAAATAGACACTGATTTTGTTCTGATTTTAAATGAAACCATATAACACACTCATACAAAATCATATTATGTTTTGAATATTTTATAACAGCCCTACTGCATATTAATCACGAACAGAATACCAGCAAAGGGCACGATACATAATTTACTCACTCATTTTACTGTGTTCCTGTGCATGCGGTCCAGTTGGGGATTCAAATGAGGATATATACTTGGAAAGCTCATAGAGGCACACATAACCTAAAGGACAAAACAGAAATACAAGGGGTTAAAAAAATGTATATATCAGAGTATCACATGAGCAGCAATAACAACTCATCAGCGAAAGTAAAGATTAAGAATGTATAAATCTCTCTCCCTCATACTTATCTTAACTTTTTGGTTTCAGTATGTTTGTGATATTTATTTGAGCTAGCTGAATACTGTACGTCTTCAGTTCCTTTATTGTAAGGGCTGCACACAGCTTTCTGACCTGTTCAATTCTACTGTAGAACAATTTAATGTAGTGAAAGTGGAGTGGACAAACATTAGATCACATGGGAACAGTAAGTGAAGGTTGATGTTGCTTCCACTGTATGTTATCTATTTAAACTTAAACATGCATGTTGGGACACTGATCGAGTATTATGATCTGGTGAAATACTGTAAGAGAAAAGTAACACCACAACCTGTAGTACAGTAGATGGCAAGTCTGCAATGCTTAGTTTAGACGGTAACAAAAACAAATTTTGACTCAGTTATGGGCTCAGTATAATTAGTCATTTTACACCTGACAGAATGCAGCTGTTGCAATGTAAAGCTGGAACGACATCACTGGTTACCTACTCAAGTTGAAAAGCAAAGCCATTGTATAGTTTTAATTATTCACCAATTACAACATTATCCCTACACCCTTATCAGAAACCAATAAGAGCTGTTTATTTTTTTAAAGCTTGTGCCTGTCCCTTAAATTGGGCAGTAAACTCAGTCAACACTATCTCTAGCTTTAGATTCACCGACATAATAATAATAATAATAATAATAATAATAATAATAATCAGTAGTAACATACTACAGAATAACCTAATCAATATTTAAGTCAACGAAATACCAGCTGTATTTTAGCTAAATACAAATGTATAGTCTATGTATCCGCATACTTTGCAGAAACACGGTTTTAATTTGACGTCAGTCAATAAACAAGTCTGCTACAACAAATCTGAAAAAACGGTGTGGATGGAGTAAGCCGGTGCGTCCTTGACAGAAGTAAAACGAACCACCATTGCAGGAAAAATGACATGAATTCCACACATTTGATAAGTTAGATGCAACAATATTACAACGTAGCCATAAAAATCAACCTGGCACGGTTTTTAACCAAGCCGCGTATATCGTCCATACATTAGCTTTGAACACACATTTGTTCCCACAAACTGCTGTGATAACGAAAAGCAAAACGTCAAAATTAAAGCTAAGAATTGAGCCAAACAGTATGCAACGTTTGGTTAGGAATCCTAATTTTATATATTTCAAATCAATCTCATTAAAATATGTTAAACTATTAAATACAACAAAGCTCAACGTACTCCCATTTGTAACAAATTACACCGCAGAAACTAAAATCCTAAAACGTGAAATGAATGAATGGACGGTCTGTCCAATAAGAACCTCGTATACCTTCCTGCAGCCAATCAGCCGATTCAACGGGCTGGACAAACGCAGTCTGTCAACAAGGATGCGGCAGGAGGCAAGTCCTGGGTTAACCGTAGTAGGCCGCAATGAATTGAATTTTCAAAGTTTGGAACAAAATGAAAATACTCTCTAAAGTCAACAAAGAGTATTGAAATAATCTGAGATTTGAGTCAATCTCTCTAACATGCATCTAAGTGTAAAACCAATGTTTACAATGTCTGCGACTTTTAAAAACTCTGCCGTAGTTGCAATTAGCGATTTAATATACCAATGAATATACTACATGAGAAAGTTTACAATGTTGCCACTTCATATATTTTCAAAGGCTTAAACTTATTAATAGAATGATTACCTTGTTTTTAAACATCTGAATCCGTGTTGTTTACGTTGCAGAGTTTGTTTTCTTGAATACATTTCTTGTGAAAACGATCATGACTCCTGACTAGGAAGTCGCTCGCTCACCCTCCTGGACTGCAGCTCTGAAACTCCTCACTATGGAAACCCCCCCGGGCTTCTGCTCGGGATCGGTCCCACTCCAGGTATGCGCCACCACCCGGCCTTTTCATGACAGCCACGTTGAATCTATTTATTTGGCAGACGCCTTTATAAAACCATGTCATAGCAGCGCAGAGTTTTGGTATATAAAAGTAAAAAAAAAAAAAATCTCCAGCTATCGTTTTCTTTCAACATGGTGATGAATTCTACAGCCAACTCCAAACTCTTTTTGAGCAGGCCATACTGCACTTTTATTTTAAGGTGCATGTCAGAATAATAACCTTAAATTAAATTTAAATGGAATGATTTATGGTCATATGTCATAAATGGCAAGTAATATGTTATATAGCATACTGTAGATGGATATAGATATATATATTCCATTATTTGTCATATATTTGTGCTCATGGTTTCTATTTAAGGTTTTTACATTCTGTACAATATAGGCTAGAATTGTGTGACTTATGAATTAAAGCAGAACATTGGACTAGATGTTAGAACGCAGTCTTCTAAAATCTCTTGAGCAACAGCCTATGTTCTATGAGCTGGATGAAACTTTTGAAATGTTTACCTTAGTCAAGCTATATCTTTTTTTTTAAAAAAAAGTCAAAACCTAATATTTTGACCAAGTACCAGTTGTATAGCAGTGATTGCATTAAAATACATTTCCCACATTGTTTATCATAAAACATAGGCTACCCTCGTCAACACCTTTTCAGCCTATCAAGCCACTTGCCATAGACTTCTCACATACTCTACAAGTTCAGTTGAAGAGTTTGTTTAAAACCAAGGTTCTTGGGTATCTACTAATATTTTCAAGGAAAGGTTATTTGAAAGTAATATACATATTTGTTGGCTCTGTGGATTGTCAGAGATATTTACATTTCAAGTCCAGGAATGGAAGTATAGTTCCCAATCAATCAATTTTCCACAAATATTCACAGGAACAACAAATGAATGGGCATAGTGACTGCACTTCCTTCAGAATGGTTTCCTCCAGTGCAGGATTGTGCTGCCTTTAGTCTCCAATGCTTATAATTCATCACTGTTTATAAACACTTTTACCACAGAGCTTTCTCCGGATCTCCAGAGATGCAAGTTTGTGAAATCTGATAGTTTCAGGATGCAGTTCAAACATGGAACTGGTAGTGCTGCACAGTAAGAACCAGATTCAAAGAAGTTCCTAGTTTTTTAAACCCAACATGAACAAAAGCCATACATTTACATATTTATATAACCCCAAAAAGGTTAACATGAAGTTAGCAACACCGAAGGCATTAACAGCCTACTACTTGCTTGCTAAAACAAGAACCATGCAGTAAAGAGGTTTTAAAACTTTGTGTGGATCAGGATATATTGCTGCTGACACAGAAATTCACTTCCTCTGTATTCAAACCTGCTTCTCTTTTCTGTATCCCTGAAGAGAATTTCTAATAAATCTCTTAGTAAATATATAAGGTATACCTTGAAGTAGTTGCTAATATCAGCATTATCCATATACTCTTTGTATCTATTCAAGGTTATTAAATAAATTAAATGTATTGTATATGCATTAGATATCTAATTCTAAATATGTAGTCCAAGGAATGTAAAAGGAAAGGCCCACAACCATCAACCACATTAACATACTCCACTGTATTCTGTACAGACAAATAGAATCTCTCTGCCATTGACTTTCATTAGGACTCCAAATCTATATATTGTACGCTGCCTAGGGCACTGTCCACTTTTGAAGTACAGGGACATATTTCTCCAATGACAGCATAGCACAGCAGTTTGTCATTGAATAACTGTTTCTGATAAATCATACTCAGATCATAACTGACTTTTTTATACTATTAAAATCCAGGACCAAAGCTCTTGTGATGTACTATAATTAGAGAATGTGTCAAGTGTACTTGGAGACAACCGTCTCCCGTGCTAGTATAAAAACCTTGACTTGATTCTTACCCTTGGAAGTGTTATTTCTTTGTATAGCTATGGCCAACAGTTTTGCATCACCTAGAATTTTAGGATTGAGACACATTTTTTTGTCTTTAAAACTGTATGAACATAATTTAGATATTTTTATTTAACATCATGGAATCAAAGAAACTACAAAATGGTATTGCAAAAGTCTATCGGAAGCCATTATAGTATATTTCATGTTAATTTTGAAATTTCACATTTTTTAATTTTTGTCAGTTTTTCCTTAAGTATATGGAAAACTACAAGGCGGTATGTAATTCAATATGTTATTTGTTAATTTTATAGGGTGATGCAAAACTTTTGGCCATAGCTGTACACTCCTGTAGTTATGGCTTAATAAGGTGGCTATGAACTGTGGGACATGCATAATAATGAGCTTAAAGGGTTTTTACATATTCAACCAACTTTGAGTAGGCACAGTGTTCAGCATTGTATATTCTATTGTGAATGCAACTTCATTTGGATAACAGAATTTAGGCATGTTCTCCAAAGAAAAACCCTTGTCTATTTAGTTCTCACAGCGCTTGAAAGCTATTTACTCAAGCATTTTATGGAAGACATTTGTAAAGTCTTTGTTTTGTTTGATTCTGCTTGACAATGCTTTGGATTTTAACATTCAGACACAGCAATGACAAGAATCTGTATTAGCTTGTGGGCCAGAGAACATCAAGAAACAAGCAAACTACATCATCCTGCAGGGATACATTCTGTGCAAGAAAGGGAAACAGGCAATTCACATCCATGATTGTATTTAATCAGTTAAACAGACAAACACAAGATTGTATGTATCAGTTGCACACGCCCCCAGAAGAGATACACATTTCCACTGTCCGAGATAATTGCTGGGGGAAAATGAGCCCAGAGCTCATCTTCAAATGATCACTGTGTTAACTCATTTAGAAATAATGAGTGAGCCCAGATAAATTCAGTGGATAAAAACAATAATATCACAGTACCTCTCCTCATGTAACTATCATATCTAAATCAATTTCTTTCACACATAGAACTGCCTTTCCTGTCAAGAAACCAACAAAGGCTGACCTTATGTTTAGCATTATTGGTGAAAGTGTTGAGGTGGCAGTACAAACATTTTTAGGGGAGGTAGGCTGAAGGAGCAGCCATTGTGTTTGTAGGGTGGATTTATTCATCTTTGGTGCAATCGTATTTTAATATATTCGTTTAGCACCTTGTGTGATTATTTTTGTGAATGGTGGATACCAAGGTATAATTCACTGCCACTGCAACACATGTGACAACTATGGCACCAGTAAATGCCCTCCCCAATGACAGCAGGAAACTCATGTATTGCTCCCAGTTAAGTAATGGGCATGGAGCATGAAAACTCACAGCTACAACAGGACAATTGATAAGACCAGAACCAACGTAGAGGGAGGCAAATACATGGACAATGTACTCCAGGCAGACTAGGAACAGTTACTGTGGCTGCAGTGATGTTGAAAAGAACCAGACATGAGGCAGGTTATTAATCTGGTCAAGACATTATAGTTTAAATGTGTTATGTGAAACAAAGCAATGTAAAGGCGATAAAATGGATCTATAGCTTGTTTACTATATATATATATACAGTACTGTGCAAAAGTTTTAGGCAGGTGTGAAAAAATGCTGTAAAGTAAGAATGCTTTCAAAAATAGACATGTTAATAGATTATATTTATCAATTAACTAAATGCAAAGTGAGTGAACAGAAGAAAAATCTAAATCAAGTCCATATTTGGTGTGACCACCCTTTGCCTTCAAAACAGCATCAATTCTTCTAGGTACACTTGCACAAAGTCAGAGATTTTGTAGGCATATAGTCAGGTGTATGATTAAACAATTATACCAAACAGGTGCTAATGATCATCAATTCAATATGTAGGTTGAAACACAATCATTAACTGAAACAGAAACAGCTGTGTAGGAGGAATAAAACTGGGTGAGGAACAGCCAAACTCAGCTAACAAGGTGAGGTTGCTGAAGACAGTTTACTGTCAAAAGTCATACACCATGGCAAGACTGAGCACAGCAACAAGACACAAGGTAGTTATACTGCATCAGCAAGGTCTCTCCCAGGCAGAAATTTCAAGGCAGACAGGGGTTTCCAGATGTGCTGTCCAAGCTCTTTTGAAGAAGCACAAAGAAACGGGCAACGTTGAGGACCGAGAGCGCAGTGGTCGGCCAAGGAAACTTACTGCAGCAGATGAAAGACACATCATGCTTACTTCCCTTCGCAATTGGAAGATGTCCAGCAGTGCCATCAGCTCAGAACTGGCAGAACAGTGGGACCCTGGTACACCCATCTACTGTCCGGAGAAGTCTGGTCAGAAGTGGGCTTCATGGAAGACTTGCGGCCAAAAGCCATACCTCCGATGTGGAAACAAGGCCAAGCGACTCAACTATACACAAAAACACAGGAACTGGGGTGCAGAAAAATGGCAGCAGGTGCTCTGGACTGATGAGTCAAAATTTGAAATATTTGGCTGTAGCAGAAAGCAGTTTGTTCACGAAGGGCTGAGAGCGATACCTAATGAGTGTCTGCAGGCAACAGTGAAGCATGGTGGAGGTTCCTTGCAAGTTTGGGGCTGCATTTCTGCAAATGGAGTTGGGGATTTGGTCAGAATTAATGGTCTCCTCAATGCTGAGAAGTACAGGCAGATACTTATCCATCATACAATACCATCAGGGAGGCATCTGATTGGCCCCAAATTTATTCTGCAGCATGACAACGACCCCAAACATACAGCGAAAGTCATTAAGAACTATCTTCAGCGTAAAGAAGAACAAGGAGTCCTGGAAGTGATGGTATGGCCCCACAGAGCCCTGATCTCAACATCATCGAGTCTGTCTGGGATTACATGAAGAGAGAGAAGCAACTGAGGCTGCCTAAATCCACAGAAGAACTGCGGTTAGTTCTCCAAGATGTTTGGGCCAACCTACCTGCCGAGTTCCTTCAAAAACTGTGTGCAAGTGTACCTAGAAGAATTGATGCTTGATGCTGTTTTGAAGGCAAAGTGTGGTCACACCAAATATGGATTTGATTTAGATTTTTCTTCTGTTCATTCACTTTGCATTTAGTTAATTGATAAATATAATCTATTAACATGTCTATTTTTGAAAGCATTCTTACTTTACAGCATTTTTTCACACCTGCCTAAAACTTTTGCACAGTACTGTATATATATATATAGATATATATATATAACATAGTTAATTTCTATAGGGTCTGGAGTGGGTATAAAGTTATCTAAAAATTATTTCCACAAAGTATTTTTGTTGGCTTATTTTCATTTTCTCAAAAAAAAACAAAAAAAACCCAGACCTGCTCCTCTTCCAAACCACTAGATGGCAGCAAAGTCTGGTGTATTTTTAGGTTCTGTAAACTAATATTGTGTGCCATGGATTTAAGTTTTCAATCAAGTAGTCTGTTGAATGTCTCTAATTAAACTTCCAATATTAAGGCCATAGCCTAATATGGAAACATCAAGGTAAAGGCAGATTAAACATTATTAATCTTCTGAACCCTTGAGTGGTTTTACACAGAGGGAACATAATGATGTAGCACAGTGAACTATGTTATTGTCTTCTTAGTTTTTAGAAGAGGTATTCAAACTAAGTTCTTATTGACTGAATATGATTTTAATTTAAACCGCAGTGAACTTCAGTTCATGGTCAGCTGGGCTTTTGTGGATAATGTCAGTGATCCATTAAAAGAAGATTCTTTATGAAAATCATCGATTAGTATATATATATATATTAAATATTTGTAGTGAACCATATAATAAATTTGTTGTTTTGAAAGCAAAAAAAAAAATTCACTTGCAATGAAGTTTATAGACTATCCTGTTTTAATACTACTACTACTACTACTACTACTACTACTACTACTAATAATAATAATAATAATAATAATAATAATAATAATAATAATAATTGTACATTGAGGTACAACACAAAAAAACATCTGTCTGTCCTACAACAAAGGTATTTACAGTATTTGTTCCTTTAGTCCTTCAGAATGAAAGTGAAAACATGACAGTATCTTAGTGGACAGGAGTGCCAGAGATTTAAGGCCACTGTCTATAGAGCTGAGTCTCATGATATAATATCTATATATCATTTTGCAAGGCGTAGGGTCCAAGCCTATATAAATGTGGTTTCCAAATGGTGCATTGTTGTAAAAAACATTTTACAGGAAACATCTGTAGAGAGGGGTTCATATGATTAAAAAAAAACTTTCTTTAGTATTTGGCACAACATTCAAATAAGTATGTTATATAAATAAAAACCCACATTGGTGTCATAGAAATTTGTTTTCAAGGCTTGTAAGTACACCCTGACTTTAATGAAAATGAGGTACTTGGGTGTTCGTCTCAAAAATACATTGAGCACAACTGGCAACAGACGAGAAAAAGCAGACTGGGAAATGCCAGCAATAATTGCGACTGTTTAAAACATGCTTTCAAAAGTTTTTAACAAATTGATGCAATTGTAAGTGTCACAATTGCCCGCAGCTTTAGTACATCTCATTACAATATTTATTATCCCTCATTAGCATTGTCTCCACCCTGTTTGTGTGCATTTCTGCAGGAACACTCAGAATTACATATTCATTTAAGGCTAAAGCTCAAAAAAGAACTGTGGCTGCAAAGCATTCATTAAAATGATGCTAACAGCGTTGCGTTTGTTTAGTACATTTCACGCTACACTTCCATGTGGTTTGCAACGATTGTGACAGACGCAACACTTTAGTACATCTACTCCTTTGTGTAAAAAAAAAATGTAAAGAAAAAAAAAATACTACCACTTTGAAATTGTAATGTGTAACAGTGTTACATGCATGGGTCGACTCGTCACTGAATAATAATAAGTCAGAGACAGAGCACTGAGTGTTGACACGCCGCACAGGTGCTGCCACTAGGGTACCAGCAATGGTAGCCCTAGTGTCAGATTTAATGCCACAAAAGGCAAGCGCTAGCCTCACTGAAATAGATGTAGATGTCCCGCTCCAGGCACCTACTGCTCTACGTTACCCTCTCAATACTACGTTACCCTCTCAATACCTCAATAGTCTCCAATCCTTGTCCTGGAGGGCTGGTGTCCCTCCTGGTATTTGTTCCAACTGTACCCCGACCAGGATTGGAGACTCCTGCCCTAAACTACCCTACCGCTGTTGCTCACGAGGTCCCGGCCCCTCAGCGACTTCGCGTCTTTACGACAGTCCTGGCTGGGCAGAGCCTTCACAGGCACCGTCTTGCAGTTGAAGGGTTCCGTAGGAGTTTTCCTGCGGAGCGAACGCTCTCCTCGATGTAAACAAAGCGCCCCTCTGTGTAGCATGGCTGTGCGTCGCCTCGAGCTGCGGCACAGACGCTTTTTTGTTCTTCAACACAGAACTGTGCAGCCTGAAACCTTACATGCTTACTTATAAAACTAAACATATGCACTGTACTGTATATTATTAATTCTGACAGATGGCCACTGGTATGTATTTAATTATAAAATATGGTATTTACAAAGCTTCATGCTTTTCTGAGGGGTTATAATTTCTATATTTTTTCTTTGATTTTACAGTATAATAGTTAGATGTTGTAATGCAATAGGTAGAATGGAAAATCTTGTATCTTATTTATTACAAACCAGAATAGAAAGGTTTGATAAACATTGAACAGGAGCGTAGGCAGTAAAGAAGTCACAAAGCTCACAAGATTTCTATTACATGAGAGTAGATGTTAAAACTTAATGCTGATTTGAACTCAGCTCTTGCCAAGATAAGCACCAACTAAGACATAGCTTTACAGTAAACTAATGCGATCCATCTGCATCTCCATCCATTTGCGTTCCTTTCCATCTGATGATGTAGATATCCTTCTGCCTGGTGTTGATGGCTGAAGTGTAATGCTGGCTCCAGGGATCAGCTTACTTTGCCTCCCCAGCACATCAGCACACACAACGGCTGCGATGCTGGCTCTGGGGATCAACCACAGTGCGGTCTCCCCAGCGCATCAGCAGGACAACCGTCTGGATTAAGCTAAGTAGGGTACATCTCTGGGGTTTTAAAGTGGGCACCTTCCGTCCTCGGTGTTTCGTCAAATAGCCCACATATATTATGGAAAATCAAACAGTATGTGTGGGAGGAAGGTAGTTGGTGAAAGTGAACCATATTGAATATATGTTCAGGTTATTTCACTTGTGACTGTTGTGCATATAACATAGTCAGATGCAATTTATCAACAAATGCCTGGTGATGTAATTCATCTAACCAGGAAGTCATTAAACTCTCTCATCAAGCAAGTGATGTCACCTCCAAATTTTCTCTGAACGACATTTAGTCTGATTATTATATTGTACAACATCTCTTATCTCTTTGGTTAAAACATGATCAAATCGTTTCCCATGAATGTGAATGTACATTTGTATGTTGTTTACTGCTTTTTATTGTTTACCTTTTCTTTAAATGTTTTCATGATAATATAATGTTTTTATTATAAATGTACGCTACATTTTATTCATTTAACTGGTATAAGCATCCTAGAAAACATATACTGAATCTCAGTTATAGCTGTCATGACACAGTCATTTGGGGTGTATAAGATTGATTGATTTAAAATTGGGACCTTGGTGATTGATTGATTTAAAATTGGGACCTTGGTGTACCACAGCTTTGAATATCAAACATCTAACAGTGTATGCAAGGCTCTTTAATGCGTTGTTCTGAATTGCCAATATAAAAACTATATTTTAAGTCAGATTCTAAAACAGCAAAATATGAAATGTGATAGCTTTATAATCCTGCATAAGGATGCTTTCATATATATATATATATATATATATATATATATATATATATATATATATATATATATACAGCTCTGTAAAAATTAAGAGACCACTGCAAAATTATCAGTTTCTCTGGTTTTACTATTTATAGGTATGTGTTTGGGTAAAATGAACATTTTTGTTTTATTCTATAAACTACTGACAACATTTCTCCCAAATTCCAAATAAAAATATTGTCATTTAGAGCATTTATTTGCAGAAAATGACAACTGGTCAAAATAGCAAAAAGATGCAGTGTTGTCAGACCTCGAATAATGCAAAGAAAATAAGTTCATATTCATTTTAAACAACACAATACTAATGTTTTAACTTAGGAAGAGTTCAGAAATCAATATTTGGTGGAATAACCCTGATTTTCAAGCACAGCTTTCATGCGTCTTGGCATGCTCTCCACCAGTCTTTCACATTGATGTTGGGTGACTTTATGCCACTCCTGGCGCAAAAATTCAAGCAGCTCGGCTTTGTTTGATGGCTTGTGACCATCCATCTTCCTCTTGATCACATTCCAGAGGTTTTCAATGGGGTTCAGGTCTGGAGATTGGGCTGGCCATGACAGGGTCTTGATCTGGTGGTCCTCCATCCACACCTTGATTGACCTGGCTGTGTGGCATGGAGCATTGTCCTGCTGGAAAAACCAATCCTCAGAGTTGGGGAACATTGTCAGAGCAGAAGGAAGCAAGTTTTCTTCTAGGACAACCTTGTACTTGGCTTGATTCATGCGTCCTTCACAAAGACAAATCTGCCCGATTCCAGCCTTGCTGAAGCACCCCCAGATGAGTCCAATTTTCAGCTTTGCCCAACACCTGGTCGTCTAATTGTTAGACGGAGACCTGGAGAGGCCTACAAGCCACAGTGTCTCGCACCCACTGTGAAATGTGGTGGAGGATCGGTGATGATCTGGGGGTGCTTCAGCAAGGCTGGAATCGGGTAGCTTTGGCATGAATCAAGCCAAGTACAAGGTTGTCCTGGTAGAAAACTTGCTTCCTTCTGCTCTGACAATGTTCCCCAACTCTGAGGATTGGTTTTTCCAGCAGGACAATGCTCCATGCCACACAGCCAGGTCAATCAAGGTGTGGATGGAGGACCACCAGATCAAGACCCTGTCATGGCCAGCCCAATCTCCAGACCTGAACCCCATTGAAAACCTCTGGAATGAGGAAGACGGATGGTCACAAGCCATCAAACAAAGCCGAGCTGCTTGAATTTTTGCACCAGGAGTGGCATAAAGTCACCCAACATCAATGTGAAAGACTGGTGGAGAGCATGCCAAGACGCATGAAAGCTGTGCTTGAAAATCAGGGTTATTCCACCAAATATTGATTTCTGAACTCTTCCTAAGTTAAAACATTAGTATTGTGTTGTTTAAAAATGAATATGAACTTATTTTCTTTGCATTATTCGAGGTCTGACAACACTGCATCTTTTTTGTTATTTTGACCAGTTTTCATTTTCTGCAAATAAATGCTCTAAATGACAATATTTTTATTTGGAATTTGGGAGAAATGTTGTCAGTAGTTTATAGAATAAAACAAAAATGTTCATTTTACCCAAACACATACCTATAAATAGTAAAACCAGAGAAACTGATAATTTTGCATGGTCTCTTAATTTTTTCCAGAGCTGTATATATATATGATTTTGCCTCCTGTGTGCGCTGTCCTTCAACTTAAACAGTGCTTCCAGAACCAGGATAAACCTCAATAGTCATAGCCACAGCCAGGGGTGTAGTGCTGCGGGATCGGCAGGGAGTATCAACCCCTCACTTCGTGGGCAGGGAGAGCACCGCTTCCGTACTTCACATGCAGAATATTTAACTGTTTTGCTCCTATTAATATATGGAGATAGATATACATGTGTATAACCCATAGAAATAAGCAAAGAATACAATAACTGTAAGAAACCCTTGCAAGATAAATAATGCACAAGTTTGAATATACGTGCCTCTGGTCTGGAACAACAGGTGTGAATAATGTGTAAGAGGTGAAGGGAACCGGTATCAATGCTGTGCTGAGGTGTCAGTGTTTTACAATTAGATGTAACAATTAAAACAGTTCTTATTTTTAGACCCATATATCAGAAATCAAGTAGATAAAATAAGCTCAACATTTATTTAAAAGATAAAACTCATTCGCAACAAAAAATAAAGGGTACCTGTGGCCTTACACAAATCTTTTTTTTTTTTTGCAAACGGATGCACTTCTGTTTCAAAACCTCAGTCTCATTCGCGCTTAAGCAGCTGCAATAGGACAGTGAGACAAGCAGATTCTGAAATGTACAGAATGTACAGGGTGTCAACATTTCAAGTGAATGGTGCTCGTTTAGTTCTGTTCAGTGGATCAGACCGAGCAGCCGAAAGTCAAAGGCACATACTACTGCAAATATGCAACTGGCTGAGTGTGCTGCACAATTGGATCAACAAATAACGAAAATCGTCCGTGTTCTTAGCACTAGATGGGTTGCTAGTTCTTTTTTGCGATGTGGTACAGTTACGACGCTCTTTGTGATCATTTTCAACACGCAATGAATGACACAAGGACGACACCGGCTGACAGGAAGACGTATGATGGACTGCTCAGGAGGCTATCATCTAAACAGTTTTTAAGGAGCACCACCAATACAATAAGGTCCACTGTTGGAGTGCCGGACATCTCCCGGATGGACTGCGCCACCTGGGGGTTCAGTTGCCAGTCTGCATTCGACAGTCATCCTCTCGAGAGACGGTCCACGGCGATGTTGGAAACCATGGATATATACATGGCTCTTATCGCGCCGCCATGCTCATGGCTTCCTGGTAGAGTGATGGCATACCTGTTCAGGTATGCCACCACTGTTGTATTGTCTTACCTGAGGAGAACGTGTTTGAAATGGTGCTCCCTATGGAATTGCACTATCACTAAGTGCGCTGCTTTCAGTTCCAGGAGGTTTTTGTGCTTGTTTCCTTCTCGCAGAGACCACTTTGCACCGATTGCTTGCCCATTCCACACGCTGCACCCGCTGGATAGTGAAGCACATGACACTGTGACTTGCCTGTCCGGCTGCACTTCTGGCCTGGGCACACATACAGTAGCGGCTGCCGCCATCAGCCCAAAGAGCCTTTGAAAAGAACAAATCCACCCGGGAATTCAGGGTGAAGAGACAGACAAGATTCATTATCTCGGACTTGGGAGGCGACCAGCGATGCTGCACCTCACATCTCGTTATCCCCAATATCACTATGCTCTGTGTTGGGGTGAGTTTGCACTTCCCTCCATTTATCTCGAGACCTAGCCTTTTTTAGTGGTCAAGAACTAGTTCTCGCTGCTCTGAGCTGGCTGTGATGAGCCAGTCGCCAGATAGGAGAAGATAGAGGCCCTTGCAGGTGAAGACTACGTCCATGCACTTGGAGAAAGTGCGTAGGGATAGGGACAGGCTGAATGGGACAGCTGTAAACTGGTATACTGCTCCTTCAAAGGTGAAACTTAGGAACTGGGCTTTGACGCTGTGGTTGCGACCTCTGGAGCCTCCTCAAAAGCTGTCTCTGCTGTCATCCCCCCCCAGGTGGCGCTTTCCTTGGAGCCAATGATGCAGGCCAGAAAACTGCTGCTGGGCGGCTCCTCTGAGCTGGGGTGGCAAACAGATCTGATAACCCTTTCAGTGTCCTTGTCCTTCTGGCGGAGGAGATTATTGACCACTGGCCAAAAGATGGTGCCCCACATCAATGGCGCATTCACAATGCTCTTGCGGATGTGCGCCACCCAGACCTGCCTCTGGATCACCACTGCAGCGCCCAGCATTGCGCCGTTGACCATCCCCTTAAGCCAGTAACAGCTGATGTTCCCCACCTCTGCACAAATCTTGCTTGCTCGAGACGACGACGAGCCAGTGGTGATAACCAGGCAAGATCGCAGTATAATTGCTGACCTTCACCAATAATAACAATAAATGATTTAACCATTACCAGGTAGTTGCAGATTTGGTGGAGTCAGCGATGCCTCTTCTTGCATTATTTTATTTAACTGATGCATACGACTTCCATTTAGCACACTTAAGTGCAAAGCAGTGATGCCATCAGCATGTAACTTGCAGTGCATGTTTATTATGTTGGTGAAAGAACGATTCTCATGAATACAGAATGGCTAGGATGTAGGTTGGAGATTATTCGCTGTTTCATACTGTTATATAAATGTCTTTATATAAAGATACAGTACAGAGGGGAAGCCTAGTCATTGTTGTTTTTCTCATTTATTAACCTGTGGCACATCTTTTTAGGTCCTACATACATTAAAGTAAATCCTAGACAAATATTATTTTAATTAGAAAAGAAAATCCTGTGTAAATCCTGTGCCAGATGCAAGCTTTGGTCTCAAACCCCCACACATTTGTGTGTGAATATTGCTTGTCCTTGATGTTGCACAATGAATGAAACATCACTGGTTTTTGATTAATCATGGCGTTTACCTGAATGTGAACATGAGTCTTGGCATCAGAACTGTTTGATTGTAGGACCAAGAGATATGTATTATAACGGCAGCTTACAGCTCTCTTGTTATTTCTCATGTAGCCCAAATGATCTTCAAGCCAAGTGTGAACCTGCGACTTTTTTGTACCAGTTGTGTGTTATCTACTGAAACAACAACAGCTACCCTTGAAAAATGTAATTATCTGTGACATTTAAATTCAAAGCAGAAAAACAAAATGCACATGTTAAAATGTAATGTATCTGGGTTTGTATTGTCATATCTAACTATTGCAGGAAGTGTGAATTCAGTTTCAAGCAGAATCTTTTTTGTGTTGCAAGACATTTAATTAAAAACAGTAAGACATTCCAGACTAGTGGCCATCTGGCACTCCCATTGTTCTAGTCTTAACGCAGATTGCGGTACTCATTATATGACTGCTTAATGGCTGGTATATAGAAAAACCCTGGATTAGTAATTGTTCTGTTTCAGTTAGCTTTGCGAGAGGGAGTAGATAAGGAAACAAAATCCCAGCCATATCCAAATGATACCCTTGACTGATGACAGTTTGATACTGTGTACCTCCAGAACACTCAATAATGGGTTATCTGTATTTAAAATGTATTTTGAATGCGGTGTCCAATTATTATTATTTTTTTACCTATGTTTTTCTCTTCAATCTAGGAATGTCCAATTATGTTCCATCGCCACAGCAACTTCCCACAACACATCATAAGCACTGAAGATTGAGTGTCCAATAACCTCTTTGAAACCAGAGGCAGACTGCTACATTCATATGAAATATATGCATGGAGTGATATTGTTACTATATATACACTCGTTCTATATTTTAACATATCTTTAGTAACATAAATCACTTGTTGGCATGTCCCTTATCTCTAAGAAGTCAGTGCTTTTTTTGGAATGTGCTTTCTAATAAAACTAGAATTTGAAGTGGTTACAGCTAATACAATTATTCCATAAACCTAACCAGTCAAGCACTTCCATGACGTAATTCTCACATGTATTGTGTTTTCTTTTTAAAAGTAACTACTGTATTTGGTTAATTACATGAAGGCATTGAATGTGTAGAGAATTTCCCTCTCAAAGCAAAATGATCCCACCATTGCAAGTATAACAGACTACCTGAAAGTAAACATACATAACACATATTTATTTTAACATAGAATGGTACCAGATATATTTTATCTGTTCTTCTTTACATTATGGTTATGGAATTATTTCATTTCCTAAAACTCTTTTAATGTTAAATGAGAAGCACGTGTCACAATTTTCTTTTGAAACTGCTTAGTACCGGTCACAAGCATAGTATGTGTTCAAACATGGATACAAAGTGTAGCTTAAGTTTAGTATAAAATTAAACAAAATGTATTATATTTGGGTAAATTCCAGGACCCTATATGCTTTCATTTTAAGAAATGTTTTACTTTAAAAGAGTTGAATGTGGATTAATGGGACATCTGGATTCTGCTTTCTACACCTAGAAAAAATAAATAAATAAAATTGAATGTACAGCGGTTTCCACAAGTATTCACCCCCTACCAATAATGTCACATTTTGTTGAATTACAAATAATGTATGCACAAACATTTTTTATTCAAAGCTGTAGTGGTTAAACTGAACACTGTTATATGAGGAGAAGATTAAATGTCAGCAAAACTTGCAAAGAAAATTTACAAAATGAAATTTACTGGTTGCATAAGTATTCAACCCCTTAAGTCAGTACTTGATAGGAACACCTTTTGCAGCAATTACTGCTATGAGTCTTTTTGGATAGGTCTCTACTAGCTTTGCACAGTAGGATGGTGACATTTTTGTCCATTCTTCACGGGAAAATTGCTCCAGTTCTGAGAAGTTTGGTGGGGATCGTTGATGGACTGCAATCTTCAAGTCTCGCCATAAATTTTCGATTGGATTCAAGTCAGGACTTTGACTGGGCCACTCAAGAACATTAATTCTCTTCTTGTTCAACCACTCCAGTGTGGCTTTGGCTTTGTGCTTCGGGTCATTGTCCTGCTGAATTGTGAATTTCCTCCCCAGTTTTAGTCTTGACAGGTTTTCTTCAAGGATTCGCCTGTACTTTGCACCATCCATTCTCCCCTCTATCATGACAAGCTTCCCAGTCCCTGCTGAAGAGAAGCATCCCCATAACATGATGCTGCCACCACCATGCTTGACAGTTGGGATGGTGTTGACTGGGTGATTTGCAGTGTTGGGCTTGCGCCAAACGAAACACTTGGAATTTAGACCAAAAAGTTCAATTTTTGTCTCGTCTGACCACAAAACCTTTTTCCACATGTCTGCAGTATCATCTACATGCTTTTTTCGCAAACTCCATACGTGCTTTAAGATGAAGCTTTTTGACTAATGGCTTATTTCTTGCCGACCGTCCATACAGGCCAGCTTTGTGTAGGGACCGGCTTATTGTTGATGTGTGAACACTGACTCCCATCTCAGACACAGAACTTTGCAGATCTCTCAAGGTCATTGTTGGCTTCATAGTGACATCCCAAACCAGTTTCCTGCTTGCCCAGCTGCTCAGTTTGGGAGGGTGACCTGATCTGGGTAGTATGATGCATCTTCCACTTCTTAATGATGGACTTCACTGTGCTCGGAGGGATAATCCATGCCTTTGAAATTTTCTTGTGCCCTTCTCCTGCTCTGTGCCTCTCTACCACTTTATCCCTGACTTGTTGCTCCTTGGTCTTCAAGGTTGCTTTGTTGGATCACTTTGCAAGTTGCAGCTTGAAAGTCTTTATATACCAGAGGGAAATTATCTACAAGTTAAACCACTTTGGAGTACACATAGGCTGAAACCATTACACTAAATGTGACCTTTCAAACAAATCATTTGCACCTGAGCTGATTTAGGGCTGAGATGAATCTGTTTTTCCCTGTAAATCTTACTTATTTATATTCTATATGAATTTTTTAACTTTGTAGTCTAATTTGAAAGCGTCGTGGAGTACGCTTAGGTGCCAACAAAATGTGAAAACTTTGCAGCGGGGTGAATACTTCTGCAAACCACTGTACTTTCTATTTTAAATGTAATCCTTTTAGCCTTAAAATCGCCAGGTTCTGCTTGCAGCAATGACCATTCCTGCTGCATGGTAATGCCTTGCTAGTGGCAATGGGGTAATTTTATCAGCTGGTTTTGTTATTTCTCTTATTCACAGCTTTAAAGTGCCTTATTTTTCCTGCACTCAGCACTTCAATTGACTGACCAATTAACAGAGCAGCAAAAAAATAAATTTACCTGCAGTGCACTTCAACAGTTAAACTTTTCCTGATTTGTCTGCTGAAAACATCCTGACATTCTCTTTCATCTATTTTTATAGTGGATCAGTTTGTGTCCTTTTTTGTATTCCTGTTTTGTTGTACAGTATAAGTTATGTTAGTGCTTAAAATCACTATATGGAACCTGTGCAACTTTTCAGTCAGTGGTATTCCTATTGCTTTAATAACAGTGTCACTGGTACAACAAAGTACTTCTGAACTGACATCAGAAATGCACAGACTATAAATGACACCTACAGTAACACCTCAGAAATGTTCCAGAACTAAAAAGAAACTGCATTCTGTGGATAACATGATAAATCCATATACAAAAAAATGTCCCCTTTATGTATATATTGTATGTACCAGTACATTTCTTGGTTTAACCCAATAATTTAATTGCTGAAGAAATATATGACTCAGGAATGCCAGGATCCTGGTAGAAGAATTTCATAATGCAATGTGTGAGAAGTATTGAACTGTGAAGATACTGAAAAGTGGAACTAACAAACAAACCTTTACCAAACATACAGTACTGTCTGATTTTACTCTCAACCCACTGCACAAATGACCATTGTGCATACATTTCTTTAAATGTATGAAGCTGAAGCTTTCTCTGAACATATTAAACCCTCTAGCACACTGTGGTCGCAAACCACCATCAAAAGACCAGAGTTTCATACACTGGCAGATCTGAATTCTCTGGGGTTTCCCCCCAGGCATTATGTATAGGACCACTTAACAGTTGAAAGGTTTGCTGAACATTTAGGGCAGCAGTTTTAAGATCTCAGAGGTTTAGACCATTAAAATTGATCCCAATATGTGTTACATCCACAGCTCAATTGTTATTTTTCATTTAATATGATTATTGTCTAGTCATGTAAATATTAGAATTTGTATCCAGGCAAACGTAAAATTGAGCATTACCCAATCAGAAGACTCATTCACAAAAAAACGAAAAAGTTGTGCCTAGCTTCTGTTGAATGTGCTTTTTATTTGGGGTACTGAAATCTTGGTCTGATTGGAAAATCAAAAGCCAGTCTTGTATGAAATGTTAATTAAAAATATATCTGCAACTTCTCCAATGTTCCACTTACCTGTGCTTTTCTGCAATTACATCCTACCCTGCTGAACCAAGAAAAAAAAAATACAGCACAATTTTTATATGCTTCCTTTGGCTTTGCCTAGTAATATATATATATAAAAAAACTCTAGTTCTTAGGATAAAAACATTGTGTCACCAACTGTAGCAGCAATTATTTGTGGGCTTGGGCCTGGGAGGGAAATGAACATTTGGAATACAGAAAATGTAAAGTCAGCAGGCAAATTTGGCAGACTTAAAACTTTACATTTTTTGAATCGCAGATGATGAAACAAATACAAATGCTGATACTTTCAAACTAATGATGAATCAGATTAAAGTATGCCTCAAATTAGTTTGGGATCTTGCCATCAGTTTTGTAATATAATATATAGGTGTGGTATTAAATGTGAAAAAGATTTTACTTAAAGAAAATAACTAGTATTTTTTTCCCCCTACCAGACAAAACTATAACACCCAAGGGTAGTTTCCACAAGATTAAACATGCTAGATACAATCAGATTGTGTTGTGTACAAGATGAAGGCTTTCTTTTTATTCAAGTTTCCCACTTGCCCCCCTTTTGAAGATTTTTTTTTCCCCAGCAACAATTGAGAAGTGTTTGAGGCTGACACTGGCTAGAGTAAAAGCATCTTTTTTTTTTTAAACTGACAACATGTTTCTCTGATATACTGAAAATGTAAGAGAAAACAAAACACAGCAAAAGTAGTGATCTACAACAGAGATGAAGAACAGAAGCATTTGGTAGATCAGCAGTACAGTCGATTCCTGATACCAGGAACGGTTCCCCCATTTACAGTTTTTGTTTGTTTTAAACCAAACTTTGCACACTATCCTGTCAGACAGAGTGCAGCCACAGAAAGTGGACAAAAGCCCATGGCCCCACTGTTTTTAAATTTTTTAACCATAAATGGTTAAGCCATTGGAAAATGCATGTACTTAATTTAAGTAATATTACATAATAATCCACTTTGGGTGTAAATGAATGCTAAAACGATTCTTGTAGTAGGAAGTATGCCTTTACTTAACAGTTGGAAGGCTTTTTCTCATGGATTGTCAAAGTAGGTTTTAGCAGACTTTCTACGCTTACTAATTTCAGTTGGTGGCTTACAGGCAAAATGCCTCACCCTTGGGAAGCCCCCTTGGGCTGTTACTATCAATGGCTAACTGCACTGCCTTGGAGCAGGTAGGAGTTTAAAAACTGCAACTTCTGACTTAAAGCCAAAGGGCTCCTCCAGAGGAGGGAACATGTTGTAGTGAATAAACAAGCCAAACAAGATTTAATCATTTGAAAAACACGTTCTTTAAAAAAAAAAATATATATATATATATATATATATATATATATATATATATATATATATATATATATATATATTGATGTAGATACATAGATTAAATGATTTTTGTTTTGTTAAGACTTTAGGTTATTCACAAAAGATGGAATCGACTGTAACTTATATACACAACAGATAAGAGAAACAGAAGACGTGGAACATCAAGGTGTGTAGATGCGTTACAACATCAGACAACCAACAACAATACAACACGCAGAGAGAGAGACAAGTATTAGGAAAAATGGTTTAATATTGGAGACAGAAGCAAAAACTGCATCACACAATAACATACGTTACAAAAATAAGTTGGACTGTTCCAACTACACGGTTATGTTCACAATGAGGACAGGAGAATCAGAAAAAACGTTGATCTAAAACAGTTAAAAGCAAACCCTAATTATTATTATTTATTGTTTTGCTGTTAAACTAATACATTTATCCACTGAAGGTGACTAAATACATCTAACCCTATCTTATCATGTAACTGCACAACACATAATTAAAGTGAAACTTACCGCTTTGTTTTAGACAAACTTCTATAACTATGTATTAGCAAAAAAGAAAAAAAAGAAAAAGAAAGCAAGCCAAAGTTCTTCTAAAAATAATTCTTTAAAACAAAGCCCAACTTTCTTCATATCAACCAGAAATCAAACTCGGAAATCAGTCACAATCTGGCCCACAAGAGTAAGCCACAGAAATATCCAATATTTTTTTTCCTTTAATCTCCAGTATAAAAAGTTCCACTGGTACAAAATGCATAAGTACAATCAGTTGTAGAAATAGGAAAGCCCACTTGTTTTGACTTAAATTCCATCAAACAATAGAATCCAATGTATCATTAACAACAGAAAGCACACTCAAACGTTGTTACATATTCCACTGAAATGCATTAACTTTGGCTTTTCTCAAGACAATACTTAAAACTATTTAATTCTTATAGTCCTAAACAAAATGACATTAATCTACTGACAACAGCTCTTACAGCACAGAAAAACACAAATACATTTTTTTCCATTTGACATTCGCCAAAAAATGCAATGAAAATACTGTTTTTGTTGTTAAATAGCACTTAAGATAATTAACAAAACAGTGACATGATTTAAAAGTACAACAAGCCAGGAAACTTTAACCCCTAAGGTGAGAAAGCTCAATGGTACTCCTTTGTGGACTGTACATGTATTGTGCTTTTAACTATTAAAACATACTATATGTTTTCTCATCCTCTGAAAATATTGATTGATATTTAGTGGTTGTAGTTCACAAATTAATGGCCTTTACTGACTCTCATTAGAAATATCATAACGATGAGGTCACAGGTTTTGTGCTTGCTGACTTAAAATATCCACCAGTGGATATCAGTTCAAGTTGGGAGAAACTGACATGGGAGTTCCAATCAGTAATACTCTCAATTTTCGAAGCGTTTTGCAGAGAAAATAATAAAGTGTTTTGTGCTAAACTGAATTTGTTCATTTGAGGAAGCAGATCTGCAATGCACTCAACTGTAAATACTCAGTAACGATCATGTTCACCTGCTGGACTGCTCATGCATCGAATGGGACAAAATAAAAAGTGAAAGATAGTACCATGTTTGATCGTTCTTTTAATACAAATTAATCTTATTTTGTTACTGTAAACGTTGCTGAACGAGCGCAAAAACAATCCTCGAAGGAGAAGATGACCTAATAGTTTTAGCAAAAGTCGTGTGGAAAAGCGAGGGATACTACAGCAAGTCTTTACATTAGAAGGCAGATTTGAGCATGTTAATTACAAGAGTAGGATTCACTGACAAACATTTTCAGTCCCTGCTCATTTTGTCATTTCATAAGGGCACTTAAACCAAGGTCTGGGGTCATAATGTTGGCAGTTCAGGAACCTATCACAATAGCATGTATATATATATATATATATATATATATATATATATATATATATATATATATATATATATATATATATATATATATATATATATATATATGGCACTTTTTCAGAAAGATGAATTTCATACATTTTTATATATACAGTATGTTCTAAACATGTAGACAGTAGGTAAAAAGTGCCCTGGAACCATTTTTTTGTTTGTTTTGCTTGGGTTTACTTATCAAGAAAAACCAAAAAAATCTTCTAGACTTGGTTTATGTGCCCACATTTAGATCAACTGTCACTATGCTTTACCCGATTTATAAATTTATAAAATGGATCAACTGTATACATTGCCATACTAAAATAAAATTAAACAAGCTAAAAATACAAATAAAATAAAATAAAATACAATAAATAAAAGAACCACTGAAGGAGTTTCATTGTAAGAATTGTTGGTAGTTAAACCTTAATTGTAACAAATATAATTTGAGTATTGTATATAAATTGAGATGCTATCTTGTAATTAAATTGTGCTTAAGATGTACGAAGGTTGGCTTGGATTGTGTTAATGCTCTTTATCTGCTTCGTCAGAAATGTATCACACCATTGTCAGCATTTAGAAAAGTCAAACAGCATTCACCATTTAAATAAACATCTGTACTCTGCTGCAAGACATTCTAAATGTCTTAATTGGTTTTAATTGAGCCAAAAAGATTAATTCTGAACTGTGAACATCGTTCCTTGACTTACAATTTTCATAAATACTGACTATGTCCCTGAAGAACATAAGCAGATACTAATTTCTAACTCATGTCCTGCACAACAGCAGAGGTAATTAAGTTAAAGTAAGGCTCAGTGTCACATTAATATGGTTGCATTTTAAAGGCTTACCCCTTTTGTTTGACTTAAAAAGCAGTTCAGTCTCTTCATTTTATTAAGAGGCAGAATACAAGATATTAGACCACAAAAGAAGCAGCTCCTGTAGCTCATGTAAACACATAAGCAACAACAAAAAAAGGTGTTTTAAATTTGAAGAAAAGGGTGGAAACTTCTTAGTTTGACTTTGGTCCTCTGTCCCTCTGTTGGCTAGTGATTAAACATATGAAACTCCTACAGCAGAGTGTCAACACGAATAGCAAGGGTTGTTTTAGCAAAGACTTTGAGAAGAACAGAAAGGAGGCTTTAGAGATTCTCACCTTTAGGTTTTTTTTCATACATTATATTAAAAAGAAAGTAGATTGTGAGGTTTGCTTTCACAGCACTACTGTGTGATGTTCAAAAAAGCAAAACATGGGCACTTTTACATCTTACATAAAAGCAAAAAGAGAAATAACAAACATTAACAATTTCAGGCAACAAGACCACAGAATAGCAAGTTAACAAACTTTTTTTAAATCTATATATTTTCTTAAATATGAGGGATTCATACAAAACACGTAAGTAATAAAATACCCATGTTATCAAATAACTTTTCACAAGAAACACACTGAAGCTCTAGGCAGGAAGTACCTTTGGAATTTGGCACTAAATTCCACTGATTTAAGTTTTCTTTAAAAAGAAGAAAATCACATTTTGCTGAACAATAAAACACATTTATATCGTTTTCCCACAATAGAAATAAAAAAATGACATCAATGCTTCACAAGCTTACACACTTTTTTTTAGGAATTTATTTTCCACAAGAAATTTAGCAAATACGATTCTTGCTTAAAATAAAAAAAAAAAATAAAATAAAATAAAAAAAGGTTTCTATTGTTCAAGTAAACCGATTTTTAATCTTGTCTTTAAAACATGAAACACTTAGACCTTAAGACTCGTGATGATACCACAACTTAATCCACAAGAAGCACCAACGTTAATACGGTTTACAGTTACTTTTTTCTTTATACATTTAAACAGTATAAAATATAGGTAATTTCATGTGCATTTAACCACGGATTGTCTAACTGTGAATCAGTTCAGCAAAAGGTGACACAAGTAGGTAGCATTTTCCCCAAAACAGGGCAAATCTTTTTTTCCTTAAACTATTCTAGAAAAAAGAGGTTCTATATATAGTTTTAATGAGAAAGTGAGCCACTTAAAATGGCCTTATCAAAAAACTTTACACTGCCTGAAAAATGTAAAAACTATTACAGAGCTTTAAGAGAGATTCTATATTTATCAGACAGTTTTTTCAAACTGTGCGGAAGTAGTCTGTTTAACTTAGAAACTGCCGTTCCTTGCTCCTGGACACATACTGCTATTGGTACCAGCAACCAGGCAGAATGCCAATCCCTGTATAATACTTTCAAGTTTGCTTTAAAGAAAGAAGAAAGAAAACAAAAACAAACAAACAAAAAAAAAACATTTTGCAACAGGTTTGTTTTCCACTACTGTTAATTTTTTTCCTAAAGTTTCAGTCTTGTATGAATGCAGCTATGCTTTCACATTAACTTCCCAATATTCATAGCTAGATGAGGTCACATGCAAATTCAAAGGTTAAACTAGGTCAAAGGTCAGTAGGAGGACCAAGTTATGATGTGAGGTCAGAAAGACATCAGAAACAATGACGGGACGATGACACTTTTTTGTTTTTTTGGACGCCACAGGGACATGCTAGGCAAACGATGAACTAACAGGCATGAAGATGTCTAGGGGGAAAAAAACAAGGAAGAGTAAAAGTTACACAGAGTCCATGTAGCAGAAACAAAATCACTTTCATGGGTACAGGAAAACAATGCAAATCTCATGTTATTAGAAGCTATGATTCATTTACAAAATTTGCATTTTTTATATATATATTTATATATATACTTTCTATAAAACACACACATTGAACACCCCAAAACAATCCAACAGTGTCTTGGACAAGTGATGGATTAATTCTGAGGAAAAAAAACAAGTGTTTTGTAAACAAATATAAAACATAAGGGAAAAGTCACAAAACTGAATTTAACTAATAATGGAGAGAACAAACAAAGCCACCACATAAGTAACAAACAACAAGAAGCATGATTACTGCAGATCTGGAGCTCAGCAGTGAAGGGGGGAGGGGAATAAGTCCAGTCTTGGCACAGATTTGTTATATTCTATAAGACTACTTCACATGGTACAAGCTAGTAAAATGAGAACTGCTCTTTAGGTAGCCAATAAATTAATAGGCAATAAATAAATTCATTTTTTTTCTGAGGCAGTAAAAATTTTTGTATAAAAATAGAACTGCTTTTTTTACAAATAAAATTTACAGGCCTGTGGCTCATTATTCTGAATTTATCTTTCAAGAAACATCACATATTTTCTTTGTTTTCCCATAACTCTTTAGCTTTAGATACAGGTTTCAGAATGTGTTTGTGTTCCACACAATACACCATTTCAACAAAGACCAGTGTGATCTGACCCAGTAACATCAAGTCGAACTAATTTATGAAATAAAAATATTCTTAAAATAAATTAATCATTGGAAAGACATTTCAGAACAACATGCTAGTGCTTGTTAGCATCAATTACAGAATAGGCCACCACAAAATTACCCATAATCATCTGGTTCCATTAGAATATATTGATTGGGTCCATAAAGCACCCTGATTCCCTTTATAGGGCGCACATGGCACCAGCAATTGAGTTAAATTGCACATAATTTTTTTCTTCCAGAAATTCTTAAAAGACATCAGGTTTTAGGTTAATGGATTGAAACTTTTTTCAAAAGAAAAATAAACAAACAAATAAATAAATAAATACATACATAAATAAATAAATACCCTAGTCTACACAACTTAACAGCTACTGTTAGGAAAATGTACTCAATGCAATCTGAGAAATATGAGAAATGGTGGGAATGGAAGCGTTTATGTAAAACAATATATTATAATAAAAAATAAAAAAACACGCCCCAAAAAAAATCTCTCTTGGTGAATGTTGGTGGCAATATGTTCCTCCTCAGTCTCCTTTACTGAGACATGCCTGGCTCTTTGGGGACTTACCCTAGCAAAGCTAACATAAGAGCGGTAAACTTCTAGTGCTAAGATCAGTATGGTTTGCTGTCATTCTTGGAGCGCTTAAGCTGAACTTTCAAGCGTTTCATGCCGATCTGGAAGCCGTTCATCGCCTGAATGGCGGCCTGTGCAGAGACTGGATTGTCGTAGCTAACAAAACCTACAGAGAGCCCCGAAGAGCAAAGAAAATGAGAGAGACAATTACAAAAATGCAACACCCCATCTAGTCTATTCAAATCATGACTACACTAAACAACAATTAAAAAGGTATATTATATTGTATAAGTTGGCATAGCAATTGTTTTTAGATCAGTGGTACTGGATGTACACAAACAAAAGTAAAAATGTCTACTCTTTCAATTCCTTTATATAAAGTATGTAAAGTTAGTTATTGCTGAAAGAGTTAAAGCCATCGTTGTAACACAAATAATGTTTAGTGTGTGTCTGTGGATTGTGTGATGGCAATTTATTTACACATGTATTACCGTCCCAAGTTAAATTGTCCATTGTGCAGTAGCTCAGAGTCAGCTTGAAGCAGGCAGCATTGCATAGTGGAGTTAATTTTAAAAAAGGGGTGGAGACAAGTTTAGTAATACGTTCATGCACTGGTTCGAAGAAAAGCATTAAATTATAATTATTTGAGTCACTTTCACACAAAGACTTTGATTGACTGCCTTCGGACAGCAATTAAACCAAATGGTAACTTACCAACTCTTAATATATTCATGTATAGTGAATTTTGGAGGTTGTATCAAACTACAAATGCAGTAACAATGTATACATTTATCAACCGTGTTTAGATCACAAACATAGGGAAATTGTGTGATTATGTTTATTAGTGGCATGAGCTGACATGGCCAGCATAGCTAATTCCAGAGACTACACCCCCTCTACAGAAAGAGTAGTAGGCAGGTCACGGACAATTTAAGTTGGGCCAGTAATATATTTATTTGTTCAATATTACATTCCATAATACTACTTTCATTACATACCAAAGCACTTGCTCAGATTGGTCTGTTTGTCAATGAAGACTTTAGCAGAGACAACATTTCCAAAAGGCATGAACATCTGCAGGATGTCCTGGTCTCCAAACTCCTGGGGAAGGTGGTAAATGAACAGGTTACCACCTTCTGGCCCTATTGAAGATAAAGAAACAGAACACATATTTATAATCAGATTTGTATTTGTTGATTGCAGACAATGCCCCCCTGATAGATGAGGTCATTACAAACATGCATTTCCTCTGTCACTTCATATTAATATATAAAGAAGAAAGTTTGTCTGTCTGTTCCTTTATGCATTTGGACCCCGCAGGAGCCAGTGCAACCAAACTTTGCATGGCCTCCTCTTTCATCCAGGGGAAGGTCGAGGGTTATGTACTTTATTTAGTAACCCCATTGCTGGATCACTACAGTAGCCATGTATCGCAAATTAAAGAAACTCACAAAGCCAAAAAAATAAATAAATAAAAAGAACACATTTTAAAAAATTAAAAAATGGCAAAAAACAAAAAAAAATGAAGTTAAAAAAGGGAAAGGGGTCCGAGCGCATTGTGCGACACTCAAGATCGGTAACTTATAGGAAACCACAAGGCTACCGTTCCCCAATTTGTCATGCATGAAATATTGAAATATTGAATTTTCCCGGGCAACGGCGGGTACTGCAGCTAGTCTACTATATTACACACAACACAGGGCCTGAGCAATTGAATTGATGATCCTTCCACATTGTGTTATATTGATACACAATGCTGCAATCTAGTCAATTCAGCAGTGGCTGTTATTTGGGGATGACCAAAAAATATTGTGCTTCAAGATAGAAATACTGTAAAGCCATAAATATTTGCTACTGAAATATTTGGCGAATCACACCCATAAAATCTATTTTGCTCTAGAAATGTTGGCGACCTGTTGCAAAATACCAAGTATGTATTGTAAGTGAAATTTGATTACGTGCCAAAAATGTTTGCGTTTTTTTTCCCATACATGAAAAACACATTATAATCACAAATATTTATGGCTTTCCAGTAGTCTATTTTACAATGAGAGGAATGTGATCAGCACAGGCATATAATAGCATGATATCCATCAGAACTAATACGACATCTTCATAAATCAAGAACATTTTGTAAACTACATGATTCCAAGTGCGCTGATTGGAAGACATGTTTATTTTCATAGTAACTCTTTAAAATGTAGAACTTTATATAGGAATATATATATATATATATATATATATATATATATATATATACACACACACACACACACACACACACACACACACACACACACACACACACACACACACACACACACACACACACACACACACACACACACACACATATATACACACATACATACACACACACCGTATTTGCTCGAGTAATAAGGATAAGTGCGTCTGCTAAGAAATAATAAAAAGTCAACCTTGTGTAAAAGTTGACCCCCCCACCATTGTGAGGGTGAGATTCGGGTATCATTTTTTTTTCCTCCTAAATATATCTATTAGATATCCTGACGGTGTTTGAGCGGCAGATTTGCAAAAATAACAATTTTATAAGAATTTCTACCTAGAACCGCCAAAGCGTATTACAACACAGTACATGTTTTTGTTTTTTTGTATAGCCTACAGTAGTATTATTTTAGTATACAAGCCCCACCCCCACTTCCTTTCTAGCTCACACAGAAGTGTGCATTTCAATGGAATGTAGGGGGTGGTGTGGTCTGGCTGTAATTCAATGAAACTGCGTCTGTGTTTTACGTGACAGCTCCTGGGTGTAAACAAGCCTGGGATTCATTTTTTATATATAGACAATGTCACGGAACTGTGTTTGCCAAATTTTGAGATGCTTGTGTTTAGATTTGAGAGAAATTAGAAGCATTTGCTCGGGCAACGAGGGCAACAAAGCGTAGCCCACAACAATGGAGGTGCTGCTGTTTCCCACAGAAGCACTGTGCTGCAGGGTCACGCAAACGAAAAGGTAACATTATTATTATTATTAATATTATTATGCCCCTCCATAGTGTTCATGCTGCCGCCGGTCATCACAATCAGTAAATGCAGGCTTTTACTATAAATTATAGATCGGTTCATATGTTTGCTTGTGTATTAGTCGACCCCCCCAATTTCAGGTTGTGTTTTGGGTTTAAATTTCTCGACTTATACTCAAGCAAATATGGTATATAGAATATAGATGCCAGGAGCACTCACCCTCCTTCTGGCTGCCTGCTGCACTCTGTTGCTGGAGCAGACTCTGACTGTACAAGGTTGGAAGTGCTGCTGCAGCGTACTGCTGAATTCCTGAGTATGCCTGGCTCAGAGCATCCATGGTGCCTGCCGTCCCATTTGTCAACCCTGTTGCACCAAGTCCTCCATTAAGGGCCGCCATACCTGAGAGCATTTGAGCAACTTTACATAAAACCCAACAATAGAGAAAGAAAATTGCACTTATTCATTAGTGCTTTTCAAAATAAGTTGACACTCTCACACAGAACAGAAAGGCTATGGAGAGCTTGGACAGCCATGCAACTCAGCACCCAATTTTACTGAAAACAAAACGGTTAATGTCACTGCTTAAAAGCCTTTCAGATGGCAAGAAAACACTGAATTCTCAAAGACTGAAGCTGTTACTTGAGGGCCCATAAAGGAGCACAAAATACATATAAATATTGCAATGCTTGACAATTGTTTAAAATCTTCTACAACAGGATTTATATTTTTTATATAAATGAAACTAGTTTTTTTTTTTTGTAATTCTTTGAAGAGTTGATTTGCTTTCTTATATGGAGCTTAAGACAATTATATTGACACTATCACTAAGAAACATTCTGAAAGCCTGCAAGAATATTAAACAAAGATTAATACAATTTTGATACACTTGCTGACTATTCGTTTTTGAGATCAGGTGTGTATATAGAGGGGGAAAAAAATAACATGTACCTAGATGGGTGGAGAAACTGTTGGGCACTGAAATAAAAAATATAGAATTTAAACAATTATATTTCAGAAATATGTTTACTAGCAAACGACAAAGCTGAATCTCCTTGAGTTAGGGATTGTGACATGGGCCACTAATATAAAACCCAATGTCAACTATTTAAAAAACAAAATGTAACCTCAAGTAACAACGACCTCAAAGCCTACAGATCAATACACCAACATATAGATAGCTCTGGCTTTGACAAGCAAACATGCTTTTTAGTGAAGAAAAAACATGCACATGTGAAACACAGACTGCACTAGAAACACTAGCATGGCAACATTTTAAACACATGATTTTGCAGTGAATTACTAATTTTGCATTAGTAATAACAGACTGTAATACAACAAACAGGTTAACAGTGTGCTCCTGAGCAAATTATAACTGCCACCATTTTCTGGTAAGCCAGTCTCTGCTATCATGGCTAATACTAGAAGCTAGTTTCAGAGACCCTGGTTAGTGTCTTCAACTAACTTAGTTTCTCTCAATAATATATTGACTGGCCTTCAGTTACAGTGCCAAATCAGACTGAGGCTTGACTAACTTTTACATGAAGAAGTACATTCTCATGGTATTACCCACTACATATGTGTTCTGCATGTTAAGTTCAGACAGACTTCACTTTACTCCATTAGTAATTAACAGAGTGCATTATACCTCTAAGTTTAAACATACTTTACTATTATTCTTGGCACTGTTAGTACTTTCTCACTATACAATGACCCAGATAAAATCTGCGCAATATGCTATAGCCCCGATTGACCTTATTCTGTTGCTTTACAACCTAGTAAGGTCACTTTCACTATTCCACTGCATAAAATGTTTTATTTGACACAATAATCCTTTTGAATTTGTAAGGAAAAGGGATCATGGTAAATAAATATAACACACTTTTTTATTTTTATTTTTTATTAGGGGTTTTAACCAGATAAGTCAAAAAACAAAATCCTTTCCTCCAAGATAATACTTACTGTTAACGGTGCCTGCTAGTGCATTTATATTATTCAATCCCACAGTAGCTCCAGCCAGTCCCTGTAGAGTTCCCAGGGATGCGAGGGAGTTCATGGCAGCACTGGCACTGGAGTTTTGTGTACCAGAGACTGCACAGGAGAGAGAGAGACAGGGCACAGGGGAGGGTTTTGGAAATGAAACTGGGGAAAAGCAATTCTCATCTCAGCATTAATTGAGCTAAATTCACTTTCCCTTTAATATGGGACTTTCCATCTGGTGGTTGAATTGATCGAACAAGGCATAACATACATACAGCATCTAATCCGTATTATATAAATGCACATTACTGTATTAATACTTGTACTGTGATTCTTGAAATGTATTTTTGTTTACGACTGTAAGTCGCCCTGGATAAGGACGTCTGCTAGCTAAGAAAGAAAGAAAGAAAGAAAGAAAGAAAGAAAGAAAGAAAGAAAGTAATAATAATAATAATAATAATAATAATAATAATAATAATAATAATAATAATAATAATAATAATACATAGGTCACCACAATTTACAACCAGAGCAGTAGAAGCCTCATACCAAATGCTCATGCATAACTAAATTAAAACCAGACCTATAAAATATAATACAAAAAGCAAAGTGTACACAGAACACAGTAACTTCCTGTAACAATTGTTCAGACAAAGTGTCTTCAAATTCAGGACAAGTGTGCCTTACAGAGAAGCTCATCAGATAATCTGTTCCAGATAATCTGGAGATTACTGACAGCAAATCGGAAACAACAAAATATAAAAGCATTTTTGCACTGTACCTACAAAAACAATTATTGTGGTGACATGCAAGCCGGCCACTGTTTTTCTGTAATTATTACAATTTATAATTCGACAAAACCAAACCAAGGTGTTTTTTTGTTTTGTTTTTTGTTGTTTTGTTGTTTTTTTTCACTTAGAAGTCCCCATAGAAATGTAATGCTTGCCAATATAACAATGCATTAAGAATAATTAAAGGCAAATGCTTTCATTCTTAGCACACAAACAGTCACTTCATCATGAGTTTGTTATAACAGAGTAGTGAAAATAATTCATCTAACTCAAAGTCATGTATAAAAATGAAGACACTGGCAGGATATTAGCTGTTTTATAAGATGGCTGTCAACATTGACAAGATCAATAAGCTAGATCTGTGAGCTTCTGAATGCATTAGAAATATTAATGAAAGGAATGCTTCAACACAACCTACAGTGGGAATGTGTCATTACCAAGAGAGGACTTTCACTTCGGACACATTCGATCTAAAAGCATTACGATCTAGATTTAAATATTGTAACTAAAGTAATGATTTAAGACTTGTTTTACAGAACTATACAACAATTCCATCCACAGAACACCTAAACAATGATATATGGTCCCAGAAAAGCACATCAAAGTACTAGTTTCATTCTGACAGATAAATACAAGGGGAGATGGGGGGCTGACAGACAGGGTCGTTTTTTTATTTATTTAGGCAGAGAAGATTAAATGCCTCGATTGAAGTTAACAGAAAGCAAACACAACCACTGTCATGAACTACTTGCTGCATAATCAATGCAAAGTACAATATTCTACATAATGAAAAGAAACTAATGAAATAATTCAAGTGAATAGCACAGGCCAGTTTCTAAGCAGCAAGCAAGCAAGCAAGCAAGCAAGCAAGCAAGCCCTAAAATCTTGCTTCCCAGCAATCACACCAAAATCTGGTTCAATAGCGATTCTATTTATCTTAAATTTTCCTGAGAGTGTTTCTGTCTCCAGCATGTCCAACAGGGCTAAGGTACAACCTCACAATTTAACAGATTTCACATTTACCACATTCTTTCCATTTGATCTCCTGTACTATTGTTGCCCTCACACAACACTGACTAATAACCCCGTCTGTTGGGAGTGTGTAGGAGTCACTGCGAGTTCATCAAGGCTGCTACCTGACAGTGTCTGTCTCTAGTTTAACAGGGTCTGCTGGAGTTACCGTTGTGGAATATCTCAAAATCAGAGTTTCCTCCAGCAAAGAGAAAAGCCTTTTCTAAATCATCTCACTAAAGAACTCCTGCGCTTCGTCATGCATGTGCAAGCCTCACACCTGCAACATGCATTGAGCTTTCCCAATGGCACCCAACTCTCAACCTTTAGTTTACTTTTTTTTTTTTAGCCACCATACTGTTACAGCACCATGCACATGTTTACAGGACTACTAGAAATAAATTTAGATTGTGTTTTTTTTAATTTTATTGTTATTAATATTATTTACTGGCTGCAGTAGCAAAGCCAAGTTTTTTGAATTGAACAGCTTTAACCAATGAAAGCCATTTTAAAAACCCCAAAGAAAAAGGGCTACAATATACTTTTTTTTGGTTTGTCATTTGGGAGAAATATGAAGATGAAGAACCAAGAATCATTTTGTATGATTGTATGATTATGTACTGAAAACAGAAAAAATATGTTCAGCTATGATACATCTTTAAAAAGTAATCATATTTCCCCCAAATTTGGTCCCCTCCGAGCAGGGTATTACCTGGACTTGTGAGTGCTCCAAGGGCACTAGTGGTTGCAGAGAGAGGGTTTGCATTCGAAGTTGCTGCTGAGTTTTGTGCTGCTGCTGCAGCTGCTGCTGCTAAAGTTGCCAGGTTCTGTAACTGCAAAGCATTCATACCTAAAAAAGGAGCCAAAAAGGATTTAATATAAACCGTGTTTTAATTTGACTCCATCATCTTGCAGTTTGGTGAAGTTCTATCCCAAGCAGATGTAGGCTCTTGGGAGAAGTCCGGACAGGGGTGCTTGTTTTTGTAGCTTTAGTACATTAGTGGAACCGCTCACAACAGGTTCTCATTCACAAGATTTGGGGATGCGCATGCAGAAAATGACAAAGCCAGGTCCCAGACTCACAACCTTCTGAACCGCATCCTAACCACTCCTTTAAATGAATTACAGCTATCACTTTCGAAGCAGATCACTACAGTACGTTTCAAATATTCTTTGTGTCTCTCTACTGACGTTTTAAAATCTTCTTGTTTTACTCACTCTCTACTGAAGTTTTCTAACAATATTTTACTAATGAGCCATAAAATAATAATTTGATAGTTTGATCATTTGAAGCTGCACTTGCTTTAATTTGTATTATATAGTACAATAAACTTACTTTGAGAATCATATCTTCTACTTACAGGATAGCCCTGGGGGGAGACAGCAGCAGCAAGCACCAACAGCAAAGTACAAATTACTTATTTTCATCAAATCTGGTTTGGAGCAAAACACTAGAATCATCTGGAATCCTGAAGATCATATTACTGTTTTGCCATACACTTACAAACCAGTCAGATTATGATGACTTATTTCTACAGTTAAAATAAAAAAAAACATTCAGATTAAAATAAATATTATTTGATACCATGAAACAGTTAAGGATTAGATTTTTGTTGGAGACCACCAAGATGTCAACGTAGCAAAACAGGACAAATGTAAATGGATCTAGAAGCCATGATGATTCATGTTAGTGCTAGTTTAGGGCACTCCAGAGTCTGAAAGCAGAAAGATGAAGCCCAGCCATCTCTCAATTATACTACACCCTGGACATTTATAGTACACAATTTAACTCTAATTAAAATACATACATCTAAATGATTGCTTTGCTGAGGCTATTGAACTTGTGTCAAAAGGCTGCTCCTGGTTCTTTTTAGAAAATCATCTTAAACTACTACTATGTTGGAAGGACAAGCACAATAAATATCAATGGATGTCTACCAGGGTGGTTCAAATCAGGTCGCCCGGTCACCAAACGCAACCTTCACTTTTAATATGGCCAGTAGACCTTACCGTAAAGTTGCCACGTTGGCAACTAAGCATTTGCATATATACAACAGAACTTTGGTTCTGTAATAAAGGCTTTCTGCTTAAAGGGTACATCAGCACTACATGAAAGCTAAAACATAAACTATCCCACCTTGCTGTTCCGAATGTATTTGGTCATTGTATAATAATCCCTATGAGCCCAAACATCTGCACAATGCCACACTGCTATGTCCAAAATCACTGTTCTCGGGCATCTCTTCTGAGCCAACAAACATGACTTCTGCATGTACCCTCACATGTGCTCTGTATCGTACAGGCGCATGCCCAGTGAAGCGTTGATAAGCTATATTACCTCCGTGTGGAAACACACTAGTCTGTGTGACAAACACAGTCCATCTAATTTTCCATAAGGAAGGAACTTGTACCTGCTTTTGTTTTGTGTAGTAGACATCTTTCACACTGTACATGTTTCCTTCGCATGTTGTATTTTGATGTGTTATTATGATTAATGTTGCATTTATTGCACTCGGCCACCAGGTTGATGTGTACGTTTACAGTGATGGTAACCACCATCCTACTGAAAACAATATGTATCCAAAACAAATACAGACTAAAAATCGGTATGTCCACAGAAAACAACTTGGCAAGTAGAATACTGTGTTTTTGGCCAGGCTGGCATTAATGACAGGCACAGACAGGTATCATAACAAGAAGTAGTTACCACCATCAACATCAATATTTTAGCACAAGCATTAAATGGGTTGCATTTCATGCAGGAAGTGCCAAGATATTCCACCACTAAGTAGAGTGTGAACGCGAACAATACGTTTTGAAACTGTTTCAAACCAGTTTCAAAAAGGAGTTTTTTAATACCACAGTGCCCACTGTCAATATATTGAGCCATCAGCATAACAAGTGCTTTTCAAAGACTAACAAACACAGGAGCACCTACTAGTAATGAGCCCCAAATGAGTAATCTTTGATTCCTGGATGTATGGATACATAAACATGATCATGAGCAATCAAGAAGCACAACTATTCTTTACCCAATGTCTGTGATAAACATCTCCTGCAGAGAAGCACAAGCGGTTGATGACCCTTTCAAATACATTCAGTGTGTTAAAGAATACTGTAGCCACCCTTAAAAAGGACATAACTAGAAATCCCATTAATATGATTTTTTTAAATCTTAGTTTCGAAAAAAAACACCACCACCACCAACATATATACTGTATGTACAAGGGGCCATGCATGCAGGTTTAATTTAATGTTCACCTTAGGCAATTTTGTATCTTATTGTTCATGGCAATTACCATGAATCTGCATATCAATAAGTAGGAACAGATGTCAGTTGTTATGAGTGCTTGCCCATCAGAGCCTTTTGAAAAGTGACAGATGGATGGTAATAGAACACTCAAATCCCATTATCATATGCACACAATTCTTGCTTTTTGGGTTTGACAAAGAAGTGAAGGGACCACAGCAGGGTCTTTCAGTAGGTAAGGTTCTCTACCAGTGGAGTTCAAGTCTGAACAAGGAGCACAGAGGAGCTGTGAACAGTTCTTAAAGATTTTTTAATGTGGTATCCAATCATCTCTTGAACTACTGTAGAGCAGCAAATAATTAAAGTATCATAATCTAGCCTCAACAGATGTTATTCAACTTTGTTTTATTTTTATTAGGGACACTTTTACTGGATCTGCTAGATTCTTCTTGCGGTCTGTTTTTTCCCTATGATTTTTTCACTTCATCAGCTGCAACTTTAGCTTGCAGGTTGTGTCACTTCGTATTTCATACCAGAAAAAGACAAGAGGAAATCAAAGTGCCTTTGGAAATAGGACCGATTTGAAAGGATTGATCCCAATACAGTTGTGATGCGCCTCTGCATTCTGTGATCAGCTGCAACTATCATTGTGCAAAAGATTTCTCATTTGGAAAGAAAACATCATTTTAAATATGTTAACATTGCATACTACTGTATGGCTCTGTGCTATATTAACATTGCAGCAAACTAACAGTGATTTCAAACTTTATGATTGATCACAACAAAGTTATCTTATTCAAAATACTATATACAAAAAAAAACAAAAAAAGGAAAACAGGTAAGAGATTTTTTTTAACGTTATGCCATACTGCGGCTCCCAAACAGCGTATCAAGGTGCAGTCTGTACCAGTGTTAATCACTAGATGGCAACACTAGAGATCTGGAGGTGTACCTAACTGGAAATTAATTACTATGGGACCTCAGGAGTGGAAGCTCCAAGGTAAAAACTGCATCACCAGCTTTGTGAGAGATCAGAGCTACATGAGGCTGTCTCATATGAATCTGATATAGCACTGAAAAATATTACAGGTGAAGTGGGATGATGGAGAAACAAAAGGAATGTTGAACAACAGTTACAGGTATTGTCATAACTAATATAAACATGAAACAAGGTCTAAAAAATGTGTGTATGTGTGTGTGTGTATATATATATTCTTTATATAATATACATATATTATATAAAGAACTTGTAGCTAATCATGTAAATGTTAATACTCAAAGAGGTTTTCATTTTAGCACAGTATCCATTTGTGAATGTATTTCAAATTAATTCAGCAGGAAACCATGGGGTCTGTTGTAATGGATTAAACAGTGGTGGATCTATATACAGTCACCCTATTTTAATTCTATTACTGATTTTTGACAGGTGTGAATTATTTACCCACCCATTAATATTACTTCAAATACTGAAATGAGGTCCTCTGAAAATCAGGCTGATAGATTCTAGGGTGGCGGAATTAAAATCTGCCACTGTTTATAGCCTTAAATTAGATAGCATTCATTTTTCAAATCCATTTAACACCTACCATCAATTATGCCCTTCTTAGGATTCATCTACCCAACTACTTCTGTAGTGGAAATATCCAGATGCTAATTCTCTCTCAGCTCCTGGTTGGCAGCTTTATCTCAACACAAACCTTTTTAAATTGATGAACCTAGTCATCGCCCACAACCATCAGCTTTTTATAATAACACCAGCAACAAATATATCCCTGGGCAAGGATACAAATTACATTTGACCGGTGTCAGTATCAGGACACAAGTAGTCCACCACTTAAAATTCAGGCCAGTGGTTTTGAAGACATACCAACTAGAGGCCAGAACTCATGCATTAGCAGGCCACCAATACCAGAACCTGTTCATTACATTATACATTATAAACACAAATACATTCACTTCAAAATGGAATCTAAACATATCTTTTATACAATATGTGCTTTTTAATACTAAAGTTAAATGAAAGTTTATCCATAACTTTAAACTAAAAATATTCTCTACGTTTGGCATATGTATTGTATGTACATATATGCAGACATACATGTGTCTCCACTAGTCCAGTTGTTGGGGGGATATGAAATCCCCGGGGGAGGATCATTCAGACGACAATTACGATCCGACTGCCCACCACAGAAACAGATTTTGAAGCTCCCTGCTGTTTCTGTAAACAGCTTCTATTTCTAACGTGAAGATAATTTGTGTAGTAATTTCCAAGGAGGATTTGGGATAAAAACAGCAGTCAGCACACATTAAAAACATACAGTCCTGACATTAAAACATATGCTATATGAAGTCCAAGTACCCACATCTGAAAAGGCCAAGGTAGTTCTGTCACACTGTCTGTATGTGTGGAAGAGACTCCCAGACCACACTTTCTTTCTTTCTTTCTTTCTTTCTTTCTTTCTTTCTTTCTTTCTTTCTTTCTTTTTCTTTCTTTCTGATGAACAAGGACTAGAATTCAACCAGTCTTGGTTCCACTGGGAAACTACAGTGTTTTCCGCTTCACATGGGAATGCCTTATTTGATGTATAAGGCCTATGTATTATCTCCTTTTTAAAAATATAATACTTTAATTTTAATATGTTATTACCACTGGGCACTGCTATTGCCTGTAGTATATTTAAAATGAGAAATGACTATATCTTCTGCCTTAATTGCTTTTCCTGTCAGTTCCAAGCCCTGCGATTCTTTCCACTTCTCAGTTCATCTTTGCACCCATAATGAGCATCTGTGGTCTGTTGTGATCTTCTATCCTCAGTGTGTACAACCCAGAAACTTAAATGGAAGGTCACATAGCAAGACTGACCTTATGATAATATTCATACATCATCTGCTACAAACACAGCTTGTGATGTTAAATGTACAACTATCTGCCTTTCAGATACTATTAGCCTTTGATTCTTGATACCAAAGATTTCATTAAAAAAAAAAAAAAAAAAAAATCAAATCACATAATTCTGCTATCTGTGGCCTATGAATCACAGGGCCACAGAAGTAATTCTGCTTGATTAGGCCTCTACAATGTTTAGGTTTCCTATTAAAAACAGGTCACTGCTTCTTTTCTGTCATCCTTAATTATTATTTAATGAGCTTTCATTTAAAACTGCAGTTAGGAAATCAAATATCTCACTGCAGCTGGAGTCTGGAGACACACTGCTTAGACAGCAGACAACCATCAGGATTATAAAAACTGTGAGAAGCTAGGACAAGGAAAATTCACTGAAAAATGTACAGATGCTATGTTACCTAATGATGGCCGAAATTATATGTACACATACATACATACATACATACATACATACAATATACAAAAAAATGTAAACTTAACTATGTATGTATGTATGTACAGTATGTATGTATGTATACACATACATACACACATCACTAACCATCACAGTACATGTACATTCATTTATGTAAATACAACCCTAATAGAACCCTTCATTCCATTTATCTCTGCTTGCTAGTTAACTAATCCCCAAGCACTGATTAGAATAAAAAAATGAGTTCAGCTTCTAGCAGTGCAACAGTGGAAATGTCACCACCTTAAAATAAATCCGTAAAAATAGTAAATGTATATTTTAATATACTGTCTGTTGACGTGCCATAAGAGTATGTTTTGGTTTAAAATGTGTTTTAAGTTTTATTGACAATGGGCTTTATATTTCCTTTTTCAACAAGTCATGTAAAACCACTTTTAAAGGCTTCGGAAAGCCATATTAAGCAAGTAGAATAAATATGTTTTTTGATGCCGTCTGTAGAGCAAACTTACCTGTTTTCTTGCTTAACGCCCAGAAAATACTTGTGTTCATGCCCACCACTAGCTTCCTAGAATAAATGACCTGTTTGATATTCTAACTGACTTGCTGACCATCCATATTGGGAGGGAGAGAGAAAGCAAGAGATCAAGGGTGGCTTATATATCCAAATCAGCATTCCTATACTCAAAATAAACTACTACTGTACATGTAATAAGGAAATGTTTGAAGCTATGTACACTGTGTAGCTTCATTTCAATTCTATGACCTTACATTGCCACTCTATGAAAAGCTAGGGGAGGGTTTAATGGCTTTTGTCGGTTATAGTCAGGAGTGGTTGAGCAATAAACTTGGTGGCGTTATCACTGGACTGCAATTCTGAAGGTTGAGGGATCTGGGAAATACATTCCCTGCCTCAATACAATACAGTTTTGAATGGGTAACATGTTACCCCTTTCCATACCTAGGCCACAGAAAGAAGCACCTCTAACACATTGTGTCCTGTGAGCCTAGTGGGTAAGGAAGCACTCTCCGCATTATAGGTTTGACTTGTTCCCTAAAGCCATTTGCTACGCTTCTGCCAAGGCTATAAGGCAATAAAATAGTCATTTTTTAAGGTCGTTAAATTTCACTCACCTGCCATTTGTTGAATGCCGCCAAATGCTCCCAGGTTATTAGAAGCAGTGGCTTGCTGGAGGAGCTAAAAGCAAAAGGGAACACATTTGTATCTAAATGACACATTCTTTTCCTATCGCAGCACCCCACCTTTTGTTTTTTATGCATATTTTCATGCCACAGGGATCCTTATAAAGCTTGTATTGTCAAACTAAGAATCCCTCAGGGCAGTGCTGCAAATGCATATTCATGTCTAAGCCCTGTTCAAACCGCATACACAGGAAAACCTCACAACAATTGGTGCACTGAAACAATTAATTAATTTACAACTTTAACAACCAGGTGTTAAATCTGCTTAAACCAACATGCTGTGACTAATTAAAAACTCTCAGTAGTTTAGTGTTGCAATATTACAACTCTGTCAATCAAGGCTGTTTTTTCCCCCCCAATGCTTACTGGAGTTTTTTTTTTTTTTGCTTTTAGTTTTTTATTTAGAAACCCTTCAGTAACCAAAATACACCCAAATTCCAGATATCAGCCTAACCAATTACACTCCAATCTCTCTTTAGAAACAGCCAAGAAAGGTTTCATGAACAGCAAACCAGATTCAATTAAATAAAAAAAAACATGTGCCGAACCACTCGGCTGTCAGTAGACTACTCACTGCCAAGTACTGTGGTGTAAGCCCTCCAAGGCCAGTGAGGTTCCCCCAGGTGGCAGTATTGAGCTGCTGCATCTGTTGTGCCAGCTGCTGCTGTAAGCGTCTCTGTTCCTTATCCTTCTGAGTGTCGGCAAACTTCACCACAATTGGAGAAGAGCAACCCTGTCAGAGAATTGTGTTGAATACAGTTAGTGTGTGTGTGTGTGGGGGGGTGTTAATAAAAAAGGGGTTGTATTATTATTATTATTATTATTATTATTATTATTATTATTATTAACAACAATGCCCCCTCAACTAACAATTTGCAGTTTATTAAACTGTACATGTATTTTTTTTATTGTACAAATTGTTTTTGAGTTTTAAAAACTCAGGTTTCTAATGCTGAAAAACAGGAGTAGTTCTTATAAACAAACTAAAAGCAGACTGCAATTCATAACGTTAAACACTTGGCACAAAGAGATAAATTATTCCCCTGCTTCCCTTCACATAAAGCATCCATGCCAACATCTAAATCTTATTACAACACACAAGGCTGACTGCATACATTCACAACTCCATCAGCGACAGCAGGGAATCAGATTGGGGGGGGGTTGCACATTTGTCATGTGAAGGCAGCGGGGAGTAAGCAGATTGTACTAAAAGCAGCAAATGACGTAAATGCTGGCCATAAGAAGGATGCGTGGAATCATAGAACAAATGTGTACTGTGTGAGAAGGAGCCTTTTCATGCAAAAGCTTCCTTCTGGAAGTTGTCTGTTTCAGATAAAGATATTTTACTTCACTTTAGGGAATAAATTTGGAATACTGTAGTAAACCATGAGAAATGTAAAATGTGTAAACTTTTCCCAAGCCAAGGCAAAATAATGCAACGCATGCTGTTTAACCTACATATTCTTGATGAGACATGTTTTCTTTCATGTTATACTTCTAGATCAGGGGTTCTCAAAACTGTGAGGCGTGCCTCCCTAGGGAGGAGTGCCTGTCCCTGCCACCTTGTTTGTTATGTGGAAGATGCCGCTGTCTGCCACTGCAAAGTACAGGCTTTTAGCTTATAGCAATTCAGATAATAAGCAGGCCCTGGAGGCTAATAAGTCACCAGCTGGGCCGAATCTCTGCTTTAACCCCACTGTGGAAGATTTAATGCCGAGCGGCACAGAAACAAAAGTGCCAACTCTCTAAAAACTCACTACACAGACAACTAGTACATTCCCAATAAACTACCTGCAAAAGCAGCCGCATTCCTTTGTTGTAAAAATGCGTAAACCAAAACACTAATAAAGTCCTCTTCACTTTTGTCTAAACGTATGTTGAATTTCATTTAGTTTCTTTAGTATTACTAAAGTTTTTAAAACATGTGTTTGAAGTTACAGATGTATGATACATTCACGTTACAGAAATAACAATTCAAATTTACATCATGTCTCAGAAAACAATAAAACGTAACATTTAAAAAATAGTATGTTCTATGCTTATGCCTTCCTTAAGTACCTCCTTCATTATGTGTACCGTACATTTATCTCCTCTCAACCAGGGCGCAATTATTTTTTTCTTACCCAAGGGATGCCCACTATCACAATGTTTGAGAACCCTTGTTCTAGATCATACATGCCAACAGTCCCTATATGGTCGGGACAGTCCCGATTTCCTAGCAAATGTCCCGCGTCCCGATGCATGTCCCAATATTTACCCATAGAAAAAAAAAAAAAAGTATTCTCCACAGTAGAGTTAGTGAAAACCACACGCTGTGCTCTTTGTGCGGCTGACACATCTGCTTATCACTAACTTATACAAAGGTACGAATGCTTCATCATGTCTATTTTTACTGCAATGATGGGTCGTGTCGTGTTGAGTTCGGGGGGATGGGGGATATGGCTATTATATGATAGAGTGTTTTTATGTATGACTCCTCCCATGTGTATGATGCGTTGACCCCCTTGACCCCCCCCCCCCCCACGGAGACAAAGGTCCCGCTGAACAGTTTCTAAATTTGGCAAGTATGCTAGATGGATACTCATTGTCTGATCTGGGGATTTCTCAAACAACTGAGCTACTCCCTCACCCCCATTTTTCACTGTAGGCACATTATTTATTAATAAGGGTGCAGCAAATCATGTAAAATTACTGCAAGTGCATTAACATGTTGGCATTTCCACTAAAGTATGCATCAGAAGGATTCAGACCATGAAAGAATCAGAGAGCAACATTACAGAAAGCATAAAAGACAGCAGAGCAAATGTTGGTTGGCAAGTTCAAGTACTAATGCAGTGGGAATGCATAATACATGAGATTGCACTGTATAATGCAGTTTGAGATTTTTGTTTTCTTCTTTTCAGTTTGCAGTCTATGAAAAAATAAAGGCCCCTTTTGTTTATGATTTGCAGAGTTTGGGCACTTCACTGGTATATCAGGAAGCTGTCATTGATTCAATTTAACGATTACAGTCATGAAGTGTTTGGGTTCTTGCCCTCATTGACTGCTGGCTTTCAGTTGCCACAAGCCTCTGCAGCAACTCGTGACACAGTGGTCCATAAGTTCAAACTACAGTTGTTGTCTGGGGGAAAACCAGGCTAAATAAATAAAGCAGTCACCCACTATCATATACTTTAACAGTACACACAGTCTATCAATTAACACTTTGCAGTCTAGCTGAACAAAGCTTCAGAATGTTCTTCCTTTATTTAGGGGCTGTTCCTAATAAAAAGTAACCATACCCTGAATCTTACAATAAATGTGTATTCAGAAGTGTTCGCATGTTTTGTAAATATGGTTAATTTTAGAAATAAGGGTTCAAATGGAGATGGCTTTATAGTCCCCATGTATTATTATTAAAGAACAGGGTCCACATAATGTCTATGAATTATTAGTTAATCCTGTGAGACAATCATCCTTTAGTGTTTTTCTTTTTTTTTTTTTTATGACCACCTGAAGAGAGCCGGCAGACCACAGATTGAGAACCACTGCTCTAGTCCAAGTGCTTGGAGTTCACTATTTCTCATCAAAGCCATGTTTACCCCTTTCACCCATATAGTTCAACCTATTATGTCTTGGACTGACTGAATATTACCTGTCTGGCAGCTGACTTCATAAATGCATCAAAGTTCATATGAGAGGATAACAAGAAAATAACAATTTTTTATATTTATGTAGCTTAAAGGGTTTTTATTCAATCCATATATATGTCATTTTATGGTCAAGTGAATAAAAACCTAATCTGTTCCATGTGTCAGTCTGTGCTGGTTCCCCCTACTCCCCAGTACTGGCCTTGTGTATTTCATTACTTCATCACACATCCCTCAAGATAGAAAATGATGCAAAAAAACAAACAAGCAGAATCTAAGAAATGTGCTGTTGTGGCAAATAATTTTAATAACAATGAATTGTGGTTTTGTGCCTCTGCCAACTGCTGCTATGGATCTCAAATTGGAAACAGAAAAATACAGTTAATACTATATTTTTGTAACCAATATGTATGTATGTAGTTGAAAATATAACAATATCAATGTAAAAGTACTGTATTTGTTATTTAATTCTCGTTTGCTGATCTATAATTTGAAAACACTGTCATAAGATATATATATATATATATATATATATATATATATATATATATATATATATATATATATATATTACAAAAGAAAACTAGCGTTTTACTCTTTTTAATACCTGCCATTTTGTATGTATTGATTTTTGCATTTGTAGAAATGCTGGTATTTTTTCATTTAAACCATTCTTTCTAAAAACAGTAGTACCATATTATCTTTCTTTTTGAGGGTGATTATCTGATGGCCGATGGCACGTTCAGTACCAAATGAACAAGCCGTGCATTTAGGGGTCTTTAAACTTCCCCCACCGTGTTCTCTTTTTATCTTGAACCATCAGAACCCACTGCTAGCAACGTATGAACTTGGATCATACTGAAAATAATATTTTTAACCCAAAGCAATGTTAAGTGAGCCACAGTTGTAACATCTGCATTTAAATGTCTCAAAAGGCAATTTAAACTACAATCATAAAACCCAAACATGGGTTAAAGATAAAATGCTCATCTTGTTTAAGTCATATATTTGGAAGGTTTTATGAAAGGTTGCATCATACAAGTGCTACAATTCTCGGTTAGGCCATGTTGACAGTAAATAGTACAATATACTTTACTATGTAACCGACACACTCCTCTCTCATTTGTCTCTCATAGTCCCCACCCCCACCAAGTGAGGTCGACTTCTTTTTTCAGTTTAACAGGAAGGCCCAGTAGATAATGATCTCTTCCATATGCGGCCTGATGCATAATGCAAGCAATTCAGTCGCAATTACAAAAAAAAAAAAAAAAAGGATTTAGAAAACTAATTTTAAACAATACACCCAAATTTAAAGAAAGAAAGAAAGAAAGAAAGAAAGAAAGAAAGAAAGAAGACAGACAAACAGACAGACAACATGAATTGACCCAGTTTCATTCCAGAGAGCCTGCCAAAATTAATGCATTATTTGAGCAAATAAATCTCTGTATTTCTGAGACTCAAATTGTCTAATGACAGGCACCCATTTAAGACAGCCCTTATTAGCTGTCATTATTTCATGACATGAGGATACCCAAGACGTATTGTATTATTATTATTTATTTTTTAATTTAGGTAGACTGAAAAAAAAATAAGACTGCTCTGAAAGAAAAAAACTTTGCAGTATATTAGAATGATATACATTTACTGGGAAAGGCAATTACTTTGCAGCTAATACTGTTAGTAAAAAGCAAACAACAAAATGACAAATACAAGCTATCTTTGGCTGATATTTTCAAGGAAATGTTCACGGTCATGTGTACTATAGAACTCAGTTGTTAGGTGTATATAAATAATGACGATTTACTACTGTTTGTAAAGGCATTAGCATTGCAAGTCGCTATCTCAAGAAAGAATGACTTCCTATTTTCTAATGTTTCACATAGAGAGACATTCCACTATCATCAGGCAAATAATCCATCTGTGAAATATGGCTTCAACATGAATGTGTTCATTTTGATTTACATAAATTAGAAGAGCAAAACGTAAGGAACTGAAGATAATTATTTTAATTGCTTGTGAAAAAAGAAACTACAGAATATAATACCACAGCTCATAAATATAACATTATATTAATATACAGTTACCCTCATTAACAGTTTTACAAGGCAGAATTCCTTTTTCAAGAGTAATATTGCTGTAAATTGAACTGAAAACTTTAGAAATGTACAGCAATGTACTGTACAGGTGTTTGGTTTCTTCACCAGCTTTAATGCCCAGTGGAAACCAATGAAGTGATCCTAAATTTTAGATAAATTTTGAAAAGGTGGTGGTAACATTTCCCTAACTGATTCCACAAAGAAGAAAACAAAGAAAGGGCAGACAATACAGTACCTCCATGGTCTGAGACTGGTGCATGGCTTTGATTGCATTCTGTGCCATTGACCTTGAAGAAAACGTGACAAACGCACAGCCTGTGGGGACAATGGGAAAGGGAGCAGGAGAGACAAAAAAAACAAAAACAACAAGACAAAAGGGTTGGACACTTGTTAAACCAACACAGTCTACGAGAACGGCCACAAGACGACACTGTTCTCAGCAGTACATGAAAAATAAACAACAACACTAAGTATTCATTCACAGCACTGGCTTGTTAATATGTCTATTGGTTAACAGTCCAACAGGAATGTGCAAAAAGGAGCTCATTTTTTATTGTCACACACAGTCTGGGGGGTTGAAAATGCTGAGAGTTTGCTGTACAGGTTACACGTGACAAACAAGTTTCTAACAACAAATAAGCATGTATGATTTACATTTCAAGATTTGATTTATATGTAATCGTCAGGTTCTCTCTTAAACTCTTAGTTTTTTCACAACAGCACTTTTTTAGCAGAGCTAAATATCAGGAATATACAAAATAGTGGTGCTGGGAAGAGTTTGGGTAATTGAATCTCTTTTTTTGTCCATGCAGTGGGGTGGTTTCCTGCCACACAACAGCTCATTAAGGCACTCTATATCTTGTTTCTGTTGTTGTTGTACTGTATGTGATCTCCATAGTTTAACTGGGACACTTCAGTTCTGACAGTAGAATACTCTTATATATAAAAAGAATTAGACATAAAAAGCATTTAAAATCCCCCAGGCTATGCAAGCAAAATGGAAACATGTTCTGATGTAACATACATTTATTAATTAATTATATTAGCCAATCTGACATGACTGCTCAGCCAAACATGAAGCTAATGAAACTGGTTAGATTATCAAGTCATGACTGTAGTGGCATTTTACCAAACACCAGTGAAAGAAAGCAGTGCCCATGGATTACCTTAGAGCCATAAGCAACCTACTGAGTCTGCTCACAATACACATTACACAGTAAGAATTCTGCACAAACACCATTCACTTAACAAAAAACATCATCTTCTTCTTTCAGAGGCATCTTTGTACTTTTCATCCCAAGTAAATTAAAAAGCACAGATTTTAAAACATTTACAATTTAGCTGCTGAACAAGAATGCAATAGCCAGTACTGTACATTTGGCTCTTAAGGGTCTTTTATGGACCCCAAAGCTCATTGTTTATCTCTAGATGATCCTGTTAAAGACCTCAGACTAATTAGTTTCCTAAAGAGTTCCCAAAGAGCAGATGTTAGCATCACTGCTTCTGAAAGAGCTCACATGGCTCCCAGCTTCCATCTGCTCTCTGGTAGGATCTATGACTGAGTGGCAGCATCATGTTTCCTTGGTCATTGTGACAAACCACAATGCAATTTTATAGCGTCAAGGCAATGGCCAGGTACTAAATACACTCTTCCAGTTGCAAGTGACTTATCTAACCATTATGCTGTCTACCATTGGCTAAAGTCTGTAATGCTCTAATCAGTAAAATATTGTTTAAAAAAAAAAAAAAAAGAATTATGGCACTACATATGTTGACCTGTTTTGAACATAAATTTGTTGGCATTTCAGAGAGGATCAACTTGGTCTGCCACATATAAGTTTAAATGTTGCTCTCCACACAGTATAAACAAATACATTGTAATAAAAAGCTAGCTATTAACATAAAAAGCAATCACTAACGACCCTTTCCAGGCTGTACCTGACCTGGAGAGTGCATGGTGCTTTAATAAATATGGGTTTTGACAGGAGCTGTAAAACAATGTCATATTTTTCCAGCAAAAGTCACATCTCATTTCTAAGGATTCGCTATAACATTTTTTTTTTTTACTGTTGTGTGAATTGTGAGCTACCCCACTGATTCTCCATAAAGCAATGCTATTTTGAAGCTCAAGCAATAATACCACACAAGTTGTCAATACGTTGTTAAAGTATTTTCTGGTGAAGCTCTGCCTACGATAAGATCGCATGGTCTTGGAAATGTTACCAACACAGGGCTGGCTGACGAGCATGAACACGCATGCTTTTTGTATGGTACGGAAACCACGTTAGAAAACTGGAGTAGGGTCATTCTTCTGTTAAATAACAATACAAAAGAAAAACTAACTTTTTCTGTAAGGAAGACTGAAAACAGTGTCTGAAAAAAGATAGTTGGCTTTAGAGTTTAAAGTGAAACTTTAATAACCTTGTTTCAGTTTGTTCTGGGATAACAAAAGCACAAGAAAAAAATACATCACGATTTGTCACTTGACTGTAGAATGAACAGCCCTTTAATGAAAGTAGGGTAAGTCCCATGGCACAGCAGATCCACATGTGGTATGATCCACATTTTATTAATAGCAGAATCCTGCACCGGTGGACTGATTGGTATTACATTTCCATACTATGCAGTAGTGTATAATGTGTTTGTAAGGGGATTTGAACAAGAGCCCTACTTGGGGGCCCCCCATCTATCAGTGTCTGGCACATGTACTGTATACCGTTTTGAAGAGCGCATTTCACAGTAAGCAGAACTTCTGAAAGATCTTCGCAAGACCTCTGGGAATGCGGTTAGCTCTTGTGATCTTTTATTCAATTAAATATACATGAAGACAAAATAGTAAGGTCAGAAAGGATCAGAGACTAGAAGGGGGAATGAGACAACCAGGTATGAGGTGGTAGGAGTGGGCAAGACTAGTTTTAGATAGATAGATAGATAGATAGATGCATCTTTATTAAATAGGGATGATGAGAGAGAGAAAGAAAGAACAAAAGAAAGAAATGAGAGAGAGAGAGAGAGAGAGAGAGAGAGAGAGAGAGAGAGAGAGAGAGAGAGAGAGAGAGAGAGAGACATAAATTGTCGGTGTCTTGGCCCTTTTGATTTCAAGTGGACATCTTCTTAATGCCAGGGGGACAGACACTACAGGGGACAATTCTTCTTGTTTTTCTGTACAGAAGCATCCCTTTGCTTCCTCAGTACAGATGAATAGCGGGAGTGTGAAAGGTTTCTCAAAGTAATTTCCTTGACAGAATCACTGGGAGGCACATAGCACTGTGAGAGAAAGGTATTTCTGAGCACATCTACACCACCTGTCATCTTAACTGAAAGAATACAAGAAGCCAGGTGTGGATATGGAGACTTTTCTGAAGAGTATCTTAAGCATCTGATAACTGGTGCATTAATGGAAAAATGAACATTTTTTTCTTCTTCTTCTTCTTTCGATCTTTTTTAATTTTAATTTATATTTGTATTTTTTTTTTTTAAATCTCAGAACTTTTCTTTGCAAATGCAAGCTACTGTTAAGTTTCTAATAGTTTTTTTGGAAAGAAACTATTGAATTGATAAATAACATTTGCTAAACATCAATTAATCAGTTTTAATGCGTTATTGCAATAGAAATAGGAAAAGTGCTACACAAACCATTGTAACATTTCTTTTTATACATAAAAAATGGGTTATAGTGGTTGCAATTGGTAAGTTATTACTATACTTTAATGTTGTTTTAAGACAAATACATTTTATGCTAAATTTATAGTAAAAAGGGGAATGGACAAGTAAGAATGTGGATATATTTGTATTAGAGATACTGTTGCTTATTATTCTTATCAGTCTACTCCACTTAAGTGTATGTCATTTAAGTCAATATCCTGCTTTAGTGTATTCAATTCCAAAACCATTACCAATGCTACATCATTCTATTTACCCCATTTAAGTGTAATATTATAAATGTATATTCCTGTTTTACTGTGATTATTTTTCTACAGATAACTGAGCATGTGCATTATGAACAGGCACAGGGCCAATGTCAGGTACACGAATATATTAAAAAAAAAAAAAAGAAACCTGAAAGAGTTTTCATTAAGAGACTGTAAAGAACTATGATGTACTAAAATGCACACTGTTAAAAGGTATGCCAATAATGATTTTTGTTCAATTTTCAAGTAGGCTCAAATGACATGTAGATGTGTGAAGAGACTGTGAATGAATACCGTTTTCACAAAGAATATGGTAAACTGTCTGCAACATACAGTCAGCATTTAAGTAACAATTATTTCCATTTCATTCTTGAAAGTAAAGGGGTATTGTGAATGTGCATCACTGTACATTATTTACCATCTACTGCACATTTAAATAAAATATTTCATAAACTGATGCTTCTGTGTTTTCTTATTTAAGTAAAATAATATTTTTTTGGCCTGCATTAAGTGAAGCCTCAAAGAAACAATAAACACTTAGGACTGTAGAATAATGCACTATGTTACTGGTACAGTAATAGTTTTTTAAATTGGGATCACAGATCACCGACCCACTTAAGTGTATACCCTGTTTAAGTGTATAAATATTTGTGAAAATAGGTTATAATAATAATAATAATATCATCTATATTTTTATAAAGCGCCTTTCATAGTGGACCATCATCACAAAGCGCTTTACAGAGGTAGGCTGTGAACTGTGCATTACATGCAGTGTCACTTACAATAGGACACTGATTTAACATCTCATCTGCAGGGTGGAGCACAAGGAAGTTAAGTGACTTGCTCGGGGTCACACACAGTGGAGTCAGTCAGTGGCAGAGGTGGGATTTAAACCGGTGACCTTCTGGTTACAAGCACTGGACTTTAACCACTGGATCACACTGTCTCCTAAGCGGGTTAGACTGTATTACGTACAACTTAAAAGTCAGACAAAGTACTATAGTAACCCTGAATGTAACACAGATTGCTTCAATTAGCAGCTGCAGAAAGAAACAGAGAGGCTGCAGACTGACCTCGGCTGAGCCCGTCGGGTCCCCGCAGAATTCTACACTCTTCGATTTGACCGAGCTGGGAAAACATCACCCTGATATCGTTCTCATTACACTTCTTCGAAACCATTCCTATGAACAATTTTCTGTCTTCCACGGCTAGAAGATAAAAAACACTGAATGAGTAAAAGGCCATTTCATCTTCTCAATGTGATCAATGTCTCATTACCACATCAAGCCAGGTTTCAGCACATCAGTCTGGCAGGATCCCTACTGAACACAGGACCAGCCCTCCAGGCCTGCGTTTTTATGTATGAAACACTTGTAATTTCTCCTCTCAGTTTTTATGTCTGAAAGCTAAAAAATTTGATTCCACCCCATCTAAAAGAGACCTGGAATTTAAACATTAAAACACAGACTGTATCCTGGAGTTCAAATACTAGCCTCCTTTAAAAATGACCCCTTTCCACTACATCCAGGACTATATTATGAACTAGAATGGATTTGACAGAACAAAATTCTCTGTAAAACATCCTTAACACATTTATCCACTTAGTATTAAAAACATTCACTTTAACTAGATGTGAAGCTAGAGAGAGAAAATAAATATATCATTGTCTATCATTAACCTACCAGGGTTGTTACAGTATCGGGCTGTGAGGAGTAATATACTGTATGAAAAAGAAAATCTTCTTTGCGAGTGAATAGTGAGTCAGTCTAAAAGGACCAACCTAGGCTATTCTACATGTATTTATTAAAAGTAATTTGTTTATACTGTACAGTTGCAACAAACCATTTAATTACCTATTTTCAGCAGCAACAATAATCATTTCAATCATGCAATTTATCAATAGGAACATAGGAATACCACTGTGGCACACGTATGAATAGTATTTTATTGCACACTTGGGAGCACTTTACCCTTGCAGTTATCACCTAATGGTGAGATCCTATTTTTCATTATGAATCTACAGTGCTCCCTCACTATAACGCGGGTCTCGGGGGACACACAACATGAGCGTTGTAACCGAAGAGCGTTATAAACGGGTGAGGGGTTGGGGGGATCCGGGACCCAACAACACACATCTGACTAAAATACAAAATAAAATAACTCCCTCTCTATAATGCACGTATAGTGAAGCAAAAATGTAACTTTCCGTGAATTAACCATGCACAAAGCACCATGTAATCAATGCTATATTTTTTCCAAAAAAATAACAAAAAACAAACAAACAAAATAAAGGTAACATTCCCACGCGTGGATCATTTTAATTAGCAGTTTTTAAACTATAGCCTGGCAAAACCACGGTCGGGAGTTCAGCTCGAAGCTACAGACAAGCAAACCAAGTGTGAGAAGGGAAAAAAGTAAATACATTAGGAAAGATAACCACATAATAGGCCTAATATTTATTTAGTTATAAAACGGATGCTCAATAAGATGTCTGTGTTATGAAGTGCCAGCACAGCTTTTCTTCAGTTCAGATACTATATCAAAAGGAAGAGACAGAAACAGAAGTTAGACTGAGAAGTTGTTTATAGTTTGAACAACACCGGTACTGTATTTAAGAACATAAGAAAGTTTACAAATGAGAGGAGGCCATTCTGCCCATCTTGCTTGTTTGGTTGTTAGTAGCTTATTGATCCCAGAATCTCATCAAGCAGCTTCTTGAAGGATCCCAGGGTGTAGAAATATTGCATGAATCACTAGAGTAAGAGGCGCATTATAATCGAGAGCCTTATAGCAGGGGAGGACTGTATTAAAAGATCTGCTATAATTTTATACAATTGATGACATCTTCCCTTGTCATCCAGTTTCTTTTAGATTTGTTCCCTAGTGTAACCTTAATAAGTGCTTCTAAATTCAGAAAAGAAAAAAACAAAACAAAAAACTGATTGACACCATAACTTGATTTTCCAGTGATTGAAGTGCTTAAAAAAGTGTAGATGCAGTCCTGTGGATATGTACCCTGAACACTCAATGTGATGTTAATCCAATTCATTGTTAATGAGAAGACTGAGAAAGCTAAAAGAGAAGAAGTCAGTTTCACTCTGGGAAATCAATAGCACAGTTTTTATTTTGTTGTGCAAATTATTTAAGTGTTTTAAATAATCATGATCAGGACGTTATTGAGAAGGCTACTGTATTTTAAACCCTTTTATAAATATATCACGCTTGAGAAAGCTTAAAGGGTCTCTACTTCAAATTTAGGAGCAATCTGCAGATACTAATAAACATGATATTATGTTTTAAGACATTTAGATTTAACACAGGACCTAAACAGCTTCTGCAAGGGCTACCAACACATTCGTCTTATGTGGAGTAAAATCTAGAGATATTTTTTTGTTAAGTGCAAGTTTATAAATGAAGTATAAAACAACACTTAAAAAAATCCAAGCATTTTAATATGTTCTGTTACATAGAAGATTTTCTTCTCTGGTATGTTTTGTTATTTGAATCTGGTAAACATTGTGTACTTCAGAGTGATAGTTGCACGACTGCGAAATGAAAGTGGATAACTGGAGTTACCTAGCTGGCTAACAGATGGCCACTCCAAGTTTAAAATTAGATCCACTTAAACTTGGATCCAATTCTCTTCAGACCTTGATTTTATCTGACCAAGTTTAACAAAACTCTTGGATATTCTGTTTTTCTTCTACCTGTTTGCATTGTATCTTATTTTATTAAAATGTTTTTTTTTTATTTTTAAATCAATGCCTTTTTAACATTCTTGATCATAAACAGCCAAGGTATCTAGAAGCATGATTTCAGTAAATGCGTTTCTGTTGCACGGGCAATCACTCTGCTTGTTCTGCATTCAACACCTTTAAAGGTCTGTGAAAAACTATATTTAAGATGGTTTTCTTTGTAGCAACCCTCAGGCCAGGTAAAATTGCCCACAAGTGCAAACAAACCATAGCAGCCGATCACGCTGTGAACATGAAACACTTATTGGTCAAAATATGTTCTTTAGCAGCAACTCAGTTACACACACACACACACACTGACCACCTATCCTTGAGGACTTTGTGGAACATGATTGCAGTCAACATATATTGGGTTACCTGGCTGACAAGTGTGTGAGCACAAACAGTAATCATTAACGGCTGGTTCCACAGACCCCGATTACAAATGTGTGTTGACTACCTGATGTTAAGGTAATCCCTTAATTCGTTCTAATCAAAGTTTGTGAAACCTGCTGTTTGTGTTTAAATTGAAAAAACAGTCCTTTCAAATAAATCAGAAATGACTTTTTTTTCTTTTTAAACTAAATTTTCAGGACTGGAAAAACTATTACAAAATAACAAAACATTTGTTACTCAGATGTTACTCCTATTGAATTCTATGAAATTAATATGAATGTGAGGCCATTGTTAACATGTCGTTTTAAGTTTTGTCAAGAATGTATTGGCTGTTCAATCGATTAAATTAAGTCACAAAGATAAGGACCAGTTGTCACTGATGTTGTGCTGGTTTTCAATGTTAATTTTAATTTGGTAACACCCTAGTGTACAATCTGTCAAAGTCACACCTGTATCCAACGCTGCCTGACTTAATTTACACATTTCCTATGTGTTAATGCTAACATATGGCATTTAATTATAGCTTCTTATTTCAACATTCTATATTATACTGTATATATATAAAATAAAACTTTCAGTAACACATTGTCAATTACATTACAAGTAAGTTTGTGCTAACTTTCAGCATAAAGTCATAAAATATGTGCAAGGTTAGTGTTCTATAGGATTGCTGTTGTACCTAATTGCTCATTATTTCTGTGGTGATGGATTTTTATGGAAAGGCTATTATTCTGAGAGGTATCCTACGTCATCATTGAAAAGCTACCTTCTGTCAAACACATCTTCAACATCTGATGCATTATAACCACAGACTGTTACAGTCTTCTAGTTAGATATGGCATTAAGCAACTTTCTATACTCAGTACACCAGAGAAAGCCACACTAATTACTGGTTGGCATTTCAAAAACTTTGCAGTCTTAAAATGCAACTATTACTGTGAAAGTATTTACCAGTCTGGTCGCAAGTATTTGTGCATGCAAATACAAGTATTGCTTTGGACTTAATGTGGTGTTGTCAACCTTCAGCTATTTGGCATTAAGAATATATATATTATATATATATATATATATATATATATATATATATATATATATATATATATATATATATATATATATATATATATATATATATATATATATATATATATATATACACACACAGTACCAGTCAAAAGTTTGAGTAAACCTGCTTGAAACCAGGTTTTTCATGATTATCTTTTCATGATTATATTTCATTATATGATACGTGTACTTATATAAGCTGATAATCATAAGTGAATTGCATTCAAAAAAATTTTTTTAAAATTAAAATGTAAATCTTGTCAATTTCAATGAAATAGTCACTTAAAGCAAGGGGATTTCAGTCTGAAGCCAAGTCAGTTAAAAGTCTGAAATGTGTATAACACGGTTTTAGAACACTGGCCTAAGTATAAAAGTGTCTTTGTTAGATGTTCTCCAAGTTAACTAGCATATTACCTAATTAACCTTTTGTCACCAATTATTGTTAACAGGTGAGGGTCCATGATTACTATAAATGTAGGTAGCATAGGCACAAGTTTGTCATTCCTGAATGTAAGGGAGCAGAAAATGGCAAAATACGCTTAGTTAAGCAAAGAAAAAAGACAGTCTGTAATTACTTTAAGAAATGAAGGTCAATCTTTAAGACAAATCGCAAGAACTTTGCAAGTGTCTGTAACTGCTGTGGCCAAGACCATCAAACGATTTGAAGAAACTGGCACTTATGAGGACCGAACAAGGTCAGGCAGACTAAGGGTGACCTCAGAATCAGAGAACAAGTTCTTTCGAGTCACAAGTCTGCGAAACCGGCGATTAACTGCCCCTGAAATACAAGCTCAGCCAAATGCTACTGGAAGTACAGATGTTTCAACATCAACTGTTGAGAGGAGATTGCGTGAAGCTGGCCTAACTGGAAGAATTATTGCAAAAAAACCATTGTTAAGAGTGCAGAATAAGAGGAAGAGACTTGCCTGGGCCAAAAAACACAGAAACTGGACGTTTGAGGAGTGGAAAATTTGAAATATTTGGGTCCAACCGCCCAGTTTTTGGAAGACGCAGCGAGGGTGAGCACATGAGTTCTGCATGTGTGGTTCCCACTGTCAAGCATGGAGGAGACAGTGTCGTGGTCTGGGGTTGCTTTGCTGGTGACAGAGTTGGTGATCTTTACCAAGTCCATGGCATGCTCAACCAGCATGGCTATCATAGCATACTTCAGAGGCATGCCATTCCATCAGGATTACGGCTAGTTGGACAGTCCTTCATTCTTCAGCAAGATAATGACCCGAAACACACACCTCAAAGTTATGCAAGAACTATCTGGCGAAGAAGGAAAGTGAAGGACAACTCAATCTAATGACCTGGCCTGCCCTGTCTCCAGACCTCAATCCCATAGAACTTGTATGGGACGAACTGGACAGAAGTCAAAGCAAAGCTACCCACAAGTGCCCTACATCTCTGGGAATTGCTGCAGAAGAGCTGGGAAGACATGTCGGGTGATTTCCTGCTGAAACTTAACCTATTTTGAGGAATCCAAGATTTAGAGACAATTTTCAATTTTCTTGAACATTGCTTTGATACTCCTTATGTTTTGTTTTGTATATTGCAACATGTGTTTTTATTTTCAAGTATTTACAGACACGTATACGACGTAAAACATTGTCAATTATGAAAAAAACCTAGTTTCCAGCAAGTGTACTCAAACTTTTGACTGGTACTGTATATATATTTTTTAATGTAATAAAATGCACATTCATTTTATGAAATAAAGTGTACTTACCATTAGATTTTTCACTATCTGCAGGTTTCATTTGAATGGGATGATGCATCTAAAAAAAAAAAAACCCCACAAGAGTTAAGAATAAACCTCATTCACCATGACAGATGTAATTTATCCTAAAAGCACCATTTTAATCTGGATCCATAGAGTACAAGCGAACTACAGAATTAAAACTGAATAGACATTTAAAAGGAAACTCAACTGGTGGGGTGCACAAACCTTCGAGGGAGGGCACGCTGAGCGTTCGAATAATAGTCATTTAGTTATAATAAAAATGTTCAAAATAACATTTACACAAGTAAACGTTAATTTTACAAACTCACAAACATTTTAAAATTATTTTATGTTCAGGTTTACCTATGATACCATCTGGAAAACAGCGCTTAATAAAGCAGAGTCCCAATCACAGGTAATTTTGGGTTTAAAAATCAGTTCCAAGTTAAACAAAATGCTAAGTTTGGGCGTGATTTAAAAAAAGGTTGATAACCCCTGCTTTAATACAGCTTCAAAAACTCTTGCTACTCTGTGAAAAAGCCAATAACCTTTCACACCACATTCAATAAAATGAGAAATGCATGTATTTTTCTTCTTATCAGCAGAGCTTAGACAACAATGAAAATCTGTCATGCTTAATGTAACCAGAATAAAAATGTACGAATGAAATGCACCTATTTCTTTCAGCCTGCGACCACCTGCAATCTATCTTAATGACTCACAGCCACCTCATCTAAAGAGCTTTCTGCGTCCTTGGTGTTGGCTGCCTCTGAATACAAGACACAGCTCATTAAAACCAGAATTCATTCACAGCTCCGAGGATCATGTTATATAAAAAAAATAAAGGCTTTTATTTTAAAAACAAGGTCTTCAGTAAAAATATCTGGAGCCTGTGGCCAACTTCAAGGAGTTGTATGAAACTTGTTAATGTCTAACTGAATTAAACATTAAATGCTGTCTTTGATTCTGTAAACCTGTTAAATCCAAGTTTCTTCCCCCCGCAATCATAAATGCTAATAATCCTTTTAGAATTGAAATGAACTCATAAACTTGGATTCCCCTAACTGTCCTCTGGGGTAATCTTACTAATTGGCCTCTAGCACCTTTCCCTGGTCTAAAGTATGTCATCCTTCATGGAAAATGGATGATGTCAATTGTCCATGAATGACAGCCGCATTAATAATGCAGAAGTACTATTTGTGTCAGCGGGAACACAAGACATATTGGGGTAGACTTTCAAAGGTGACTAAAGACTTTAGACTGGTGTAACTCAGCTTTTTAGATGTTTGGACGGGGGTCTAGTCTAAGAGTGATTTTCTAAAGGGTCTAAATTCCCACGTTCATGTCCTTAGAAGCCCTGCCTCGTCTATCGGCATCAAGTCGGGTTTTAGCTCATTACCATGTTTACATGCGATTTTCAAACATTTAGACTCTGTCTAAACAGTCATTTAGGCGTCTAAAGTTAGACCTGCTCCAATGGTGTGTAGAGCACATCTATGAAAAGGTGCCTGCTGCTGTCACTTGCAGGAACACAGTGGAAAGCTGAGAGTGGAAAGAGATGAGAGTTGACGAGAGGGAGACAGGTGTGTTGTAATGTTTGTGAACATTATTTACATTTATCTTAAACAAATATCAAGTCAGAATCATGTATTGAATGCTGAAAAAGAATTTGGTTTGTGTGTATATAGTTCATCCCTTACAAAAAAAATCTATGGTATTACTATAAGATCCTATAGGATTTCTATAGTGCCCTATAATATTCCTATAATATCCTATAGTATTTGTATAGTATTTCTGTTTGTAATACTTCATTCTGTAGTGTTGTATAATATTTACTTTAGAATTCTATTAGTATTTCTCTATAGTATGTCCCAATTAACTAAATTTTACTATAAGATTCCTATAGAATTCTTGTCATAAGGGATTATACGTTAATTTATGTTCCCCAAATTCGCATTTTCTGTGTTCTCAGCATTTCATCACATTCGTTTTTGGAGTTTACCCAAAATTACAATCATGTTTTTATTACAGGAAATACATGTGGACAAATCAGAACAGTACCATGTTGATAATGAGATCAATAAGCACGAAAAAGTCCTCAAGTAAAGTCTGAGTAATAAAAGACATTCAAAAGGTTTTAAGTAAATTATCAAGCAGTATTTATGTATTGCTACGGGGTACAGAATACCAAAAAGTGTTCATTCAAATTAAGTTCCACTACAACACAAAATTTATTTTCTCTGTCCCTTTTGCATGGGGAAAAACACACTGTACTTTATAAATTCAATAGTGTTCCAATGCAAGGTCTGATGCTTTTTTTTTTTTTTAAATACATGGAGAGTATCATAAATGAAAAGGTGAGATATTTATCTTATAACAAAGTCATCTCAATTAAGAGAGTCATTACTAAATGAAAAACAAATTCCATATTTTTTTTTTTCTGAGGCTGCATCTGGCTACCTTTTGAGCAGAGCATTTGCCTCTCATCTGATGCTTTTATTTTGACTGTAGTAGGTTTGTCAGCTTCCTTTCCTTCTGCAGCGGGAGAGGCGGGCCCTGCAGTTTGAGTTGCAACATCAAAAACATAGACGAAACGCATCACTTCCTGTTGATCTGCATACGTTGCAATATGCAAAAGTAATTTACATAGACGGCTAACTGACTAATGTCTAAATATTTGAAAATCACTCCCTTCTCTTGACGTCTAACTCCGATGCTAACCTATGAGAGAGGTTGGGTGTCGATGCCATGAATAGTAAACTTAGACGTCGACGAATGTCTAAGGTACTAAAGATAAAAGCCTGACAAGCCGTAATATGCCAGCACTCTATCTGCAAGCGTCAACAAAAATAAAGACTGATGACAATAAGCTGGCAAACTGCTGCCAATTCATATTTTATCAATAATATTAAAACCCTTGGTTCACCTCTTCCTTCTCCTTTAACAAATCAACTGAGTTACATTTTAAATAGTATTTGCTATAGCATTTGGGCTTTGTAATGCAATTACACACTTAATTAAAATGACTTGTATAACCAGGACTGTAATGATATTACTCTGAGTTTGCTTTGTAAGGCTCCAATAATAAAATTGGCTCTGACCATATTTACCATAGGCTTGATATTCAAAGCTGCATAGAGAATATTACCTCCAGGAAATAAATAAATATAGATATATGAATTGAACAGTACAAATTTCAATTTCCTGTCATTTCATTTTTACCAAGATCTAAAGTTCATAAAGCAGACGGCCAATTTAAACAGACTATACATATTTACCACCAACTCCAATCCAGTCACTTGAAATCAGTAATTCACTATACACAGAAAAAAGTGTTAAAAATAGTTAAACCTGGGCAACTTATTCAATAGTACTCCCACTATTTCTCATTGCTGACAATTTATCATTAATCTCCAGATAGCTGCTGATGACTTAGAATTCCTGCAATGAATAATGGCACCTTACACATCAGTCCTTTCAAAGACTCCTTCTGCCATATATATATTTTTTTTTTATCAGAACTGTTTCCACTTCCCTATAACGTGTTTCAAAAGTTTTTAAGTTAAACTATTTTTTCTGATGCTGTATTATCACAGTCAAGTGCAAAAAGCCTTGATATTTATAGACATGGTTATCTGACTTTGAACTATTTTGTCATAGTTGTCATCTATTACCCTGAACATATTTATTTTTTGTAGAAAATGAAATCTGTCTCTTGACGACACTGTTACAGTTTGAGGACATCAGATAGGAGATCTGTTAATAAATATTTTTCTTCACTGGATTCCCTGTTGGTTCAGTGGAACCTCTGATCAACATTAGCACAAAGCTGCGTGGCTGTGTGGCTGCCTGGCTGAGTTGGTCTCCATATCTAACAATGAGAGGATATCTAAATAGTGTTTTTCTAACCTTTAATTAAATGTAAAACACAAAAAATATTCTGAACAAAAACTCCAACAGCTTTTCGTTTTCTCCCTTTGTATTTAAGCCTGTGAACCTCGCTAATTTAGGCAGGGTCCGAGGTGTATATTAGTTTTGAACTTGGAAACCTTGATAAATGCAAGGTTTTCCAGTCAAACAACACGGCACCCTGCAACGGTTCTTATAGGGATTTGGATTACTACATTGAGTAGTGACTGATTGATCATGTCTGACCCATTTTTCTTTCAAAAGGAGAGAGAAAAGGAGACCCATGAGTAACAGAAAAAAATGACTAAAGCTAAAGCAATGTTCACAGCTAGAGGGTACTTTAAAAGGACATGTCCTAGATCGGCTCCTCTTCCCAAAATCTAAAATATACAGTGTGACAGCAGGCTTTCTGATAGTTACTGTAAGGGGGCAAAACAAAGGCTAAAGCATTCATGAACTATTTAAATTTACCTAGCATGGTAAAAAAAAGCCCTAAATATTAAAAAAATTGTATGTATTCATTAAACACAGTACTGTATATACAACATGGCTTTTTACAGTTCAATGTTTTTTTTTATTATTTATTTTGCATCATAATTTAGTTTTTGTATGTTTATAATGTAACTACATTTTCATGTTAATCTTCACATCATAGCAGTAGTAAAAGAGCTACCATTTGCCACTTACCGTGTCTCATCTTAAATATTTCAGTGAAATATACAGTAAAAGCAGAAATGATTACCTTGGTCAAATGGAAATTTAACTTACAGGTCCTAGTTGTAATAATGAACATGCAGGACTCCCATGTGCAACTTGTCAAGCCAACTAGCTTGGAAAGCATTGATCCTAATTGAAGCAAATTGGCAGAAACAAGAAGAATATGACACAATTGCTTCTTCCTTTTGTGCCAGTCCAAATGAACCCTGGGAAATCCTTCTGCTTGCAGTTTTACTGCCCAGAAAACATGGTTTGTGTTGAGCATGGCCAATATTTAGGTTTACGCTGTGGTTTTTAAAATCTGTTCTGTTTAAACATATTCCTGGTATGGCAGTTTGTCTCTGGTCTCTATGAGAAAGAAGGGTTTAACGTAAGTAATAGCTACTGGTACTGTTCTACCCTTTACTGCATGTGCAGTAAAGGGTAGCCATTACTCTCAGATCTACAGACGGCAGTCTTCGGCAGTTTATTAAAATTGACCTTCAATTATTTTCATATTCCTTTAATATCATTTAATTAATACTTATAAATAGGGCCCTACCTAAATCGTTGTAAACTAAAAAAAGTTGCGGCTCAGTTGCGGACAAAGAAAGACAAATTGCGGGAAAGTAATAATAGTTCTTTAATAGCTGCTTTAATTTACAAAATCCAAATGGTATTTTTTTGTTTGTTTTAATTAAAACACAAAAAAACAATGAGCTGAAATGATAAAAACACAAGCATTGTTTTGCATGCCAAATAATGTATTTACATGCCAAATAATGTATTTGCATAACCAGAAATATTTTTACTGTGACTAAGCTTTCATACAAAACAAAACAAATAAACAGAAAAAAAATGTCTATAGTCTCACCAGTACATTTTAAAAGGACTTATAGTTGTAACAAAAATTCTGGACAAAATCGAGTCCAGTTATCTTTAGACCTTTACATTCTAGAAGCATCGAAGGTCAGTGCAGAACGCCCACTGATAGTCCTCTCAGTCATGCCCTTTTGTTGCAATGTGAAAACGTCCATACCAAGACAGATTGCTTTGCTGTCTCTGCTAACTCTAAAACCACTGTAGAACTACAGATGAATCCCAAAATTACCCAAGATCATTTACTTCACATTCACAAGCAAAATGTTTGTATTGGGCAAGTTGTGTTGGGGATCGCATCCACAGGTAGTGCCTTTTCTGATAGTGTATTCACCTGTTTCACACAAATACCCAAACTGCCTTCATAAATGCCAATCCGGGCTCCATGCACCTTAGTCCCCATCTAGCTTGTCCCCTAACATTCCCTGCACTGTTGCTGTAGTATTCCATACATTTGTTTACTGTTTTCTTGAAAGCTCCCTGTAGAAATGCATCCTAAGTATGCTTTTCTTTTGCATTGTTGTCTGCCCAGTGAAACAAATCAATTACAATGTTGTTCGCTTCATGGATAAAAGCAGAACACAACTCGAAAGATTTGATCATTTTCATCACTGGTTTGGCATGCTGAGCAATGAATTAAATGTCGCTTAAAAGCAAGATTGAAGTGGCCAGTACTTGTTTATCAGGTGAAATCTTCATTTCACTTTCAATGAACTCACTGTATACATTAACATGCTCAGCGTGGTATAGATCTGCTTGAAACCACGAATTCCATCACGTCACCACAGAGGCACTTGATCGCGACTGGTCTCCTGTTTTTCTGCAAGAAAAGCTTTGAAGTGTTTTATGTGAGCTGGTTAACGTTCGAACATTTTTTTTTATTGCAGCAGCGAATTTGTCAAAAAAAATATATAGGCCACTGATTGCTAGCCAGACTTACAATGTGTGCATTGCACATTCTATGCAGCGAATTAGGAGGTAGACCACGTAGTACTTCATTATATGTCCAAGTGGGCTTTATGGAAGAGTGGCGAGAAGAAAGCCATTGCTGAAAAAAACCCATATCAAATCCCGTTTGGATTTTGCCAAAGGCATGTGGGAGACACAGTAAACCTGTGTAAAAAGGTTCTCTGGTCTGATGAGACCAAAATTGAACTTTTTGGCCTCAGCGCAAAACGCTATGTGTGGCGCAAAGCCAACACTGCTCATCACTCTGAGAACACCATCCCAACGGTGAAGCATGCTGGTGGCAGCATCATGTTATGGGGATGCTTTTCATCGGCAGGGACTGGGAAACTGGTCAGGATTGAGGGCAAGATGGATGGAGCCAAATACAGGGAAAATCTAGAGGAAAACCTGTTTCAGTCTGCAAGAGACCTGGGACTGGGGCGGAGGTTCACCTTCCAGCAGGACAATGACCCTAAACACACAGCCAAAGCTACACTGGAGTGGTTTAAAAACAAGAACCTGAATGTCTTAGAATGGCCCAGTCAAAGCCCAGACCTCAATCCGATTGAGAATCTGTGGCAAGACTTGAAAATTGCTGTTCACCAACGGTCCCCATCCAACTTGACAGAGCTTGAGTAATTTTGCCAAGAAGAATGGGCAAAAATTGCAGGATCCAGATGTGCAAAGCTGGTAGAGACTTACCCAAAAAGACTCACAGCTGTAATTGCTGCCAAAGGTGCTTCTACCAAGTATTGACTCAGGGGGGTGAATACTTATGCAACCAACAAATGTCTTTTTTTTTTTAGTTTAATTAACTTTTGTGTCACAATTAAAAAATATTTTACACCTTCAAAGTGTTAAGTATGTTGTGTAAATCAAATGGTAAAAATCCATTTTAATTCCAGGTTGTAACACTACAAAATGTGGAAAAGTCCAAGGGGGGTGAATACTTATGCGGCACTGTATACATTATATATATATATATATATATAATTTGTATTTAACTTTTTTTGTGTTGATCAGTGGCAAAAACTCCTAATTAAATCCATTTTGATTCCATGTTGTAACACAATAAATTAATACTTTTGAGAGCCACTGTATAGATAGATAGATAGATAGATAGATAGATAGATAGATAGATAGATAGATAGATAGAGAAAGAGCGAGTATATATATATTATTTATTAGGGATGCACCGATAATTGGTAGCCTATCAGCATGACACCAATAAGGGAAAAAAAATCAATCGGCTATTGGCAGTTTTTGTTATTATAGCCGATAATGCACACCACTATTCATACTTGAATTTCTTCCAGTACAGAATTGAATGTTTGGTTTGGAATGCTTACTAATGATGTAAGAACACTGAGACAGTCATTTCCCTTGCAGTACTGTGTAGCGTGCAATCAACCTGCAGTAAATGTGTCTCAAAAGAGCAGTGTTTGGAATTTAAAAAAAGACATCTGAAGACAGCAATATGATAGCTGAGTTGTGTTCAGCAGAACAGACTTGATGCTACAATGAATTTTGAAGGTTGAATCCTAAATAACATTGATGGTTTAAGTTATTATTATTATTATTATTGTACTTCAGAATGTACTTCAATTACCTTTTGTAATTTTTGTTGATCTTGATTAATCTGTATTGGTTGCGGGTGAATTTGGCGGCATTTTGAAGCAAAAATGGATTATTGTGCTGTCTTTTTGCTAAGAACAAATTCAAGTTTGACTGAATTTTGTGGTTAAGTTAACAATTTAAGCTGTGCTGCTGAAAATAAGAATTAATAAAAAGCTGACACTGCGTAGGCTAATTTTTTTCTCTACTGTACAGTAGGTAGAAGTTATAATATGCAACGTTTGTCAGCAAGTGGCTATAAAAGTTAATGTCACATTATATATTTTTTCTACAGAAGTGTTTACAAGTACAAATGCAAAACGTTATTTTTGTGTGACAATGTTGACAATATAATACCAAGTTATTCTTTGTATTCCTTTTCTGAGTAAATGCAACAAGTAAGCAATAACTGTTCATATTTGTCATAAATGCAACAAGCAAAGAACGTCTGTTCAGTTTTTAACATCTATAAAATGATAAAACTGTTTAAATATAGGCCCTATGTCTTGTTCTAGTAGTTTACAATAGCTTACCTGCACTGTCTATTATTAATGGTATCCAATCAGTATTGGCCGATATGGGATCAGGTCGCCCTCCCAAACTGAGCAGCCGGGCAAGCAAGAAACTGGTTCGGGATGTCACTCTGAAGCCAACAATGACCTTGAGAGATCTGCAAAGTTCTGTGTCTGAGATGGGAGTCAGTGTTC